>OW121743.1:71323451-71959340 GCA_933228675.1 Stomorhina lunata
TACACACTAACAGAGACTGAAAACGACTCTTGGTGCATAAATATTTTTATGGCAGAATGATTGTATAAGGTCCCGCTCTCTCGGGTTATTTGCTTTTTTTTGCTTTTCTTTCAAGACGTAGAACAAGTTGCATTTTTAAACGCATAATAATTGATCAATTTACTAGTTGACAAGTGTGCTTTGGCGCTGCTTTATAAATGATTTTTTTTTTTCAGTTTTATTTATTTTTAATATTTTTGTTTTCTTAGGAAAAAGCGTATACACAATTTTAGTTGGTTTATATCGAATTTTAGTTTACTCTATATTTCCGGAAAAAAATTTACATTTGCAGAAGTATCGGAATTTCGGATACCAGCTCATATTTAAACTTCCCAAAAATTTAACGTTTAAATTAAATATATCAGGAACTTTCTAGCTAGTTCAATGTTGGACCGTGGAGTGTTTTGTATGGAAGATATAATCTGAACCGATTTCGATGAAATTAATGATCATGTACAACTTATCTGTGCTAAGTTTTATCATTATATCTGTTAAAATTTATCATTTATTAGCAAATAAGCCATCGGCCCATGCGAGGTTATACGGGAGCTATAGTGAAATGTAAACCGATTTCGCCCAATTTCAATACCAACATTTTCCTAGAACTGAGGAATATTTTTGCTAAATTTCAGTGACCTACCTCTTTTCGTTTAGGCCCTATCAACAGACAGACAGATACAGACAGACACAGGCAGACACAGATAGACACAGACAGACACAGACAGACACAGACAGACACAGACAGACACAGACAGACACAGACAGACACAGACAGACACAGACAGACACAGACAGACACAGACAGACACAGACAGACACAGACAGACAC
This sequence comes from Stomorhina lunata, assembly GCA_933228675.1. Taxonomy (NCBI): domain Eukaryota; kingdom Metazoa; phylum Arthropoda; class Insecta; order Diptera; family Rhiniidae; genus Stomorhina; species Stomorhina lunata. Next base: position 71,324,320 of record OW121743.1, read on the forward strand.
AGACAGACACAGACAGACACAGACAGACACAGACAGACACAGACAGACACAGACAGACACAGACAGACACAGACAGACACAGACAGACACAGACAGACACAGACAGACACAGACAGACACAGACAGACACAGACAGACACAGACAGACACAGACAGACACAGACAGACACAGACAGACACAGACAGACACAGACAGACACAGACAGACACAGACAGACACAGACAGACACAGACAGACACAGACAGACACAGACAGACACAGACAGACACAGACAGACACAGACAGACACAGACAGACACAGACAGACACAGACAGACACAGACAGACACAGACAGACACAGACAGACACAGACAGACACAGACAGACACAGACAGACACAGACAGACACAGACAGACACAGACAGACACAGACAGACACAGACAGACACAGACAGACACAGACAGACACAGACAGACACAGACAGACACAGACAGACACAGACAGACACAGACAGACACAGACAGACACAGACAGACACAGACAGACACAGACAGACACAGACAGACACAGACAGACACAGACAGGCACAGACAGACACAGACAGACACAGACAGACACAGACAGACACAGACAGACACAGACAGACACAGACAGACACAGACAGACACAGACAGACACAGACAGACACAGACAGACACAGACAGACACAGACAGACACAGACAGACACAGACAGACACAGACAGACACAGACAGACACAGACAGACACAGACAGACACAGACAGACACAGACAGACACAGACAGACACAGACAGACACAGACAGACACAGACAGACACAGACAGACACAGACAGACACAGACAGACACAGACAGACACAGACAGACACAGACAGACACAGACAGACACAGACAGACACAGACAGACACAGACAGACACAGACAGATACAGACAGACACAGACAGACACAGACAGACACAGACAGACACAGGCAGATACAAACAGACACAAAGAGACAGACAGACAAACAGGCAGGCAGACAAACTGACAGACAGACAAACAGAAAGCTATGGTTAAATCTGAACCGATTTTGATGAAATTAATGATCATGTAAAACTTGTCTGTGCTAAATTTTATCATCTATTATAATTTATCACTTATTAGCAAATAAGCGATCATCCCATGCGAGATTATACGGAAACTATGGTCAAATGTAAAGCGATTTCACCCAATTTTAATACCAACATTTGCCAAGAACTAAAGAATATATATAAAGAATATATATTCGTTTAGGAACTATCGTGCCGATAACAGACACACAGAAAGGCAGACGGACAGACAGACAGACATCGCTCAATCGTCTAAGAATTTCTTAAGGATTTAGAATATTCTTCAATTTTGACTTTTGAGCCCATATTGAGAAAATTACAAACGGAATGACAATCTCAATATACCTCAATTTTTTTTTGATGGTGGGTAAAAATATTCCCCCTAAATTATAAACGAAAAATAACATTATAACAATCTTATAAAATTTTTCATACAAAATTTCTACGATAAGCTTTTGATAGTATTATAATTCGGTTTTAAATTAGGGATATAATTCTGTGGCTAAGTGCTAAAAGGGCCAATGTAAATTTTTTGCTATTTTGAGTCATCATCATCGCATTAGATTCTCTTCTTTACCCTTTTTTATTTTGGCTCCAAAAGCTTATCTCTAACTTAATTTAGAAAAGATTTATAAGGTTTTTCTGGGCAATGTTACTATGATCTTATATGAAAAAAAAAAAAATAACTTTAAATCAAATTTTCTCAAAACTACTTTTTTGATATTGGACCTTTTAGAATCAAGCCACAGAATTATTATATTAAGTATATGCTGAACACTTTTCTAAAGAATATAATCCATCTGTTATACCCCTTAAATCTCTTTTTAAACAAAACCTAGTTCTTGTTATCCTTATACTACTAAAAGGTGTCATATGCAACAATTAACAACAAAAACTTCAAAAACTATAAAAACCTAAATACATCAACCAAGTAAAATCTACATTGAAAAAAAAAACTGTTCCCCAGAATTCTAACAGTTTCCTATTTTTTTATATCCTTTTCCATACAATTATTCAAAACTGACCAAAGTCTCTTTTTTAATGCCATCATCATGCATCAAAACTTGCTAAAGTTAAACTGAATTTTTTTGTCTATCACTATTTTACAACAAGTTCATTTTTAGTTTTTTGTCTCTCCTGTAGCAGAAGGACATTTATGCAGTCGCTGTGATGTGGATTTAAAAAAAAATAAAAACTGGAAAAGTGATAACAATTTAGTTCATCTACTGCTTTTTTGCTTTATAACTCCTCTAGTGGTGTAAATGACTAACTGACTTTATAACCATGGCCTAAAGACACAAACCCAATAACAGAAAATATGTGTGAGTGATACAAAAAAAAAACATAAATTCATTGAACAAACCAAAGGATATTTTTTTCACATCAAATAAACATAAACTAGTACTCTAGCACAGGACCAATGCAAAAATTCCTTTTAGAGTTTATAAAATGTCTCAAATTAAGTTAGACAACACACACTTGTAGTCATATGTATGAGGACATCTGAACACTAGTACATACATATATATTAGTATTTGTACAGGAACATCCGTTAACAGTTGCATGTAGTTGTTGAGGCGTAAGGATAATGATAAAAGCAAAAAGTGAAAAACTATTGCCAGCTTTTTTGTTGTTGGACAAGGATATATGGAAATTGTAAATAGTTTACAACAGCTTACACATAAACCATTGAAACACTCACTCACTCACCCATACAACTGTTGAAAAGCATAAAAACTCATACACTTGCAATAGACCCTCTTGTGTTTTAACAGCCTCACTACTCCATAGGCAAGTGTTAGAATTTAGATATTTTTTCCAGGACCTGATACAATATTCCCATGCATATGAATGCGAGTACAATTTTTTCTGAAAAAATAGCCTTAAGTTGTTGAAATAAGTGTCGCTGATAGGAAAAATGTTCTTTGAAAAAAACCAATACTTTATCAATTTTTTTTTTTGAAATCAAAATTTTTTCTTAAAATTTCCATTTGATTTTTTGTTTTCTTTTTCACTCAATCATTATCTTCTCATGATATTGATGACATTGTTTACTTGTTGTTTTAAGGCACAACAAAAAAGGGAAATTCTGAAAAAAAAACTTGCTACTGGTCATAATGTTGTTAATTGTCAATTCAAGCGTTTGTTGTAATCAATTTAGTTTATACAAACCCCCCTCACTTTGCCCCGCTACAAAAAAGCCCGGAAACCAAAATCCTTTTGACAGTAAAATATTCTTTTACAAACTTGAATGTATGTATGTGTGTTGTGAGTGTTTGTATTGATTTGAGACCTGTCCAAGACGAAAATAAAAAGGAAAAATCTAAAAGTAATTGACAGTTTTATTTTAGTCTCTATGATTGTTTTTCCTTTTTCCCAATATCAAGAGTAGCAGACGGTTTTGTAGTTTTCCTTTCAGTTTTTTTTTTTGTATTTTTGATATTTGCTCAGTAGGTGGCTGCTGTTTGACAACTTGTCTCGTTTTATGTTGTTTTTGGTTTTTTTGCCGTTGCATGTATCTTATGTTGTTGATCAGTTAAATTCATTAAACTCTTTGATATACAGAATTAAAAAAGAATGATTTCCTATAACAATAAGAAATATTTGAAAAATTTCCTAAAAAAATAAGAAATTTTTGTAAAATTTCCTAAAACAAATATAAGGAATTTTTGAAAAATATCTTTAAAAAAATAAGAAATTTTTGAAAAATTTCTTCAAAAAATAAGAAATTTTTTAAAAGTTGTCAATAAAAATAAGAAATTTTCTATAAAAATAAGAAAAAATTTGAAAAAAAAATCCTATAAAATTAAGACATTTTTGAAAAATTTCCTATAAAAAAATGTTTAACAAATTTTCAATAAAAATAAGAAATTTTGAAGATATTTCATATAAAAATAAGAAATTTTTGAAAACTTTCCTATAAAAATTAGAAATTTTTGGAAAATTTTTTTGAAAAATTTCCAATAAAAATAAAAAAAAAATGAAAAATTTCCTATTAAAATATAAAATTTTAAAAAAATTTCCTATAAAAATGAGAAATTTTTGAAAAATTTCCTATAAAAATAATCAATTTTTGAAAAATTTTCTATAAAAATAAGAAATATTTGAAAAATTTCCTATAAAAATAAGAAATTTAAAAAAAAAAAATTCCTATAAAAATAAGAAATTTTTGAAAAAAATCCTATAAAAAAGATAAATTTTTGAAAAATTTCCTATAAAAATTATAAAATATTGAAAATATTAAAAATGAGAAAATTTTGAAAAATTTCATACAACAATAAGAAATTTTTGAAAAATTTCCTATAAAAATAAGAAATTTTTTAAAAAATTCCTATAAAAACAAGAAATTTTTTAAAAATTAAATAAGAAATTTTTTAAAAATTTCGTATAAAAATAATAAATTTTTGAAAAATTTCCAGTGAAAATAAGAAATTTTTGAAAATTTTTATATAAAAATAAGAATTTTATTTCAAAAATTTCTTATTTTTATAGGAAATTTTTCAAAAATTTCTTATTTTTATAGGAAATTTTTCAAAAATTTCTTATTTTTATAGGAAATTTTTCAAAAATTTCTTATTTTTATAGGAAATTTTTCAAAAATTTCTTATTTTTATAGGAAATTTTTCAAAAATTTCTTATTTTTATAGGAAATTTTTCAAAAATTTCTTATTTTTATAGGAAATTTTTCAAAAATTTCTTATTTTTATAGGAAATTTTTCAAAAATTTCTTATTTTTATAGGAAATTTTTCAAAAATTTCTTATTTTTATAGGAAATTTTTCAAAAATTTCTTATTTTTATAGGAAATTTTTCAAAAATTTCTTATTTATATAGGAAATTTTTCAAAAATTTTTTATTTTTATAGGAAATTTTTCAAAAATTTCTTATTTTTATTGGAAATTTTTCAAAAATTTCTTATTTTTATAGGAAATTTTTCAAAAAGTTCTTATTTTTATATGAAATTTTTCTAAAGTTTCTTATTTTTATATGAAATTTCTCTAAAATTTCTTACTTTTATAGAAAATTTTACATTTTTTTTTATTTTTAAAAATTTCGTATTTTTATAGGAAAATTTTCAAAAATTTCTTTTTTTTAATGGAAAATTTTTTAAATTTTCTTACTTTTACAAGAAATTTTTTAAAAAATTTTAATTTTTGTAGGAATTTTTTTTATTTTTGTATTAAAATTTTTCAAAATAGAAAAATTTTTACAAATAGGATATTTTTTAAAAATTTCTTATTTTTATAGGAAATTTTTCCAAAATTTCTTATTTTTATAGGAAATTTTTTCAAAAATTTCTTTTTTTTATAGGACATTTTTCAAAATTTCTTATTTTTATAGGAAAATTTTCAAAATTTCTTATTTTTATAGGAAAATTTTCAAAAATTTCTTATTTTTATGACAAATTTTTAAAAAATTTCTAATTTTTTCAGGAAATTTTCCAAAATTTCTTATTTTTATAGGAAACTTTTCAAAAATTTCTTATTTTTATAGAAAATTTTTCAAAAATTTCTTATTTTTATAGGAAACTTTTCAAAAATTTCTTATTTTTATAGGAAATTTTTCAAAAATTTTTTATTTTTATAGGAAATTTTTCATTTTTTTATTTTATAGGAAATTATTAAAAAATTTCTTATTTTTATAGGAAATTTTTCAAAAATTTCCTATTTTTATAGGAAATTTTTCAAAAATTTCTTATTTGTATAGGAAATTTTTCAAAAATTTCTTATTTTGATAGGAAATTTTTCATTTTTTTTATTTTTATAGGAAACTATTAAAAAATTTCTTATTTTTATAGGAAATTTTTCAAAAATTTCTTATTTTGATAGGAAATTTTTCAAAAATTTCTTATTTTTATAGGAAATTTTTCAAAAATTTCTTATTTTTATAGGAAATTTTTCATTTTTTTTATTTTTATAGGAAATTATTAAAAAATTTCTTATTTTTATAGGAAATTTTTTTAAAAATTTCTTACTTTTATAGAAAATTTTTCACAAATTTCGTATTTTTATAGTAAATTTTTTAAAAAGATTTAATTCTTTTTATCACCATAAATATTTTGTACATTTAACAATTTACAAAAATTGTTTATTTCGCATTGAACATTCAATTTTCCCCCTACAACCAATTGCACAGTGGGTATGTTTTCTTTGCATCTGTAGGCCATTCTGTGTCTCCGTTTGTTTGTATATTTGTTTTTTGAATTTAATTTTTTTTTTATTAATCCTTTTGGTGTTTGTGTCTGCTTTTGTTAATTAGTTTTGACATGTGTTGAGTTTGTTATCTTTTCTAAAGATTTTTCATGTCTGATATCGGATTTAAAAATATAAAAAAGAAACTTTAACAAACAAATACGATTGCGAGTATCAAAATTTAATATTTTTTATTTCAGGTTTATTTATTTATTTATCTGTTACATGCTTGTAATTTTGTCTTAATTTGATTTTTAAAATATTTTGTTTTATGTTTTTTTTATTTTTGGCTTAAAGGCAGCTGAAAATTATTATTGATTTTCATGTTGGCTCATAAAAAGATATTAAAACATTTTAATTATGATTTTTGCTGTTGTTTGTCAGTTAAATGATTTATGGCAATTATTATTTTAATAGGTTTTAATAAAAATATTTAGTTTAATGTTGTGAGAAGGTGAATTTTAATTTAAGTTAAGGTAAACCCATTATAATATAAAGATATTGCATTCCATTCATTTCTTTTTCTGTCAAAAGTGAAATTTGAGTGGATAGAACACATAAACTCACAAACAAACATATATATCATAAGCACGTGTGCGTGCCTTAACTTTCCCTCATTGGATAATCGTCTTCATTAGTTGCTTCCAAATTAGAGTGAAGGCGGAAATTTTTCAAAAGTTTATTCTTTATAGGAAATTTTTCAAAAACTTGCTTTTGATAAGAAATTTTTCAAAAACTTACTTTTCATAGGAAATTTTTCAAAAATTTACTTTTTATAGGAAATTTTTCAAATATTTCCTATTTTTATAGGAAATTTATCAAAAATTTACTATTTTTGCAGGAAATTTTTCAAAAATTTACTTTTTATAGGAAATTTTTCAAAAATTTTCTTTTTATAGGAAATTTTTCAAAAATTAACTTTTTATAGGAAATTTTTCAAAAATTTGCTATTTTTAAAGAAAATTTTTCAAAAATTTATTATTTTTATAGGAAATTATTCAAAAATGTCCTTTTTTTATAGGAAATTTTTCAAAAATTTCCTATTTTTATAGGAAATTTTTCAAAAATTTCCTATTTTTATAGGAAATTTTTCAAAAATTTCCTATTTTTATAGGAAATTTTTCAAAAATTTCCTATTTTTATAGGAAATTTTTCAAAAATTTCCTATTTTTATAGGAAATTTTTCAAAAATTTACTATTTTTATAGGAAATTTTTCAAAAATTTACTATTTTTATAGGAAATTTTTCAAAAATTTCCTATTTTTATAGGAAATTTTTCAAAAATTTCCTATTTTTATAGGAAATTTTTCAAAAATTTCCTATTTTTATAGGAAATTTTTCAAAAATTTCCTATTTTTATAGGAAATTTTTCAAAAATTTCCTATTTTTATAGGAAATTTTTCAAAAATTTCCTATTTTTATAGGAAATTTTTCAAAAATTTCCTATTTTTATAGGAAATTTTTCAAAAATTTCCTATTTTTATAGGAAATTTTTCAAAAATTTCCTATTTTTATAGGAAATTTTTCAAAAATTTCCTATTTTTATAGGAAATTTTTCAAAAATTTCCTATTTTTATAGGAAATTTTTCAAAAATTTCCTATTTTTATAGGAAATTTTTCAAAAATTTCCTATTTTTATAGGAAATTTTTCAAAAATTTCCTATTTTTATAGGAAATTTTTCAAAAATTTCCTATTTTTATAGGAAATTTTTCAAAAATTTCCTATTTTTATAGGAAATTTTTCAAAAATTTCCTATTTTTATAGGAAATTTTTCAAAAATTTCCTATTTTTATAGGAAATTTTTCAAAAATTTCCTATTTTTATAGGAAATTTTTCAAAAATTTCCTATTTTTATAGGAAATTTTTCAAAAATTTCCTATTTTTATAGGAAATTTTTCAAAAATTTCCTATTTTTATAGGAAATTTTTCAAAAATTTCCTATTTTTATAGGAAATTTTTCAAAAATTTCCTATTTTTATAGGAAATTTTTCAAAAATTTCCTATTTTTATAGGAAATTTTTCAAAAATTTCCTATTTTTATAGGAAATTTTTCAAAAATTTCCAATTTTTATAGGAAATTTTTCAAAAATTTCCTATTTTTATAGGAAATTTTTCAAAAATTTCCTTTTTTTATAGGAAATTTTTCAAAAATTTCCTTTTTTTATAGGAAATTTTTCAAAAATTTACTTTTTATAGGAAATTTTTCAAAAATTTACTTTTTATAGGAAATTTTTCAAAAATTTACTTTTTGAAAAATCTGTTAAATTCTTAAGACTTTCAGGCTTTATCTTACTTCTCATATTCAACAATAATTTATTGTCTGACTTTTAAAACTTTTTGACTTTTGTCGTTTATAAAATATTTCTCTACCTGTCACTTATCCTTAAATGAACATTTAAGAATATTATTGTTTACATGACATTTAACACTTGCCACTTTCGTTTGGGCAAAATAGCTGCGTGCAACACAAACAACTACACGAGCAACACATGAATGTATGAAATACCAGTAACTCATAGATACAACCCATTAGCTGCAACATATTCACTACTACTTCTATAACGAATGAATTTTTGCAAGTAAAATGTGAAGAAACTTAACGACATATTGGCTTCTCATAAACCAAAATTGGAATATGAACAATATTGTTGTTAAATGGTAGTAATGACACCAACCAGCAGCAGCAACAAAAACAACAACAAGAGCAAAAAGTAGACCCAACAGCATTAAACATCCAACAACTTTTGAAAACTTATATTTAACACTCCCCTACCCAAAACCCACTACAAAACAAAAAAAAAAAATAGGAGGAAATGGAAAATGAGGGAAAAGTAACAGGAAAATTATACGAGAATGTTTAAATATGTTGGAAAAAAGGCTTAATGTAAAAGAGTGATTAGGCGCCAATGTCAGTTAAACTGTCAACAAGTTAATGAGTAAATTTGTGGCAATATTATGTACTAGTAACTACTTTACAACAAGTTGCCCCGTTTTATTGTTTTGTTGTCGGTTTAACTCTTGTTGTTGTTGCTGCTGCTGCTGCAGTTGGGGCTATACGACAACAACTGACTGGATGGTAGGCTTTTTGTTTTCACAAATGTTACTGTTGCTGTTGTTGTTGCTGTTTGCTATTTGTTGCAGCTTGTTTAAATTACTTCGAGTTGTTGGCTGTTGTAGGCTGTCTGTTGCCAACATGAGTGGTGTCAAAATAGGGAGCACATTTATGTAGTATGTGAACACACACTTACCGACTGACGGACACACATTTCTACATACATTTTTACAAGACAATATACGAGTACATACAGTAAAAAAAACTAACTTACTTTTAAGTACTTGCTCTGCAACAATTCTTAACAACAATGAACTTTTTGGTTTCAACAAAATAAAAAACAGTAAAATTTATGACACTTTGTGCTGTTATTGTTTGAGGTATAATTTTTGGCTAGAAAATTTCAGAGTTTGTTTAAAATGAAAAGAAAAAAAACTGTAATAAATAAAAGTGAAAGACACAAAACATAATGTTGGTGACATGGGTGGTGACAACTTAATGGCTACAATATTGTTAACCAGATACAGGTGATGAAATGGAAACTTTTTGTTAAAATTATGTTGCTGTTGCTTTTCGCTTAGAAAAAAATGTTATTAACAAGAAAATTTACCTTTAAGAGGGCGTTAAAAATAAAGAAAATGTGCCAGGAGGTTGTCGTAGGAAATAAAATATTAGTTAAATATTTTAAAAATATAAGAAAACATAAACAATTTTCTTGTAATAAAAACAAAAATCAAAAATTTCATAAAAAAAAACAATAATTTTCTCAAAAACCCAAAGTCAAAAAGTGTTAAAATCTTAAACTAAATGATCAACTTTTGTTTAAACTTGGAAAGCAATCTAGTTGGGGCTATAGAGCTAGGCAAGGACACACAAAAACCATTTTCAAAGATTTCGAAACGTTTGCGAAATTTTGAGATATTCGCGAAAAACTGTTTTCGGATAGGTGGTAATACTTTAGTACCTTCAACTCTTACATTTGCAGAGCGATTTTAAAATTTTAAGCAGTTTTTGAAAGTTAAGGGATTAAAGAAAACTAGTTGTACCCTATGCGCTTTGCTGCACCTCCACGAAAAATAAATTTGAAAGAAAGACTTTACACAAATATCCAATTAATTTTAAATCATTTTATTGATTTTGTCCGACCAACACATTGATCCAATGCAAAGTTTACAATTTAATTCATTTTGAGTATTTTAGTGGCGCCACCTATCGGAAAATTATCCTAGCAACTTAGAAAAATTCGTCGGCTCATGGGCAACAACTTTGGCCGAGATTATAGAATGATCAAATGTACAGTTTACGATTTAATTCAGTTTAAATAATTTTTAGTGGCGCCATCTGTCGGAAATTGCTCATACCAACTTAGAAACCTTTCGCGGCACATGCGCATCCGCTTTGTTAGAATTCATAGCATGATCCAATGCAAAGTTTGCGATTTAATTAACTATAAGCAATTTTCTGTGGCGCCACCTGTCGGAACTTATTTATCTTAAGTTCATAACGTGATCAAATGCATAGTTTTCCATGCTGTAAAGGACATACAGACACACAAACATTTATTTTTACAAAAACAGATATCGAAAAATTCCTATTTACAATTTTTACATCAATAAAATTTCCATATAAAATTTTTGTGTCAAAAATTTTCTTTACAAAATATTTCGATTAAAAAGTTTTCTATATAAAATTTTTGTATCGAAAAATTTTCTATATGAAATTTTTGTATCCAAAAATTTTTATATCCAAAAATTTTCTTTATGAAATTTTTGTATCCAAAAATTTTTATGTTGATAAATTTTCTATATAAAATTTTTATATCGATAAATTTTCTATGCAAGAATTTTTTGTCGAAAAATTTTCTATATGAAATTTCTGTGTCGAAAATTTTCTATAAAAATATTTTTAAATTTGTAAATAAGGTAAGTTTTTCGATATAGATAAATTTTCTTATTTATTTTCGATAAATTTTCTATATAAAATTTTTATATCGATAAATTTTCTATACAAAAATTTTGTATTGAAAATTTCTGTGTCGAAAATTTTTCTTTCAAAAATTTTCTATATAAAATTTTTGTATCGCTATATTTTCTATACAAAATTTTTGTAACTACAAATTTTCTTTATAAAATTTTTATATAACAAATTTTTGTATATAAAATTTTTATATCGATAAATTTTCTATATAAAATTTTTGTATCAAAAAATTTTCTTTATAAAATTTTTGTATCGAAAAATTTTCTATATAAAATTTTTGTATTAAAAAATTTTCTATATAAAATTTTTGTATTCAAAAATTTTCTATATCAAATTTTTGTATCGAAAAATTTTCTATATAAAATTTCAGTGTCGATAAATTTTCTATAAAAAATTTTTGTATCGAAAAATTTTCTATAAACAATTTTTGTATCGAAAAATTTTCTATGTAAAATTTCTATATCGGAAAATTTTCTATAAAAAATTATTGTATCGAAAAATTTTCTAAATAAAATTTTTATATCGATAAATTTTCTATACAAAAATGTTGTATCAAAGAATTTTTTATATTAAATCTCTGTGTCGAAAATTTTTCTATAAAAAATGTTTGTATTGAAAATATTTCTATATAAAACTTTTGTATCGACAAATTTTCGATACAAAATTTTTGTGTCGAAAATTTTTCTATAAAACATTTTTAAATCGAAAATTTTTCTATACAAAATTTTCGTATCAAAAAATTTTCTATATAAAATTTTGTAATCAATAAATTATCTATACAAAATTTTTGTATTAAAAAATTTTCTATTGAAATTTTTTGTGTCGAAAAATTTTCTTTATAAAATTTCTGTTTCGAAAAATTTTCTATATACAATTTTTATATCAAAAAATAACAAATTAGTCGGGATGTAAATATTATTCAAAAAGAAGTGTATTTGCATTTGATCCCAAACCTGTTACATTTATTTATTAATGTAACAGATCAATTTATTGATAAAAAGCCAAAAAATGTTTGCGGAGAAACCAAATTCCTCGACGCGTTTCGATGGTTGGTTAAGCCATCTCTTCAGGAGGATTATCCCCAATTTAGACAGATCGAAAACCTCGCATTATTACTAAATTTACAAACATAACTATTAAGAATTATGTTCATAAACCAAAAGTAAAAGCGTAGATTGTCGACTGAACAAAATTGGGGATAATCCTCCTGAAGAGATGGCTTAACCAACCATCGAAACGCGTCGAGGAATTTGGTTTCTCCGCAAACATTTTTTGGCTTTTTATCAATAAATTGATCTGTTACATTAATAAATAAATGTAACAGGTTTGGGATCAAATGCAAATACACTTCTTTTTAAACAATTTTTATATCTAAAAATTTTCTATATAAAATTTTTATATCAAAAAATTTTCTATATAAAATTTTTGTATCGAAAAATTTTCTATATAAAATTTTTGTATCGAAAAATTTTCTATATAAAATTTTTGTATCGAAAAATTTTCTATATCAAATTTTTGTATTGAAAAATTTTCTTTATAAAATTTCTGTGTCGAAAAATTTTCTATAAAAAATTTTTGTATCGAAAAATTTTCTATATAAAATTTTTGTATTAAAAAATTTCCTATATAAAATTTTTGCATCGAAAAATTTTCTATATAAAATTTTTGTATCGAAAAATTTTCTATATTAAATTTTTGTATCGAAAAATTTTCTATAAAAAATTTCTGTATCGAAAAATTTTCTATATAAAATTTTTGTATCAAAAAATTTTCTATTGAAAATTTTCGTATCGAAAAATTTTCTATATAAAATTTTTGTATCAAACAATTTTCTTTATCAAATTTTTGTATTGAAAAATTTTCTTTATAAAATTTCTGTGTCGAAAAATTTTCTATATAAAATTTTTATATCAAAAAATTTTCTATATAAAATTTTTGTATTAAAAAATTTTCTATATCAAATTTTTGTATCGAAAAATTTTCTATATAAAATTTCTGTGTCGAAAAATTTTCTATAAAAAAAATTTTGTATCAAAAATTTTCTATATAAAATTGTTCTATTCAGAATTTTTGTTTCCAGAAATTTTCTATATAAAATGTTTTTATCCACAAATTTTCTATATAAAAATTTTTATATCAAAATATATTCTATATAAAATTTTTGAATCAATAAATTTTCTATATAAAATTTTTGTATTCAAAAATTTTCTATATCAAAGTTTTATATCGAAAAATTTTCTATATGAAATTTCTGTGTCGAAAAATTTTGTTTAAAAAATTTTTGTATCGAAAAATTTTCTATAAAAAATGTTTGTATCGAAAAAGTTTCCTTATAAAATTTTTATATCGAAAAATTTGCTATAAAAAATGTTTGTTTCGAAAATTTTGTATATAAAATTTTTGTATCGAAAAATTTTCTATATAAAATTTTTGTATCGAAAAATTTTCTATATAAAATTTTTGTATCGAAAAATTTTCTATACCAAATTTTTGTATCGAAAAATTTTCCATTTAAATTTCTGTGTCAAAAAATTTTCTATATAAAATCAAAAATTTTCTATATAAAATTTTTATATTAAAAATTTTTCTATATAAAATTTTTGTGTAGAAAAATTTTCTATAAACAATGTCTGTATCGAAAAAATTTTCTATATAGAATTTTTGTATCAAAAAATTTTTATATATAAAATTTTTGTATCGAAAAATTTTCTATATAAAATTTCTGTGGCAAAAAATTTTCTATAAAAAATTTTTGTATCGTAAAATTTTCTATATAAAATTTCTGTGGCAAAAAATTTTCTATAAAAAATTTTTGTATCGAAAAATTTTCTTTATAAAATTTTATATCGATAAATTTTTTATACAAAAATTTTGTTACGAAAAATTTTCTATATAAAATTTCTGTGTCAAAAATTTAACTTTTTCCAAAGTAAAAAAATTTACGATTGCAAACAAAGTAGTTTTTATAATTGTGATGATGCTTCAGTGAATCAATAGAATTTTCTGCCCTAATATTACCGATTGATACTCTAATCGTCTTCTTCTAAAAACACATTAACGCACAAACAAACATACATTTCGTAAGCACTTGTGTGTGTGTGTTAGCTTTCTCTAAATGGATAATCGTTTAAATTAGTTGTTTTCGGATTAGAGTAAAATCGGTATACTCTCATTTTTATGGGACTTTTCAAAACGACCATATGGCAAATCAATGCATGGAAGTGCAGCATCTTTACATTATAGAGTCTTTGGACATAGTATAAGCGACTCATTATAATTTCCTTTGCATCTGTATACCAGCAGTTCCCTTCATTTCGAATTCAGTTCCACAATACGTCAACACCCCAATATGATTCAATTAATATGCGCGCATTATATTCAAATTGCGAAATTCATTAAATTTGCCAGCAAACACATACAACTCAGACAAATCACAATTATACTATAAAACAATCTATAATTATACAGCAATTTTAATTATAATTAAATGCTAACAATTCACATATAATGTCACGATTATTAGTTTCGTTGTTAGTTTTATCTTAAGTTTAATTACGAATAAATCCCAACAAAACACTCACAATCCGCAGAACTAATAAATTGTGGAGGCAAGAAAAAACTCTACAAAACTCAGCTGCTAAAATGAGTCTTAAAGTCAAGATAAGCAGCAAAACACAAAAATCCACTAGAGATTTAAAAGTTTATTTAATAAGTAATAAGTGTAAAAGTTTAAACTTTTTTGTTTGTATGTATATAAATATTTAATATTGTATGTATTTATTCCTAACAAGAAACGGAAATTTATAAATTCTCAATTGAAAATAATTAGTATACAGCAACACGGCTTTGTTACTATGTAATCATATGAAAATAGCAATTGTTGCATATAAAACGCAATCCCAACCCCACCAACCAATCAACGAACCAGCCAACCCTTTTCATTTAGAAAATCTTAAAAAACGCAGGGGAATTATGAGATTTAATAAAGATAATCGAATGAACGGACGGACGGACGGACATACAAGTCTAGCAGTCAATTGTTTAGGTTTTAAACACTAATTGCAAATTTATGTTAACAAGTTGGCTAAAAATATATATCACACACAACAAATAGCAAATAGCCCAGATACAACTTTTTTAGCAGCAAAACCCAGCAAACTTACAGCTGAAATTATTATTATCTTTCATCGCTTAGAAATCACACAAAAAACAAAAAACGTTGGAAGAAATATAGGCAAGAATACGAATACGAAAACTCCGAAAGCAAAAAAAGGTGCTGCCGCTTGAGTGGGAGTGGCGCGCGTGCTTACAGAGGAAAATGTGTTGCAAGCAGCTCGAAAAACACTTGAGTTTTCTAGGCTGAGTGTGGTATCATTTTCTGCTTTAAATTTTTCGTTTTTCATTTGCAGCCGTTATATGCGTTTGTTTTTTCCTCGTGGTTTTCTTTTTGTCGGCCAGGCCAATTGATTGTTATTTACAAATATGCCTTCGCATAAGGTTAAAACGTCAATGGTTAATATTTTTTGAAATAAAACAAAAACATTTGCCACAAATATGGAAGGCAACAAAATTATTATGAAGATATGAATTATCAATTTTTTAGAAAGCAGAGGCGTAGGTTAATCTAGATCAATCTAGACTGAGACTTTTCAAAAATTTCCTATGAAAATTAGAAATTTTTAAAAAATTTCCTATAAAAATAAGATATTTTAGAAAAATTTCCTATAAAAAATAAATTTTTTGAAAAATTCCTATAAAAATAAGAAATTTTTGGAAAATTTCCTATAAAAATTTGAAATTTAAAAGAAAAAACTTGCTATAAAAATAAGATATTTTTGAAAAACTTCCTATAAGAATAAGAAATTTTTGAAAAATTTCCTATAAAAATAAGAAATTAAAAAAAAATCCTATGAAAATAAGAAATTTTTGAAATATTTTCCATAAAGATAAAAAATGTTTGAAAAAAGTTCTTTAAAATGAAGAAATTTTTGAAAAAAATTCAATAAAAATTAGAAATTATAGAAATTTTTTAAAAATTTCCGATAAAAATTAGAAATTTTGAAAAAATTTCGTATGAAAAATTTCCTATTTTTATAGGAAATTTTTCAAAAATTTTCTATTTCTAAAGGAAATTTTTCAAAATTTTCCGATTTTTATAAGAAAATTTTTTAAAAATCTCCTATTTTTATAGGAAATTTTACATAAATTTCCCATTTTTATAAGAATTTTTTTTAAAATTTATATTTTTATTTTTATTATTTCCTACTTTTATAGAAAAATTTTCAAAAATTTCCTATTTTTATAGGAAATTTTTCAAAAATTTCTTATTTTTTAGGAAAATTTTCAAAAATTTCTTATTTTGATAGGAAATTTTTCAAAAATTTCTTATTTTTATAGGAAATTTTTCAAAAAAAATTCATATTTTTATAGGAAATTTTTCAAAAATTTCTTAGTTTTATAGGAAATTTTTCAAAAATTTCTTATTTTTATAGGAAATTTTTCAAAAATTTCTTATTTTTATAGGAAATTTTTCAAAAATTTCTTATTTTTATAGGAAATTTTTCAAAAATTTCTTATTTTTATAGGAAATTTTTCAAAAATTTCTTATTTTTATAGGAAATTTTTCAAAAATTTCTTATTTTTATAGGAAATTTTTCAAAAATTTCTTATTTTTATAGGAAATTTTTCAAAAATTTCTTATTTTTATAGGAAATTTTTCAAAAATTTCTTATTTTTATAGAAAATTTGTCAAAAATTTCTTTTTTTTAGGAAATTTTTCAAAAATTTCTTATTTTTGTAGAAAATTTGTCAAAAATTTCTTTTTTTAGGAAATTTTTCAAAAATTTCTTATTTTTTTAGGAACTTTTTCAAAAATTTCCTATTATAGGAAATTTTTCAAAAATTTCTTATTTTTATGGAAAATTTTTCAAAAACTTTTTTATTTTTATGGGAAATTTTTCAAAAATTTCTTATTTTTATGGGAAATTTTTCAAAAATTTCTTATTTTTATGGGAAATTTTTCAAAAATTTCTTATCTTATTTTTATGAGAAATTTTTCAAAAATTTCTTATTTTTGTGGGAAAATTTTCAAAAATTTCTTATCTTTAAAGGAAATTTTTTAAAAATTTCCTATTTTTATAGGAAATTTTTAAAAATTTTTTTATTTTTATAGGAGATTTTTCAAAAATTTCTTATTTTTATAGGAAATTTTTCAAAAAAATCTTATTTTTATAGGAACATTTTCAAAAATTTCTTAATTTTTTAAAAATTTCTTATTTTTATAGGAAATTTTTCAAAAATTTCCTATTTTTATAGGAAAATTTTCAAAAATTTCTTATTTTTATAGGAAATTTTTCAAAAATTTCTTATTTTTATAGGAAATTTTTTAAAAATGTCTTGTTTTTGTAGGAAGTTTTTCAAAAATTTCTTATTTTTATGGGAAATTTTTCAAAAACTTCCTATTTTTATATGAAATTTTCAAAAATTTGCTATTTTTATAACAAATTTTTAAAAAATTTCCTATTTATTTTTATAGGAAATATTATACAAATTTCTTATTTTAATAGCAAATTTTTTAAAAATTTCTTATTTTTATAGGAAACTTTTCAAAAAATTCTTGTTTTTATAGAAAATTTTTAAAAATTTCTTTATTTTATAGAAAATTTTTAAGAATTTCTTTTTTTTCTAGAAAATTTTTCAAAAATTTCTTATTTTTATAGGAAATTTTTCAAAAATTTCTTATTTTTATAGGAAAATTTTCAAAAACTTCTTATTTTTATAAAAAAAAATTTCAAAAATTTCCTATTTTTATGGGAAATTTTTCAAAAATCTCCTAATTTTATAGGAAAATTTTCAAAAATTTACTATTTTTATAGGAAATTTTACAAAAATTTACTATTTTTATAGGAAATTTTACAAAAATTTACTATTTTTGTAGGAAATTTTTCAAAAATTTACTACTTTTATAGGAAATTTTTCAATTTTTTTTTATTTTTATAGGAAAATTCAAAAAAATTTCAAAAATTTCTTATTTTTAGAGGAAAATTTTCAAAAATTTCTTATTTTTAGAAGAAATTTTTTAAAATTTTTTTATTTTTATAGGAAATTTTTCAAAATTTTCTTATTTTTATAGAAAATTTTTGGAAAATTTCTTGTTTTTATTGGAAATTTTTGAAAAATTTCTTATTTTTTATTGGAAATTTTTCTAAATTGTCTAATTTTTATAGCGATTTTTCAAGAAATATGACTTAGTCTATCCATTCCCCTCTAGTACGCTTCTGCTTTCATCGCCTTTATTCATTATTTACCACAATCCTCACGCCCTTGCCTCTTACTGCCTCGTGCGCTCAAGAAATTTTTTCTGCAACGTAATGCTAATAAACACTCGAAGCATTTTATATTTGTTGCATTAGCAAATCATATCTCCAGTGTTGGCGGTGGGCAAATGAATAAAACCAAAAAAAAAAATGTATTGTATATATTTTGTAGATTGAAAAAATTGCTTTAAAATAATAATATTGTGCATATTAAAAACTATAAATATATATAGAGAAACAAAAAATAACTTCTTGATGCCATATGCAGATAACTTTGTTTCTGCGCAACGACAACAATAGAAATATCAGCTTCGCAGAAATTTATGAAATTCGAAAAAAAATCATACTCAAAATTTATTAAAACAAACGCAGTTAAAGGCTTTAGAAAAAAGCCCCCAAAATGGGATTTGAAAATTGTAACAATTTTTTTTTCATGAGTATCTGTGTATTATATAAATATGTTGCAATAAAGTTTCAGAAATGTTTATGTTGTAAAAAAAATTGAAATCTGTCGGAAATTTATTAATTTTTAGCGGCAATTTGACACAATTATTACAATGTAAACCAACAAAAGGAATCATACTCGTATGCAGGAAAATGAATAAGTATATCAACAAATTTTTAAGCTACTCTAGCAATCTTGAATACTCATGATTCTAAAGAATTTATGGTACTTAAATTCAGTCTGTCCATCCGCCTTTTTTTGCCTAAGTGTGTAAAAGCTTTTTTCCAATGTCTGTCTGTCTCCCTGTCTTTAGGCCTTATGAAACCAAATATCTTGTCTAAATGACCTTTTGATTAATTATGTTGCAACTATGGCTAAGCAAAAAAGCAACATTATATGCAACATTCAATTTTACGTTTATTTTATTACCTTACGTTGCTGGTTCCATGCAACTTGTATGATTACTTGTATGTATGTTTGTCTTGTTGTAATGTTTGAGTTGTAAAGCAATTTTATTTATTTCATTCTGTGTGGCATATTTTTTTTTTTTGTGTTATTGTTGTAGCAAAAATATTTCATAATAATATGTCCAAAAATGCTCACAAAATAATTAATTTTATTTTTTAACTTTTATATAGAAAATGTTTTTATTATTTTTTTTTTTTTTTTGTTTCCTAAACTGATAAATTGATTTAAAAAATTATATTTTTCGTTGAAGTTTCCTTATTGTTCGCTGTCAATTTTATGTTTTAGTATTTTTTCTTGCTTTTTATTTGTTGTAAATATATTGTATTTTATTTCAATTATTTATAAATTTTTCTATAAATAATTTATAAACTCTTGACAATGGTTTGTCATCGTTTGAGCCATATGTCGTATTTTAGTTTATTCGATAATTATTATAAATTTCCGTAATTTATAATCAATTAGACAATTTGATTTGAGAAAAACTTATTGCTCAGACAAATCTATAACTAATTGAATTAATTGTATTAACCCATTCTGAGGTAAAAAAAATAGCAAAATCTACACATGGTTTTTATACTCGATTCTGCCATAGCTAAGATCTTAGCCTAATGTTTATATCTATTTACATCTTAGTCTATGTCTTGGTCTATGTCTTAGTCTATGTCTTAGTCTCTGTCTTAGTCAATGTCTTAGTCTATGTCTAAGTCTATGTCTTAGTCTATGTCTTAGTCTATGTCTTAGTCTATGTCTTAGTCTATGTCTTAGTCTATGTCTTAGTCTATGTCTTAGTCTATGTCTTAGTCTATGTCTTAGTCTATGTCTTAGTCTATGTCTTAGTCTATGTCTTAGTCTATGTCTTAGTCTATGTCTTAGTCTATGTCTTAGTCTATGTCTTAGTCTATGTCTTAGTCTATGTCTTAGTCTATGTCTTAGTCTATGTCTTAGTCTATGTCTTAGTCTATGTCTTAGTCTATGTCTTAGTCTATGTCTTAGTCTATGTCTTAGTCTATGTCTTAGTCTATGTCTTAGTCTATGTCCTAGTCTATGTCTTAGTCTATGTCTTAGTCTATGTCTTAGTCTATGTCTTAGTCTATGTCTTAGTCTATGTCTTAGTCTATGTCTTAGTCTATGTCTTAGTCTATGTCTTAGTCTATATCTTAGTCTATGTCTTAGTCTATGTCTTAGTCTATGTCTTAGTCTATGTCTTAGTCTATGTCTTAGTCTATATCTTAGTCTATGTCTTAGTCTATGTCTTAGTCTATGTCTTAGTCTATGTCTTAGTCTATGTCTTAGTCTATGTCTTAGTCTATGTCTTAGTCTATGTCTTAGTCTATGTCTTAGTCTATGTCTTAGTCTATGTCTTAGTCTATGTCTTAGTCTATGTCTTAGTCTATGTCTTAGTCTATGTCTTAGTCTATGTCTTAGTCTATGTCTTAGTCTATGTCTTAGTCTATGTCTTAGTCTATGTCTTAGTCTATGTCTTAGTCTATGTCTTAGTCTATGTCTTAGTCTATGTCTTAGTCTATGTCTTAGTCTATGTCTTAGTCTATGTCTTAGTCTATGTCTTAGTCTATGTCTTAGTCTATGTCTTAGTCTATGTCTTAGTCTATGTCTTAGTCTATGTCTTAGTCTATGTCTTAGTCTATGTCTTAGTCTATGTCTTAGTCTATGTCTTAGTCTATGTCTTAGTCTATGTCTTAGTCTATGTCTTAGTCTATGTCTTAGTCTATGTCTTAGTCTATGTCTTAGTCTATGTCTTAGTCTATGTCTTAGTCTATGTCTTAGTCTATGTCTTAGTCTATGTCTTAGTCTATGTCTTAGTCTATGTCTTAGTCTATGTCTTAGTCTATGTCTTAGTCTATGTCTTAGTCTATGTCTTAGTCTATGTCTTAGTCTATGTCTTAGTCTATGTCTTAGTCTATGTCTATGTCTTAGTCTATGTCTTAGTCTATGTCTTAGTCTATGTCTTAGTCTATGCCTTAGTCTATGTCTTAGTCTATGTCTTAGTCTATGTCTAAGTCTATGTCTTAGTCTATGTCTTAGTCTATGTCTTAGTCTATGTCTTAGTCTATGTCTTAGTCTATGTCTTAGTCTATGTCTTAGTCTATGTCTTAGTCTATGTCTTAGTCTATGTCTTAGTCTATGTCTTAGTCTATGTCTTAGTCTATGTCTTAGTCTATGTCTTAGTCTATGTCTTAGTCTATGTCTTAGTCTATGTCTTAGTCTATGTCTTAGTCTATGTCTTAGTCTATGTCTTAGTCTATGTCTTAGTCTATGTCTTAGTCTATGTCTTAGTCTATGTCTTAGTCTATGTCTTAGTCTATGTCTTAGTCTATGTCTTAGTCTATGTCTTAGTCTATGTCTTAGTCTATGTCTTAGTCTATGTCTTAGTCTATGTCTTAGTCTATGTCTTAGTCTATGTCTTAGTCTATGTCTTAGTCTATGTCTTAGTCTATGTCTTAGTCTATGTCTTAGTCTATGTCTTAGTCTATGTCTTAGTCTATGTCTTAGTCTATGTCTTAGTCTATGTCTTAGTCTATGTCTTAGTCTATGTCTTAGTCTATGTCTTAGTCTATGTCTTAGTCTATGTCTTAGTCTATGTCTTAGTCTATGTCTTAGTCTATGTCTTAGTCTATGTCTTAGTCTATGTCTTAGTCTATGTCTTAGTCTATGTCTTAGTCTATGTCTTAGTCTATGTCTTAGTCTATGTCTTAGTCTATGTCTTAGTCTATGTCTTAGTCTATGTCTTAGTCTATGTCTTAGTCTATGTCTTAGTCTATGTCTTAGTCTATGTCTTAGTCTATGTCTTAGTCTATGTCTTAGTCTATGTCTTAGTCTATGTCTTAGTCTATGTCTTAGTCTATGTCTTAGTCTATGTCTTAATCTATGTCCTATTCTATGTCTTAGTCTATGGCTTAGTATATCTTAGTCTTAGTCTATATCCTCGTTAATAACTGAAGGTTTTTTCTATATCAAACTTTAAGCTTTTAATTGAGCTTAAATCTGAGCTTTATTCTGCTATATAAAGTGTTGAGGTTTGTTTATGTAAAAATCTTTAAGAAGCTAACGGAAAGCTTTAACCGCTATTTTTGTTATAGTCAGGGTCTCTTTAGAGTACAAATTAGGCTTTTATATAATATAAATATAAATCTAAAGCTTTATTTGTATGTAGTTTAGAGTTTTAAAAGCTGTTAGGGGAAAGCTTTCTCCATATACAGTCTTACCAATAAAAATATCTAGTGAAATTATTTTAACATGGACTTATTTCTTTGTTATAAAGTTAATATAAAGCTTCAAATTGGATTTCACTTATTGGTATCATTTAATATTTAAAGCTTTTTGGCTAAATTTCATAATCATTTCATCATAAAATAAAGTTTTTTTTTTAAAGTTAGAATAAAGCTTAAAATAAACTTAAAGTTAAAGTTTTAATGGCATAGCCAAAAAATAGAACATTTGAATTCAAAATGAAGCCTTCATTTTAGCATTTTAAAGCTGAAATAAAGTTTCTCTCTTATGCTTTTGTAGAGCAAAAATAAAGCTTTTATGGTAAAATTTAATAGAGCTCAAACAAAGCTTAAATATAGGCGAAATAAAGCTTGTGTTCTAGGCTTTTTTACAGCTACGAAATGTTTTAATCGTATGGCCTTATAAAGATTTAGCAAACTATTAATTGTAGAATTTTATTGATATAAAAAAGTAAAGCTTTTATTTCAAGCTTTTATCTACCTTAACCAAAGCTTTAGTACCTGACTTGAAAAGAGCTTAAATAAGGCTAATAACGTTGTATAAAGCTTTTTGTATGAAATTTTATTTTATTCGCTATATATCTGTTAATAATTGCTTTAAAAGAAAAATTAAAATTAAGCCTAAATATTTAAAACATTTGTATGTATCGGGAAATTGTTAAGAAATTTGGTTATATGTTTTTTCAGCTGTAGTCAAGAGCGTGAAAACGTGACGATACATTTAATAGTTGTATGTAAAATTCAAAAGAAAATAACACAAAATAAATATAAACAAGTAAGAAAGCGCTATAGTCGGTCAAGCCGACCACACGATACCCTTCACCACTAAGGTCAAAGATGTTATTTTTCCTGTATAAAGACAAATATTTGCTAAATTTTGCCATCATACAAACATTTTCTTAAAACTTATATATTCAACCTGTTTCCGTCATTTGGACTTATATGAGAGCTAGAGTCAAATGTGGACCGATTATCTCGAAATTTGGCAAATTGATTACAGTTGTTACAAAAATTATGTATGCAAAAAATAAACTAAAAATTTTCATTATCTTTAGATTTACGAGCGTTTTAGTGATTTTTTGTCTCATTTAGTGCGTCTTTGAAGAAGAGTTTGTATGGCAGCTATGGTCAAATGTGGACTGATTTCAACGAAATTTGGTACAGTGATTAAAGTTTACATAAGCAGTATCTGTTTTAAATTTCATGAAAAAATATTGATATTTGTGGTCAATATAGCAATTCCGGGAAGTGGGACCTATGGGAGGTACCATAAATAATGGACCGATTTTGCCCAATTTCAATCGCCATGGTCCCATTATCAAAAAAATTATCTGTGCCAAATTTCATCAAATTATCTTTAGAATTGCGACCTGTAGTTTGATTACAAGGTTTACATGGGGGTCCAGCCAGCCGTCCAGCCAGCCAGACGGACGGACGGACGGACATCGCTAAATCGACTCAGAAAGTGATTCTAAGTCAATTGGTATACTAAAAGGTGGGTCTAAGACAAATATTTCTATGCGTTACAAACATCAGCACAAACTTATAATACCCTTTCCACCTATGGTGGTGAAGGGTATAAAAATTATATTAAACACTTAAAATTGTTAATACGAGTCTAAACTTTTTATTATTTTCAAATACAAAACAAATAGTTTTTCTTTGAGATTTTATAGTTCAAAATCAAACTCATACTGAAAGTTTTTTTTTGCATTTTATAATTTTTTATTGTCTAAATTTTAGATTTTTTGTTTCTGTTTTTTTTATGGTTTTCCGAATTGTTTTGTATAATTTTCCAATTTAAATTAAATTTTTTTTCTATTTGAGATTTTCCCAGGCATCGCTAACACACACTCTAAAAGATCATATGGATTTTAGTCTGTAGAGTTATTGCCTCTACTGGTCTAGTGTTTTTTTGTTGTTTTTCTAAACTTTTAAGATACAAGCCATGAATTTGAGTACAATGTGTATTAGAGTAGTTATTTAGTACCCGCCATGAATACCTGATAACTTTTCCGTTTTTGTTGTTTTTTCTCTAGTCTTATAAATATACATTTTATTTTTTTTTTTTTTTTCTTTGTAATTTCTTTATGGTTTGTTGCTGTGGCTTGTTTTTGCCAATTTTTATTTTATATTTTTTCCATATGAGAATTTATTAAAGCTTAACTTAAGGCTTTTTTATTGCCTGTATTTTTTTTCTAGGCAATTGTAGGCAATTTTTTATTACTGTTGTTGATTGTTAATTGATAATTATAGAGCCATTACATATAAGTTACTAGACAATTTTCTATAATTTTCACGCAACGCACTATAAATAATGTAAATTTCAACAAACTATTTAAACATTGTTAACAAACATTTTTTTTATCTCAATTTTTTTCTATTTTATTTGTATGTCAGTTTTTTATAATTGAAAAATTATACCTGGCCAACAGATGTTGTAGAAAAAGCAAAGGTGAGCTTTGAAATGTGAAAGAAAAAACAATTTATTATCTAGAAAATAGAAATTAATGAGTCATATTTTTATGGCAGAATTTGAAATGAAAATCGCACAAAAAGTGTTATTAATACCCTACACTACCATAGCACAGTGGTTTGAAAGAAAAAAGTATTTATAAATCTGTAATTTCTACTTATAAATTGTAAGCAAAGACTCTGTAAGATAAAGATGTTGCGCTTCCATACATTGATTTGCCGTATGGTCTTTTTGATAAGTCCCCTTATAAATAGAGTATACAGCTTGTACTCTAATTTGGAAACAACTAATGGTTCTCACCATTATTCAATGAGATAAACACATACGTGCTCAAGAATATCTTTATATCATAGTCTTTTATGTAAGTCTGTTAAGGATAATCCAAACATTCTGAATATTTGTGTATGGTTACCCTGTGTTTTAACCTTTTAATTATTGCCCAATTTGATTGATTTTTTACATTTTGAAATAAGCTTGGAAAAACGAAAAAAATATGCATACTTTCACTATATTTAATCAGGGTTGTCATAGAAACCAATTTCATTGGTATTGGTTTTGAAAACGACAAAAAAAATTAAATTGGTGTCATGATTTCCAACATTAATGTTCGAGCTACATTTTCTATTGGTTTTATGTGTCACAGAAAATAATATTATTGGTTTAGTAAATATTATAAATAAACCAAGCAACTTGCAGTTAACAGATTTCATTTCAAAATTGGTCTATCAATTTAAAACAAAGGCATTACTGGCCAACTGGTGCCTTTTTCGATTTAAAGATCCAGTAAGAACAGATTTTTGAAAATTTGGCCCTGTGGGGGATAAAAAAGGGAAAATTCAATAACGCTATAATTCTAAAACTAAAAACAATAGAACCAAAATTGAAATCGAATTTGGATCAGTTACAAAAATAATAAAAAACAAGTAAGAAAGCGCTATAGTCGGTCAACCCGACCATACGATACCTTTCACCACTAATGTCAAAGGTGTTATTTTTCTTGTGTAAAGACAAATATTTGCTAAATTTTGCCATCATACAAACATTTTCTCAAAACTTATATATTTAACCTGTTTCCGTCATTTGGACTTATATGAGAGCTAGGGTCAAATGTGGACCGATTATCTCGAAATTTGGCAGATTGATTACAGTTGTTACAAAAATTATGTATGCAAAAAATAGACTCAAAATTTTCATTATCTTTAGATTTACGAGTGTTTTAGTGATTTTTTGTCTCATTTAGTGCGTTTTTAAAGAAGAATTTGTATGGGAGCTATGGTCAAATGTGGACCGATTTCAACGAAATTTGGTACAGTGATTTTAGTTGACATAAGCAGTGTTTGTTTTAAATTTCATGCAAAAATATTGATATTTGTGGCCAATATAGCAATTCCGGGAAGTGGGACCTATGGGAGGTACCATAAATAATGGACCGATTTTGACCAATTTCAATAGCCATGGTCCCATTATCAAAAAAATTATCTGTGCCAAATTTCATCAAATTATCTTTAGAATTACGACCTGTAGTTTGATTACAAGGTTTACATGGGGGTCCAGCCAGCCAGGACGGACATCGCTAAATCGACTCAGAAAGTGATTCTAAGTCTATTGGTATACTAAGAGGTGGGTCTAAGACAAATATTTCTATGCGTTACAAACATCAGCACAAACTTATAATAATATCAGCAAAATGAGTCTTTTGGGATTCGTATTCGGAATCTTGCAAAATGTGCATAATAACTGTCTTTTGGTGATAAAAAAAAATCCACAAAAAGACTTGTATCTCATTATTGGTGATGTGACTTTAGCAGCCTAGGTTCGATCCTCGGTCTCGGCAAAAATAAATTTCTGTAATTGTTAACGCAACTTCACTGTTCTAAAAATAGATCAAATGTGTTGAGTAATAAAAAGCTTTATCTCTTTTTTTAACAAAGCTAACAAAATTTGTGTAGGCACATTATAATCAGAAAAACGAGTCATTAACGACTCTTTTTGAAGAGTCGTATGAAGGGTACTATTCTCTATTCTCACACAAAAAAATCATTTTTGACTCATGTCATAAATGATCATTTTAGTGGAGTCAAAACAGATTCTTATTTGATTAAAATTTTCAAAAAATACCAGCTGGGAACCGGCCTGTCCAAGAACACATACATTAATATTTGCATGTGTGGTAAACAGCTTTGAAAGCTCTTACGGCCAGTGTTGCCAAATTTATATTTTTCTTCATTATTTGAGCATTGTTCATATAATCGAGCAAAAAAACTCGAATCTAGAAGCACTGACTTTGCAAAGACAATTTTACGTATGTATGAGCGGGACATAGATAGTAGCGTCTCACCTATACATAGTGTTTCGGTGTGAAAGCTCAAAAGCTCTTTTGTAAAAGTTGGCACATTGTGCTGTAGAGCTGGACAGCTCCGCTTTTACATAAAGCTTATCAAAAAGTTTTCATTGTAAAACTCTAACAGAGTTCAAATCTCAAAGCTTTATATAATCATAAAATCATAATCTAAAATTAAAGCTTTTTTGTGGTTAAAGCTTTCAATTCAACATGTAAAACCTCGAAAGCTTTATTTTCGTTGCATACAAAGATTGACTAAAACAGCATAAAAATTTTATTTTAACTAAATAATACGTTATCATGAAAGCTTTTTTGAACTGTGTTACACTTCACTATTAAATCATCTCTTTTTATTTATAAAGGCAGAGAATAAATGATTAGATAATACTTTATTATCTTTTATATCTGTTGTAATCCACATTTTGTTTATAAAAGCTTTTAAGCGTTTAGAATCTTATACATTTATTATGTATTCGACAACATTTAGAGCTTTAATTTAAGAATATAACAGCCTTAATTCAAAGCCTAAATATGACAATATAGCTTTTTGTACTACAATATAATATCCAACTTTAGAGCTTTACAGGGATTTTATAACATTTTGCGTTTAAATCCTCAATACGACACTATAAGAGAACACAATCAAAACTTTGATTCGACTATATAAAAACTTACGACCAAAATTTCGCTTTGACTATAAATCAGCTGATTTGCTCTTCTTTAAATTCAACCGTTTTTGCTTTTTCTTGAGTCTTTAACATCAGACTTTTAAGCTTTAAATGCCACGGAAAATATAAAAGCCCTTAGTCGTTGGATATTAAAAGATACAAAAATCTTTAATTATAGTATTTTATGTTGCAATGAAAAAGCTTTTATATTAACTATTGAAGACTACAATAATAAATAAACAACATTTGTTAAACAAATGATAAAATTTAAAGGTTTAACTTGACTACATAAAAATCATCGATTTAAGCCTTCGATACCAAAGCTTATGATTAATGCTTTTATTACGTTTAAGCTTTTATTATTGACTAAAACAACGACTACATCTTTATTTTATAGTACATCAAAGACAAAAGCTTTACATCAAAGACAAAAGCTTTATTTTAAGCTTTTCTTTAGCTACATCATAAAAACTTCTTTTCGATTGTAAACTTTTTTTATAATATAAAAGCTTAGGATTATTATTTATTTCGTTTTCGAAATTAAAGCTTTTGAATCCATTAACTTTACTTCAGCTTATGACTTTAGCTTTATTTTTGAAAATACAATAATTAAAGATTTGTTTTTAATAAACCAAAGAAAAAAAGTATTTTACAGCAACAAATCTCTCGTCTAAGCTTTGCTTTTTCTATTATAATATAAAAGCTTAGGATTATTATTTATTTCGTTTTCGAAATTAAAGCTTTTGAATCCATTAATTTTACTTCAGCTTATGACTTTAGCTTTATTTTTGAAAATACAATAATTAAAGATTTGTTTTTACTAAACCAAAGAAAAAAAGTATTTTACAGCAACAAAGCTTTGCTTTTTCTATACATATAAGATAAATATTATGATAAAATCTAAACTTTGATTTCATTAAAAATAAATCATTATTTGGAGTGTATGAAAGTTCAGAATGTTTAATTGTTTTTCGAATTAAAGCTTTTTACCGTATGTTTAAAGCTTTCCTTATAAAATTATTATTTTGAAAATTTTACAAATGCTTTACTTTGACAACATAAGAGCCATCGATTAGAGTTTTTGAAATAGTTTTTTAACAATTAAGCTAAATTAATAAAGCTCGAATTTAATATACTCTTGACTGCTTATAATACCAATTAAGAGATTATTAAAGTTATTAAGCAATTATTAGATATCAGTAACACAAGTTAAAAAAACCAATATAAGATACTCAACTTTATGCAAAGTTTCTTAAAATTCATGATTACCAGCTCTTGAGCTTTTCAAAAACTAATTGCTTACATAAAACAATTAAACTTAACATATAAAATATTATGTAAATAAAGTCACTTAAAATTTTTGTTTCTACATATCTGTTAACTTAATTTTTTTGATTAATTTAAATGGTCATTTAAATTGTCATTTGTCTTATATTTAATAACTCTTAAACTGATTAATAAATAAATACAAGTTGTTTATTTTTTATTTTTTCTTAAATCTTTGCTAACAAATTTTCGCAGCTGTTTTGTTGTGTGTGAATTAAATATATTTTTTATGGCCTTTTTTCAAATCAAATTGATTGTAAAAAATATTTTTTTTTAGCTTTATTTAATTTCGGTTTTTATTGCTTATTTTTTAAGAAAAAAACTTTTTCTAAAAAATGCAACATAGAATTCTTAAATTACTTACGGCCATAAAAATATGTAACAAATTGTTTTTGATTACTTACGTGTTTTTTTCTTGGTTTAATCAAATTCTCTTAGTAATTTGTTGTGAATTTTGTTTTTGAGTTGTTTTACAATTTGTTTTTTGATTGTAATTATAGAGTTTGAGGTGGGTTTTCAATTACAATTTGTCTTTAAATTTGAAATATATTCGTATGAAAAGCATAGCTGAAATAATTTAAAATTTAACTTAACGAAATAAAATACGTAAGCAAAGACACTGAAAGAAATTTAGTCATTTGTTTAATTTTTAACATATTATACATACACTTGGAAAAATAAAGCTTTAAGCAAAGACTCTTATAATATTATGATATTGCACTCCATACATTTTTTTATTAAATGTGTAATTAAAGTAGATAAAAAACAATGAAAAACACATAAACCCACAAATAAACATACATTTTATGAGCATGTGTGTGTGCCTTAGCTCTTCCTTATTGAATAATCGTCTCTATTAGTTATTTCCGAATAAAAGTAAAAGCGGTATACTCTCTTTTTTATGGGACTTTTCAAAACGACCATACGGCAAATCAATGAAATGCAACATCTTTATATTATAGAGTCTTTGCTTCAAGCTTGTTAATTAAGGTATAAATAAAGCTTTTTACTTATTTTTTTTGCAAAAGTAAGCTTGATTAAAAAATCGTGTATAATGCCTCTACAAAACTGTTGGTTAAAGGTTAGACTATTATGTCGTGAAAATAAACCTTTTAGCAACTAAACATTATATTCTATAATATCAAAGTAAAGCTTTTTCCAAAGGTTCTTATTCAGAAAAATAAAGCTTAATATTTAGTATTATATGAAAAGCTAAAAAAATATTAATATAAGCTATATTCGAGGAATTTATTTTATCATAATAATACCTCTTAGCTTTCAAATTATCAAAACCAAGCTTTAACTAAGAGCTGAAGCTTAAAATGCCGTCTTGTTGCATTTTAAGCTTCGAGGTGCTTTCATAAATGTATATCAATGCAACGCTTTAATTGTCCGCTTCACTATAGTCAAGTTTTTGTGTAGTAAAAATAAAGCTTATCTCGAATATACTATGCCTAAGATTAAGGTTAAAAAAAATACCAATAAAGCTTAAGTCAAATATTTGAGATCAAGTTTTGCTAATTGGGTATTGTGTAAAAAAGCTTAATCATGGATATTCATAAGGTAAGTTTTTCCGCGTTGGAACCAAATCCTTATTTGAAAGCTATTGAGTTGTAAGAACAGCTGTTTTGAGGCGCTTACAAAAGCTTTATTTAAAGCAGGGATTAGAAAGCTTAATATAATAGAAAACTTGTATATTTTTAAAGTAAAGCTTTTTTTGTAGCTTATTATATAAAGCTTTAGTCGTATAGCTACATGTGATCCCAAGTAAGCTTTTAAAAAAAAAATTATATATAATTTTAGTTGTGAGCGCTGTAGTTTAGCCATAAGCATATGTAACAATAAACTGAAAGCTTTAATTAAATATTTATTTTAATAAAAATATAGCTTTAGTAGTAGAGTAATAAATAGGGTATTAATTTTTTTTTTTTTTTTTGTTTTTTACATGCTTTTCTTAAAGCTTTAATCGTGGGGCGACAGAAGAATACGCGAAAGCCTTTTTAGACAAAAATCCAAAGCTTTTGAAATATATTTACAAAGCATTAATTGATGGTTTTTAAGTTGTGAAAATATATTTAAAAGTTTTAAAAAAATACTTTTAAAGTTATGTTTAGTTTTAGTATTTATTGAGGCGCTTATACAAAAAAAAAAATAATTGAAAGCTTTAATATTGTAGGAGTAAAAGCTTTATAGTAGCAAGTTATAAAACAAAGTCTTAAATAAATGCTTCTGTGCAATAAACCTAAACCTTTAATGAAAAGTTTTTTTTTAATGAAAATTCAGCTTTTGTAGTAGTATTAACTTTGTTTAACATGCTTTAATTTATGAGTAAGCTTTTTTAACAAATACAATTATAGGAGTAAAACATTTAATCGTAGTTAGTTCCTTGTATGTAATAAAGTCCTTAACAAATGTTGCTAAGCTATAAGAATAAAGCTTTAATTTAAAGTTTCAAATGAAAATACTGCTTTTGTATTAAGAATAAAGCATTTATTTTTAATCGAATTGCGAAAGAAGCTTTTGAGTAAGCCTTAATTGATTATTTAAAAGTTTACTTTATTTTGAAGGATTTTTTCAGACGCGTACAAAAGTTTTTATAATGAAGTTAAAGTATGTATACATTGTGGGATCAAAAAGCTTTATTTTGAAGCTTTTATTTTAGTCAAGCTTAAGCTTTTTTAAGCCAAGAGTGGAAGTTTCGCTTAATATAATCGAAAGTTTTTATGTTTTTGTTAAAGAAAAGATATGTAATGAACTTAAAGCTTTCATTAAAAGTTTTTTAAATAAAAATGTGTACAACTTTTGTAGTAGTTAATTATGTGGTGAAACTTTAGTCATAGAGCTCATATTTTACCATCTAAGCTTTTTATTAAAAATGTTTAATTTGTTAAAAACATAATTTTAGTTGTAAGTAAAGTAAAGCGTTATAGTAAAGCCATAATTATGAGCTTTTTTACCTATAATAAAATTAATTAAAGAATTCATTAATTTTCAACATAAAATTCATAAAAATCCTGATATGTTAATTAATTTAAATTCATTTGAAGATAATAAATAATAACTAATTAAAAAATTTTTCTTACGATATCCGTTCTCTTTTTAACGGTTTCTTTTGCAAATGTTAGCAGCCTATCAATCGTTCTTTTGACATTAATTAAACCCTTAATTTAATTACTATCACTATTTATGCATAAATTAAAATTATAGAAGTAAACTGGCTTTTATACTATAACTTTGATTTGTTTCAATGTGAGCCGCCAAATTATAATTTATAACGCCGATGATAGTATCGACTTTTATTAACATAAATTGTTTTTTTACAGAATTCTGAGATGATTTTTAAGAAATTTGTTGGAAATAAGCCGCCAACATATCTTGATTTTCTAAGCCGCCAAAAAATTTGGACAACCGTCTTTGTCAGCGGCAGTTCTGATTATACAGCGTCGGTGATAGTTTATATACTTGATATATATATATATATATATATATATATATATATATATATATATATATATAGATATATATATATTAGTCTTGCTTTTATAAGCCGCTAGCCAATTTTGAAAAGCCGACAATATCTTGATTATTACGGCGACATTTCTTAATTTTACCGTCGTTGGTTTTTACAATGTTTTGTGTCATTTCCGCTTCATTTGACAATTTCATTATAAATCGGCTTTTATCTCCGGAAATTTGCTAAATGGGTTAAAGCTCAAATTAATAATGCTTAAGAATTCGATTCAATTTTTTTTTCGATGATGTCTATTTTTGATTGAATAGGTACGTAAATCGCCGTGGTATAGCAGGTTAGTCATCCGCCTAGCATACCAGAGGTCCCAAGTTCGATCCCCGGCCAGACCTATTATATATATTCGTATATAAGCTGAATTGTCACATTTGTAGTGAGGAGAGCTTTTGTCGAATTACATACAAAGAATTTTGATGCTCTTAATAGGCTGAAGGAGTCATTGGCTCATATATTTCAAAAACGATGATGATCATAATGTTACTGTCAAAATTTTTTTCGTATCACAATTACGTGGCATTAATCTTTGCGATATGTGGTTCCAATATGAAGGAGCCACATGTCACGCGCTAATTTACTTAAAGAAACTTTTGATAAAAAAAAACTAATTTTACGTGTGATTTTATCCCATTAAATTATTTTCTTTGTGGTTATGTTAAGTCACTTATGTACATCGATAAACCTTAAACAATTGAACCCCTGGAAATTAATAATGGCTGTAATCTTAAAAACCCCGATAAATTTGTGTTTTATAAAATCTTGATAACACAGTACGACAGTGGTTGGTACACATGAGAAATGTTAACAGAATATGAAAATAGGCTTAAAATAAAGAAATACGTGTCTCGGCGTTTTGCTGTATCAAATTTTAAGAAAATCGATTTTAAAGATTCGAAGGACCGTGGAGGTTCACTTGTAACGTAATACTATTATAAAAAGTTCTATAAAAATAGAATGGGTGAATCGATTTAAATGCTTGAGCCAGTTTTGAGAAGGGAATTAAATTTTGATTTGTTTATAATTAAAGAAACATCCACCATCCGCTAGATGGCGTTTTAATTTTTGTGTAAAATTAAAAAATATCCAAAAAATGTAATGTAATTCAATTGCTACAGCAAAACGCCGAGACAAGTATTTCTTTATTTTAAGCCTATTTTCATATTCTGTTAACATTACTCATGTGTACTCAAAAAAATTTGATTTTGTCGTACTGTGTACTAATAGCGGCTTGTAATTGAAAGTACCATAGATTTTCGCCTTTTTGAGCTTACACTTGCGACTCTGAATCTTACTGACCCATTCTCTAAACCACGTTAATTTGAAAACGATTTCCAGCCGCCGTTAATCTTGAGTGCGGCCGCCTTCTTTAAATTAAAACGGCGTTCATTTTTCATTGTATTTAAGACAAATACTTTAAATGATTTTAATCTTTCCTACTTCTTATTCAAAAAAATATTTTTATTATTTTTTTTTTTTTTGCAAAACATAAGATCTAAAATCTAGCGATTGTATATGTCACTTCAAACGTCATTCTAAAACGTCAAACCGACAAACTTGGAGTCATTTAGAAAAATAGCAGCACCACCAACAACAATAACCACAAAGTAAGACAAAAATCTTATTAACATTATATTATAACAATTGTTGTAGTTGTTGTTGTTAAGTTTTTTTTTTTTTTTTATATAATAATTTTGTGTAATTGTTGCACAAGTGGTTGGTTGTTCGTTAACTCTGTCCGTCCGACGATGGTTGGCTGGTTGGTTGGTTGTGTTTGATTGTTAGCTTGACTTGGCTGAATTTATTTAGACGCAACTCTATACAACAATAAATTAATTTAATACTTTTTTATACCCACCATCAAAAAGAATGGGGGGTATATTGAGATTGTCATTCCGTTTGTAATTTCCTTAATATTGGTTCAAAAATCAAAAACGATATATATTCTGAATCCTTATTCTAAGACGATTGAGCTATGTCCGTCTGTCTGTCTGTCTGTTGAAATCACGATAACGTCTAAACGAAAAGAGCTAGCTAAATGAAACTTAGCAAAAACATTCTTTATCTATGAGAAAATTGAAATTGGGCAAAATCGGTTAGCATTTGGCCATAGCTCCCGTATAACCTCGTCTAGGCTAATCGCTTATTTGCTAATAAATGACAAGTTATGATGACAAAATTTGGTATCTAGAAGTTTTAGATAAGCACTAGGCAGCATATAAAATTTCATCGAAATCGGTTCACATTTAGCAATAGCTCCCATACAAAAAACTTACGAAAACAGGCTAAATTTCACCCAAAATACACTTAAATGCCAATAAATCAAAAAGCATAACAGATATAACCACTAAATTTGGCACAAGAAAGTCTTATATCAATGCCAGCCAGTGTACAATCGGTCACTATTTGACCTAGCTCCCATATAAAAAACTTACAAAAACACAAAAATTCAAAAAGAAAAGGGGATTTATGTCCGTCTGTCCGTCAGATAAAATCGTGATAGCTCCTTAACTACAAGAGCTAGTAAGACTAAATTAAGCACAAAGAAGTCTTATGTCAATGCCAGCCAGTGTGCAAAATTTCGTCACAATCGGTCACCATTTGACCATAGCTCCCATATAAAAAACTTATGGAAACACAAAAATACATAAAGAAAAGGTTGTTTATGTCCGTCTGTCCGTCAGATAAAATCACGATAGCGCCTTAACGAAAAGAGCTAGAGGGACAAAATTTTACAAAAGTATTTTGGATATCTTGAAAAAGATGTGTGTTGAAAATGGACAAAATCGGTTCAAATTTAGTTAGAGCTCCCATATAACCCCGCCCCGGGAAACACATTAATGCTGATAAATTGAATACAATTGTAATAGCTATGACGATTAAATTTAAAATAGGGAAGTTTTATGCAATTTTTGATCAGTTTATCAAATTTTATAGGAATCAGTCCATATTTGACTTTAGCTTTCATGTGAAAAACACTCACGGAAACCAAAAATTTTAGCAAAGGCCAGTAAAAAGCTATTAAATTAGAAACTATGATAGCTATGCTCACTAAATTTTGCAAGAATAAGCTCTCTATATATACCAGCCAGTGTGTAAAATTTTGTTATAATCGGTCAACATTTGGCTATAATTCTTATATATATAACATCCCCTTTTTATATCTACAATCAAAAAGATTTGGAGGTACATTCATTATATTAAGATTGCACCTATGAAATTAGATAGGCATCAATCAATGTTCAGCCCAGACTTTATATATGATGAATGCATTAGGAACTCATAACGAAGTATATGGACCTGTCATATTACTATTAACGTGTTTAGCCTAGCTACATATTAATCACAACGAAAAGTATTTAACAACTTATTAATGTAAAACTATACCTGGTTATGAGACCGAATTTTGATCAAAGTAAATACTGGGGAAACCACTAAAATATTTTTGAATGTTGAACTATAAAGCTACGGAAACCTAATTTAGTCCAAAGGTTTTACCAACAATACCAAATAGCTTAGCGATTTTTCCAGTTTTGGTGCAGATTTTGAATTAGCTGCACCCTTGTAGATATATGAGATATGTTTCTAAATTTAACACAACTTGATGGTGGGTATATAAGATTCGGCACAGCCGAATATAACACTCTTACTTGTTTTTTGTTAATACTTTTGTTGTAGAATTTGCAAAAATAAGCTACAATATATAATTTTATATTTAATGCATAAAAAATGTAGGAACAAATTATAAAACAACAAATTAGAAAAAAACTAAACACTTTTTTCCATATTCAAGGTCATGTTTGACACGACTATTTTAATATTTTTTTTCTCTAATTTGCTTTCTGGCTAAATCATGTGTATATGGGGGTATTTATATGAATTTTTATCAAGATTTCATTTGCTGCTGTTTTAATAATGTTTTGCTAAATACAATTGAAAATTTACTTGTATGCATTCAAATATTTTATTTATAAAGTGGTACCTATTAATGAGTAATTTTTTTATTTTTTTGCGATTTAAGTTTTTTTCTTAACAAATTTATTTTTAAAATAAAATGCGTTTTGTTTTGTGTTAATACCTTAAAGAGGAAATATAATAACTCAAGCTAAGCTAAGACTCATTTTTTAGCATTAAAAAACAATTAAAGTCAACTTGAATTAGCAACTTTGTATTCAATTGTTAAAGTTAAAGTAGAATTAAAAAAAAAGTTGAAATATATAAATTTTTTTTATGAGAATTGTACACTTGACATCAGCTGGTTTCCTTAATCTTTAAGAATTTACAATAAAAAAATTTTAAATAATGGATTTTCAAAAAAGTTTGGTTAGAAATTTTCGGTACATGGCTTTAAAATCGTATATCTTTGATAATATTAATTATATTAAGCTACAATAAATTTAACTAGAAAGGCGATATTTTGATCTTCATTTTCATAAAAGACTTTATAAAATCGTATAAAACTTTTCAAAGTTATCTACGTTTGAAAGTGGATAAAATTACACAAAAATATATTGCAAGCTCTGTTAAGCCAATCATAAGAATAATCGACCTGGTTTCCTTATTCTTAAAGAATCTATAAATTAAAAATAGTTTAGTTAGAAATTTTGCGTACATGACTTTAAAATCATATATCTCTTATAATATTAATTATATAAAGCTTTAATTAATTTAGTTTGAAAGGTGATATTTTGATTATCATTTTTTCGAAAGACTTATCTTAATTATCTTGTACAAAGTTATCCATGTTTGAAAATGAATAAAATTTGAAACAATATCACAGAAATTAATAATAAGCAATCAAAATTATCAATTGGCAGTCTTATGCATTAAACACATAGACAACAGCAGGCTACGGGCTACAACCTGTCAAAATTAGAATACATGCATTCAAATAGAAATAAATTTTTTAGAGTCGACACGGCTACACGACTACCGACCACCATTGTAGCTGTAGCCAAAATTAAACTATTTTCTATTTTTGTTGGCGACAATAATAGATTTAGTGCTGTCAACACCATATAATATTGAAATAAATGAGCGATTTAAACCACTTGAATTTATTTACCACAAATACAATGGGGAGAATTTATGTAAACAATTTACATACTTATCAAATATTTATATATTTAATGTATATAATAATATCTAATAAAATATTATGTAAAAATTTATATTTATATAACTTTAACTCAATAGAAGTAAAATTTTTAAGTTATTTTTTAAACTGTCAACTCACACGCTGCGTGCCAGAGCTACGTAGTTCATGTTATATAAAAGCCCAGTATGTCCTTTATAAAATTCATTATATAAAAGAGCATACTTATATCTATATTGTTTAAATATATACGAATTTTAAAAAAAAAAAGTCGGTTGCAGAAATAAGTTTATAGTACATTAGCTCCTTATCCATTATAAAGAATATTATATAGAATATATAAGAATATAAAACATATTTTCAGTAGCTTTTGTTTGATACCAAAAAAGTAAATATCGGATATAAACTTCTAAAGTTATACCGTATTATTTTTGAAATTTAAAAAGCCCATAACTCTTAAACTATTAGAAATCACACCAAAATCTTTCTATAATTTTTTTTTATATAGACATACCATCAGGTACAGGGAAACCGTTGATTTCGGAGGTTAATTAATAAAATGAATTTATGTCGTTTTTATCAAAATTTAAATTGTTATTTTGTCCATCTAATAAACGCGATATTGGCACCACTCATAAACAGATGTTTCGAAATGTAGCTGCCATCTTAAATGTAGCTGCCGTCCCCAAAATAATTAAGTAGCTGACTACGAGGCGATAATTGCAGCCAACGACTTTTGTAGTCGGTGTTCGTGTAGCCTGCTGTTGTCTATGTGTTTAATGCATTACAGTAGTCGGTTCTTCGCATCGTAACGACACGGAAATCTTAGGATTACGACCAAGGACTACCACTTCCACTTTTTGGTTTGGCGGAGTAATTGGCCCATATTTCTTTAAAAAGTAACATGATTCTTAGTTACGTGGCATAAATTTTGCTGATATGTGGTTCCAACAATACGAAGAAAAAAAAGATTTTCTATAGAAAAATATTTGAATATTTCTCATAAAAAATTTTTCTATAGAAAAATATTTGAATATTTTACATAAAAAAATTTTCGATAGAAAAATTTTTCATAAAAAAATTTTCTATAGAAATATTTTTGATAAAAAAAAATTCAATATCGAAAAATTTTTGACAAAAAAATTTTCTGTAGAAAAATTTTTGTCAAAAAAATTTTCTATAGAAACATTTTTGTCAAAAAAATTTTCTATAGAAAAATTTTTGTTAAAAAAATTTTCTATAGAAAAAATTTTTGTCAAAAAAATTTTCTATAGAAAAATTTTTGTCAAAAAAATTTTCTATAGAAAAATTTTTGTCAAAAAAATTTTTTATAGAAAAATTTTTGTCAAAAAAATTTTCTATAGAAAACTTTTTGTCAAAAAATTTTTCATAAAAAAATTTTCTATAGAAATATTTTTGATAAAAAAAAATTCTATATAGAAAAATTTTTGAAACACCAAAAAACATTTAGAAACATTTTTGTCAAAAAAAATTTCTATAGAAACATTTTTGTCAAAAAAATTTTCTATAGAAAAATTTTTGTCAAAAAAAGTGAAGATAGATGAAAACTGAAAAATGTTTGTTTTTGTTCAGTCGATAATCTACGCTTTTACTTTTGGTTTATGAACATAATTCTTAATAGTTATGTTTGTAAATTTAGTAATAATGCGAGGTTTTCGATCTGTCTAAATTGGGGATAATCCTCCTGAAGAGATGGCTTAACCAACCATCGAAACGCGTCGAGGAATTTGGTTTCTCCGCAAACATTTTTTGGCTTTTTATCAATAAATTGATCTGTTACATTAATAAATAAATGTAACAGGTTTGGGATCAAATGCAAATACACTTCTTTTCAAAAAAATTTTCTATAGAAAAATTTTTGTCAAAAAAATTTTCTATAGAAAAATTTTTGTCAAAAAAATTTTCTATAGAAAAATTTTTGTCAAAAAAATTTTCTATAGAAAAATTTTTGTCAAAAAAATTTTCTATAGAAAAATTTTTGTCAAAAAAATTTTCTATAGAAAAATTTTTGTCAAAAAAATTTTCTATAGAAAAATTTTTGTCAAAAAAATTTTTTATAGAAAAATTTTTGTCAAAAAAATTTTCTATAGAAAAATTTTTGTCAAAAAAATTTTCTATAGAAAAATTTTTGTCAAAAAAATTTTTTATAGAAAAATTTTTGTCAAAAAAATTTTCTATAGAAACATTTTTGTCAAAAAAAATTTCTATAGAAAAATTTTTGTCAAAAAAAAATTGTATAGAAAAATTTTCTATAGAAAAATTTTTGTCAAAAAAATTTTCTATAGAAAAATTTTTCTATAAAAATTTTTTTTTTAGAAAAATTTTTGTCAAAAAAATTTCTATAGAAAAAGTTTTGTCTAAAAAATTTTCTATAGAAAAATTTTTTGTCAAAAAAATTTTCTATAGAAAAATTTTTGTCAAAAAAATTTTCTATAGAAAAATTTTTGTCAAAAAATTTGAAACATTTTTGATAAAAAAAATTTCTATAGAAACATTTTTGGTAAAAAAAATTCTCGATAGAAAAACTTTTAATAAAATAATTTTCTATAGAAAAAATTTTGATAAAATTTTTTTCTATAGAAATAATAAAAAATAGCAACTCTGCCGACCCTACGCCCGAGATTTGTTTCAAAATATAATTTTAACTTTAGCATTTTAGTACTAAATACATTTTTCCAAAAATACCTAATAACTCCAACTGTTCGATTATATAATTTCTCCTATTTTAAATAATTTTATTATCTCAAAAAAATACCAAGGCATGCGCTTTAAATATTTTTTTTTTTTTCAATTTTCTTTGAAAAAAGCCAACAGTTTAAGCTATTACATCTAAGGCAAAAACGAGAAAAAAGTTAGAAAAAAAACTAAACAAATTCCATAAACTTTTAGACAATAACTGACACATAAAGCGATAATTTTCGAAATGTACAAATTCCAAACATGCAGCGATAAAAACAATTTCATTTATGTTGGACATAATGCACAGACACACACACACACACCAAGTCTTTACATACAATTCATATTTTTATGGCCCACAAATAGACCAGGTTTTAAGTCAAAACTACTACCGACTATAGGTACGAGGTCGGCTAAGATGGTGGAGTATGATCTCAACTCCACAAATAAAACCGGCCTTTATGGCATATTATTAAATGTTGCATGCAACAAACAATCATATGAAGTTGTATAAAGCGTGAATTTTTGTTATTTTGGTTTTGCTTGATTATTGTGGATTTTTTTAAATATTTAGTTGAAAATTTCAAGAAAAAAAAATGGTTAAATATTTAAGTTTTTTTGTGAGTAATTTTTGGGAGTTTTTTGTTGAACATTGAGTTTTTGGCTGCTGCAGCAGCAGCATCAAAGATAAATTTACATGATTCGCTTGATCATTTGTTGTGGCATTAAGAAAACAATATAAAAGGCGTGTTTATTAACACAAAATTTTCACATACATACATTCGTATAAAATTTAACCGAAACTTAAATTTTTCGGCCAGTTTATTAACAAAAATTTTGTTTAAAACTATTTTTTTTTTTTTTTTGGTTTTTTCTCAAACTCATGTTTGATTACTTGTTAAGATTATATAGATTTTTTTCAAATATTTCTTTTCAATATTTCAACGCAGTGGCATTTACACAAATACTTTAATAATGTTTAACATTTTTTCTTGACCAAATCTTTTTCAAAAAAAAAAAAAATCCTGCACTGAAACTAAAAATAAAATTAATGAAATATTATGTTAAATTAACAAAAAAAAATTCGTCAATCTAAAAGAAATCGAAAGTTATTCTCAATCAAATTTGTCAATATGAATTAAACTTAACTAAATTTTTGCCTTTTTAATAACTTTGTAAGACAGCTTTACTAAATTTTGTAAAAAAAATTTTGTTCATGAGCTTTAACGAAAAATATTTTGTTAAATTAGTAAAATTTCTTAAAGACAACAACAGTTTAACTCATATAAATCAGCTAAAGTTATTAATCTACTGAAATTAACTAAATTTTTTAACAATTTCTTTTAAAATGAACAACAGAAAAATCTCATGAATTTACTAACGAATTCGTAAATTTAAACCACATTTCGTCGACCTTGCCTACAATTCACAACATTTTTTCTTTCAATGTAACAGAGTCGTATATTAGTAAACTAAAACAAGTAAGAAAGTGATATAGTCAGTCAAGCCCGACCATACGATACCCTTCACCACTAAGGTCAAAGGTGTTCTTTTTCCTGTATAAAGACAAATATTTGCTAAATTTTGCCATCATACAAACATTTTCTCAAAACTTATATATTTAAGCTAATTCCGTCATTTGGACTGGTCTATGAGCTATGGTCAAATGTGGACCGATTTCAATGAAATTTGGTACAGTGATTTAAGTTTACACAAGCAGTATTTCTTTTAAATTTCATGAAAAAATATTAATATTTGTGACCAATATATCAATTCCAGGAAGTGGAAGCTATTTGAGGTACCATAAATAATGGATCGATTTTGACCAATTTCAATAGCCATGGTCCCATTATCAAAAAAATGATCTGTACCAAATTTCATCAACTTATCTTTAGAATTGCGACCTGTAGTTTGATTACAAGGTTTATATGGGGCTGGACCCCCAGCCAGCCAGACGGACGGACATCGCTAAATCGAATCAGAAAGTGATTGTAAGCCTATTGGTATACTAAAAGGTTGGTCTAAGACAAATATTTCTATGCGTTACATACATCAGCACAAACTTATAATACCCTTTCCACCTATGGTGGTGAAGGGTATAAAAATATTGTGTAGGAACTAGTGGTAGTTGCATATGCAAACATTTTTCTTACCCCGAGTTAGTGTCGGATCACGCATATGTTTTTCCTCAAGTTGTATTTGAAAAAATGTATTGTTTTTTTTTTTTTTTGAGAAATAAAACCCAACATAAAACTCTATTATTTTTAACAAATTTATCAATTTGTGTATCTTTTGTGTAAATATCTTTACATTTATAGCATGTCAATTAAATAATTCATAAATTCGTTAGACGAAAGAAAATATACTACAGTAAAGATGAAATAAATAGTAATAGTCTTGAAAGCTACGAGTGATAGAGTAGATATGTGTAACTTTTTTGGAGAGGAGGCCCAAGACTATGTTTTGGAGGTCTATAGTAAATAGTTTAATTTGACGACACTTTTGGGAAATTCAAAATTTTGTAAATCTAAAAATGGTAAATATAGATTGGACTTCTATTCTTTATTTAAAATATTCATGAGCTTTATGAGATTGAATTTCCCTAGTTCAATGGAAGCTAACGAAGTTATCGTCACTTGGGTCCTACAGATGGTGCAAGAAAATAAAAGATAATGAAAGCTTTCTAGATATAAAAATGGCCATTTTAATGAAAAAG
The DNA here is from genome assembly GCA_933228675.1 of Stomorhina lunata. Lineage (NCBI taxonomy): Eukaryota > Metazoa > Arthropoda > Insecta > Diptera > Rhiniidae > Stomorhina > Stomorhina lunata. The sequence continues at coordinate 71,367,953 of OW121743.1, forward strand.
TATATTCTACGAACAATTTGTGGAGTTTTCTAGATAATAATCAAAAATGATAAAAAAAAAAACTTATTGAAAAATTTTCGATAAAAAAAAATTCTATAGAAAAAAATTTTTATCAAAAATTTTTCTAAAGAAAATTTTTATATAGAAAAAATTTTTTTTATCAATTTTTTATTAAAAATTTTGTATAGAAATTTTTTTTTTATGAAAAATTTTTATATAGAATGTTTTTTTCATCTAAATTTTTTCTATGGAACATTTTTTTATCAAAAATTTTTCTATAGGAAATTTTTTTATCAAAAATAGAAAACTTTTTATTTAACATTTACTCTACAAAATTTTTTATCAAACATTTTTTTATAGAAAATATTTGTATAAAAAATTTTTCGTTAGAAAGTTTTTCATCAAACATTTTTTTATAGAAAATAATTTTATTACAGAATTTTTTTTTTATCAAAAATTCTATCGAAAATTTTTTTATAGAATATTTTTTTCTCAAAAATTTTTGTATAGAAAATTTTTTTATAAAAAATGTTTCTATAAATTTTTTTAATATAGAAAATATATAGAATATAGAAAAAATGTTTTGATCGAAAATATTTCTATCGAAAAAAATTTTTGCTCAAAAATTTTTCTTTAGAAAAAATTTTTTTATCAATAATTTTTCTATAGAAAAAATTTTTTGATCAAAAATTTTTCTTAAAAAAATTTTTATCAAGAATTTTTCTATAGAAAAAAATTTTTTAACAAAAATTTTTTATACAAAAATTTTATTTATTTGGGAATTAATTATTCGAACTTTAGAATTAATTGAAAAATTAGGTTTCTCTCCATAATTTACTTTCCAATTTTCAAAATTAATAATTTGAAAATTAAATGAACTCAAGCCTGATGAAACCTAATTTTTCAAAAATTTAAAAAAAAATTTTTTCCTCAAAAATTTTTCTTTAGAAAAAATTTTTTCCTCAAAAATTTTTCTTTAGAAAAAATTTTTTGATCAAAAATTTTTCTATAGAAAACATTTTTTTATCAAAAATTTTTCTAAAGAAAAAATTTTTTTATCAAAAATTTTTCTATAGAAATACATTTTTAACCAAAAGTTTTTCTTTACAAAATATTTTTTATAAAAAATTTTGTATAGAAAGTTTTTGTACCAAAAAGTTTTGCTAACATCCAAATTCCAACTGAATACTTTTAATACAGAAAATTTGTTTATCAAAAATTTTTCTATAGAAAATTCTTTTACCGAAAATTTTTATATAGAAAATTCTTTTACCAAAAATATTTATATAGAAAATTCTTTTACCAAAAATTTGTATATAGAAAAGTCGAAAATTTTCTTTTGAAATAATTTTTATCAAAAATTTTCTATAGAAAGTTTTTGTATCAACAATTTTTGCTAACATCCAAATTCCAACTACATGCTTTTAATACAGAAAATTTTTTAACAAAAACTTTACTATTGAAAACTTTTTTATCAGAAACTTTTCTATAGATAACATTTTTATCAAAAAATTTCTCCAGAAAAATTTTTTATCAAAAATTTTTATATAGAAAATCTTTTTATAGAAAATTTTGTCATAACAAATTTTTCTATAGAAAATTTTCTTATAAAAAATTTTTATATAGAAAATTTTTTCTTCATGAAAAAATTTTCTATAGAAAAAATTTTTTCATCTAAAATTTTTCTATCAAAAATTTTTTTTTTTTTGTTCAAAACTTTCTGTAGAAAATTTTTGTATCAATAATTTTCATATAGAAAATTTTTTATCAAAAATGTTTCAAAAATTTTTCTATAAAAATTTTTTTATCAAAAATTTTTCTATAAAAATTTTTTTATCAAAAATTTTTCTATAAAAATTTTTTTATCAAAAATTTTTCTATAAAAATTTTTTTATCAACAATTTTTCTATAAAAATTTTTTTATCAAAAATTTTTCTATAAAAATTTTTTTATCAAAAATTTTTCTATAAAAATTTTTTTATCAAAAATTTTTCTATAAAATTTTTTTTTCAAAAATTTTTCTATAGAAAATTTTTTTATCAAAATTTTTTTACCAAAAATTTTTCTATAGAAAATTTTTATATAGAAAATTTTTTATGAAAAATTTTTCGATAGAATATTTATACCCTTCACCACCATAGGTGGAAAGGGTATTATAAGTTTGTGCTGATGTATGTAACGCATGGAAATATTTGCCTTAGACCCACTTTATAAGTCGATTTAGCGATGCCCGTCCGTCTGGCTGGCTGGACCCCCATGTAAACCTTGTCATCAAACTATAGGTCGCATTTCTAAAAATAATTTAAGGAAATTTGGCACATATAATATTTTTGATAGTGATGGCCATTGAAACTCGTCAAAATCGGTCCATTATTTATGGTACCTCCCATAGGACCCACTTCCCGAAATTGATATATTGGCCACAAATATCAATATTTTTTCATGAAATTTAAATCAAATACTGCTTATGTAAACTTAAATCACTGTTCCGTTAAAATCGGTCCACATTTGACCATAGCTCCCATACAAACTTTTCTTTAAAAACGCACTAAATGAGACAAAACTCACTAAAACTCTCGTAAATCTGAAGATACGTAATTTTTGTAACAATTGTAAGTAATTTGTAAAATTTCGAGATAATCGGTCCATATTTGACCCTAGCTCTCATATAAGTCCAAATGACGGAAACAGCTTAAATATATAAGTTTTGAGAAAATATTTGTATGATGGGCTTGACCGACTACTTACTGGTTTTTGATAACAATTTTTTCATAGAAAATTTTTTAATAAAAAAATTTTCATAGAAAGTTTTTATATCAAAAATGTTTGCTAACAGCCAAATTCCACGAAGTGCTTTAAATACTCATTTTCATGATTTTCAGGAATGATCGTTATATTTACGAAAATTTAAAAAAGTCTTCGGTTTATGGTGTTATGGGCTGCCTAAGTATGATTATAAGGTTTGTTTTGAGAACGCAGCCTGGGTTCAATCCTCAGTCATGGAAAATTCTGTAATTAAAAATTTCAATTTAAATTATTAATTACCACAGCGTTCTCCATCGGCTGTAAGCCCAACAGCATTAAAACGCCGTCGATACAAAAGAAATAAAATTAATTATAAACAAAAAGCTTCTAAATAACCATAAATGGTGCAAATTTACTGTTCCAAAAATAGTCGTGACGAGCAATTCCAACACTTCTGGTATACAGAGTAGGTGGGTAACCCATCACCAAAATTTAGATCATAATTTAAAAAAATTGTATAAAATTCCATATAATGTACAATTTTTCGAGATCTCATACTTTAGGGATCTATATTACAACTTCAGTAAGTATGGGTGGTCAAAATCCTAAATTTCCCTATTTAAAATATAGCTAAAATAAAGCAGTTTAAAGCCTATGAAGGTATATTGATTGACATTTTCCTTTTCTCATATTTTAAAATATCTTCAAACATTTCTAACAATTTCTCTGCTATTTATCTTAACACTTTTTTGCATTTCTTAGTACCAGAAATTTTTTAAATATTATCTCTCCATTTCTAAACCAATGCCTGCCCGCATTGTTAAAATTTATCCAGTTGTTGGCTTTTACTTCAATCTCATATTATGATTAATAAAAAACAAAAATTGACGATCATCATCAATGATATCAACACGTGCCTTAATATTAAACAATAAAAAAAAAATCAAGAAATCCAGTTTTATGAAAAGAAATTTCTACTATTACAAAGGTAGGATCAGAAAATGCATTGGGCTTAAACCGTTGAACAGGGGTCTTGTTACAAATTTTTGAAAGTTATTTCTTGTATATACAAAGTATGGAATTACATTAAGTTGGCCTTAGTTTAATAACTTTGGAGGGATGCTAATTACCTTCTCTATAACCCAGAAATTTTTATATATATATTCCCCTTGGGAAGCTCTTAAGGTCTTCTTGCAATCATAAATGATCTAACTATGTACAATTTTAATTTAAATTTTTAAACAATTCACAACATTTTAAAACCACTGTGCTTCAGTTGGAAAGACTTTAAAAGAAAAGCTGCAGTGATCTTTACCACAACGGGCCCCAGTTAGTTGATTTCAGCTGTTGTTTGCTGTCGTATCCAGTTGTGTTGTTGGTCTATTTTCTTTTATGGTTCATATATTGAGTGTTTATGAATTGTTATTGCCTCAATGTTGTCATCGTTTTTTGTGATTTGTTATAATTGCTTTTACATGATATGAAATGATACTACGTTTGTTACAAGTAAAGTACCATGATCATATGGTGAGACTTTATATGATCATGGTACTTAATACTAGACAACGTTAGAATATTCATACGTTTTCAAAAGACGGACTTACTTTACAATTCCTTTGTGTTGAATATTAAATATCATTTTATAAAGAAATTTTTATTTGATTTCTATATATTTTTTAGACTTTTTGTAGACTTTTTCTTATTTGAAGTTTTCGTTAAAGTACCTTGTTAGCTTGATTATTAAAATTTATAGTAGATTTTGACATAAAGAGTTTCTTTTTTGATTACATTGTGGTACATACGCAAACAATCAAGTAAATTTGCAGGCAATTCAATCAATTTCAATTTGTTTTGGGAATTATAGTTATTTAAAAGGATTTTTAAAAAGAAAAGGGTTAATTATTAGATGGAAAATATGTAAGAAAGAGTATTTTTTTTTCAAAATAAAACAAGAAAATAGTTATAGTTAAGCACTAACATATCATAACCTATATCTCTGTACTTGTACCGGGTGTTTTTTATACCCTTCACCGCCATAGGTGGAAAGGGTATTATAAGTTTGTGCTGATGTATGCCAATACATACCAATAGGCTTAGAATTACTTTCTGAGTCGATTTAGCGATGTCAGGATAATTTGATGAAATTTGGCACAGATAATTTGTTCATAGTGGAACCATGGCTGAAATTCGTCAAAATCAGTCCATTATTTATGTTACCTTCCATAGGTCAAACTTATCGGAATTGATATATTGGCCACAAATATCAATATTTATACCGTTCACCACCATAGGTGGAAAGGGTATTATAAGTTTGTGCTGATGTATATAACGCATAGAAATATTTGTCTTAGACCCACCTTTTAGTATACCAATAGGCTTAGAATCACTTTCTAAGTCGATTTAGCGATGTCCGTCCGTCCGTGCGCCCGTCTCGCTGGCTGGCTGGCTGGACCCCCATGTAAACCTTGTAATCAAACTACAGGTCACAATTCTAAAGATAATTTGATGGAATTTGGTACAGATCATTTTTTTGATAATGGGACCATGGCTATTGAAATTGGTCAAAATCGGTCCATTATTTATGGTACCTCCCATAGGTCCCACTTCCCGGAATTGACATATTGGCCACAGATATCAATATTTTTTCATGAAATTTAAAAAAAATACTGCTTATGTGAATTAAAATCACTGTACCAAATTTCGTTGAAATCGGTCCACATTTGATCATAGCTCCCATACAAACTCTTCTTTAAAAACGCACTAAATGAGACAAAAAAAATCACTAAAACGCTCGTAAATCTAAAGATATTGAAAATTTTGAGTTTATTTTTTGCATACATAATTTTTGTAACAACTGTAATCGAGTTGCCAAATTTCGAGATAATCGGTTCACATTTGACCCTAGCTCTCATATAAGTCCAAATGACGGAAACAGGTTAAATATATAAGTTTTGAGAAAATGTTTGTATGATGGCAAAATTTAGCAAATATTTGTCTTTATACAGGAAAAATAACACCTTTGACCTTAGTGGTGAAGGGTATCGTATGGTCGGGCTTGACCGACTATAGCGCTTTCTTACTTATTTTTCATGAAATAGTGCTTATATAAACCAAATTTCGTTGAAATCGGTCCACATTTGACTATTGCTCCCATACAAACTTATATGTCAAAACTCACTAAATGAGGCGAAAATCACTAAAACTAGGGTTTGCAGTTCGGTTTTAACCGAAACCTCTTTTTTTATGCCTTAAAACCGAAACCGAAAACCGTAGAAAAAACCACGGTTTTAGCTATTTATTTTTCATAATTTTTTGATGGTATTATTCAGAAATATCATTAGCTTATCATAAATTTGCACATAATTTGTCTATTTAATGAAGCAGAAGAATGAAACAAGCAAAATGTGTTTACAATGGACGAATGGACAGGTGTAAGGGGAAGACGGTGTATGAACGTAAATATTCACGATTCTCATGGTTAATTTTATAATCTGGGCCGTATTTTAGGAACGTGTAATTTCAAGCAAACTCAAAAAACCATTAAACAAAGGCTAATGGAGTTTAATATTTCACTTGATACAAGAATCGTAGCATGTACTATAGAAGAAGCAGCAGCCAATATCAAATTTGTATCTGAAAATCAATTTTGAAGACGGCGACGATGAAACTTTGACTCATTTAAAACCGATTGCCCATATACATTTGAACCTAGAGGCTGTAAGAAAAATTGTTCGGTATTTCAAAAATTCGTCAGTTCGTTATAAAATTTTACAAACAAGCGTTAAAAAGCATCATAATCGTATCATATAAGTCCAAATGACGGAAACAGCTCAAATATATAAGTTTTAAATAAATGTTTGTATGATGGCAAAATTTAAAAAATATTTGTCTTTATAAAGGAAAAAGAATGAATACCTTTGACTTTAGCGGTGAAGGCTATCGTATGGTCGGGCTTGACCGACTATAGCACTTTCTTGCTTGTTTTTTGTTATGTTGGTACACTCGTCTCGAACATTCTTCTTCTGTTATCCTTGACTCCCAGTGGATCATAGGGCCTGAACCATCCTTTTATATCGAACTCTATTGCGAGATGTTAGGCTCGAACATATGTTTACAGTTTAAGCTTAATACAACTTTCAATTTCTTTGTGAGAAGCATAAAAGTTAGAAGCGACTTGCGTGGCGCATCATGAGTTCTTGCCACATGGTCGTAGGTTCAATAAGGAGTATTTTCTTAAAGTAATGCTCCGCTTGAAAACGTTCGCTTTTGCATCACGATAATACCCCTGTTTACTTGTTATTGCTTGTTCGTAATTTGTTGGGCAAAAGCAACACCGTAATCATGCCTCAGCCACTGTTTTCCCCAAGATTCGTATTAAAATAACTACTCCATATTAGAAGTAAAAAATGAATGAAGCACATTTTTTGATACCATGATCTAAAGTAAAGCATAATCCAGTTGGGGCATTCTGCATCGATCGAAACAAATGGTAGTCAGAAGGTTCAAGGTCTTTGTAATAAGGCTGCCTGCCCATTCACTCTAGTTTTTGACCTGTCTTGCTATATGTGGCCGAGCTTTGTGGTCGAATATTCACTCTTTAACAAATAGTTTTTGACCTGTCTTGCCATATGTGGCCGAGCTTTGTGGTCGAATATTCTATACACAACACCCTTTTAATCCCACCAAATACTGAGCATTAACTTGACGTCATCAACATTCGGTTTTGCATTGATTTGCTGGTAGATCGGTCTTTACAAATGACTTTTTGTTCTTAGGGTTATCTTAATATATCCATTCTTCATCAACCGAAGCGTTTAATTACACTGCTCTGCAGCAAAATCCACTTTTTAATAAAACTATGTGGACTACATGGATTTTGATGCGCTAAACTCAGATCCGTTGTCGGTTTTTTCCATCAGATCTGGATTTTTTTTATGGGCGTGGCAAATTTTTCCCCTTAAATTAGTCAGGTACGGAGACCTATTTCGTCCTAACTCGATAACGACTCATCCGATTTTCAAAAGTAAAACACTTAAAGATGCATAACAAAATGGCATTAATTTTAGCTATAAACCATAAAAATCGGTTTAAAAATGTTTATTACCAATTTACCAATTTTTATAAAAAATACCGTTGTATTTTAGCTTCATTACCTAGTGAAATCTTATGGTCATATGTAAGGTTGGTTGCATTACAATATGGGGTATCTGCGGTAAATTGGTAATAAAATTCACATTTTTAAACCGATTTTTATGGTTTATGGCTTATTTTATTCTTAAGATATGTAGCTCTTCGAAACATGTTTAAAATGTTAAAATTTTGCTTTATCTTTTTTTTAATTACATTTGTAACCTGAAAAAAAATTACGAATTTCGCACGAAAAAAAATTGTTCTCCATTAATTTCTAAATAACTCCAAAACGATAAGAGATACAGAAAAATTATATTATAAAATAAATGCAATGTTGTTGTGCATCTTCAAGTGTTTTAATTTTGAAAATCGGATGAGTCGTTCTCGAGTTAGGACGAAATAGGTCTCCGTACCTGACTAATTTAAGGGGGAAAATTTGCCACGCCCATAAAAAAAATCCAGATCTGATGGAAAAAAACCGACAACGGATCTGAGTTTAGCGCATCAATATCCATATAGTCCGCATAGTTTTATTAAAAGGAAAGACAAAAAATGAATTTTTGCAGAGCAGTTTTATCATTTCCGACATGCAAAATCCCTTTCGGCTTTAATTAATATTGAATTTCTCTGCTTTTTAATGAATCCCAATGTTTTTTTTTTTTTTGCTTTTGCAACAAACTTCTTCAAGTGATGCTTCCAATTTCTATTTTTAAAACTTTTTTTTGCTGATCAGTCCTCTCCTTGACTTCTGTGTCAAAATCCAGCGTTTAATAGCTGTTTTCTCCAAAGTACCATATATGTTATTATTGATACAAACCATCTTTTTTAAGAGAAGTCACACTAAGGCAAATACTGTCTATAAAATTGTATATAAAGTGTATACGAATTGGGTTATCTTCTTTAGAAAGGGTATAAAAAAAAGTATAGAGTACAGAAACACAATTGTAGTAGTTTTGTTATCGTACGGGAACACAACTTATGTTTTAATGAATAAATTGTACAATATTTAGAACATTTTGAGTATTTTTGTTTATTTTATTTACAAAATTTTTGTTTAACTTCCCAGTAAAACTTTTCATTACCAAATAATGAGTTAAACAGTTATACTATTGAACACGAACTACTTACTCATTCGCTGTTTAAGACATTCATTACAATAACATGGGGATGTCATTGGAGGCAAGTACTTACTAATTGCAGAAAAGTAATGACTTGGGTAAGCAATTTGAAAGCAACAACAACAACAGCAACAACGTTTTTGTTGTTGTTTTATTAAAAACATATATTTTTAAACGAAATGCAAAATTTTTTTTATGATCACATGGGGGCTAGAACCCAGACCCTCCGACTGCTAGACAGAGACTCTTTCACTGAGCTACATACTTCATATGTTGAAAACTTAGCACCTTATAATTAATATAAACAATTTTTATTTTTAGATCCAAAATCATGTGAAAATAACTTTGTTTTTTCCTGCTTTTTTTTTGCTTTGTTGTAATTTTTGGAAAAATATTTTCATACGAATTCTTGTAAATATTTTAAAACTTTTTTAAAATTATTTTAAAACTTAAAAAAATTTAAATCTTTTTTTTGTATAAGTTTTTACATAAGATTGACTCTTACTTACTTAAATGTTACAACCTGTTAAGGTCAAAGTTCGAGCATATTTTAGAATTCCATGGATTTCGATCTTGTGCGAATATTATCCAATTTTATAGGCCAAGCTTTGAAAAATGTTCCTCTACTTGGTCTTTCTATCGAAGTTTCGGACATCCTCCTCTAACACTAGGTAGTGGGACATTTCAATTCTAATTTTATCCTCTTCATTGTATTTTTTTTCAAGAGAGGGTTACTAGCCCGTAATCCTAACCCATTTTTATCGATCTTATGGGACAACTCTCGGAACATGTTAACTCACAATATTAATGGGTGTTAAACTAGCTTCACGGGTGATACCATGAGGAGGTGTGTGTCCACAGTTAAGATGAAGGATGACCCAGATAAGTTGGGCTTACCAAGTTAAGACCAATTAGAATCGTGTTTGGTATTCAACATCCCCTACATAATCAAAATTGACTCATGATGGTATTTTTTCATTAACGTGAGTTAGTTTTACAAATTTTTTTTACAGAAGATAATATTTAAGTTCTTAAAATTCAAAAATCATTTAGAAAGACTCTTTTAATAAAAAAAAAACTAAAAAAAATTGTTGCCCTTGGTGGGATTTGAACCGGGGCCATTCAGTTTAAATTACCATCTTAATTACAAATAAGTACTTCTGTAATAACTTATTATTTATTCGGATGGTATGTTGTAGTCGTTACAAGGTAACTAGTTGTCAGAGTACTTGCCATTACCAAAGTTTTGCTGGGTTAATTTAATTTAAAAGGAATCGATGCGCAAGATAAAAAACAAAATTAAAGAAAATTTCAATTTTTTATTTTTATAGTTTAGCATAAGTTCGAGGTTCCCTTTTTTAAAGGTCCATAGTAATCCTTTTATAAATAAATATCTGTGGCAATATGAAAGAATAGCATCAATTTTGTGTCATTTTTTTTTTCTGCTTAATCTCAGCGAATAATTTATGAATTAATATATTGGTAACATGTTTATTAGAGAAGAAGGATGAATATTTAAACAAAATATTGTTAAATTTAGAAGCTCTTTTTCGAAACTGAAATTTGCGTTGAACTGGACCTTAAGTAACTTTAAGCGGTTCTGTTTAAATAAAAAGTATATATTGTGTAGTTTTATGTAAATATAAGTTATAATGATTATTTTTTCAAGGTCAACATTTATACAGCTTAGGAAAAGTTAAGCGAAATCGATATATGACGAAAGAAGAATATGAATATGTACACAAAAATACGTGTACATAAGTTGTTTTGATCAATGCATTATTGATTCAAAAAATTTAAGCTTAAAAGTAAAAGTACATAACATTGACAAAACTCCGATTTGTTTTAAACGGACTAAACACATTTAAGCGCCTTTGCTTCTGTAATGCAATAAACGCCTTAACTTAATTCTCCCTTATGTCGACTTAAGCTACTCTTCCATATTGCCAAAGATATAATATATTGGCTCTAAGAAAAAAATCCCTTAACCTTAATCTTTGAACTTATGTATTTTAGTTTATTTCCTTTATTTAGAAAAAATTTGAATTCAAATATCTAATACAAATCTTTTCCTTTTCTTTCATTGCAGGTAAATATCTTTGAAAACAATAAAATGCGTAAGTTGTACTCAACCCCCTTGACATTTGCATAATGCGTGGGAGCGTTACTTATAAAATTCAATTGCTTATAATTTTAATCAAATCATTTTGGCAGGAAATAATATAATACTAAATTTAGGTAGTCGACAAACCTACGGCAAACCTCTTCCTGATTCAAACAAAAAAAAAATGCTGACCAGTTTCTAAAACTGACCAATGGCCATTGTTTAGAAAAAGTTCCCATATAAAAAGAAAACAAAGATCCCCTAAACGAACATTTTAAAGGTCAAGTATGCGTCTGTTTCCGTTTAGCATGTGTGTGTATGTGTGTATCTGTTTAATAAAAAAAGGACCTCAAACTCATTTAAATAATATCCATTATTTGTTTTTTTTTTTGTCTACAAAATATAATTATTTTAAAATATTTTTTTCTTAAGTCCAAATTTTAAAACCACATTTCCAAAGGAGCAGCGGTTTTGCAAAAAAAAAAAAAAATAATTGTACCGCAAACACGCATATCTTGAAGGCGTTTTAGCATTTTAATATCCTGTGGCTCTTTAAGTAGATCTAACCAGAAAAAAAAGATGCTTAATAAATTTTTGAAATTTAACTCCTTAAAAGACTGGACATTATTTTTTTTTTTCCTTTTTTGGTTCATTCTATTTATAAAGTGCGTGTTGTGGACATTCAGTCCAACAAAAAAAGTACGAAATTTTAATTTAGTCTTATCATTATGTTTTCCTGTGGGCATTTATTTGTCCTGTCAGGTATTTTGTGTGTTTTTGTCCTTTTGAAATTATTGAATTTCTTGTTTAAGTTTTTTTGGTTATTTAGTTTTTTGTAATTTATCTCAACATTTGTTTGTGGTCTTTCATTTAACAAGTGTTTATGCGGGTTAAACTTGGAGGTAGGGCAAAATGACAAGAGTATTTATGGTGACGAGATAAAGTAGACAAAATGGACACCCTAATCCAAGCATCTAATAAATTTGAATATTGTTTAAGTTAGGGTAATAGTTGGAAATGCTGTTAGATAATTTATCCCTTCTTGTCACTTTTTGCATTACCTAGTGGTACTTAAGTGGACACTTTGGCATTACTTATCAAAATGTTAAATATGAGTTGAAGTGTAGATTGAAACTTTTTTTCAAAACTTACTTTGATAATTTTTGGTGTCTCTACACGTTTATCCCCGCATTACCTGTTTGTACCCTAGTAGACACTTTTTTGTTATTTCCATGTCAAAATGGAAAAAGTGAAATTGTTTTTTCAAAACCTTTTAGTTTTAGTAGAAATCTAAAAGTTCTTGAGAAAAGTTACTTTGAACATACTTTTTATCACTACTAGCAGATTTTAAGGGTAGGGTACCCTTCTTAATCATTCTTACTTCGCCTGTATCTCGGACTGTCTTAGTTTTTACTTCTTTTCATAAATAACTGTCTGTGTTTTGAGCTTGTGGTTTGTCCATCTATTGGATTGTTTAATATTAAATTTTTTGTAGCTTACTCTAGACTTATTATCATGTCTCTCTATATGCGGAAATTATTTAGACTCTATTGTTAGTCTGAGGTCTTTTCAGTAAGATCTTATTTATGTTCTGTTTTTTTTTTTTTTTTTTTTTTTTTGCGTAGCCCAAACAACAAAAAAATTAGATTGTTTAGATAAATATGCAGGTAGTGTTGCGTTAAGCTTAGCAGGTAGTTTACTAAAAATATTTACACAAAATAAAAAAAATCTTGGGGAAAATATGATTGCAAATAATGCAAAAAATAATTAAAAATATTGACATGAAAATAAATTTTAATAAAAAGAAATAATTTCTTTTTTCCATAAAAATAGAAAAATTTTGCAAATTTTTCTATAAAAATAGAAAAATTTTGCAAATTTTTCTATAAAAATAGAAAAATTTTGCAAATTTTTCTATAAAAATAGAAAAATTTTGCAAATTTTTCTATAAAAATAGAAAAATTTTAAAAATTTTTCTATAAAAATAGAAACATTTTGCAAATTTTTCTATAAAAATAGAAAAATTTTGCAAATTTTTCTATAAAAATAGAAAAATTTTGCAAATTTTTCTATAAAAATAGAAAAATTTTGCAAATTTTTTTATAAAAATAGAAAAATTTTGCAAATTTTTCTATAAAAATAGAAAAATTTTGCAAATTTTTCTATAAAAATAGAAAAATTTTGCAAATTTTTCTATAAAAATAGTAAAATTTTGAAAATTTTTCTATAAAAAGAGAAAAATTTTGAAAATTTTTCTATAAAAATAGAAAAATTTTGAAAATTTTTCTATAAAAATAGAAAAATTTTGAAAATTTTTCTATAAAAATAGAAAAATTTTGAAAATTTTTCTATAAAAATAGAAAAATTTTGAAAATTTTTCTATGAAAAAAGAATAATTTTGAAAATTTTTCTATGAAAAAAGAAAAATTTTGAAAATTTTCTATGAAAAAAGAAAAATTTTGAAAATTTTTCTATAAAACTAGATAAATTTTGAAAATTTTTCTATAAAAATAGAAAAATTTTGAAAATTTTTCTATAAAAATAGAAAAATTTTGAAAATTTTTCTATAAAAATAGAAAATTTTTCTACAAAAATAGAAAAATTTTGAAAACTTTTCTATAAAACTAGAAAAATTTTGAAAATTTTTCTATAAAAATAGAAAAAATTTGAAAATTTTTCTATAAAAATAGAAAAATTTTGAAAATTTTTCTATAAAAATAGAAAAATTTTGAAAATTTTTCTATAAAAATAGAAAAATTTTGAAAATTTTTCTATAAAAATAGAAAAATTTTGAAAATTTTTCTATAAAAATAGAAAAATTTTGAAAATTTTTCTATAAAAATAGAAAAATTTTGAAAATTTTTCTATAAAAATAGAAAAATTTTGAAAATTTTTCTATAAAAATAGAAAAATTTTGAAAATTTTTCTATAAAAATAGAAAAATTTTGAAAATTTTTCTATAAAAATAGAAAAATTTTGAAAATTTTTCTATAAAAATAGAAAAATTTTGAAAATTTTTCTATAAAAATAGAAAAATTTTTAAAATTTTTCTATCAAAATAGAAAAATTTTTAAAATTTTTCTATAAAAATAGAAAAATTTTGAAAATTTTTCTATAAAAATAGAAAAATTTTTTAAATTTTTCTATAAAAATAGAGAAATTTTGAAAATTTTTCTATAAAAATAGAAAAATTTTGAAAATTTTTCTATAAAAATAGAAAAATTTTGAAAATTTTTCTATAAAAATAGAAAAATTTTGAAAATTTTTCTATAAAAATAGAAAAATTTTGAAAATTTTTCTAAAAAAATAGAAAAATTTTGAAAATTTTTCTATAAAAATAGAAAAATTTTGAAAATTTTTCTATAAAAATAGAAAAATTTTGAAAATTTTTCTATAAAAATAGAAAAATTTTGAAAATTTTTCTATAAAAATAGAAAAATTTTGAAAATTTTTCTATAAAAATAGAAAAATTTTGAAAATATTTCTATAAAAATAGAAAAGTTTTGAAAATTTTTCTATAAAAATAGAAAAATTTTGAAAATTTTTCTATAAAAATAGAACAATTTTGAAAATTTTTCTATAAAAATAGAACAATTTTGAAAATTTTTCTATTAACATAGAAAAATTTTGAAAATTTTTCTATAAAAATAGAAAAATTTTGAAAATTTTTCTATAAAAATAGAAAAATTTTGAACATTTTTCTATAAAAATTGAAAAATTTAGAAAATTTATTAAAAATTGAAAATTTTTAAAAATTTTTCTATAAAAAGCAAAATTTTGATAGTTTTATTTAAAAAAAAAATTGAAATTTTGAAAATTTTAGTATAAAAAGCAAAATTTTGAAAATTTTACTATAAAAAGCAAAATTTTGAAAATTTTACTATAAAAAGTAAAGTTTTGAAAATTTTACTACAAAAAGCAAAAGTTTTAAAATTTTTCTATACAAAGTAAAATTTTGAAAATGTTACTATGAAAAGCAAAATTTTGAAAATTTTACATAAAAAGCAATGTTTTAAAAATTTTTATATAAAAGTAAAATTTTGAAAATGTTACTAAAAAAGCCAAATTTTAAAAATTTTACTATTAAAGCAAAATTTTAGAATTTTACTATAAAAAAAAATTTGAAAATATAATATAAATATAAAAAGCAAAATTTTGAAAATTTTACTTAAAAAGCTAAATTTTCTAAGTTTTACTATAAAAAGCAAAATTTTAAAATATGAAATGAAAAATTTTATATAAAAAGAGAAATTTTGATGATTTTACTAAAGAAGTTTTAAAAATTTTACTAAAAAAAAGCAAAATTTTAAAAATTTTACTAAAAAAGCAAAATTTTAAAAATTTAACCATAAAAAGCTAAATTTGAAAATTTTTCAATAAAAAGAATAATTTTGAAAATTTTACTATAAAAAGTTAAATTTTGAAAACTTAACTAAAAAAAGCTAAGTTTAAAAATTTTACTTTAAAATGCAAAATTTGAAAATTTTCCTGTAAAATGCAAATTTTTGAAAATTTTACTACAAAAAGCTAAATTTTGATAAAAAAAAATACTCTGATATTTATGGCTGTTTGATGCCAGGAAAGACGGTCCTTACAAATGATTGTTCTAAATTGTATCAAAATATCTTTTAAATTACGTCCATTCGCCAGCCATTCAGGCGATTTGACATATATAAATCGACACAAGAAGTGATTGTGATTTGACCGGTATTCTTAATGGATGGTCTCAGACCTATATTTCTGAAAAAAATCCAAGTCATAGTAAAAATGCAAGTCATGGTAAAAGTGCAAGTTGTAGTAAAAGTGCAAGTTATAGTAAAAGTGCAAGTCGTAGTAAAAAAGCAAACCATAGTAAAGATGCAAGTCATAGTAAAAATGCAAATCATAGTAAAAGTACAAGTCATAGTAAAAAAGCAAACCATAGTAAAAATGCAAGTTATATTAAAAATGCAAGTCATAGTAAAAGTGCAAGTCATAGTAAAAACGCAAACCATAGTAAAGATGCAAGTTATAATAAAAATGCAAGTCATAGCAAAAATGAAGGTCATAACAAAAATGCAAACCATAGTAAAAATGCAAGTCATAGAAGAAATGCAAATCATAGTAAAAATGCAATTCATAGCAAAAATGCAAGTCATAGTAAAAGTGCAAGTCAAAGCCAAAGTGCAAGTTATTCTTAAAGTGCAGGTCATTATGAAGTTGCAATACATTATTAAAGCGCAAGTTATTGCCAAATTCGGTAAAATACTAATAAATTCTTTATATTAATTTTCCAACAATCAAAGTCCTCAACTTTGATATTTACTTTGTAATTATATTGTTATATTGCCCTTTACATTCATTCATTTTATTTTTTCAATCAGCCGACAGTTTTTGACGTCTGACTATTTTCAATTTAAGATGATTTGAATTATATCATGAATTATTATCATTTGACGGATTCAGCTGCAGTTTTAGAGCATCCTATTATAATGTTATTTTCTCTCTATTTTAACAATATTCAATTAATCTTTTAAACAAAAGGTGGCTTAATCATAAAATTGTATATTAAAATATATTGAGTTATCAGCATATATAAGTTTCAATACAAAGTTGTAAATAATTTGAAATATCATAAATTATAAAATCAACAATGGGAAATTATAATAAAATAATTGGTAAGTGTATGTTAATTTTTTTACATATGAAATAGTAAAGATATTTTATTTAAATTTGAAAGATAGGGAAAAGGAAAACCTTGACAGTTGGAGCTAGTATAACTATTTCTTAAAGTATAAGTTTAAAGAAGTAGAAACGCTTTTGGATTAATTGATTCTTTTAAGACTACTAGAGTTGTCATCCATTGTCCAAGTTTTATCACTGTCATAATTATTAAAATTTGCATATCCCCAATTCACTTCGCACAAAACATGATAAAAGAAATGTAATATTTTATTGATTTTATCAGTTGATATACCAAATGAAAGCTAATAGTTAAAGCTTTGCATTAACGTAAAAATATGTTTGTATTTTTTATTAATTGCTTACAATATTTAGTTTGAAACCCCAAAAATTAAATAATTGAAGTAATAGTCCAAATTGATTTAAAATTCATTTCACTTAACAAATTAACACATTTCTACTAATTATGCGTAACGAAAGCAAATTCACACGCATTACAAATCAAAAAAATTTTAGCTAAAAATACCCCGGAGATAAAACTTTTAACATTTACATTAACCTTTTGATATTTAACTAAACGATTTAACAAAATATACTAACAATATTAATATTTTATGAACCAAAAAAAAAACAATTTAAAATAAACGCACACAAAAATTTTTCAAGTTCAAGTTCACGAACGAATTGTGCGTAAATAAGAGATACGCGTTGCGTATCTCACACAAAAATACCAGAGAAAGATAACTAAAAACAGAGATGGATAATTCAATAGAATCAAAATAAAACTATTTTTCGAAAAATTTAAAAATTTTACTATTTTCACTAGAAAAATAATCAAAATTATTGCATTTAAAATTTTAAAAATTTTGAAAATTTTCCTATAAAAACAGCAAAATTTTGAAAATTTTTCCTATAAAATAGCAAATTTTTAAAATTTTTAAACAAATAGCAAAATTTTTCAAATTTTCTTATAAAAATAGCTAAATTTTGAAAATTTTCTTATAAAATAGCAAAATTATGAAAATTTTTCTATAAAAATAGCAAAATTTTCCTTTAAAAATAGCAAACTTTTGAAAATTTTCCTATAAAAATGGCAAAATTTTGAAAATTTTCCTATAAAATAGCAAAATTATGAAAATTTTTCTATAAAAATATCAAAACTTTCCATTAAAAATAGCAAAGTTTTAAAAATTTTCCTTTAAAAATAGCAAAATTTTTGAAAATTTTCCTGTAAAAATATCAAAATTTTCCTATAAAAATAGCAACATTTTTTTATAAAAATAGGAAATTTTTCAAAATTTTTCTATAAAAATATTACTATACTATTACTATTTTGAAAATTTTTCTATAAAAATAGCAAAATTTTAAAAATGTTCCTATAAAAACAGCAAAATTTTGAAAATTTTCCTATAAAAATAGCAAAATTTTGAAAATTTTCCTATAAAAATAGCAAAATTTTGAAAATTTTCCTATAAAAATAGCAAAATTTTGAAAATTTTCCTATAAAAATAGCAAAATTTTGAAAATTTTCCTATAAAAATAGCAAAATTTTGAAAATTTTCCTATAAAAATAGCAAAATTTTGAAAAATTTCCTATAAAAATAGCAAAATTTTGAAAATTTTCCTATAAAAATAGCAAAATTTTGAAAATTTTCCATAATTTTGAAAATTTTCATAATTTTGAAAATTTTTATAAAAATAGCAACATTTTGAAAATTTTCCTATAAAAATGGCAAAATTTTGAAAATTTTCCTATAAAAATAGCAAAATTTTTAAAATTTTCCTATAAAAATAGCAAAATTTTTAAAATTTTCCTATCAAAATAGCAAAATTTTTAAAATTTTCCTATAAAAATAGCAAAATTTTTAAAATTTTCCTATAAAAATAGCAAAATTTTTAAAATGTTCCTATAAAAATAGCAAAATTTTGAAAATTTTCCTATAAAAATAGCAAAATTTTGAAAATTTTCCTATAAAAATAGCAAATTTTGAAAATTTTGTTTTTATAGTAAAATTTTTCAAATTTTGCTTTTATAGCAAAACAATTTTAAATTTTTTTCCTTTTGAAGTAAATTTTTTAAAATTTTGCTTTTTATAGTAAAATTTTTAAAGTTTTGCTTTTTATAGTAAAATCTTTAAAATTTTGCTTTTTATAGTAAAATTTTTAAAGTTTTGCTTTTTATAGTAAAATTTTCAAAATTTTGCTTTTTATAGTAAAATTAAAAAAATTGCTTTTTATAGTAAAATTTTCAAAGTTTTTTCATTTAAAAAAATGTTCAAAATTTTACATTTTATAGTAAAATTTTCAAAATTTATCTTTTTATAGTAAAATTTGCAAAATCTTTTCTATTATAGTAAAATTTTCACAAGTTTGCTTTTTATAGTATAATTTTAAAAACTTTGATTTTTATAGTAAAATTTTCAAAATTTTATATTTGATAGTAAAATTTTCAAAATTTTGCTTTTTATAATAAAATTTTCAAAATTTTGCTATTTTGATATTAAAATTATTTTAATTTTGCTATTTTTATAGTAAAATTTTCAAAATTTTGCTTTTTCTAGTAAAATTTTCAAAATTTTGCTTTTTCTAGTAAAATTTTCAAAATTTTGCTTTTTATAGTCAAATTTTCAAAATTTTATTTTTTATGGTAAAATTTTCAAATATTTTTCTGTTTATAAAAAAATTTAAAATTTTATAAATTTTGTTCTTTATAGAAAAATGTTGATATTAAAATTATTTTAATTTTGCTATTTTTATAGCAAAATTTTCAAAATTTTGCTTTTTCTAGTAAAATTTTCAAAATTTTGCTTTTTCTAGTAAAATTTTCAAAATTTTACTTTTTCTAGTAAAATTTTCAAAATTTTGCTTTTTGTAGTAAAACTTTTAAAATTTATCTTTTTATAGTAAAAGTTTCAAAATTTTGCCTTTAAAAATTTTTTTATTTTATAGTAAAATTTTTCGTTTTATATGTATGTAAATATTTGCTTTTTATAGTAAAAATTTTTTGGTTTTTAGCAAAATTTTTAAAATTTTTCTTTTTATAGTAAAATTTTCAAAATTTTGTTTTAATAGTGCATTTTTAAAATGTTTTTATAGTAAAATTTTCAAAATTTTGCTTTTTATAGTAAATTTTTCAAAATTTTGCTTTTAAAAGAAAAATTTTTAAATATTGCTTTTTACTGTAAATTTTACAAATTTTGCTTCTTTATAGTAAAATTTTCAAAATTTTGCTTTTTATAGTAAAATTTTCAAAATTTTGCTTTTTATAGTAAGATTTTCAAATTTTGCTTCTTTATAAAAAAATTTTCAAAATTTTTTATTTTATAGTAAATTTTTTAAAATGTTGCTTTTTATTAGAGTGAATTTTTAAAATTTTGGTTTTTATAGTAAAATTTCCAAAATTATGCTTTCTATAGTAAAATTTTAAAATTTTACTTTTTATAGTAAAATTTAAAAAATTTTGCTTTTTATAGTAAAATTTTCAAAATTTTACTTTTTATAGTAAAATTCACAAAACTTTGGTTTTTATAGTATAATTTTCAAAATTATATTTTTTATAGTAAAATTTTCAAAATGTTGATTTTTATTTTAAAATTTTTAAAATTTTGCTTTTGATAGTAAAATTTTCAAAATTTAGTTTTTTTTATAGTAAATTTTTTGAAAATTTCAGAACATTTTTTAAAAATTAGCTTTTAATAGAAAATTTTCAAATTTTTATAATGCAAACTTTTCCTTGCCTGTGCGTTAATCGTCAAAAATCTAAACATTCACATAATTCAATTTCAATATCACGGCCAAGGTAAGACACTCAACTTTTATTTGTTGTATAAACTATGAATAACATTTCATTATAGCTATAAACAAAAATACAACAACAATTTTACAGAAACTTGTGTTAAATGATACAAAAATCAACAACAACAACAACAAAATTGTAATATATAGACAAGCCCCCAGAAATTAAAGCGTTGTCACGCGTCGCAACGCACAGCCGGTGATTAACGCATAAATTTTGTTTTGAACAAACAAAAATGCTTAGACCGTTTAGTTGTTGTTAATGGGCCCATAGACAATTTAAATTATGTTAAAATTGGCTAACGGCAATTTAATTATAGACCAAGCGATACAGACACTAAAGTTTTATGTACTTGATAAGAGTTGCCTGATGTTTTGAAAAGTGGTTTTGATTAGGGGTTTGGAAATGTTAATGGTTTATGTATTTAAGAAAAAATTATTGAAAATTCATTTGAACAGAATTTTTGAGCTAATGAAACTACGTCTTCAACGATATTCGTGAACTCTACTCTTATTGAAAATATCAGTCTTTTTATACAAATCGGACCTTCATATAACAGTTCTTTGACCCAAATAAAACTTATACTTAAAATCCCCTTCCTTTATAAAAATTTTAAATAATTTCGAACTTCTGGCAAACTTGTTCGTCAACATCGAACATTTGTCGTCCAAAGCTTTTACCGCATGCGTCTTTGACCACCCATTATCATAGTCACACACATACAAAGTGGGCCAGCAACAACAACTCTACAGCATTTCACAAATGTTTTCGATACGCACATGAGACATTTACAGCCGTTGTTGTCGTCACTCATTTCATGAAAAGTCAACGGAGCCAACAATTTAATACAAATTCCAATGGTTGTCAACCATTTAACGAGTGAATGAATAATAACAGCAACAACAACTGCCAGAAGAACAAACAGCAACAAACAAACGATAACAACTTGTTGAATGTTGTCGTCAACAGAAAACCAAGAGCAACAACAACATCATTATCAGCTTAATAACAAATTGGGGGATTTGTTTTCGCATAATTTCTTAAGTATTTTACAATAAATGTTTGAAAAATATTGAAAAAAAATTAAAAAAAAAAAATAAAATATAAAAATAACAAATTTTTGATCAATTTCCCATCAAAATTAGAAACTTAAAAAAAAAATTTCTATAAAAATAAGAAATTTTTAAAAAATTTCCTTTAAAAATAAGACATTTTTTAAAAATTTCCTACAAAAATAAAAAAATTTTGAAAAATTTCCTACAAAAATAAGAAATTTTTGAAAATTTTCCTATAAAAATAAGACATTTTTGGAAAAATTTTCCTATAGAAATAAGAAATTTTTGGAAAAATTTTCATATAAAAATCAGAAATTTAAAAAAAAATACTATAAAAGTAAGAAATTTTTGAAAAAAATTCCTATAAAAATAAGAAGTTTTTGAAAAAATTTCTATAAAAATAAGAATTTTTTGAAAAATTTCCAACAAAAATAAGAAATTTAAAAAAAAAATTTTAAAAACTTCCTATAAAAATAAAAAATGTTTCAAAAAATTTGTATTTTTATAGGAAACTTTTGAAAATTTTCTTATAAAAATAAGAAATTTTAGAAGAATTTTAAAAAAATTTCCTATAAAATAAGAATTTTTTTTAATTTTCTATAAAAATCACAAATTTTTGGAAAATTTCCCATTAAAATAAGAAATTTTTGAAATTTTTTTTTTAAATTTTCTATAAAAATAAGAAATTTTTGAAAAATTTCCCACTAAAATAAGAAATTTTTGAAAAATTTCCAATAAAAATAAGAAATTTTTGAAAAATTTTCTTACAAAATTAAGAAATTTTTGAAAATTTTAATATAAAAATAAGAAATTTTTAAACAAATTCCTATAAAAATAAGAAAATTTTAAAAAAATTCCTATAAAAATAAGAAATTTTTAAAAAATTTCCTTTAAAAATAAGAAATTTTTGAAAAATTTCCTATAAAAATAAGAAATTTTTGAAAAATTTCCTAAAAAATTAGAAATTTTTAAAAAAATTCCTAAAAAATAAGTAATTTTGGAAAAATTTCCTATGAAAATAAGAAATTTTTGAAAAATTTTCTATAAAAATAAGAAATTTTTGAAAATTTTCCTATAAAAATTTCCTATAAATTAAAAAATTGTTGAAAAATTTTCTATAAAAATAAGAAATTTTTAAAAAATTTCCTATAAAAATAAGAAATTTGAAAAAAAATTTTATAAAAAAAAGAAATTTTTGAAAATTTTTCTATAAAAATAAGAAGTTTTTGAAAAATTTCCTATAAAAAGAAAAAGAAATTTGTAAATAAATTTTAAAAAATTTCCTATAAAAATAAGAAATTTTTGAAAAAATTCTTATAAAAAAAGAAATTTTTGAAAATTTTTCTATAAAAGATAAGAAATTTTTGAAAAATTTCCTATAAAAATAAGAAATTTTTGAAATATTTTCTATAAAAATAAGAAAATTTTCAAAAATTTCATATAAAAATACAAATTTTTGGAAAATTTCCCATTAAAATAAGAAATTTTTGAAAAAATTCCTATAAAAATAAGAAATTTGTGAAAGATTTCCTATAAAAATAAGAAACTTTTGAAAAATTTCCTTTAAAAATAAGAAATTTTTGAAAAATTTTCTATAAAAATAAGAAATTTTTGATAAATTTCTTATAAAAAGAGGAACTTTTTGGAAAATTTCCAATAAAAATAAGAAATTTTTGAAAAAAATTCTATAAAATAAGAAATTTTTGCAAAATTTTCTTATAAAAATAAGAAATTTTTGCAAAATTTCCTATAAAAATAAGAATTTTTTTAAAAATTTCCTATAAAAATAAGAAATTTTTGAGAAATTTTTAAAAATAAAAATAAGAAATTTTTAAAAAATTTCCTATAAAAATAAGAAATTTTTGAAAAATTTCCTATAAAAATACAAAATTTTTGAAAAAATTTCTATTAAAATAACAATTTTTTTTAAATTTTTCCTATCAAAATAAGAAATTTTTTGTAAAATTTTCTGTAAAAATCAGAAATTTTTGAAAAAAAATCCTATTAAAGTAAGAAATTTCTGAAAAATTTCTGAAAATTTCCTATAAAAATAAGAAGTTTTTGAAAAATTTCCTATAAAAATAAGCAATTTTTGAAAAATTTCTTATAAAAATATGAAATTTTTGAAAAATTTCCTTTAAAAATAAGAAATTTTTGAAATATTTCCTATAAAAATAAGAATTTTGAAAAATTTCCTATACAAATAAGAAGTTTTTGATAAATTTCATATAAAAAGAGGAAATTTTTGGAAAATTTCCTATCAAAAAAAAAAATTTTTTTAATTTCCTATAAAAATATAAAATTTTATTAAAATATAAAATTTTTGAAAAATAGGAAATTTTTGAAAAATTTCCTATAAAAATAGGAAATTTTTGAAAAATTTCCTATAAAAATAGGAAATTCTTGAAAAATTTCCTATAAAAATAGGAAATTTTTGAAAAATTTCCTATAAAAATAGGAAATTTTTGAAAAATTTCCTATAAAAATAGGAAATTTTTGAAAAATTTCCTATAAAAATAGGAAATTTTTGAAAAATTTCCTATAAAAATAGTAAATTTTTGAAAAATTTCCTATAAAAATAGTAAATTTTTGAAAAATTTCCTATAAAAATAGTAAATTTTTGAAAAATTTACTATAAAAATAGTAAATTTTTGAAAAATTTCCTATAAAAATAGTAAATTTTTGAAAAATTTCCTATAAAAATAGTAAATTTTTGAAAAATTTCCTATAAAAATAAAAAATTTTGAAAATTTTTTTTGAAAAATTAGAAATTTTTGAAAACTTTTCGATAAAAATAAGAAAATTTTGAAAAACTTCCTATAAAAATAATAATTTTTTTAAAAATATTTTTTAAAAATAAGAAATTTTTGGGCAAAAAAATCGTATAAAAGTAAGAAATTTCTAAAAAAAAATTTTGTGTATGGAAAATTTTTAAGACTTGCTATGTCATAGGGAAATTTTTAAATTTTTTTTTTATAGAAATCCATTTAAACGCAATTTAAGCAACTGCATAATAAATCATGTAAAATGCATTAATCATTTTAATGATTTTAAATTTTGTAACTGTTGAAATGTTAATAAATTTGTAAAAACTGAAATCATATATCAGCTCGAATTATGCAGATAAATGACAAAATAAAAATTATTCAATTGATTGAAAGCGAAATAAATTTGTTTATTATCTATTTTGCATTTAATTAATCAAAATATTTATTTTTTTGGAATAATTCCAATTGACTAGAATTATAAAATATTATTTGCATAATTAAATATAACTGAATAATCAATTTACATTTACGCACGAGTTTCTAAATATAGGTTTGAAGATTAAATCTTAATCATATTTAAAGCAAGTTTTAAATTTGAGAATATAAAATTAAATAATTCATAGGATTAATACAAATTATCTTAATGTACAAAAATGATAAACAAAGTAAATCGAAAAGTATTATAGTAGGTCAAATTCGACCTAATGATGCCCTACGCCATTGTGGCAAATATAGAACAATTCTAAAGGTTTCTTTACTACTTAAGGAACATCTTTTCATACTTTTGTCATAATATTTTTAAGTGCATTTCGACATATCTTTTGAAATTTTTTTGATCATATGAAGTTTTAACTCATTTCCGACATTGGATCTCATATGGAAACATAAGTGAATCGATCCTTTTCAAAATTAGCACAACTAATGTTTGAGTTAGTTTTAACATATTGCAATTATTATCGTCAGAGTAAGTTATTGTGCGATTTCAATTATTTTTTGGTAAAGTAACTTTACCAAGAGAACCAAAATTTTAATTCCGGAAAAATTCAATGTCATATCTCTGATTTGACCCGGATTAAAATGAACTTTTTCGACCATTTTAATTATACTTACACTAATTCAAACTTGTAATTAGCCTTCCACCAATGGTGGTGTAGGGTATATTAAACAATTGTGTAAATATTAATCAAAAATTATTTAAACACATAAACAAATAACTACAACATGACTGAGGCCCACTCATTATTTAAACCTTTCGACTTATTTATAAATCCATGGAAATTTACGATATACGAGTAAGTTAAACTAATTTTGCTATTTATTTATAGAAAACTTCGAATTTTCAATATTTATATTAAAAAGATCAAAATTTTGGTATTTGTAACTTTCTTATTCTCAAAGAAAAATTTTTCAAAAATTTCTCATTTATATATGAACATTTTCAAAAAATTCTTATTTTTATAGGAAATTTTAAAAAAATTTCTTATTTTCATAGAATTTTTTTTTTTTAATTTTTTATTTTTATATGATATTTTTCAAAAATTTCGTATTTTTATAGGAAATTTTTAAAAAATGTCTTATTTTTATAGGAAATTTTTCAATTATTTCTTATTTTTATAGAAAATGTTTCAAAAATTTCATATTTTTATAGGAAATTTTTCAAAAATTTCATATTTTTATAGGAAATTGTAAAAAATTACATATTTTTTAGGAAATTTTTCAAAAATTACATATTTTTTAGGAAATTTTTCAAAAATTTCATATTATTATAGGAAATTTTTCAAAAATTTCTTATTTTTATGGGAAATTTTTCAAAAATTTCTTATTTTTATGGAAAATTTTTCAAAAATTTCTTATTTTTATAGGAAATTTTTCAAAAATTTCTTATTTTTATAGGAATTTTTTTAAAAATTTCTAATTTTTATTAGAAATTTTTCAAAAATTTCATATTTTTATAAGAAATTTTTAAAAAATTTCATATTTTTATAAGAAATTTTTCAAAAATTTCATATTTTTATAAGAAATTTTTCAAACATTTTTGAAAAATTTCTTATTTTTATAAGAATTTTTTCAAAAATGTCTTATTTTAATAAGAAATTTTGCAAAAATTTCTTATTTGAATGAGAAATTTTTCAAAAATTTATTTTTTATAGGAAATTTTTCAATGGGAAATTGTTAAAAAAAAATTCATATTTTTATAGGAAATTATTCAAAAATGTAATATTTTTATAAGAAATTTTTCAAAAATTTCTTATTTTTGTTGAAATTTTTCAAAAATTTCTTATTTTTACAAAATTTTTCAAAAATTTCTTATTTTTATAGCAAATTTTAAAAAAATTTCTTATTTTTTAGAAAATTTGTCAAAAATGACTTAAATTTATACTAAATTTTTCAAAAATTTCTTGTTTTGATGAGAAAATTTTTTCAAAATTTCTTATATTTATAGAATTTTTTTTTTTAAATTTCTTATTTTTATCGGAAATTTTTCAAAAATTACTGATTACTAATTTTTATTGGATTTTTTTTATTGTTATATAAATTTTTTCAAAAATTTCTTATTTTTTTAAAAAGTTTTCAAAAACTATTATTTTTGTGGGAAATTTTTCAAAACATTTACAGGTAAAGGTTTCTTACTGTTTTTGAAAATTAAAAGAAAATCTTTTTTTATAGAAAATTTTTCAAAAATTTTTTATTTTTTTTAAGACATTTTTCAAAAAATTTTAAGGAAAATTTTCAAAAATTTCTAATTTTTATAGGAAATTTTTCAAAATTTCTTATTTTTATCGGAAATTTTTAAAAAATTCATTATTTTTATAAGAAATTTTTCAAAAATTTATAATTTTTGTAGAAAATTTTCAAAAATTTCATACTTTTATAAGAAATTTTTAAAATTTCTTATTTTTGTAAGAAATTTTTCAAAAATTTTATATTTTTACAAGAAATTTTTCAAAAATTTTTTATTTTTATAAGAAATTTTTAAAAAATTTCTTACTTTTATGAGAAATTTTTCAAAATTTTCTTATTTTGATAAGAAATTTTTCAAAACATTTTTTTTATAAGAAATTTTTCACAAATTTCTTATTTTTATAAGAATTTTTCCAAAAATTTCGCATTTTTATAAGAAATTTTTTAAAAATTTTTTATTTTTATATAATTTTTTTTTAAAAATTTCTTACTTTTACAGAAAATGTTTTCAAAAATTATTTATTTTCATAAGAAAATTTTCAAAAGTTGCAAAATTTTAGAAAATTAATTGTTAGAAAAATATTGAATTATATCTTAATGATTCTAAAATTCGTTCTATTATACTCTGGTCTTAAAAACTAATTCGAATCTAATTCGAAGAGTCTTAGATTTCAATTTGCTTTTCGTTTAAAAAACTCTTTTAACGCAAATAAACTGACGTTAACGCTCATAAATGAACAAGTGAGCGAGTGATTCAATATGTCCGTCCTGCAGATCTGCCCTCCCTTCCGTCTTTGCGTCAAATAGTGAGTGAATAGTTTAAAAGTACAATATAAATCGGCATGTACCTACGTATGTAGTCTTATGCATGCCTGCACTTCTATACAAAATGTGTAGTTCATTCTGTTCGGTATAAATATTTATGAATATAATAATAACTAACAACAATATTTTTTTATTTTATTATATAAAAAGCTTACTAATGTTTCAGTTTTATTTTTTCTAATTTTTTTCAAACGATATGAATGTGTTTCTATGCTTCGTCAAACTTATTTATGGTTCCGCTGTTAAAATTTCAAGGTCATAATGACGTTTTGATTAAATGAAATAATACAGAGAAGAAAAAAACTATTGCAAAAAAATATAAATGCTTTTTTTTCAAAGCGTATCTGGTTTTACGCTTATTCTATTACGTTTTCTATTTAATAAATTATTTCGCTAAAACTTATTTGTATTAACCGCTACAGAACTTTTTTAATGAGTGAATGAGTGAGTGGTTCGAAACGAATCCAAAGCCAGCGACAAACTAATAGATTTTTTTGAAAAGATAAAAAATTAATGCAAATCAAATTAAGAAGTTAACAAAGATTTGAGTCAGAATGTTTTGGAAATTTTTACAAAATTCTTAAAAATAAAAAAGAATTTTTTCCTATGAAAATATAAAAATAAGAAATTTTTTAAGAATTGTCTATAAAAATATGAAATTTTTGAAAAATTTCCAATAAAAATATGAATTTTTTAAAAAAGTTTCTATAAAAATAAGAAATTTTTGAAAAATTTCCTATAAAATAAGAAATTTTTAAAAATTTTCCTATAAAAATAAGAAATTTCTAAAAATTTCTTATAAAAATAAGAAATCTTTGAAAAATTTTTATAAAAACAAGAAAATTTTTAAAAATTTCCTATAAAACTAAGACTTTTTTGAAAAATTCCCTATCAAAAAAAGAAATTTTTGAAAAATTCCCTAAAAAATAAGAAATTTAAAAAAAAATTCCTATAAAAATTAGAAATTTTTGAAAAATTTCCTGTAAAAATAAGAAGTTTTTGAAAAATTCCCTAAAAAAAAGACATTTTTGAAAAAATTCCTATAAAAATAAGAAATTCTTGAAAACTTTCTTATAAAAATTTGAAATTTTCAAAAAAAATTCCTACATAAATAAGAAATTTTTCAAAATTTTGAAAATTTTTCTATTATAAATTTTTGAAAAATCTCTTATAAAAATATGAAATTTTTGAAAAATCTGTTATAAAAATACAAAATATTGAAAATTCTTTTATAAAAATAAGAAATTTTTGAAAATTTTCTTATAAAAATAAGAAGTATTGAAAAATTTCCTGTAAAAATTGGAAATTTTTGATAATTTTTAAAAATTTTCCATAAAAATAATAAACTTTTGAAAATTTTCCTATAAAAACTATAAACTTTTGAAAATTTTTCTATAAAAATAAGAAATTTTTGAAAATTTTCCTATAAAAATAAGAAATTTTTGAAAATTTTCCTATAAAAATAAGAAATTTTTGAAAAATTTGCTATAAAAATAAGAAATTTTTAAAAAATTTCCTATAAAAATAAGAAATATTGAAAAATTTCCTATAAAATTAAGAAATTTTTGAAAAATTTCCTATAAAAATAAGAATTTTTTGAAAAATTTCTTATAAAAATAAGAAATTTTTGAAAATTTTCTTATAAAAATAAGAAATTTTTGAATAATTTCTTATAAAAATTAGAAATTTTTAAAAAATTTCTTATAAAAATAAGAAATTTTTGAAAAATTTCCTATAAAAATAAGAAATTTTTAAAAAAAATTCCTATAAAAATAAGAAGTTTTTGAAAAATTTTCTATAAAAATAAGAAATTTTTGAAAAATTTCCTATTAAAATAAGAAATTTTTGAAAAATTTTCTATAAAAATAAAAATTTTTTGGAAAATTTCTTATAAAAATAAGAAATTTTTGAAAAATTTCCTATAAAAAATATGAAATTTTTGAAAAATTTCCTATAAAAATAAGAAATTTTTGAAAAATTTTCTATAAAAATATGAAATTTTTGAAGAATTTCCTATCAAAATAAGAAATTTCCCATAAAAATAAGAAATTTTTGAAAATTTCTTATTTTGATAGGAAATTCTTCAAAAATTTCATATTTTTTATAGGAAATTTTTCAAAAATTTCTTATTTTGATAGGAAATTCTTCAAAAATTTCTTATTTTTATAGAAAAATTTTCAAAAATTTCTTATTTTTATAGGAAATTTTTCAAAAATTTCATATTTTTTATAGGAAATATTTCAAAAATTTCTTATTTTTATAAGAAATTTTCCAAAAAGTTTTTATTTTTATAGAAAATTTTTCAAAAATTTCTTATTTTAATAGGAAATTTTTCAAAAATTTCTTATTTTTATAGGAAATTTTCCAAAAACTTCTTATTTTTATAGGAATTTTTTTTAAAAATTTCTTATTTTTATAGGAAATTTTTCAAAAATTTCTTATTTTTATAAGAAATTTTTCAAAAATTTCTTATTTTTATAGGAAATTTTTCAAAAAATTCTTATTTTTATTTTTGAAAATTTTCCTATAAAAATAAGAAATTTTTGAAAAATTTCCTATAAAAATAAGAAATTTTTGAAAAATTTCCTATAAAAATAAGAAATATTGAAAAATTTCCTGTAAAAATAAGAAATTTTTGAAAAATTTCCTATTAAAATAAGAAATTTTTGAAAAATTTTCTATAAAAATAAAATTTTTTTGGAAAATTTCTTATAAAAATAAGAAATTTTTAAAAAATTTCCTATAAAAAATATGAAATTTTTGAAAAATTTCCTATAAAAATAAGAAATTTTTGAAAAATTTCCTACAAAAATAAGAAATTTTTGAAAAATTTCTTATAAAAATAAGAAATTTTTGGAAAACTTCTTATAAAAATAAGAAAATTTCTTATAAAAATAACACATTTTTGAAAAATGTCCTTAAAAAATAAGAAATTTTTAAAAATTTTCTATAAAAATAAGAAATTTTTGAAAAATTTCTTATAAAAATAAGAATTTTTTTTTTAATTTCCTATAAAAATAAGAATTTTTTTTTTATAAAAATAAGAAATTTAAAAAAAAAAAAATCTTTAACAATAAGAAATTTTGAGGAAAATTTTCCTATAAAAATTAACAATTTTTGACAAATTTCGAATCAAAATAATAAATTTTTGAAAAATTTTCTAAAAAATTTCTTATAAAAAAAATAAATTTTTAAAAAATAAAAATAAAATGAGAAATTTTTAAAAAATTTCCCTTCTAAATAAGAAAATTTTCTATAAAAATAAGAATTTTTTAAAAATTTCCCGTAAAAATTAAAAATTTTGAAAAAAAAAGATTCCTATAAAAATATGAAATTTTTGAAAACTTTCCTATCAAAATAAGAAATTTTTGAAAAATTTCCTATAAAAATAAGAAATTGTTGAAAAATTCCTATAAAAATAAGAAATTTTTTATAAAGTAAAATTTTTTGAAAAATATTACAAAAATAAGAAATTTTTTTAAAAATTTCCTAAAAAAATGACAAATCTTTGAAAAATTTTTATAAAAATAGGAATTTTTTGGAGGATTTCCTATAAAAATAAGGAATTTTTGAAGAATTTCATATAAAAATTAGAAATTTTTGAAGTATTACCAATAAAAATTAGAAATTTTTTTTAAATTAAAAAATTGTCTATAAAAATAAGTTTTTCAAATTTCTTAAAAATAAAAAAAAAATTATTAAATTTTCTATCTTATAATTTTTTATTGTAATCCAAAACTTGTTATACTAAAACAATTATTATTAAGATATTTACCACAGCCATTAATAACTATTAATTACACACATTTTTTATTTAGTTTTGCTTTAGTTTCATATTAAAAAAAATCAACTCCTTTTCCAGCCAAATACCAATAAAAATGATTTATATTTTATGAGTCTGGCATTTGCACTTTAAAGCTTTTGAAAGCACAACACATTCATCGTTAATAAACCAATAATAAACCAAAGAATCTACTGGACTGGACAACAGGCCAAATAGTTCCTCCATAAACACCTGAATTGTATAAATTCTTGGAGGAATTGGATAACAATCTTCGCTGTTTTTTTGTTCTGCAAAAAGATTAAAGAAAAAGTGTATAAAGGCACGCATGCGTAACAAAATATTAATTGCAATTTCGTTGTTTTTTTTTTTTTGTTATTTTAAAAACTTGCCTCAACACAAAATGTATTAACTTTAATGGAAAACTATTTTTTTTAACAGAAAAATTCAAGAAGTCTTGTGAAAACGTAACTATTTGCCCTTGAGTATGAAAAACTTCGTCATCTCAAATAAATGGCCACTGTTTTTTTTTTTTTGAAATTGTTCCTTAACTTGTATAAATATATTATTCTTGGTCCTCTGCTGGAAGAATCCCCTCTTATACTAGATTTAATTTGATGACGATTTTATGAGTTGAAATGGAAATTGCTACGCCTCCAGTCACGCAATTTTTACTATAGCCAAAAACCTAGTGGAGTAAGTTCTTTCAAAAAAAGCTTCTTTATTATCTTTATTGAAGTTACGCTCCTCTTAAAGTTAAAATGTAGTAGTTAAAGATTTTAATTTTGTAAGTCTTAAATCTTATACCAGGTGTTAAAGTTGAAGATTTTGTTAAAACAATACTTTTGTGATTTTTAAAGTTTTGCCATTTATTAATAACAATTTGTTGGTTTTGAAGTACCTACATATGAGTTTTTAAAGCCAAAATTCCAATGAAATAATTACAAGCATGAAATTAAAATTAATAATTTAAAAAATTAACTAATGATCAATAATAAATCTCAAATCAAGGCTAAGGTAATTTGTTGCTGCCATTTTTTCAATCGAACAAGTGCAAGCAAAAATCTGATTAATTAGGATACAACTTGTAATGTTATAGTAGTAACAGTAAAATTTGATACTTTAAATTTTGAAACATTTTTTTTTTTTACAAATTTCCTATATTTGTCAAAAATGTCTTATTTTTATAGGAAATTTTTCAAAAAATTCCTATTTTTATAGGAATTTTTTTTTTTTAATTTCTTGTTTCCATATGATATTTGTTCAAAATTTCTTATTTTTCTAAGAAATTTTTGAGAAATTTCCCAAAAAAATAGGAAAATTTTTTCAAAAATTTCCTTTTTGTAGGAAATTTTTAAAAAATTTTATATTTTTACAGGAAATTTTTCAAAAATTTCTTGTTTTTCTAGGAAACTTTTTAAAAATTTATTATTTTTATGGGAAATTTTTCAAAAATTTCTTGTTTTTATAGGAAATTTTTCAAAAAAATATTATATTTTACAGGAAATTTTTAAAAAATTTCTTATTTTTTATATGAATTTTTCTAAACATTTCTTGTTTTTATAGAAAATTTTTCAAAAATTTCTTGTTTTTCTAGGAAACTTTTTAAAAATTTCTTATTTTTATGGGAAATTTTTCAAAAATTTCTTGTTTTTATAGGAAATTTTTCAAAAAATATTATATTTTACAGGAAATTTTTAAAAAATTTCTTATTTTTTATATGAATTTTTCTAAACATTTCTTGTTTTTATAGGAAATTTTTCAAAAATTTCTGATTTTTACACGAAATTTTTTAAAAATTTCTAATTTGTATAGGAAATTTTTCAAAAATTTCTTATTTTTGTAGAAAATTTTTCAAAAATTTCTTATTTTTATATGAAATTTTTTAAAAATCTTTTATTTTAATAGGAAATCTTTCGAAAATTTAAAAATTTTTCTTATTTTTATAGGAAAGTTTATGAAAATTTCTTATTTTTGTAGGAAATTTTTCAAAATTTCTTATTTTTATAGGAAATTTTTAGAAAATTTCTTATTTTTATAAGAAATTTTTCAAAATTTTCTTATTTTTATAGGAAATTTTTCGAAAATTTCCTA
This sequence comes from Stomorhina lunata, assembly GCA_933228675.1. NCBI lineage: Eukaryota > Metazoa > Arthropoda > Insecta > Diptera > Rhiniidae > Stomorhina > Stomorhina lunata. The sequence goes on from OW121743.1 coordinate 71,401,712, forward strand.
TTTTTATAGGAAATTTTTCGAAAATTTTTTATTTTTATAGGAAATTTTTCATTTATTTCTTATTTTTATAGGAAATTTTTCGAAAATTTCAAATTTTTGTAGGAAATTTTTCAAAAATTTCTTATTTTTATAAGAATTTTTTTTAAATTTCTTATTTTTATAGCAAATTTTTAAAAAATTTCCTATTTTTATAAAAAAATTAAAAAAAATCTTATTTTTATAGAAAATTTTTCAAAAGCTTCATATTAATATAGGAAGTTTTTTAAAAATTTCTTATTGTTATTGGAAATTTTTCAAAAATTTCATATTTTTATACGAATTTTTTCAAAAAATTCTAATATTTATAGAAAATTTTTTATTGTTTATAAAAAATTTCTAAAATTTGTAGGAAAATTCATCAAAAATTTCTTATTTTTATAGGAGTTTTTTTTTAATTTCCTATTTTTAGAGGAAATTTTTCAATAATTCTTATTTTTAGGGAAAGTTTTCCAAAGATTTCTTTTTTTTATGGGATTTTTCAAAAACTTCTTATTTTAATGGGAAATTTTTTAAAAATTTAATATTTATAGGAAATTTTTCAAAAAATTCTTATTTTTATAAGAAATTTTTCAAAAATTTCTTATTTTAATAAGAAATTTTTCAAAAATTTCTTATTCTTATAGGAAATTTTTCTAAAATTTCTTATTTTTATAAGAAATTTTTCAAAAATTTTTTTTTAGAAGTTTTTTAATAATTTTTATTTTTATAGATATTTTTTTTAATTTCTTATTTTTATAGGAAATATTTCAAACGTTTCTTATATTTATAGGAAATTTTTCAAAAATTTCTTATTTTTATAGGAAATTTTTCGAAAATGTCTTATTTTTATAAGAAATTTTTCAAAAATTTCATATTTTTATAGGATATTTTTTAGAAAATTTCGTATTTTTATAGGAAATTTTTCGAAAATTTCTTATTTGTGTAGGAAATTTTTCGAAAATTTCTTATTTTTATATACAATTTTTCGAAAATTTCTTAGAAAATTTTTTATTTTGATAGGAAATTTTTTAAAAATTTCTTATTTTTAGAGGAAATTTTTCAAAACTTCTTATTTTGAGGGGAAGTTTTTCAAAGATTTCTTATTTTTATAGGATTTTTCAAAAACTTCTTATTTTAATGGACATTTTTTTAAAAATTTATTATTTTATAGAAAATTTGTTTAAAAATTTCATATTTTTATTAGAAAATTTTTTAAAAATTTCTTATTTTTATAGGAAATTTTTCAAAAATTTCTTATTTTTAGAGGAAATTTTTCAAAAAATTCTTTTTTTTTATAGGAAATTTTTCAAAAAATTTTATTTTTTAGAAAAAGTTTTTTAATAATTTTTATTTTCATAGAAATTTTTATTTTTAATTTCTTCTTTTTAAAGGAAATATTTCAAACGTTTCTTATTTGTATAGGAAATTTTTCGAAAATTTCTTATTTTTATAGGAAATTTTTCAAAAATTTCTTATTTTTATAGGAAATTTTCAAAAAATTCTTTTTTTATAGGAAATTTTTCAAAAAATTTTATTTTTTAGAAAAAGTTTTTTAATAATTTTTATTTTCATTGAAATTTGTTTTAAAAATTTCTTCTTTTTACAGGAAATATTTCAAACGTTTCTTATTTTTATATGAAATTTTTCGAAAATTTCTTATTTTTATAGGAAATTTTTAGAAAATTTCTTATTTTTGTAGGAAATTTTTCAAAAATTTCTTATTTTTATAAAAAATTTTTAAAAAATTTTTTATTTCTATAAGAAATTATCTTTTTATTTCTTCTCTGATAGGAAACTTTTCAAAAATTTACAAATAAAATCCTTAAACTATCAATATTGTCTTAGATATTTTCTAATACATTTTATAACATGTTTAAGACTGACCCTCTTAAATCTTTTAACAAACAAAATTTACAATAAACTTATTACCACAATTACAATAAAACCCCTAAAGGGCCTACAAGTTATGCAAAAATCCACAACCGGCTACTCCCTGATATCAAAAGCCGCCACACCAAACAACTTCTTGTATAATAATTTCTAAAATACAGGGTGTGACTGATAGAGAGACTTCTTCGTATACAACAAAAAAAGTGAATAAAATGTTTTCAAATAAAACAAAGGACAGTAGGCGTTTTGTGGTCAAATAAGCACAAAAAATCGAAAACTATGAAATCATATATTGAGTCTAAACGGCAAATGCATTGAAATCAAATGAAAAAACTTTATATGAATTTTTAAAATACACAAACAATAATAAATATTTAAAATGCAACATTGCAACAAATAATAAAAATAACAACAACAAAAATGCCAAAAGGTTAACATTTCTATTAAGTCGATTCTATTTATATGAACAAAAAATGCCTACAAACACATGAGATTTTTACTCTTTTCTTTTACTACCAACTACGGAATGGAACTATTTTATACAATGGAACTTTTTATTCGTACTTCTACTGCTTCGGATGCATTTTTTTTTTCAATTTTTTTCGATTTTGGCCCAGCTGCCTACAAATATGTAAATTATTATGATTTTAAGCTTTTGATCTTGTCTTGCAGAGTCTAAAACCCCAACATATATTTAAACATAATAATTTTATTTGTTTTTTTTTTCCTTTTTTTCTATATAATATTGTATAAACTGTTTGGTTTCTATGGCCAATCGCTCAGGGCCAAAATAAGCTCTGTGTGTGTCTAGAGAGAGGCGCCCGAAAAAAAAAACAAATATTGCACAAATAGAAAATATTAACTTGGCTTTATAAAATTGTTACCAAATTGCTGGGTTTTATGTCTTAATATTATCATTTAGTTTTTTCATTGGCTTTTATTATTTAGATTTTCTATTTGTTTGAAGCTTTTGAAGATGATTATGGTTATTTCATTTGACTGTTAAATTTTTTTGTTTGATAATTTCATTAATTTAAGTTTAAAGTCCATTTATGGGTCAAATTGTTGATAATTTGCTTATAAATTGATTGATTAAATTGAAGTATTTGAAAGTGATTTGGTGGGAGGTCGTTGGGAACAATGTTGATATGTTTTTAAAGGCAAAGTTTTAGGGAAAAACTTAGAAAGTTATAAAAATTTATAAATTATTAGAAAAAAAAGCTTAAGAGAGAAGCTTAGTGAATGTTTTAAGGAAAAAAGCCTTAACAAAACTATAAGATTATATCGAAGAGCTAATATATATACATGGTCTGGTAAAAGGGGCTTATTCCGATGAATTATTTGTCATTACAGTTTTTGACAGATTTTGATGTTTCGAAAGTAAACATTAAGATTTAAGCGAATAAGAGAACGTTTTAAAAAGAAGAAATTTTGTAAAAATTTCCTGAAAAAGGAAAAATTTTGTAAAAAATTTCGATATAAATAAAAATTTAAAAAGTTTTCTATAAAAATTAAAAATTTTCCAAATATTTCTAAAAAAATACAAAATCTTTAAAAAATTTCCCATAAAAATAAGAAATTTTTGAAAAATTTCCTACAAAAGAAATTTTTGAAAAATTTCGTATAAAAAAGGAAATTTTTGAAAAATTTCTTTTAAAAATAAGACAAATTTCTTATAAAAATAAGGTTTTTTTTTTAAATTCTTTTAAATATAAAATTTTTTTGAAAATTACTTGTAAAAATAAGAAAAATTTTGAAAAATGTCTTACAAAAATAAGAAATTTTTGAAAAAGTTCTTATAAGTAGAACATTTTTCTTATCAAAATTAGAAATTGTTGAAATTTTTTTTTATCCAAATAAGAATTTTTTTTTTTAAATAAAAATAAGAAATTTTTGAAAAATTTCCTATATAAATAAAAATTTTTGAAAAACTTCAATTGTTAAAAAATTTCCTATAAAAATAAAAAAATGTTCCAAATTTTTATAAAAAATAAGAAATTTTATAAAATTTCATATAAAAGTGAGAAATTAAAAAAAAAAACTTCCTATAAAAATAAAAAAATGTTCCAAAGTTTTTTGAAAAAATAAGAAATTTTATAAAATTTCCTCTCAAAATAAGAAATTTTTGAAAAAGTTCCTATAAAAATAAGAAATTTTTGAAAATTTTCTATGAAAGTAACTTCCTATAAAAAGAAGAAATTTTTGAAAAATTTCCTTTAAAAATAGAAATTTTTGAAAAATTTCTTATAAAAATAAGACATTTTTGAAACTTTTCCTATAAAAAAGGAAAGCTTTGAAAATTTTTCTATACAAATTTTTTGAAAAATTTCCTATAAAAATATGAATTTTTTGAAAAATTTTCTATAAAAATACAAATTTTTTGAAAAATTTCTTATAAAAATAAGAAGTTTTTGAAAAATTTTCAAATAAAAATAAGAAATTGTATAAAATTTCCCATAAAAATGAGAAATTTAAAAAAAAAAATTCCTATAAAAATAAAAAAATGTTCCAAAGTTTTATAAAAAAATAAGAACTTTTGTCACATTTACTCTAAAAATAAAAAAATTTTTGAAAAAGTTCCTATGAAAATAAGAAATTTTTGAAAAATTTCCTATAAAAGTAAGACATCTTTGAGAAACTTCCTATAAAAATAAGAAATTTTTGAAAAATTTTCTATAAAAATAAGATATTTTTTGAAAAATTTCCTATAAAAATAGAAATTTTTGAAAAATTTCCTATAAAAATAAGACATTTTTGAAACTTTTCCTATAAAAAAGGAAAGCTTTGAAAATTTTTCTATAAAAATAAAAAATTTTTGAAAAATTTCCTATAAAAATAAGAAGTTTTTGAAAAATTTTCTATAAAAACTAGAATTTTTTAAAATTTCCTATAAAAATAAAAAGTTTTTAAAAACTTGCTATCAAAATAAGAAATTTTTTAAAAATTTCCCATAAAAATAAGACATTTTAAAAAAATTTTGTATAAAAATTAAAACTTTTTGAAAAATTTCCTATAAAAATTAGAAACTTTTGAAAAATTTCCTGTAAAAATACGAATTTTTTTTGAAAAATTATTATAAAAATAAGAAGTTTTTGAAAAATTTCCTATAAAAATAAGAAATTTTTGAAAAATTTCCTATAGAAATAAGAAATTTTTGAAAAATTTCGTATAAAAATAAGAAATTTTTGAAAAATTTCGTATAAAAATAAGAAACTTTTGAAAAATTTCCTATAAAAATAAGAAATTTTTGAAAATTTTCTTATAAAAATAATAAATTTTTGAAAAATTTCTTATACAAATAAGAAACTTTTGAAAAATTTCCTATAAAAATAAGAAATTTTTGGAAAAAATTTCCTATAAAAATAAGAAATTTTCAAAAAAATTCATATAAAAATAAGAAATTTTTGAAAAGTTTCCTTTATAAATTCGAAATTTTTGAAAAATGTCATATAAAATAAGAAATTTTAAAAAAATTTCGTATAAAAATAAGAATTTTTTTAAAAAAATTGCCATTAAAAATAAAAATTTTTTTTTGAAATTTCTATAAAAATAAGAAATTTTTGAATAATTTCCTATAAAAATGTTAAATTTTTAAAAAATTTCCTATCAAAATAAAAAATTTTTAAAAATATGTCTATATAGGAAATTTTAAAAAAATTTCTATATAGGAAATTTTGAAAAAATTTCCTATAAAAAGAAAAATTTTTTGAAAAAATTTCCAATAAAAATAAGAAATTTTTTTAGAAATCTCTATAAAAACAAGAAATTTGTGAATAATAATGAATAATAAAAATGTTAAATTGTTAAAAAATTTCCTATCAAAATAAAAAATTTTTTAAAAAATTTCTATAAGAAATTTTTGAAAAATTTCATATAAAAAAAAATTAATTTTAAAAAAAGTTTCCTATAAAAATAACAAATTTTAGAAAAAATGTGTATAAAAATATTAAAATTTTCCTAAAAAACAAGCAATTTTTTAATATATCCAATAAAAATAAGACATATTTTTAAATTTTTAAAAAATTTATAAAAATAAGAAATTTTGAAAAAATTTCATATAAAAATAAAAAATTTTTGAAAAATGTTCTATAAGATAAAAAATAAGAATAGAAAAATTTCCTATAGAAAAATTCACAGTCGCTTTCTTTGTTTTTAACGAAAAATTTTAGTTTTCATACTTTGATTTATTTTTGTTGATTTTGGATTTTTAGTTTAAGGCAGAATTCTTGTCATATGTCATTGGTAGTTTGTTTTTCTATTTTATTAAGAATGCGAGGCATGAGTAAAAAGTGTTTTAAACACCACCATATAATATATCTTCTACTAAAAATTTTTATTTTTGTATTCTTTAGTTTTTATGTCGATTACAATTTGTCTAAACTTCAATAACGATCACTACCACATGCGTTTTCCGTAATCCTGGCCCAGAGCTTTTTCCATAAATTTCCTGTCGGTTGACAACACTCTTTAGGAGTTGGCTTATAAGCACTTTCCTGCCACTTTGCTTTCATGCCACAATTCATAATCACGTTATAAATTTGTTTTAGAACTTTAAACAAATTTCAATGTTTTACAAACACCTCCCGGTTGTTAAAGCAATTTTTGGCTTGGAAGCTAAATTGCATGCAACAATCATGGATTTGCTGCTGCTGTTGCTGCAGTTTTTTTTTGTTGTTGTTGTTGTTGTTAAACATTATTAGCGAAAATCAAATTTCCTGATTGTTTTTAGTTTTCTGTTTCAATCCGTTTGTCTTTAATTGATCGTGCCGTTTATAACGAGCATATAACGCCCCTTTAGCTAATGAATGCTTTGGGCCAAATTCTATGAATTCTAACGCATTTCGTGTTTATTTGACTTTTTTTTTTTTTTGTTGGTTGGTCTCTGCACATGAGCTGTTGTCTAGTGTTGCTTGAAAGTGATCATGTTTGGCACTTTTTGCCGGGTGTTATAATAAAGTATTAAAAGTGTATTTGAGAAAAATTGAAAATCTAAATTATATAGACAAGAACAATTTATAGCCAAACAACGATTAATTAAGCTTATGAAACAGAAAGCCCTCTTGTTATACAAATGAGTGGGAATGCAAAAATTTTCTAAAGTTGCAATTAGAAGCGGTAAATTTCAATTAAGGTTGAAAAAACTTAAATTTAGGGTAATTATAACACGAAGTTGTAAAAAATAAAAAAGGCTATCACCAAATTTTCTCAAGAGAAAGTAAGCGATCACTAATTCTTATAAGAAATGTAATAATAACAACATTTTCTGAACAAAACAAGTAAGAAAGTGCTATAGTCGGTCAAGCCCGACCATACGATACTCTTCACCGCTAAGGTCAAAGGTGTTATTTTTCCTGTATAAAGACAAATATTTGCTAAATTTTGCCATCATACAAACATTTTCTCAAAACTTATATATTTAAGCTGCTTCCGCCATTTGGACTTATATGAGAGCTAGGGTCAAATGTGGACCGATAAGCTCGAAATTTGGCAAATTGATTACAGTTGTTACCAAAATTATGTATGTAAAAAATAAACTTAAAATTCCCATCATCTTCAGATTTACGAGCTTTTTAGTGATTTTTGTCTCATTTAGTGCGTTTTTAAAGAAAAGTTTGTATGGGAGCTATGGTCAAATTTGGACCGACTTTAACGAAATTTTGTACATTGATTTAAGTTTACATAAGCAGTATTTGATTTAAATTTCATGAAAAAATATTGATATTTGTGGCCAATATATCAATTCCGGGAAGTGGGACCTATGGGAAGTACCACAAATAATGGACAGATTTTGATGAATTTCAATAGCCTGGTCCCATTATCAAAAAAATGATCTGTGCCAAATTTCATCAAATTATCTTTAGAATTGTAGTTTGATTACAAGGTTTACATGGGGGTCCAGCCCTATTGGTAGACTAAAAGGTGGGTCTAAGACAAATCATACATCAGCACAAACTTATAATACCCTTTCCACCTATGGTGGTGAAGGGTATAAATATGATCTATAAAAGTAAGCGAAGTAATCGTCAGTGAGTTGAGTTTTTCTATAAAAAAAGCAAGGGACGATGAGCTTTCTATAGAAAAATAGGCGACAATGAGTTTCTTGGATAAATAGTTTCTCTAAGACATGTCTTGTTGATCACAAATTTGACATAGTAAATTTTTCTAAAAATAAAACGATCATTACTTTTTTCAATTTATAAAACGCATAATTTTCAAATATTTATTTATATTCAAACTAACGAAAAAAGATTCAATTTTCTCCCATAATAATAAAATTTTATGATGAAAAGCCACTTACAAAACCAGAAAACCCAAAACATAAAATCGTTAGCGCCTGCGCACTTTTTCGTTACCAAACATTTAGTAAAAGTACAAAAACGACCTAAAAAAAAAGCTTAAACTGCAAAACATGAAGAATGCATAAAGAAAATGCCTGCTAAACTTTTTGGGCCATAAACTAAAAAAATATGCAAGAAGGAAAACACGCGCTCCACGCATCAACCATCAAACATACATATATCTACCGCTTGGAAAACAACTGTTTAAAAGAAAAACGCCCTCTATATCAAAAATTCATAAAAAGTTTTTGGAAGACACACAAGTTTTTCTTTCAAAATCGTGAGTTCAAAACTAAACACGATTATGAAGGTATTTTATATGAAAATTTCAGTTAGAGTTGGACAAAAAAAACTTGCAATGATATGCTATTGCATAACCCAAGGCGTTTAAAAAAGCATTTGAATTTCTTATACATGCACACACACAGACTTGCATTAGAAGTGCTAATTTTTGTGACCGGTTGTGGTTTTGATAGTGCGTCTTCTTTTTGTTCGCTTTGTCCAAACGAAAAAGCTCACATAAAAATCGACATCGATGTGCCATAAAGTGCCACATAAAAACGCACAACAGGCGGTCAACCGAAATGGGAAAATGAAAATTATATTTATTAGCTGCCCCCAAAGGATTTTAGATTTGAAAGAAAAGTTAAAATAAAATTAGATTACAGGAAATGGTATTGGAGAATGCAAAAGCACAGTAAAGTAATAAAAAAGTTGGCTTTTCTAAAGAAAGAGTTGACTTTTGTATAGAAGTTGGTTTTTCTATAGAAAAAATTAATTTTTCTATAGAAAAAGTTGGTTTTTCTATACAAAAAGTTAGTTTTTCTATACAAAAAGTTGGTTTTTCTATAGAAAAAGTTGGTTTTTCTATAGAAAAAGTTGGTTTTTCTATAGAAAAAGTTAGGTTTTTCTTTAGAAAAAGTTAGGTTTTTCTTTAGAAAAAGTTAGGTTTTTCTTTAGAAAAAGTTAGGTTGTTCTATAGAAAAAGTTAGGTTGTTCTATAGAAAAAGTTAGGTTTTTCTATAGAAAAAGTTAGGTTTTTCTATAGAAAAAGTTAGGTTTTTCTATAGAAAAAGTTAGGTTTTTCTATAGAAAAAGTTAGCTTTTTCTATAGAAAAAGTTAGCTTTTTCTATAGAAAAAGTTAGCTTTTTCTATAGAAAAAGTTAGCTTTTTCTATAGAAAAAGTTAGCTTTTTCTATAGAAAAAGTTAACTTTTTCTATAGAAAAAGTTAACTTTTTCTATAGAAAAAGTTAGCTTTTTCTATAGAAAAAGTTAGCTTTTCCTATAGAAAAAGTTAGCTTTTTCTATAGAAAAAGTTAGCTTTTTCTATAGAAAAAGTTAGCTTTTTCTATAGAAAAAGTTAGCTTTTTCTATAGAAAAAGTTAGCTTTTTCTATAGAAAAAGTTAGCTTTTTCTATAGAAAAAGTTAGCTTTTTCTATAGAAAAAGTTAGCTTTTTCTATAGAAAAAGTTAGCTTTTTAGTTAGCTTTTTCTATAGAAAAAGTTAGCTTTTTCTATAGAAAAAGTTAGCTTTTTCTATAGAAAAAGTTAGGTTTTTCTATAGAAAAAGTTAGGTTTTTCTATAGAAAAAGTTAGGTTTTTCTATAGAAAAAGTTAGGTTTTTCTATAGAAAAAGTTAGGTTTTTCTATAGAAAAAGTTAGGTTTTTCTATAGAAAAAGTTAGGTTTTTCTATAGAAAAAGTTAGGTTTTTCTATAGAAAAAGTTAGGTTTTTCTATAGAAAAAGTTAGGTTTTTCTATAGAAAAAGTTAGGTTTTTCTATAGAAAAAGTTAGGTTTTTCTATAGAAAAAGTTAGGTTTTTCTATAGAAAAAGTTAGGTTTTTCTATAGAAAAAGTTAGGTTTTTCTATAGAAAAAATTAGGTTTTTCTATAGAAAAAGTTAGGTTTTTCTATAGAAAAAGTTAGGTTTTTCTATAGAAAAAGTTAGGTTTTTCTATAGAAAAAGTTAGGTTTTTCTATAGAAAAAGTTAGGTTTTTCTATAGAAAAAGTTAGGTTTTTCTATAGAAAAAGTTAGGTTTTTCTATAGAAAAAGTTAGGTTTTTCTATAGAAAAAGTTAGGTTTTTCTATAGAAAAAGTTAGGTTTTCCTATAGAAAAAGTTAGGTTTTTCTATAGAAAAAGTTAGGTTTTTCTATAGAAAAAGTTAGGTTTTTCTATAGAAAAAGTTAGGTTTTTCTATAGAAAAAGTTAGGTTTTTCTATAGAAAAAGTAAGGTTTTTCTATAGAAAAAGTTATGTTTTTCTATAGAAAAATTAGGTTTTTCTTTAGAAAAATTATGTTTTTCTATAGAAAAATTAGGTTTTTCTATAGAAAAATTAGGTTTTTCTATAGAAAAATTAGGTTTTTCTATAGAAAAATTAGGTTTTTCTATAGAAAAATTAGGTTTTTCTATAGAAAAATTAGGTTTTTCTATAGAAAAATTAGGTTTTTCTATAGAAAAATTAGGTTTTTCTATAGAAAAATTAGGTTTTTCTATAGAAAAATTAGGTTTTTCTATAGAAAAATTAGGGTTTTCTATAGAAAAATTAGGGTTTTCTATAGAAAAATTATGTTTTTCTATAGAAAAATTAGGTTTTTCTATAGAAAAATTAGGTTTTTCTATAGAAAAATTAGGTTTTTCTATAGAAAAATTAGGGTTTTCTATAGAAAAATTAGGGTTTTCTATAGAAAAATTAGGTTTTTCTATAGAAAAATTATGTTTTTCTATAGAAAAATTAGGTTTTTCTATAGAAAAATAAGGTTTTTTTATAGAAAAATTAGGTTTTTCTATAGAAAAATTAGGTTTTTCTATAGAAAAATTAGGTTTTTCTATAGAAAAATTGGGTTTTTCTATAGAAAAATTAGGTTTTTCTATAGAAAAAAGTAGGGGTTTCTATAGATAAAGTAGGCGTCAGTGAGTTATCCTAGAGAAAAAGTTTTTCTATAGAGAAAGTGGTCGCCAGTGTGTTTTTCTACAGAAAAGTGGGCGGAAAGCTCTTTGTATATTAAGCCAGATGGTCATGAAAAGTTCTTCAAATGTCACAAATCAGATAACTAAACATTATGGCCTTATTTTTTCATAGTTCCCATAGATATATGAAAATAAGTTTAAGTAAAATCTATTGTGGCCCACAAAAAAAACTGTAGTGTAATGAATAACGCAACGCCAACACTTGTGATCTACTAAATATCAAGTTGCATCACTCTATAATTGTCAGTTACAGTAAAAGAGTGAATGAGTGAGTGTAAAAAGATGTATCTGTATGTGCAGCAGAACACTTGCCATAGATATTTCTACCACAAAAAATAAAAAAACAACGCAATAAATAGTAAAGGCATTCATTCCATTTGAGTCAATTTTAGCAAAAACGGAAAAAATAGTTGACGCCCTCGCAAGCCTCTAGGCGGCCGCTCTTTTTTAAGCTGTAAAATTTTCGAAATACTACAACAAAAATTGTATATATTGGCCGTGGTTTTTAGAGATGGTGGTAAAGATGATGTTGACGACCAAAACAACCAGATCTTATTGTTGTCTTTAAATATTTTATACTTTTTTTTACTTCATAAGCAAATCGTAAATCTAATAATTTTTCTTAGCATTTCATAAAATATTTCAGCATAAACACTCCTTAGTTTTTTTTTCTCCCTCTTTCAGTGAATTAATACGATTCAGGTGGACTTTCCTTAGAAATAAAAAGCATATGCCCAAATATTTTGTTGTAGTCAAAAATGTAAAGAAAATTTTGGGTCTTAAGAGGATTTTAGAGTATATTTTATATCTATTAGAGAAAATAAATTGCTCTTTGCAACAAAGTGTTGATTTAACTGACAATTACTGGCAATGAAAAATTGTGGCTAATATTTTTTGATTTATAAAAATACATGTTATAAATGATTGGTATAGAGTATGACTTCCTTTGGCCTTTACTTGTAATATTTAAGAAAAATTGCCCACAACTTTCTTTCTTTCTTCCTTTCATCGCTAAAGCCTTAAGGCAAAATTCAATAAATCTTTGTTTATTAAATTATATATTTAAACTAAGAAATTTGTATTTTTATTACTATTTTAAGCTTAATTTAATATTATTTTCAAATAAATATTTTTCTTTATTTTGTCTTTTGCAGGTGGTCCTCTCGGCCTGTTCATCATATTTCCAGAGCCTATTTCTGGACCACCCCGAAAAACATCCAATTGTGATATTGAAGGACGTCCGTTTTGCCGAACTGCAAACATTAGTAGAATTCATGTATAAAGGCGAAGTAAACGTGCAATATTGTCAGTTATCGGCATTGCTGAAAACGGCCGAGTCTTTAAAGGTAAATTTTGAGAAATTTTGGCATAATTTTTAAATGTAAATTTTTTAAATAGAAAATTTTCGTTATTAATTTTTTATAGAGAAAATTTTCGATATTAATTTTTTATAAAGAAATTTTTCGATGTTTATTTTTTATGTAGAAAAATTTCGATGTTAATTTTTTATATAGACATTTTTTGATGTTTATTTTTATGTAGAAAATTTTCGATGTTCATTTTTATGTAGAAAATTTTCGATGTGATTTTTTTATAGAAAATTTTCGATGTTAATTTCTTATATAGAAAATTTTTGATATAAATTTTTTATATAGAAAATTTTCGATGTCAATTTTTTATAAAGAAATTTATCGATGTTTATTTTTTATGTAGAAAAATTTCGATGTTAATTTTTTATATAGAAATATTTTTGATGTTTATTTTTTATGTAGAAAATTTTCAATGTTAATTTTTATGTAGAAAATTTTCGATGTGATTTTTTTTTATAGAAAATTTTCGACGTTAAATTTTATATAGAATAATTTCGATGTAAATTTTTTATGTAGAAAATTTTCGATGTTAATTTTGTATAAAGAAATTTATCGATGTTTATTTTTTATGTAGAAAAATTTCGATGTTAATTTTTTATATAGACATTTTTTGATGTTTATTTTTATGTAGAAAATTTTCGATGTTAATTTTTATGTAGAAAATTTTCGATGTGATTTTTTTATAGAAAATTTTCGATGTTAATTTTTATATAGAAAATTTTCGATGTAAATTTTTTATATAAAAAATTTTCGATGTTAATTTTGTATAAAGAAATTTATCGATGTTTATTTTTTATGTAGAAAAATTTCGATGTTAAATTTTTAGATAGAAAATTTTCGATGTAAATTTTTTATATAGAAAATTTTCGAGTTAATTTTTTATATAAAAAGTTATCGATGTTATTTTTTTATATACAAAAATTCTATGTTAATTTTTTTACAGAAAATTTTCGATGTGATTCTATGTAGAAAATTTTCAATGTTAATTTTTTATATAGAAAATTTTAGGTGTTAATTTTTTATATAGAAAATTTTTGATGTTCATTTTTTATATAGAAATTTTTCGATGTTAAATTTTTATATAATAAATTTTCGATGTTAATTTTTTATATAATAAATTTTCGATGTTAATTTTTCATATAAAAAATTTTCTATGTTAATTTTTTTATGGAGAATATTCAATGTTAATTTTTTTGTAGATAGTTTTCGATGTTAATTTTTTTTATGGAAATTTTGCGATTTTTATAAAGAAATTTTTTGATATTAATTTTTTTATAGAAAATTTTCGATGTTACGCTTTTATATAGAAAATTTTCGATGTTAATTTTTTGTTATAGCAAATTTCCGATGTTAATTTTTTATATAGAAAATTTTCGATGGTTATTTTTTATATAGAAATTTTTCGATGTTAAGAAAATTTTCTGTATTAATTTTTTATATAGAATATTTTCGATGTTTTTTGTTCTATAGAAAATTGTTGATGTTATTTTTTTAAATAGAAAGTTTTCGATGTTAATTTTTTGATATAGAAAATTTTCGATGTCAGTCATTTATATATAATTATTTCGATGCTAATTTTTTATATAATAAATTTTCGATGTTAATTTTTCATATAAAAAATCTTCGATATTAATTTTTTATATAAAAAATTTTCTATGGTAATTTTTTTATAGAAAATATTCTATGTTAATTTTTTTAGATAGCTTTCGATGCTAATTTTTTATATGGAAAATTTTTGATACTAATTTTTTATAAGAAAAATTTTCGACGTTAATTTTTATAAAGAAAATTTTTGATATTAATATTTTTATAGAAATTTTTCTATGTTAATTTTTTATATAGAAAATTTTCGATGTTTATTTTTTATATAGAAAAATTGTTATGATCATTTTTCTTATAGAAAATTTTCGATGTTAATTTTTTATATATAAAATGTTTCATGTTATTTTTTATAGAGAAAATTTTCGATGTTAATTTTTTATATAGAAAATTTTCGATGTTAATTTTTTATATAGAAAATTTTCGATGTTATTTTTTACATAGAAATTTTTTTGTTTACAAAATTTTCGATGTTAATTTTTTATTTACAAAATTTTCGATTTTAGTTTTTTATATAGAAAGTTTTCGATATTAATTTTTTATATAGAAAATTTTCGATGTTAATTTTTTATATAGAAAATTTTTGATTTTATTTTTTATATATAAAATTTTCTATGTTAATTTTTTATATAAAAAAATTTCAATGGTAATTTTTTTAAAGAAAATTTTCAATGTTAGTTTTTTATATAGAAAATTTTCGATGTTAATTTTTTCATAGAAAATTTTTTATGTTAGTTTTTTATATAGAAAATTTTCGATGTTAATTTTTTATTTACAAAATTTTCGATGTTAATTTTTTATATAGAAAATTTTCGATGTTAATATTTTATATCGAAAATTTTGACGTTATTTTTTATATATAAATTTTTCTATGTAAATTTTTTGTATGAAAACTTTTCGATGTTAATTTTTTATAAAGAAAATTTACGATGTTAGTTTTTTATATAGAAAATTTTTAAGGTTAATTTTTTGTATAGAAAATTTTCTTTGTTAATTGTTTCATAGAAAATTTTCTGTTAGTTTTTTATATAGAAAATTTTAAATTGTCTATTAAAAAATTCCCTTTTGTTTAAAAAAATTTTTTATTTTCTTTCCCTTTTTTCCCAGGTTAAGGGTTTAGCAGAAATGACAAATCAGAATACGACACTAAGAGAACCAGAACGTGAACCCGAACGTCTACGACCTCATTCACAGCCCTGTAAGCGCAGTAACTCTTGTGACAGTCCAGTCGATGCCACTCTCTCCGGACCCTCAACATCGACCGCCACATCAGCAGCCGTTGCCGCAGCCTCAGCTTTAACATCAACGCAACATGCCGTCGCATTAGCAGCAGCCTCAGCCCTAACAGCAGCATCGTCAAATGCCTCGTCTTCAATATCTGCCACAACAAATGCTACAACATGCACAATTGCCCCCTCAGCAGCAGCAGCAGCCAGCAGTAGCAGCGGCAGCAGTCAACATCATCAACATCAACATCATCACCACCATCAATCGAGCTCAGTGCAGCAGAGTTCAAAACGGGAGCATCCTAGTGAACGCTGCAGTCCCTCACCACCAAAACGTTTGCATGGAAAGCATGAACAAGACAACCCTTTACCCTTAGATCTCTATCAAAGACGCCTGGAACAACACCAGCATCAGCAGCAACAGCAACAGGAAGACACCAAGGAAAATTCTATTGTAAATAATAACAATACAAATGAAAAACATAGAAGTACAACGCCACATACAACAAGCGGGACCATACAACAAAAGCATAGTAACAGCAGTGAAGGGGGTGGTGGTGGTGGAGGCAGCACCAGCGGGGAAAGCCACAAGAAACGTGACGATGGAGAAAGAGATTCACTTAGAAGTTTTAATTCACCCGATAGATTAGCTAGACACGATCTAAATAGACCCTCCGATGACACTATGGGTGGGGAGGGCATTGCGGGCGGTGTAGAAAAAGTCGAAGATGTTGATGATGTCGAGTATGGAGACGAAGAAATGGAATTGGATGATGATGGTGATAATAATTCAGAAGATGTTTGTTTAAATATGAAAATTCGTAGCAGTAGCTTAGCGGCCGCTTTAGTTAGTCCCCAATTGAGTGTGGCCCGGGGTTTAGAGAGTACTGGTCATGGGTCAGGCATGGAGGGCGGGGCAGATTCTGCCCGTTCTACACCCTTAACCTCGTCAATACCCCTTTTTGATAGCCACTCTCAACGTCCAGCATCGCGTAGTTCAAGAGAAGGCGGAGTTTCAGGTTTGGATCGACCCAGTAGTAGGGGTGGTCTAAGCGGTTTGCCCTCTACCTCAGCTAGTGCTTTGGCTGGTGGTTTAAGTCCGGCCTCGTCGACGGCAGCAGCTTTAGGTCTACACAGTGATACGGTAGCGGGTACATCGGGTCTGGGACCAGTGCAGTCGGTGCCTTTGGTAAGTGTTTTTATTTACTTATAGGATTGGATGATAAAAACAAATTTTTTGAATTAAATTTTAATTTTGATCTTTTCCTTCGTTTCAGTCTCTCAAAAAGGAAATCGATTGCAGTGAGGACGACAACAGCAATAGCCGCCATCATTTGCAGCCTCGCTCGGCCTCGGCCAGTGGCGTCTTAGGCGGTGAACTCGACTATCGCACGCCCCATGAATCGGTAAGTTTAAATTTTGTGTAACTCTTCTTTACATACTTTTTTCTTATAACACACTTTTTTTGCTAAACAATTTACAATTTCTAAATACAAGTGTTTTTTTATTTGAAAATATTCTTGATATTTACTTAAAATTTTTTTGAATATTTACAATCAAAATATTTTTGCTCTTCGTCGTGTTCTTTGTCTATGAATTTGTTTTTAATTTTTTTTAAATAATTTTACAAATACTATTTATTACATACATTAAACTATTATTAAAGAATTATAATTTAATTATAATTTTGTCAAAATACACTTTTTTCTAATTGATTAAAAGAATTTGATAACATGAAAAAAATTCAAAAAATCAAGCAAACATTTTCAGTTATCTTCCCCCCTCCTAAAGAAAAATTTATGATAAAATTCAAATATTGTTTGATAAGCATAGAAATATTTAAAAAGATTATTCCATTCATTAAAAGCTTTTATTGGTTTGATTTCAAGACATTCGATTGGTTAAAGGAGCGTTTATATTAAAGAGACAATTTTTTGAAAATTTAAAATCTGAATTTTATAATTTTTATATAATTTTAAAATTTTTTACATAATTAAAACATTGTTTACATCATGTAAACAATTGCTGCAACCGGTATACATAACTTAAATCTGAATTGTTTATTGAAAACATAAGATTGAAACACCTTTTTTAATTATTTACATTATTTACCTTATGTAAATAATTAGTGAAATTTACTTTAATATTGTAAAATAGTAGATTTTTCATATAAAATCTTAATTTTGTTCGTCCCTGAAAGACTTTGAGTAGTTTGCAAGATATTTTACAATTTTTGTGTGATTTAGATGGAGGAAAAAATTTTACAAAAATTATTTTTTCAAGTTTTAGGAATTGTTTACATTCTTTACATGATGTAACTTTGGAATTTAACAATTTTTTCGAATTCTTTACATTATTTACCTCATGTAAACAATTTCTTTAATCTGTGTAAATAACTGACAAGTGAATAGCTTGTAGCAAAAAAGACTTTGTAGTAGATTTCAACATATTTTACATTGTTTACATGATTTACATGGAGTAAAAAATTTAACAAAAATATGTATTAATAATGCTTTAGAACAAAAATTCACTAAAAATTGGTAATTTAACAAGTTTTATGAAATCTTTACATTCTTGACATGATGTCAACAATTTCGTTATTCTGTGTAAATAACTTAAAATGAAATAGCTGAAGACAAAAAAGACTAGTAGCTTACAACATATTTTACATTGCTTACATGACTTACATGGAGTAAAAAAATTAACAAAAAAAACTAGCAAATTCTATGAATTCTTTACATTCTTTACATGATGTAAACAATTTTTGAAATCTGTGTAAGTAACTTAGAATTAAATAGTTTAAAGCAAAAAATACTTTTCAGTAGATTACAACATATTTTACATTGTTTACATTATTTACATGGAGTAAACAATTTAACCAAAATATGTAATGATAAAGGCTTTGAACAAAATTCATTTAAAATTAGTAATTTAACAATTTTTTCGAATTCTTTACATTATTTACATGATGTAAACAATTTCTTTATACTGTGTCAATAACTGACAAGTGAATAGTTTATAGCACAAAAGGCTTTGTAGTAGTTTACAATATATCTTACATTGTTTACATGATTTACATAGAGTAAAAAATTTAACAAAAACATTGAAAAATGTCGAACAAAAATGAGAAATTTTTGAAAAATTTCCTACAAAAATGAGAAATTTTTGAAAAATTTCATATAAAAATGAGAAATTTTTGAAAAATTTCATATAAAAATAAGAAATTTTTGAAAAATTTCCTATAAAATTAAGAAATTTTTGAAAAATTTCCTATAAAAATAAGAAATTTTTAAAAAATTTCCTATAAAAATAAGAAATTTTTGAAAAATTTCCTATAAAAATAAGAAATTTTTGAAAAATTTCCTATAAAAATAGGAAATTTTTGAAAAATTTCCTATAAAAATAGGAAATTTTTGAAAAATTTCCTATAAAAAACGGAAATTTTTGAAAAATTTCCTATAAAAATAGGAAACTTTTGAAAAATTTCCTATAAAAATAGGAAATTTTTCAAAAATTTCCTATAAAAAAATTTTTCAAAAATTTCCTATAAAAAAAATTTTCAAAAATTGCCTATAAAAATAGGAAATTTTTGAAAAATTTCCTATAAAAATAGGAAATTTTTGAAAAATTTCCTATAAAAATAGGAAATTTTTGAAAAATTTCCTATAAAAATAGGAAATTTTTGAAAAATTTCCTATAAAAATAGGAAATTTTTGAAAAATTTCCTATAAAAATAGGAAATTTTTGAAAAATTTCCTATAAAAATAGGAAATTTTTGAAAAATTTCCTATAAAAATAGGAAATTTTTGAAAAATTTCCTATAAAAATAGGAAATTTTTGAAAAATTTCCTATAAAAATAGGAAATTTTTGAAAAATTTCCTATAAAAATAGGAAATTTTTGAAAAATTTCCTATAAAAATAGGAAATTTTTGAAAAATTTCCTATAAAAATAGGAAATTTTTGAAAAATTTCCTATAAAAATAGGAAATTTTTGAAAAATTTCCTATAAAAATAGGAAATTTTTAAAAAAAATTCCTATAAATATAGGAAATTTTTCAAAAATTTCCTATAAAAATAGGAAATTTTTGAAAAATTTCCTATAAAAATAGGAAATTTTTGAAAAATTTCCTATAAAAATAGGAAATTTTTGAAAAATTTCCTATAAAAATAGGAAATTTTTGAAAAATTTCCTATAAAAATAGGAAATTTTTGAAAAATTTCCTATAAAAATAGGAAATTTTTGAAAAATTTCCTATAAAAATAGGAAATTTTTGAAAAATTTCCTATAAAAATAGGAAATTTTTGAAAAATTTCCTATAAAAATAGGAAATTTTTAAAAAATTTCCTATAAAAATAGGAAATTTTTGAAAAATTTCCTATAAAAATAGGAAATTTTTGAAAAATTTCCTATAAAAGTAGGAAATTTTTGAAAAATTTCCTATAAAAATAGGAAATTTTTGAAAAATTTCGTATAAAAATAGAACATTTTTGAAACAAAACAGGCAATCTACTTTATTTACACTAAGTTTGAAGTTGTAATCTCAATTAGTTTTAAAGTTATAAAGAAAAATGTAAAAAATTCCCTAATGACAAAAGTGATTTTTTAAATGGTTTTACTCGAAACATATTATTAGAATTAGCCTAACAGAATTTGATGGGAGGGTGTACCCTTTTGCTGCACATAAATCTAATATTTTATTTGCACAGTGGGTTATTAAATTTCAAAAATCGAAAACTAAAAAAAAAAATTTAAATCTAAAAATATATTTAATTAAATTTCATATCATTTATCTGTCTCTTTGAGTCTGAATCTGATAGAAATATAAACGCTCTTTAAAAAATTGAATGTCAGTCTACCCCCTCCTTTCCTGAGCCTAAATTTGATTTGCAAACCCTCAGAACTCTTTTATTTATTTAGTTGAATCCAAAAATAAATTTATAAAAAAAAAATTCTATTTTACAAATTTTTATTTGCACAAAATTGTTGTCATACCTACAAACTAAAAACTAAAAAACAACAAAATAAATAAATAAATGAAAACAACCAAATAAAATTTATTTATTTATTTCACTTTTTTTGTTTTTGCTTCTTTGTTTAGTTTTTTTTTTTTTTGTTTTATTTATCTAGTAAATGTCGCATGTTTCCGTGTCCTCAATTTTAGTTGTATTCTTTTTTTTTGTTTTTGTTAGAAAACATTTTTCGTTTCTATTTTAGATTTCCTGCTTTGATATTTTGATATTTTCTATAAATTTTAGTGTTTCTTTTTTTATTTGTGTTAAAACTCCTATTTTTCACTTTTATTTAAAACTTATAAAACATTTAAAATATTCGTTGTAACGACTATTTATATCTATTTGTCTCTTTCTCACTTGAATATTTGAAAAAAAAGTAAGAAAAAAAAACTATGTTTTAACTTTTTTGAAAATGGAAAATTTTTTTCTGTTCTTTTTTTCAGAATTTCTTTTGTTGTTAGTCCAAATAAACATCTAACAACAGAGAAAATAAATTGTTTTATCCTATTTTTTTTTTGCATGTGTCCAATTGAAACTAATTTCTTGTATTTTTTTGTTTTAAATCAAATAAAATCGTATTTCTATATAAATATTAGTGGGATTCACAAGATGTCAGCAGTTGAGATAATCTCATCAAAAGATACCCAAAAACTTATTAAATGCTTCAAAATCAAGACTTTTGGTTGACAACTAAAATAGTATAGCCTTTTGTGTTCCAAAATATTCTCAAAGAACTTCTTCCATTCTAATTGGAATAATTCCGAAACTTGAAGTTTAAACACACCAATGCTTCGTGATTGGAATACCTCCAAAACATGAATTTCGAACACACCAAACCACATTCGTTTGAAACAAAACAAAAAATGGTAATGGTCTGTATCTTCCAAACTGTAAGTCTGATTGCATCAGTATGTATGAGGGAATTGTTAAGGAGGAACCAAGCTTCTGAATTTTGCTTCTTATGATTTCCCTGTGTTTCCACAGGATGAATTATTGGGCGTTAAAGTAGACCGCATCAGAAGTAAAATAGTTTGAGACCGTGTAGCTCTTTTAATTATTGTCCAATATGATTGATTTTTTATATATGGAATGAGTTTAGACAAACGAAGAAAAACATGTTTACTTTACTAAAATAACTGTTATCGGTTTGAAGTTATTTCATTTTAAAAATTGACTTTTCTCATTTCTCATCGACTTCTTTCAGTTTTTGGCCGATTGTGTATTCGATATCAAAACAATAATTTTTTAAAAAATGCTGACATTTAGTCAACAGTTTAGAGAATAAAATTTTAAACCCCGTTTTTAAATATCTCAAATCGTTTTGTATTGAGAAATTTCCAAACTAAAATATTTTCGCTTTTGGACAGTGTAGCTCCTTCAATTATAGCCCAATATGGTTGATTTTTAATATTCTGGAATGAGTTTGGAGAAACGAAGAAAAAACATGCGTACTTTGCTATAATAACTCTTATGGGTTTGAAGTTATTTCATTTCAAAAACTAAAAAACTCATTTTTCTCATCGACTTTTTTCAGTTTTTGACCGATTGTGCATTCGATACTAAAACGATAATTTTTTAAAAAATACTGACATATGGCCAACAGTTTTAGGAATGAAACCTTAAAGCCAGTTTTCAAATATCTCAAACTGTTTTGTTTTAAGAAATTTTCAAAGTTAAATATTTCTTGCTTATGGGCCAAGTAACTCTTTCAGTTAATGTCCAATATGATTGATTTTTTATATT
Source organism: Stomorhina lunata (assembly GCA_933228675.1). Classification (NCBI taxonomy): domain Eukaryota; kingdom Metazoa; phylum Arthropoda; class Insecta; order Diptera; family Rhiniidae; genus Stomorhina; species Stomorhina lunata. The sequence continues at coordinate 71,423,883 of OW121743.1, forward strand.
TTGAAATGAGTTTTGAGAACGAAGAAAATGCATACTTACTTTACTATAATAACTGTTACGGATTTGAAGTTATTTCATTTTAAAAATTAAAAAAAACTCATTTTTCTCATCGACTTTTTTCAGTTTTTTTCAATATGAAAACGATAAGTTTTTTAAAAATACTGACAAATAGCCAACAGTTTAGAAAATTAAACTTTAAAACCCGTTCTTAAATATCTGGAACCGTTTTGTGTTGAGAAATTTCCAAACTCAAAAATTTTTCGCTGAACAACAAAATTTTTTCACTTTTTTTAAAAAATCAATTTTTCACTTTTTTTAAAAAAGTTTTTTCTCAAAGTTCAAGTTTTATTATAAATTCGTAAAGAATGAAGTTCTAGAATATTTTAATTCAAACTTTAAATCAATACAACATTCACCCTACTTACAGCGTTAGCCGAGATTTTTCCAATTTTTATGAGAATTTTTGAGTTTTCGATAATATAACAAAAAATTCAAGCCGATTTTGCAACTTTCTGAAATGCAGTTATATAACCCCATAAGTTCTCTTTAGATTTCAAAACTAAAAAGTAGCTCGAATTCATAAAAGAATCCAGAAAATAGGATTTTATAAAAAATGGCAAATTTTTAATGGATCATAATTTTAATTGCTAAAAAAGGTCAGTTGGGTTTAATTTTTTTAATTTACCTAAATTGTTTTACATAAACAATAAAATAAGCTTTTTGACTGCAAAAACTCATTTATGTAACTTTTAGAGTTTTTCAGAAATTTAAAGTGAAATTTCAAAAATGTTTACAAAACCGACTTATATACATGAGTTATAAGTAGTACAATCCTAAGTTTTGACATTCTGAGTGTTCGATTTAATTTGTTGTGATGTCTCACATGTTTTCAAGCCTGCGTTCGTATTTTTTAGCATTCCTTGAGACTGAATTGACAATTGACTAGACTTTCGAATTAATTGCTGGGTTATCCGTTAAAAGCTTTAAAAAACGATTTCTTTGAATTTCCTTCAAAATGCTTTTTTGCTTCACGATATCTTGCGTTTAACTTATATACAACCTTTTTTTTTTGCCAAAAACCGAATTATAGACGTCATTCGAAAGAACATGGAGAACCCATATATCGGTCTATAATGTTAAACCTAGGCCCTTCAAGTGGTCATAAAGAGTTAAATTCGATAAATTTAATCTCTTATTAATTTCATGTGTTATTTTTCGTCAATTTGCATTTATCGTATGTTTAATAGCTTCAGCTCCTTTAACGTGGTGCATTATTGACATCGAAATTGACGGATGTAAATTTTTTTATATTCATTCTGTCTACACTTTTTCTCTTAAAAAACTATCTACATGAGGTGGCGAAGGTCCTTTTACTTTAGAAACATAGCCAAATGTTAATAAGGCCGTTTCTTCTGTGATGTCATCGGAGGAGTCATCCAAAACCACAATATAAGGAATTTACAATGAGATTGATATCAGATATCCAGCCACTCAATATCTTCTCATATGAAGCTTCTCTGGAAGACATTCATAAGAACATGATAACTTTGAAGCTAACAAGTTAATGGACAAATTACTCATATAAGATACTCAACCTTGTGAATCCCCCTAATTGTATATTAGCTGTTTTTTTTTCTATATTTCATTTAAATAAATTCGTATCGAACATATCTTTTCAACCATGTTGTTTATACAACCATGAATACATAGAAATTTTGTTAATTTTTATTTTATTTGCCTAAAAAAATACGAAAAAATAGTTATATTGATTTGATCCTGTAAAAAACAACAACTGAATAACTAAAATATAAGCAAAGTTCAGAGAGTTAAATAAAATAAATAAATATTTTTATTTTCTATATAAAGTTTTTTATTTAAATTTGTTTAGGAATTAAAAAATTTGTGACATTTTTTATACAGTTTTTTCAAAGCTCTAATAAAAAGCTTAAAAGAGTTTTTGTTAGATATTTATCTGGAAATTAAATAAATAAAGAAATACAAAATTTTTATAATTAATATGAAAAACTTTAAAAATCTAAAATCATCAATTTTATATAAAATAGAATATTTTGTTAATGTCAATATTTAAGTCCTTTTCTCTACACATTCGAAATTACATACATATTTATTAAACATTACAACCCTTTATATAAACTATCACTATATCACTATAGAAGTTGGTTTCATACTCCTCAAGTATGAGTATGAAGTGCATTTATTTACAATTCCTAAAAGTATACTATGAATTAAACAACCAATTTGTAGAGTTAAATGACTCCAGTTGCCAAGTGTGTGTGTGTGTTTGTTCGCGTTCTTGCTTAAAATGTTTGCCTTAACCCAACAAACACAAAATAAAACATTTGAAAACTGATACCTTTTAATATAAATTTATTAAAAATATAGTTCAAACTTAGGTTTGACCCCAAATCCTTCTTAAGTTTCTTATTAAGCTTCGTGTTTGCTGGGTTACTTTGATAAACTTGTTGTGAAGTTTTGGTTGTTTTTTCAAAACTACTTGTTATATGAAAAAATGGGGGGAAATACAAAAGGGAAAACAAAATTAAAATGTCATAATATTTTTCTTATAGAAGCATAAAAGTGAAAATTATGGGAAATAAATAAAACTGAAAGGAAATGAAGGTAAAATTAACACTTTAATGGGACAAGTTATGAAAAAATTAAACTTCTCACATTTCTAAAGCATATTTTTTTCACATGCTACTACAGCAATTAAAGCTTACATAAGGAAAAGTTTTTTTTTTCAAAAATTTCTTGGTATATATTTAAGGATTAAAAAAAAAGCTTGAATACATTGGTATGAATTTCAGTACTTATAAAGCTTTGACATTAAAAAGCTTTTCATTGGATGCAATAGAAACTGATATTAAACTTTGAAAAAAGAGCTTTAATAAGAATTTAATAACTTAAAACTATATGGAAGAAGGTTTAATATTAAAGCGGAGGAGCTTTTGAGCTTTCACACCGACACTATGCATGAGTGAGATGCAACTATGTTTGTCCCGCTCACACTTACGTAAAATTGTCTTTGCAAAGTCTTTTTTTTTTTTGTTCTTTGTGGTCTTTTCAAAGTCAGTGTTGCCAGATTGAAGAAAAATGTAAATCTGGCAACACTGACCGTAAGAGCTTTCAAAGCTGTTTACCACAAATGTAAATATTAATGTATGTGTTCTTGGACAGATCTTCATTAAAGCCTAATCAATTCGCATTTTACTATACAGAAAATGTTTCTCAAATAATTCGATATTTAAAAGCTTAATGATGTAAAATCTTTATATATTAAAAAGCTTTTTAAGAAATAATTATTATTTTTTTCAAAAGTTTATACCAAGTCCATGACACTTAAATCTAATAAACGTATTTAAAATTATTCGATATTTAAAAGTTCAATGATTTAAAAGACTTATTTATCATTAAAAAACTTTTAAAGTAATAATTATCCTTTTTTTTAATTTGTACCAAGTCCATGACACTTAAATCTAAAAACGTATTTCAAACTATTCGATATTTAAATGCTCAATGATTTTAAAGCTTTACATATCATGAAAAGGCATTTCAAGATATATTTTTTTTTTGTCAGAAGTGTATACCAAGTCCATGATACTAAAATCTAATAGATGTATTTAAAATTATTCGATATATAAAAGCTCAATGCTTATTAAAAAGCTTTTTAAGAAATCTAATAACAGAATATCTTGCCATAAAGTTTTCTCGGAAAACATATCATCTAGTTGAAAGCTCAATTTAAAACATATGCTTCTTCTCCAATGACCTAAATATTTTAGACTTGTTTCAAAAGGATTTTCTATGAAAAATCTTATTTCTTAAAAGTTTTCGAAAGTTTACCAAAATCTTCATTTTAAAGTTTAAATAGTATTGACTAATAAATTAAAAAGCTCCAGTATTCGCAAGCTTGAGAATGATCAACGCACTTTTTGTAAAACATTGGTATAACATTTTGCTTTTCTAAGAAAAAGCTCACTTGTTGGATAACTCACTAAAGAACATGTTTATTGAAAAGCTTTAAAATAAAGCTCATTATTCAAAAGCTAAACTAGTTTAAAACTTATTGGAAAGGTTTTATCTTTAAAAGGTCTAGAATATTAATTTCTTTTATTAAAAAGCTTTCAAAATAAGCCCATTTTATTAATACTCGTATTCACTTTTTACAACTTTATGAAAAGTTGATCGATATAAGAGGCAATTTTATTAGATAATAAATGTTTATTGAAAAGCTTTAAAATAAAGCTCCTTGTTAAAAACTTATTTGAAAGTTTTTATCTTTATAAGCTCTGAAATATTAGAGGATTTTAATAAAAAAAAGCTTTCAAAAGTTTTTCAATATAAGACGCAATTTGCTTAATTAACCTTATTGAATTACAATCTCTTAAAAAAATAAGCTTTTCTTATTTAAAAGCTTTTAAAGTTATTCAAAAGCATTTTTCTTTCAGCCTAAAAAGCCTAACTAGTCAAAAACTTATTTAAAAGGTTTTATCTTTAAAAGCTCTAAAATATTAGAGGTCTTTTTTTATTGAAGAGCTTTCAAAATAAGCTAGTTTTATCAATATTATAAACTTTATGAAAAGTTGAATGATATCAAAATCAATTTAAGTAAAAGCTTATTTAGTTACAATATTTAAAAAAAATTGACTTATTGAAAAGCTTTTCCTTTTTGAAAATGTGAAAGATATAAGAGAAAGAAAAGAAACTTTTGTTCAATTATACATAATTTTAAAAAAGCTTTCAAAAGAAGTTCGTTAAATTTAAGTTCTTTTATTTACAACATAATGAAAACTTCGTGTTCAAAAATCAAACTAGATAAAAATTAATTTAAAAGGTTTTATATTTAAAAGTTCTAGAATATTAGAGTTTTTTTTTTATTAAAAAGCTTTTAAAATAATCAAGGTTTATTAATATATATTTTTTTAACTTTATAAAAAATTAAAAGTTATAAGAAAAAATTTTAGTAAAAGCTTATTTGCTTACAATCTCTTTAAAAAAATAAAGCTTTTCTTTTTTAAAAGCATTTACGTTATTTGAAAGCTTTTTCTTGTTAAATATGGAAAAGGTATTAGAGCTTAAGGAAATAAAAAAAAACATAACTTAAAAAAGCTTTTAAAATACACTGGTTATCATTAAGTTCATTTATTTGCAACTTTATAAAAAGTTTGTCGATATAACAGGGCATTTGATGAAAAGCTAATTTATTTACAATTTCTTAAAAAAATGCTTTACTTATTCAAAAGCTTTTACAGTTATTCAAAAGCTTTTTTATAAAAATATTTAAAAGGTTTAGAGCCTAAGAAACTTTTGTAGAATTATACATAATTTTATATATTTTCCTTTATAAAACTTTAAAAAGCTTTCTAATAAGTTTTTTAGATGAATTGGTATAATATGAAAGCCTAATTACTTTCAATTTCAAAAATGTATACTTTCATTATTCAAAAGTTTTTAAACTTAGTTCAAAGCTTTTTCATGTTTAATATGTGGAAGGTATAAGAGCCCAAAAAACTTTTGTTGCATTATATATAATTTGAAATATTTTTTTTGGGAAAACTTAAGTCCTCTTTTATTTTACTTTATTTAAGTAAAAAGTAAAGCTAAAAGCTTTTATAAATGTTGTCATTTGCTTTAATATAAGCATTCCTTTCAATATCCTGTAAAATTTAATAATTTATTAAGATTTCTTTTAAATTTTATAAATTTGCCCAAAATAAACTTTAAAGCCCATCAATGATTTCTGACTAATATTAAGTGACAACTGTACCGTTTTGGGCAAAATTTTGTATATTTTTATGTAAATACATATAAAATTCATTTAACAAACACTATTACCCATTCCCGAAAATATTGCTTATTAAGGAGACAGAAAAATAAAGCTCCCCTGATACGGACAGACCTAAAAGAAAAATAAACTAAGAAGACCAACATTTCGAATACATATACCTATACTAGACTCCCCTAACAACCTAAAGGTATGCTATAATTTTTGAGGCTTTATGTTTTTCGTACAACTAAAGCTTTTTTTTGTATAAAAAAAGAAAAGATATAAAAATATATTATATATAAAGAGAGGACACGAAAACTTCAATTCAAAGAGTTTGATTTAAAATGTTGTAAGTTTTACTAATATGGCTCCAATTTGTAGGCATTACTTTCGTATTCAGCCTTTTACATATGCAATACAATTTTTACCAAAATAAGTTTCAAAAAAAGGTAACATTTTCTATATAAAAATATCTTTTATTTCACTTTTTTCGCAACAACGACGTCGTCATTGCTGATAAAAAGAAAAGAAGTAACATTTGAAATGGAAAAAACAAAAAAAATATGGGCAAAACAAAACCTGTCATGAATATGCATGCAGACTTTAAAATAAAATAGATTCAAATTTTATGGGTTCGGGGGAGTAATATAAAAGTAGAAGTAGTTAAGTTCTATATGTTGATGATCCCCGCACATGTGTGACTGTAATCATGATGACGATGATGATGAGGACGTTGGTGACGATGACATATAACGACGTAACGCTTGACGAATTTTTATAAAAATCACATTTTGGTTTTCTTCTTTTTTTTGGCAAAAAAAAGTAACAAATGTATTTTTATATTAAAAAAGCTGAAGAAAATAAAATGTTATGTCCTTACATATTATTTTGGTAGTAAATACTTGCCTAGGCAAAGTAAGAAATAAAAATCATTTTGCCAGAAAACGAGTCAACATTTTTATATATTGTAAAATATATAGAAAAATATATGTGGCATATTTTAGGGCTGCGTATAAGTGGGTTTCAAATATTGACAGAAGGACATAAAAATAAAACTTTTGTTGCAGAATTTCTTATTTCATTGAAGGGAAACAAGAAAGAGATAGATTTATAAAAAAGAGCAGAGCAGAATACTTTCAACATGAAGATTCTAAAATTAAAAAAAAATATGTATTACTAAATATTAGCATTTTTAAGAAAATCGTGTTGCATACTTTTAGGAGTTTCTGATAAATATTTACATTAAATATTAATATTTATATTTTCAAATATTTTTTTATAAAATTAACTTTTTTCATAAATAACTTCTCGATAAATTTTTTTGTCTAAAAACTTTTGACCAAAAAATGACTATACATATATTTGACTAAAAAATGTCTGACCTCAAAATTGTTTATACCTTCAAATTTTCTATAAAAAAATTTTGAATAAAAGAATTTTCTATAAAAAATTTCTATAAAATTGTTTGACAAAAAAATTTCTACAAAATTTTTTCACCACAAAATTTCTATAAAAATTTTTTTCCAAAGATTGCCTTTAAAAATTTTTGACCAATAAAATGTCTACAAAAATTTTTAGCTTAAAAATTCTATAAAAAAATGTTGACCTAAAAATTTTCTAAAAAAAAATGTTGACCTAAAAATTTACTATAAAAAATTTTTCAATATTTTTGAACAAAAAATTTCTTAAAAATTTTTGAAAAAAAAAATCTATACAAATTTTCGATCCAAAAATTTTCTATAAAAAATTTTGACCAATAATTTTCTATAAAAAAATGTTAACCAAATAATTTTCTATAAAAAATTTCTTGACCAAAAAATTTTCTATAAAAATTTTTTGACCAAAAAATTTTCTATAAAAATTTTTTGACCAAAAAATTTTCTATAAAAACTTTTTGACCAAAAAATTTTCTATAAAAATTTTTTGACCAAAAAATTTTCTATAAAAATTTTTTGACCAAAAAATTTTCTATAAAAATTTTTTGACCAAAAAATTTTCTATAAAAATTTTTTTACCAAAAAATTTTCTATAAAAATTTTTTGACCAAAAAATTTTCTATAAAAATCTTTTGACCAAAAAATTTTTTATAAAAATCTTTTGACCAAAAAATTTTCTATAAAAATTTTTTGACCAAAAAATTTTCTATAAAAATTTTTTGACCAAAAAGTTTTCTATAAAAATTTTTTGACCAAAAATTTTTTTGACCAAAAAATTTTCTATAAAAATTTTTTGACCAAAAAATTTTCTATAAAAATTTTTTGACCAAAAAATTTTCTATAAAAATTTTTTGACCAAAAAATTTTCTATAAAAATTTTTTGACCAAAAAATTTTCTATAAAAATTTTTTGACCAAAAAATTTTCTATAAAAATTTTTTGACCAAAAAATTTTCTATAAAAATTTTTTGACCAAAAAATTTTCTATAAAAATTGTTTGACCAAAAAATTTTCTATTAAAATTTTTTGACCAAAAAATTTTCTATAAAAATTTTTTGACCAAAAAATTTTCTATAAAAATTTTTTGACCAAAAAATTTTCTATAAAAATTTTTTGACCAAAAAATTTTCTATAAAAATTTTTTGACCAAAAAATTTTCTATAAAAATTTTTTGACCAAAAAATTTTCTATAAAAATTTTTTGACCAAAAAATTTTCTATAAAAATTTTTTGACCAAAAAATTTTCTATAAAAATTTTTTGACCAAAAAATTTTCTATAAAAATTTTTTGACCAAAAAATTTTCTATAAAAATTTTTTGACCAAAAAATTTTCTATAAAAATTTTTTGACCAAAAAATTTTCTATAAAAATTTTTTGACCAAAAAATTTTCTATAAAAATTTTTTGACCAAAAAATTTTCTATAAAAATTTTTTGACCAAAAAATTTTCTATAAAAATTTTTTGACCAAAAAATTTTCTATAAAAATTTTTTGACCAAAAAATTTTCTATAAAAATTTTTTGACCAAAAAATTTTCTATAAAAATTTTTTGACCAAAAAATTTTCTATAAAAATTTTTTGACCAAAAAATTTTCTATAAAAATTTTTTGACCAAAAAATTTTCTATAAAAATTTTTTGACCAAAAAATTTTCTAAAAAAAATTTTTGACCAAAAAATTTTCTATAAAAATTTTTTGACCAAAAAATTTTCTATAAAAATTTTTTGACCAAAAAATTTTCTATAAAAATTTTTTATCTATAAAATTTTTAAACAAAAATTTCTACAAAAAATTTCTATAATTTTTGATAAAAAAATTTTCTATTGATTTTTTTTTTAATGGAAGAATATTCTTAACGTAACTAAGAAAGTTATACTTGGAATAAAAATATCTTCATACAAATCTCGCCCCACTGGGCTAATACAATATGTGAACAAATTAGTAATTTCCTATTTCGGTTTATTTTAAAGCAAATATTCTAAAGGACCCTCATATCCATATATCCTTATATAAAATGCCTAACAAAACAAAAAAAATAAATAAATATTAAAAATAATTTTTATTAGTACATATTTTACTTGTTTTCCGTAGGGTTTGCATAAAATTTTGTACAGAAAATTTTTCATATTGTGACATATGCGTTGAGTTTAGAAAAAAAAAATAAGACCTTAAAACCTAAACCCAAACAGTAACAGAATAATCATAACCTAACCCTTTAACGTATGAGGAAGTAGGAATGAAAGTAATATATAAAATATACCGAGAGGCTTACGTAAAAGCAGTTGAGAGAAAATAAATACAAACTTTTTAGCTTCTTAATTTTTCTCTACACTTAAAGACATCTTTATATTCAATTTAATGTAAATTTTCATCGATTTAAAGCTTTGTTACATAGCGTCAATAAAACCGTTAATTTCCTTTCATTTCTCAATTCGGATATATGTTACATATTAGAATTCAATTCTAAAATTTTGTGCTTTTATTTTGCTCTTCACTGTTGACAAATCTCAAAAATATATATTTTTAACAAATATTTACGTAGTAGGAGTTTATATTTTAATATATTCATATTTTTTTCTTATATAACAGAGGCTTTAGTTTTGTATTTTTATTAAAATTCGCATCTATTTCTATTTTGTCTTATTTTGTTTTTTAATATTAAAAAAAGGACATTACTGCCACTCAAAAATTTTACAGACGTACTTACAAATATATTGCGAAATAAAATGAAAAATGATGGCTGTGATTTGGCGGCTGTAGAAAATGATAATGGAAGGATAACGAAAAAATTTGTATAAAAAATGGAGTTTGGGATTAGTATTTTATATTTTCAAAAAAAAAAAAATATGTTACTAAAAATTTTTCGATAAAAAATTTTAACCGAAAAATATTCTCTAAAAAATTTTTTACAGAAAAATATTCTGTAAAAAATTTTTTCATTATAAAAGTTTCTATAAAACATTTTTTCATCGAAAAATTTTCTATAAAATATTTTTTCACCGAAAAATTTTCTATAAAAATTTTTTTACCGAAAAATATTCTATAAAAAATTTTTTACCGAAAAATATTCTATAAAAAATTTTTCACTCAAAAATTTTCTATAAAAATTTTTTTCATCCGAAAAATTTTCTATAAAAAATTTCTTTAATGAAAAATTTTTGACCGAAAAATTTTATAGCCGAAAATTTTTCTATAAAAAATTTTGCACCAAAATATTTTCTACAAAAAATTTTTGACTGAAAAATTTTCTATACAAATTTTTTAACCCAAAAATGTTCTTTATAAAATTTGCGAAATTTTCTATTAAAAATGTAGGACTAAAAAATTTTCTATGACAAATTTTGACATGAAATTGTTAGAAAAAATTTTTATTAACAACTTTTTAATAAAAATTTTTCTTCAAAAATTTTTGACAAAAAAATTTTATGAAAAATTTGGGCTGAAAATTTGTATATGAAATATTCTTGAGCAAACTATTTTCCATAAAAAATTTTGACCCAAATATTTTCTACAAAAAATGAAAATTTGTATATGAAATATTCTTGAGCAAACTATTTTCCATGAAAAATTTTGACCCAAATATTTTCTACAAAAAATGTTTGACCAAAAATTTGTCTATAAAAATTTTATACCGAAAAATTTTCTATATAAATTTTATAGCTAAAAATTTTCTATAAGAATATTATACCGAAAAATTTTCGATAAATTTTTATACCGGAAAATTATTTACAAAAAATTTAAACTGCTATACCGAAACATTTTCTAATAAAATCTTATACCAAAAATTTTTCACCGAAAAATTACATAAAAAAAAATTTACCGAAAAATTTTTTCTAAAAATGTTCTCCAAAAATTTTTTCTAAAAATTTTTCCAAGAATTTTTTCTAAAAATTAACTATAAAAATTTTATACCGCAAACTTTTCTATAAAATTTTTATACCGAAAACTTTTCCGTAAAAATTTTTTACCAAAAAATTTTCTATAAGAATTTTATACCGAGAATTTTGCTTTTAAAATTTTTTCCCCAAAAAATTTCTATAAACAATTTTTGAACGAAATATTGTCTTTAAAAAATTTTTGGCCGAAAAATTGTCTAGAAATAATTTTTAACCGAAAAATTTACTATTAAAAATTGTTAACCGAAAATTTTTCTATAACAAAAATTTCGACCAAATATTTTTCGCCAAAAATTTTTGACTGAAAAATTTTCTATAAAAAATTTTTGACTGAAAAATTTCCTATAAAAATTTTTTGACTGAAAAATTTTCTATAAAAAATTTTTTACTGAAAAATTTTCTATAAAAAAATTATGGCCAAGAATTATTTTATACCGAAAAAAATTTTTACCGAAAAATTTTCTATAACAATTTTATACCGAAAATTTTGCTCTTAAAATTTTTTCCCCGAAAAATAAACTATGAGCAATTTTTGACCGAAATATTGTCTGTAAAAAATTTTTCACCAAAAAATTGTCTACAAACAATTTTTAAACCAAAAATTTTTTTATAAAAAATATTTTAGCGAAATTTTTTTTTTTTTAAATTATATATTTAAATATTTTTCTCTAAAAAATTTTTGACTGAAAATTTTTCTATAAAAAAACGTTAACCAAAAAATTTTTAATAAAAAATTTTTGACCAATAAATTGTCCAGAAAAAATGTTTGACCGTAAATTGTCTATAAAAAAATTTTGACCGTAAAATTGTCTATAAAAAATTTTTGACCGAAAAATTTTCTGTCAATAATTTTTAATCAAAAAATTTTCTTAAAAAAATGTTTAATCTATAAAAATATTACGCAGAAATTTTTGGAAAAGAATTTTTGACGGAAAAATTTTCTATACAAAAATTGTTGGCCTAAAAATTTTGACGAAAAAATTTCTATAAAAAAATTTAGACCAAAAAGTTTTCTATTAAAAATTTTTAACCAACAATTTTTGATCATAAAATTTTCTATTAAAAATTTTTGATCATAAAATTTTCTATTAAAAATTTTTGACCGAAAAATTTTCTTAAAAATGTTTGACCGAAAAATTTTCTTAAAAATATTTTTTAAAAAATTTTTGACCGAGAAATTTTCTATTAAAAATTTTTTGGGCTAAAAAATTTGTTGAGCGAAAAAATCACTTTGTATAGTAAAAAGTCTAAAAGTTATGGTAGGTAATTTTCCTTAAACTTTTAAAAATTTAAAATTATTTTGAATAAATAAATTCGGATCTTAACTCCTTAAAAATGTTAATATTATACAATTTTTCTTCATGAACTTTAAAAAAAAGTATATATTTGTTTTCTCATCATAAAGTACAATAATAATATGTTTTTACCCCTACCCCATGTCGTTATTAATTTTTATTTTAAAAATAATAAACTCCTAAATGTTTATTACCAAACAAATGAATATTAAAAATTTTCAATCTAAAACTCACACTTTCAATAAATCCAGCCCAACGAAGAATTTCCATTAAAACTGATTTTCTACTATAAATTTACAGATAAAAAAAAGAATATCACTCTTACTCTATTAAACTCTGTTACAAAATATCAAACGATGCGTTTGAATGCATTCAGACCAAAATTTTAATGTATATAAAGGCATAAGACTTGCATGACTCCTCCACACCAAATTTTTACCACCAAAAACCCAAAAAAAAAACTTATTTGCGGATTGAAAAATAAAATGTTAAAAAAATCCATATAAAAAAAAATGTTGTGTGTGCATTTAGGCGCATTCACTTGCTTTGACGTTTATTTTAATTAGTTCTTAAAAAAAGTCGGCAAAAAACTGGTTTATATGTAAATATAAATATAGAAATCCCAATGAGACTAACGATGCGTTACAGTTTGAGCCAGCTAAAGTAAGTTTCATATAACACTCCAGCACAGACTTTCATTATCCGTCCAGTCATTTGTGTGTGACGGTCTGGGCCGTATCTTTCTGGTTGTGTGTCATGCAGACTCAGACACTCGAAAAAAAGGAAAAATGAAAATTGTAAATACTTTCAACGCACCGAATACAATGAATATATACGAACAAAAAAAAAAACAAGAAAATATTAAAATACAAACTTCAACATAAAACGCCTAAAATGCTACTTCAGTTTATTTGTACTTAAAACAGCACAAAAAATGTATGCTTCAGAAAAAAAAACTTAAAAAAACACATTTTGTGTGAAAAAAATATATATTTTGCATCTTTTTGCCATGACATTGAAAAAAAGATAAAGTAAAATTTATTTATACATACACTTGCATACTTTCAGGCGACCTCACACCCTTGACTTTGCTGCTGCCCCATGTTTGTGTGTATAATATATTAATATTTAAAAATCTCTTGTTTCCCAGTATCCTTTTCTCTACGTTTAGGTTGATTGCAACGAATTGTTGTCATCTACTACTACCTCTGAAATTATTTGGTGCATTCGTAACAAATGAAAAAATAAGACCCACAAAAAGGCCTGCAGTTTCATTCAACCTCTCTCCTTTCTCGCCCCTAAGCTTTATGCAATGTGCGTTCTTTTATTTTGCGAAAGTTTTTTGTTGTCGCTGTTTTGTTGACTCAAAACTTGCAATGTCTATTGTTGCAAGGCGCATTATTGTGCGAGTTTGGGTGTTCAAATTCATATTTTTGTTGCTTTCGTTATTCGCAAAAAAAAAATATATATATATAAATTAATACATACATACGAGTTCGCATAGTGTTTTGTATAATTCAGCTCAAAGATTTCAAAGTTCTATGTTTATTTGTTGATTTTTTCAACAATTTTTTTTTATATATTTTTTAATTATTGTTTTATTCTGTCTGGCTGTTGTTGGATTTTCCAAAATAAAATATCAAATGCAAGGAGACATTGAAAAAATATTGTATAAATCTATGCATATTTTATTTAAGGTGCATATTTTAGGGAGCAATTTTAGAATTTTTAAATTTTACTAAAAGTATGTATTTTAAATAAATATATAGAAATTTTTACAGTATACTTATAGGAGATTCCAAAGAATTTAAGTTTTTGATTTCAGCTATTGTATTTTATCTTGAACCCCCCAAAGAATGAATTTTTTATAGTCATATCTAAGCTCGTATTAACTGCCTTTAATCGTCCAAGGTTTAAAAACGCCCCAGTTGAAATTTGGGGATCGAATACATTTTAATTACGTCTTAATGAAAACGGCTAATCAGATTAATTCTTTCAGATTCGAAATAGGACAATTTCAGTGGCTGCTTTCGATGTCAAAAAATCAGACTTTTAGGCAAATATTTTCTAACATACCTTAGGGATTCTCAAAATAATTTATTTTACAAAAAGTTTAATAAAATTTGATATCTAAACATATCCGACAAATTTTCTGTAAAAATTTTTTATCGTAAAAATTTCTATAACAAATTTATACCCAAAATTTTGCTCTAAAATTTTTTTTCCCCGAAAAATTTCTATAAACAATTTTTGAACGAAATATTGTCTATAAAAAAATTTTGACCGAAAAATTTTCTACAAGAAATTTTCCCCACCAACATTTTTCGGTTTTATCAAAAAAACTATTTATTAAAATAATTGCAATAAATTGGGATCTTAGTGCGATACACTACAGTAAAACTTTTTAAAAAATTGTTTAAGCGAAAATTTTTCTATAAAAAAAATTTCAAACAAATATTTCTCTTTAAAAATATTTCTGTAAAAATTTTTTGACTGAAAAATTTTCTATAAAAAAATTTTGACTGAAAAATTTTCTATAAAAAAATTTTGACTGAAAAATTTTCTATAAAAAATTTTTGACCAAAAAATTGTCTATAAAAAATTTTTGACCGAAAAATAACAAATTTTATATCGAAATTTTTGGAAAAAAAAACTTTTGACGGAAAAATTTTCTATAAAAAAAAAACGTTGGCCTAAAAACCTTTACCACTGAATTCAACTGTGGACCGATTGTCGAACAATTTATAAGTTGCTTTTTAAAAGCTAGAGAGTTATATTTGCTTAACTTTGTCAATATGTTAACTTTTTTTTTTTGATACCTAATTATTGCCCGCATTAGGTTTTATATACGAGCTGGGGTTGAGTGTGGACCGATTATCCCAAAACTTAAGACATAGCTTAATATTATACAAAACTTATCTTGAAAACATAACGTTCATTATATATCTTGAGCTTAACATTGAATTTTTTTCCTTTATGTTCGATTCTGATATATTCTTTAGATTATTTTCAGTTATTTTCCCCAAAAAATTTGGGCTTTAAATCCTTTTGACTGATATCTTATCTTTCATTTGGTTCGATTGTGGAAATAGTTAAAGTTATGTCAAAAATACATGTAAAACCTATTGATTTCCATCACTTACCAGATTAAATAAATTTAAAATTCGGACATTTTGGGGTCTAAATGGCAACTTGGTACTTTTTATGCTTTTATTGATGTTTTTCATAAAAATAAGCTCTCCTTACATAATGAATACATGTGTACAATATTTTGGTTTTTGATACTTTTAGAATTTTATCCTCCTAAGTCCAAAAAGTACCAAATGAAATGTATTTTATTACCTTATGACGTAGACCATAAAATAAGGTGATTTTTTGAATCATGAAAAAATATTGAAAACGTGTTTGGTACTTTTAAGACATTCTTTTAATTAGCTGAAGAATACTAAATTTTAGTACGTTTTTTGTAATTTTGTAACAAAATTATGAGAAGCGAACATCATCCTTAACATGTGCTTGGTACTTTTTTCGTATTCCGCCCATTTATGAGGTCAAAACAATATTTTGGTAACTTTAGCCTTCATATTTCTCTTAGAAGTAAAAAAAAAAACAATAAAGCCTCAAAAAGTACCTTTTAGAAATTGAATATATTTTAGTACTTTTTGTTATAAATAAGAAAACAAGGAAAACTGTTTTTTTCTGATTTTAATACCTTGATAATTTTTTTTTTTTGCTGTTTTTCATAGTTTTTGCTGGAAACAAATGTCAAAAACGTAATAAGTACTTTTTTAAATTCTCCCTTTGGGGGGATTAAAACTTTTATATAACTTTTATGGTACTTTTCTGTTACTGTTGTAAAATTTCTTAAATTTTGGAAAAAAAAGGTCTTTATAATGTATAATAAAGTGACAAAAATAATTAAAATATATTTGGTACTTTTTGGAAATTCGAAAAATTAAACGTTAAAAAACTATATTTAGGATTATATGACAAAAGTATCAACTAGGTACTTTTTGAAAAAAATCATTATTTTAGTATTTGCCTCTAAGGTACTGTTTTTTGCAAAAAATTAGAATTTGACAAAGCCGAGCGGACTTTTCTTACTTTCCACAAAAAAAAAATACGATATACATAACACACGTACGTTTTTACGATATCACAACTCATATTTACGATATCACAGATCATTTACGATATTTCAATTACTTTTAAATTTTTTATGCAAAAATTTTCCAAATCGAAAACTTTGCAAATTTACAAAGCGAGAATTTTGTTAAGAAAAATTAACCTTTTTTATAAATAACGTTATCATAAAATTTTACGATATAAAATAAAATTGTCATAGTAAACATTTACGATATCGAAACTTCTTATATAAAAACGATATTAAAAATATTTCGGAGTAAAATTTACTTTCACATAAAAAAACTGTTTACGATAACAATTTTTTGTAGAAAATAAACGATATTAAAATATTTTGTTTTTAAGGAAATTTACGTTATTTCAGTTTAATGAACAAATTATAATTTTAATAAATGAGTCTAAAGACAGAATCGAAGAAATATTTAGGTTCTTACATTTTTTATAGAAAACTTTACGATATTAAAATGTTTTTGTAGGAAAAATATAATTAAAAAGGAAATTTCGATATTAAAAATCTTAGAAAATATTTGCGCGTTTCTCTTTAGTCGCCAAAAAAAGCTAAGAAGAGATAAAACTGAAAAATGTTCTGTGAAATGAAATGTTTAATTTTGATTAGACGATAATCGTTGCTTTATTTCGGTATTTTGCCTGGACAAGATAATTCGTATTTAGTTTGTTTCGCAAATTAGATATAATGCGTGATAATCTCTTGATGTTGATGGCCTAAACAAAAATTGAAACATGTCGAGGAACATTTTTTGGATTTTATCAAAATAACTGATTATTACAATAATAAATAATTGTAATAAATTCGAAATCAAGTGTTAAACACTTACACATGTAAAAATTTTTATTTAAGGTCTTAAATCTTAACGATCAAAAATATATTCCATGTGGAAAATTTTGAATATTAAAATGACATTTACAAACTGACATTGACAATATCATAAATTTTTTCATAGTTTAAATCAGAAATTTAATATATCCCTCATATAAAAATATTAAAATCCTACAACACAAGAAAATGCACTTCTCAAATATTCTTTTTTTTCTATTTCATGTTTGAGTTCACTAACTTTCGTAATGCGATGACTTTTATGTGAAAAATATTTGAAACGTTTGATTTCCTTTGTTATCCTTTTGCTTATCACACTCTGCAAAGTGTAAGTAATAAAGTCAAAAACCTTCAAAATAATAAAAAAAAAAATAAAACTCTACAAAACAAAGCCGAAATAAAAGTGAATAAACGAATTATGGCCTTAACACACGAAATTGAGAGAAAAAAGGACCTAAGTATGTATATGAAATCCTTAAAAAAAAACAAAGCTTATAAACAAAAAAGTTCATTGAACACAAATATCCCAACGTAGAATTTTACTTCAAAAAAGTTCACTGAACTTTGCCAAAAAAAAAACCAAAATTAAGAAAAACCTTAAGGATATTTTCCTTTAACAACCAAAAAAAAAAAACATAAGCAGACAAAGAAAAGTTAAATATTTAAGGATATTTTGTTTGTTCTTAGAACAAGAAAATCATAAGGACCTTGGACAAGTAAGAAGAGATCATAACACCCTCTAGAACAGTTGGATTTGAAGATTCCTTTGTATCCTAATAACTGTGAGAAATACACATACATAAGTATTTGTATTTGGCTCTGAGATGAATGTCCTTTAATTTGTTTTAGATGGAAAATGTGTAATTTTTGTCTAGTTAATGTGTTAAATGTGTGTGTGACTTATGAGACATATATATCTATGTCTAATGTGTGAGTTTGTTTGTCCTATGTGTGATAATGATAAACGTCTAGGTCGATGATGATGATGATGATGACAAAATTCAATAAGTCTCTGACAGTTTAACAAATATTTCCATACATTTTCTTCTTTTTACATTTACACAAACTCATGCTCGTTTACCTTAACACACAAATTTATAAAAATAACATAGAAAAAAGAACAGAAAAAATTTATATATAAAAATAAAATAATAATCAAATATCGATCCAATTGCGTCTGGGCTTCTTTTTATTTCTTTTTTTTTTCTATATATTTTCTTCTCTGTTTTTGCCATTTTATCCAGCTGCGTTAGCAAGTAGATTTTGTCAGTCAGTCACCTCTTAACGTCTTTTAATTTTCTTGCAATTTATTCCCTTTTTAACGCCCACCAAAAAAATGAGAAGAAAAAATCAAGTCAAAAGCGGCAACAAGATACCCTACCCCTATATGTGACAGCGCATAGAGAAATGAATCTAACCTTTCGTTTAGGCCACATAGTACCATCAACAGACAGACAGACGGACATCGCTCAATCTCAGAATTTCATAAGAATATTCTAAATTCTTTTTCGTTAAAAAATTTTCTCTATAGGAAAATTTTCTCTATACAAAAATTTTAGTTAAAAAGTTTTCCCTATAGAACAATTTTAGTTAAAAAATTTTCTCTTAAGAAAAATTTTCTCTATGGAAAAATTTTTTCTATAGAAAAATTTTCGTTAAAAAAATTTTTCTATAGACAAATTTTTGTTAAAAAATTTTCGTTAAAAAAATTTTTCTATAGAAAAATTTTCGTTAAAAAATTTTTTCTATAGAAAAATTTTCGTAAAAAAATTTTTTCTATAGAAAAATTTTCGTTAAAAAATTTTTTCTATAGAAATTTTTTTTTTAGGTCATGTCTACAGAAAAATTTTTTTTAAAAAATTTTTTCAATAGAAAAATTTTCGTTAAAAATTTTTTTCTATAGAAAAATTTTCGTTAAAAATTTTTTTCTATACAAAAATTTTCGTTAAAAATTTTTTTCTATAGAAAAATTTTCGTTAAAAATTTTTTTCTATAGAAAAATTTTCGTTAACAAATTTTTTCTATAGAAAAATTTTCGCTAACAAATTTTTTCTAATAAAAAATTTTCGTTAAAAAATTTTTTCTATAGAAAAATTTTCGTTAAAAAATTTTTTCTATAGAAAAATTTTCGTTAAAAAATTTTTTCTATAGAAAAATTTTCGTTAAAAACTTTTTCTATAGAAAAATTTTCGTTAAAAAATTTTTTCTATAGAAAAATTTTCGTTAAAAAATTTTTTCTATAGAAAAATTTTCGTTAAAAAAATTTTTCTATAGAAAAATTTTCGTTAAAAAAATTTTCCTATAGAAAAATTTTCATTAAAAAAATTTTCCTATAGAAAAATTTTCGTTAAAAAATTTTTTCTATAGAAAAATTTTCGTTAAAAAAATTTTTCTATAGAAAAAAATTCGTTTAAAAATTTTTTCTATAGAAAAAAATTCGTTTAAAAATTTTTTCTATAGAAAAATTTTCGTTAAAAAATTTTTTCTATAGAAAAAATTTTCGTTAAAAAATTTTTCTTTAGAAAAATTTTCGTTAAAAAATTTTTCTATAGAAAAATTTTCGTTAAAAAATTTTTTCTATAGAAAAATTTTCGTTAAAAAATTTTTTCTATAGAAAAATTTTCGTTAAAAAATTTTTTCTAAAGAAAATTTTTCTTTAAAAATTATTTTCTATAGAAAATTTTTCGTTAAAAATTATTTTCTATAGAAAATTTTTCGTTAAAAAATTTTTCTATAGAAAAATTTTCGTTAAATTTTTTTACTGTAGGGTATCAATACTACGTACAAAAGCACAAGCATCAATTTTATAGAACATCTTTTGCTACAAGTCAAAGTACTCCAAAAAATGTGTCTGAATACATTTCTTACAACTGGAGTAATTTTCCCATTAAGGCTTAAAGACAGACAAGTTTGTTTTAATTTTTTTTTACAAAAAAAATGAAAATCGTTTACACTTGTAAATAGTCTAGATTTAAGACTGGAATAATTTTTAACAGTTTCCTTTACAGACTGATTTTATAATTAAATGAAAGACTCAAAAATTTTTTTTATGTATAAAATTGTTTGCTTTCAATTTTTTGTGTAAAACTTTTTTTGCGTTACACTCCTTTCTGTCTGTCTCTATTAACTCTTATTTACACACAGAAAAAGGATATGGACATTTGATAATTAAGGACATCTCTCTGTCTAGAATGGATTTATATTTGTACATTTGTAGGTTGTTGTGTTTATTTTGGCGGTAAACTAATTTTCATATTTACTGTTTCGTGCTCTCAATTGGTTTTTTTTATGTTATTTCGTCCTTTTTATGTCATTAAAATTAAAAATGTCTGTGGTTTGTGACAGTTAGAGCAAACAAAGATAAGCGGGGGACAGAAAGAAAGCAATTTTTGTTTTCGCAGACATGACCTAACTATGAAAATTAAAAAAAAAAATGAATGATTTCAAATTTTATTGAAAGGACTCAGTGGTTTCTAAAATGAAATTGCATAAATTTATATTAAAAAAAATTATAAAATTTTTAAACATTAAATTTGAAAGTATACTTCGTTTATTTATTGAATATAATGAGTAACGAAATTTACTATATTAAGTTTTTAATAAAACCACCGAAAAGTATACAACAGGATTTCATTCGAAAATTGGCAAGAAGTCGTGGTACCATATATAGGGGTTTTTTCTTACTAATCTTACAGAAAATAATCAGGGGCCACATCGCCGCGATATAGATCAAAATGTAAGATATTCAGAAACTTTGTAGCACACTTTTAGGATAATCTAAATAATATTTAACATAAAAGATTTACTAAATTGCAACTTATTTGTCAAAAGTTTCCTGAAAGTAAAAGAACTTCACTTAAACTAATTATTTTGACAAACAAAGGGATATATTTAGATATCAATTTTTATTACACTTTATGCAAAATAAATTATTTTTAAAATCCCTAAGGTATGTTACACAATATTTGCTTTAAAGTCTTAAGTTTTCGATTCATATCGAATGCAGCGATTTGAAACAAGACGAGGAGAAGCCCTTACTACAATTCTAACTATTTTCTTGCCCTTTACTAATAGGTGTTAGATTATTAAAAGCAGAGGTCGGCACAAAGAGAACAGAATAACAAAATGTCGGCAGAGAAAAAGTTTTCTACTCCATTTTTTTAAATATTTTTATCAAAAATTTTTCTATAGAAAATTTTTTTATCAAAAATTTTTTATCAAAAATTTTTCTAAAAAAATGTTTTTATCAAAATTTTTTTTATAGGAAATTTTTTTATCAAAAATTTTTCTATTGAAAAATTTTTATCAAAAATTTTTTTATCAAAAATTTTTCTATAAAAAATTTTTTTTATGAAAAATTTTTCAGTAGAAATTTTTTTTATTATAAATGTTTGTATAGAAAATTTTTTATCAAACATTTTTCTATAGAAAACTTTTTTATCAAAATTTTTTTTTTTCTATCAAAAATTTTTCTATAGAAAATTTTTTTATCAAAAATTTTTCTATAGAAAATTTTTTATCAAAATTTTTCTATACAAAATTTTTTTATTAAAAATTTCTATAGAAAATTTTTTTATCAAAAAAATTCTATAAAAATTTTTTTATTAAAAAATTTCTATAAAAATTTTTTTTAATAAAAAATTTCTATAGAAAATTTTTTTATCAAAAATTTTTCTATAGAAAATTTTTTTATCAAAAATTTTTCTATAGAAAATTTTTTTATCAAAAATTTTTCTATAGAAAATTTTTTATGAAAAATTTGTCTATAGAAAATTTTTTTTATCAAAAATTTGTCTATAAAAATTTTTTCTATCAAAAATTTTTCTACAGAAAATTTTTGTATAGAAAATTTTTTTATCAAAAATTTTTCTATAGAAAATTTTTTTATCAAAAATTTTTCTATAGAAAATTTTTTTATCAAAAATTTTTCTATAGAATATTTTTTTATAAAAAATTTTTCTATAAAAAATTTTTTTATCAAAAAATTTCTATAGAAAATTTTTTTATCAAAAATTTTTCTATAGAAAATTTTTTTTATCAAACATTTTTCTATAGAAAATTTTTTTATCAAAAATTTTTCTATAGAAAATTTTTTTATCAAAAATGTTTCTAGAAAATTTTTTGGTCAAAAATTTGTCTATAAAAATTGTTTTTATCAAAAATTTTTCTATAAAAATTTTTTTATCAAAAATTTTTCTATCAAAAATTTTCTATAGAAATTTTTTGTATCAAAAATTTTTCTATAAAATTTTTTTTTATCTATAATTTTCAATACAAAATTTTTTTATCAAAAATGTTTCAGTAAAAATTCTTTTACCAAAAATTTTTCTATAAAATTTTTTTTTTATCAAAATTTTACTATAGAAAATTTTTTTATCAAAAATTTTTCTATAAAAATTTTTTATATCAAAAATTTTTCTATAAAAATTTTTTTTATCAAAAATTTTTAATAGAAAATTTTTTTATCAAAAATTTTTCAACAAAAATTCTATTGCCAAAAATTTTTCTATAAACAATTTTGTTATAGAATATTTTTTTATTAGAAAGTTTTCTACAGAAAATTTTTTTATCAAGAAAATATTTTTTATCAAAAATTTTGTTCTGAAAAATTTTTTATCAAAAATTTTTTCTATAGGACATTTTGTTATCAAAAATTTTTATATAGAATTTTTTTATCAAAAATTTTTTTATAAAAAATTTTTTTATCAAAAATTTTTCTATAAAAAATTTTTTATCAAAAATTTTTCTATAGAAATTTTTTATCAAAAATTTTTCTATAGCAATTTTTTATCAAAAATTTTTCTATAGAAATTTTTTATCAAACATTTTTCTATAGAAAACTTTTTATAAAATTTTTTTCTATAGAAAATTTTTTTATCAAAAATTTCTCTATAGAATTTTTTTAACAAAAATTTTTCTATAGGAAATCTTTTATCAAAAATTTTTCTATAGAAATTTTTTTTATTAAAACTTTTTCTACAGAATTTTTTTTTATTAAAAATTATTCTATAGAAATTTTTTTTATTAAAATTTTTTTTTTTCAAAAATTTTTCTGTAGAAAATTTTTTTATCAAAAATTTTTCTTTAGAATTTTTTTATCAAAAATTTTTCTATAGAAATTTTATTCTCAAAAATTTTTCTATAGAAAATTTTTTATCAAAAATTTTTTAAATAGAAAACTTTTTTATAAACATTTTTTCTATAGAAAATTTTTTTATTAAAAATTTCTCTATAGAATTTTTTTAACAAAAATTTTTCTATAGAAAATCTTTTATGAAAAATTTTTCTATAGAAAACTTTTTTATAAAAATGTTTTCTATAGAAATTTTTGTTATTAAAAATTTCTCTATAGAATTTTTTTAACAAAAATTTTTCTATAGAAAATATTTTATCAAAAATTTTTCTATAGAAATTTTTTTTATTAAAAATTTCTCTATAGAATTTTTTTTAACAAAAATTTTTCTTTAGAAAATCTTTTATAAAAAATTTTTCTATAGAAAACTTTTTTATAAAAATGTTTTCTATAGAAATTTTTTTTATTAAAAATTTCTCTATAGAATTTTTTTAACAAAAATTTTTCTATAGAAAATCTTTTATCAAAAATTTTTCTATAGAAATTTTTTTTATTAAAAATTTCTCTATAGAATTTTTTTAACAAAATTTTTTCTATAGAAAATCTTTTATCAAAAATTTTTTTATAGAAGTTTTTTTATTAAAAATTTTTCTACAGAAATTTTTTTATCAAAAATTTTTCTATAGAATTTTTTTATCAAAAATTTTTCTATAGAAATTATATTGTCAAAAATTTTTCTATAGAAAATTTTTTATCAAAAATTTTTCTATAGAAATTTTTTTATCACAAATGTTTCTATAGAATTTTTTTCTATCAAAAATTTTTCTATAGAAAATTTTTTTTATTAAAAATTTTTGTATAGAAAATTTCTGTATCAAAAATTTTTCTATGAAAAAATTTCTAGTAAAAAAATTTTCTACAGAAAAAGCTTTCATAAATTTTTTTTTATAGAAAATTTTTTCTTTAAATATTTTTTTATTAACAATTTTTTTATAGAAAATTTTTTTACTAAAAAATTTTTGATAAAAAAAATTTCTATAGAAATTTTTTTATTAAAAATTTTTCTGTAGAAAATTTTTTATCAAACATTTTTCTATAGAAAATTTTTTTATTAAAAATTTTTCTGTAGAAAATTTTTTTATTAAAAATTTTTCTATAGAAAATTTTTTATCAAAAATTTTTCTAAAGAATTTTTTTTTTCAAAAACCTTGTTATAGTTAATTTTTTTATGGAAAATTTTGGATAACATTTTTTATACAAAAATTTTCAGAAATTTTTTCTACAGAAAAATATTTCTATTGAAATTTTTTTTTTAGAAACAAATTATTATCGAACATTTTTCTTTAGAAAAAAGATTTTATCGAAAAATATAGAATTTTTTTTTAAATTCTCACAAAAAATATCTTTATTGAAAAATTTTCTATAAAAAATAATTTTTATTGACAAATATTTTGAATCAAATTTTGTGAAATATCATATCGCACTTGTTCAACAAGAGAGTATTAACTCAAATTTTTAAATTTTCACTTTTTAAAAGAAATCGATGTGTAGTGGTCTTATCTACCCATTGTAAAAATCTGACATCATTTTCACTATATTTTCGCCAAAAAAACTACAGTTTTACCCCTCTTCTTTATATGAAAGTAGTAGTAAAATAAAATAGTTTTTTGACTCAACTGAAAATTTTAAAATTTTGAGTTAACACCCTCTTGTGGATCAAGTGCGATATGAGCATTACAGACTATATTTTCGACTATTTTTTCAAATATTCTAAAGTATATATGATAGAGTCTTCTGGCGATAAAGAATTTAAAATTGGTTCCTTATTTTCCTTTAATCCTTTTACATATTCCCTTTAAACTAAAACTTCATAAAACAATTAGCCTAAAAAGTTAAAACGCTTACAGACGTCTAAAATTTGTATATAACTCAACTACTGACAAAAAATTACACACGTTTATAAAATCATTGAGCCAAAAAATCAAAAAGATGGCAAAAATATACCAAAAAAAAATATGAAGTTGCAGTTTTTGCGGTCAAATGATTTTTGGTAGACTTCAACTACCGACACCATAACCACCAAAAACTCCAATCATCAAAAGCCTTAAACTCTAGCAGAGATACACGAGATACTTGACTTGATGATGACTGGGATAATTTGCTTAGGCATGTGGTTAAAAATGAAATATATACACACATACTTTTCTACTCCTAACTTTAAAACCTATTGAAAAAAAAAAATATTTCTAGGGAACCAGCAACATGCTACTAACTATTAGCCCGGTCAATATGGTCTCAAAGCAAAAAAAAGACAAAAATTAAATGGTATAAAAACGAGGCAAAGTCAACTCTATTAAATGCGTTTAGCTGAGAAAAATGATGTTAGTTTTAGAATAGTTCAGCAGAAAAAATGTAGTTTTTTTTTGTAGTTTTTTCTTACTCCTCTAAACTTTGGGATTTTCATACCTTTTCAGCTTTTCAACTGGGGGAGAATAAAAAAATATTGAAAGTCGAACAAAAAATCACTAAAACGTGATATGCAAAAGCAAAAGTCCCATTAAACTCCTTTTAACCATATAAAT
The DNA here is from genome assembly GCA_933228675.1 of Stomorhina lunata. NCBI lineage: Eukaryota > Metazoa > Arthropoda > Insecta > Diptera > Rhiniidae > Stomorhina > Stomorhina lunata. The sequence goes on from OW121743.1 coordinate 71,449,928, forward strand.
GATGGGCCTCCACTCTCTGTCTCTATCTCGCTATAAATTTAGTTATTTTTTTTTGGACTTTCGCATTTTTCTAACGATGATTTTGATGCTGTTAACGTTACTATAGGGAAGGGGATAATTGAGGGAAATATTGTTTAGGGAGTAAATTTTTTTATAGAGCGAAAACTATTTTTTTTGTTATTCCAGAACCTTCTAGGGTTTATGTGTTTTTAAATGGGTTAAGGATTTTCAAATATATACATATAAAACTTCGAAATTTTGTCAACTAAGCACATTGGGGTATCACACCTCGAAATCGTCTCACAGTAGCTTATCTGACTTTCATGAAATTCTTCAGAATCTGATCAGATGTAAGCAAAGCCCATACTTGCATGTGTTACTTAGTTTCAATGTCAATAGGAAAATAATATGTCCAAAATTTTTTTTTTGCTGCTCAAGTCTACCTCATGAAAATGGTACTAAATATAAAATTAGTATTACATACTTTTAAGCCAATATTATGTAACATACCTTAGGGATTTTCGAAATAATTTATTTTGCAAAAAGTTGAACAAAATTTGATATCTAAATATATCCGTTTGTTTGTCAAAACCTTTAGTTTAAATGAAATTATTTTATATCAAGGAACTTTTAACAAACAAATTACAATCTAGTGAACCCTATATATTAGATATTATTAAGATTATGCTAAAAGTATGCTACACAAATGTTTATAAAATATCTTACATTTCTATAGATATCGAATGCAGTGATTTGGCTTATGAGATATCAGTAAAACACTAGAATAAATAAATAATGAAAAGTTTACAAAGTACTCGACAAACTATTAATACTCTATCACCTAATGGTGGACCAGATTTGCCATAATGCTACTGATAAAAAAGGCACTTTAGTAGTATTCAAACATTAATGAAATTTTTGTACCACGAGAGGCAAATCCATCAAACTCCAAAAGGGTTAGGCCTGTGGTAAGGTATAAGGGTTAAGTAATATAGGAATTAAAAAACACAGAAAAGGTGTCTTAAAGTAAATTTTAAGCGTAAGGGTACCAGCACCTCTTTAATGAAACAGAAGCAACAAATTGAAGAACCTTGGAAAAAATTCTATAAATTTAAAGATACTAAAAAATATGTCAACATTTTGTTATCAGATTAATTTGTACAACCTTTACAAAAATTTGTGTATTTTTAGGAATTTTTATATTATACGATTTAAGTTCTATTTAACTTAATATAACTACAAATTTTATTCGGAACACTTCCTAATTGTCAATACATTAAACAGAGACAGCTTTAGTATACTTATTTTAATATATAATCGCTTCACATTTGAGCCTAACTGCCATTATATCCACTGCCGGTAATGATTTAAATACACTCAAGTTTCATCATTTGTATCTCAGCATTCTTAGTTTATCGATAATCGGTTCACATGTAACTTAAAAGGACCAGGGTATCATATATTGAGCATGATCGTCTATTATACTCTATTACTTATTACTAAATATATCGATTTTAATATCGCTAAAGTGGCATTGCTTAATCGGAATCCTATTCCGGGATGTTCCGAGCTAAAGAACCAGTACAATCGGTGACTAGAAAATTGTTTAAAATCTTTATAGTTGGGCTTAAATGATACTTGATAGGACCGGGGGTTATTTACCCCTCATGAAATAAAACTATTTTTTTATCTCGAATATCTTATAACAAAGTCTTATAACTTTGTACATAAGCTATAAATAGAAAACGTATGTTAAAAAAAACTAGGGTAGCTAGAAGGAAGGATCGAAAAAGAGGAAACTTGAGTCCTCCTCATTAAAAAATCAAATCGAGAGTATCTTTTATCATGGTAAAGGCAAATGCTTTAGACTTTGCACACATAATTTGTTTACCTAATTAAAGGTAGTTAGAAAAATATAGCACGATAAGAACACGGGGAAAACTGGACCCTAAAAAGACATAGATTTTCATTTAATAAAAAAAAAACTTATTCAAATTACACAGATTTTTTATCAATGTTAGCTTTTTAGCGCAAGTTTTTTTAGGATAGGATCAGGAGAACTCAGTTCCACAAACTAAAAATAAGTTAACGTATTTAAATTACAATACGGGTGCGCATATTACACTGTTAAGGGCTGTGTCTTTAAACTTTGAATGTGTAATGCTTTTACTCTTTAATTTCAATTCAGATTAACGAAGCAAGATAGGAGCAAGGGGAAAACTAGACTCCACAAAAACCAGCTTTTCATTTATTTTTAGAAAACTCTATAAAAATTGCACTCATTTTTTTGTCTATGCTGGTTGTTTAGATCAATTTTTTTAGGATAGGAGCAGGGAAACTCTGTCCCACAAACGAAAAATAAGTTAAAGTATTTAAATTATACTACGGGTGCATGTATTACACTGTTAAGGCCTGTGTCTTAAAACTTTGGATATGAATGTTAGATAAATGTAGAAAAATAGGAGCAAGGAGGAAACTGGACCTCACCATAAATACATAGCTTTTCATTTATTTTTAGAAAAACTTATAAAAATAACACTGATTTTTTAATTATGATGGTTGCTTAGATTAATTTTTTTTAGGAAAGGAGCAGGGGAACTCTGACCCCCAAACTAAAAACCAGTTTACTTTTTTAAATAACAATACAAAATGCAAAAATAATCAAGCGAGGTGAAGAAGACAATATACTGGGTGACCAATTACCCCCGCATAAACTGTTTACAACACTACCCACCAGACGCCAGACTCATATAAGTAAATAATTTTCGCTTAACTTAAAAATGGAACGGTTTATACTCTAAAACACGATTAAAAAAATATAGAAAAGACCTAGCGTGATTTGTAGGCCTTATTTAGTATATGACAAGTCGTGCAAAAAAATTTCAGAAATACATTCAAGTTAAGGAGTTATACGCAAAAAAAAAATGATTTAGACGAGGTTCGTCAACTTGTCGGCCCGAAGCTCAGACAGTTTGTATCAGATTTTTCTTTTTATAACAGCAAATAAAAGAAAACAGATTGTGTTTTAGAATGGCATATCATTATTGATACATTTGTAAATCAAAAGTATTTTTTTTTTGCTAAGAATATTAAAAAAAAAACAAAATTTGTCCACTTTTTTGACTTTGGTAGCTTCTTATTGCTTATTCTTATAAGAATGCTCTTTAAAGTTTTTACCAATGTATCAAGATAATTTAGTTCCTAATAAAACGTGTTTTTCATTTTTTAAATCAGACGAAAAATCGGAAAGTTATTAAGCTTTTCATAAACCGACTAGGCCGTGTACTACTTACTACCATGAATGTAAACATTTTTACCAGAAATCGATCTGGGAAAAGTCAAATTAGAAAAACAAAAAATAGCAAAACTTTTGATAAAAGCTTTACTAAACTCTTTAAATATACCTCGGCATACATCTTGTAAAAGCTTGATCCCTTGACTTTCCAAAACTGTTTAAAATGTTAAAATAGCTCTGCAAATTTAAGAGTTGGAGGTACAAAAGTACTACGACCTATACGAAAACATTTTTTTGCGAATATCTCAAAACTTTGCAAATGTTTCGAAATCTTTAGAAATGATTTTTATATGTCCTTACCTAGGCCTATAACACCCATTAGGTCGCTTTCCACCTATGTTACGTATATTTAAGGCGATTTGTCTTTCATTTTACTGTTTTCGCCCCTCCAACTTCCTACGCCCCTGCCTTATACTATATCTTTTCTCTTCAACCTTATGAATGATAATAGTTTTAATGTAGTAAAGTGAATTATCAGCGTGTTTCGTTCACTGGTTATATGTCTGTCCCAGATCATTTTTTGGACACACAAAATCGCAATGTGTGTGGTCAACGTTAAATGTTGACTATTAGACCATATTGAGCTTTTTTTTGACTTAAATCCTGACTACTTTTTTATAGCCTTTTCTTTCATAGTTTTTCTTTTTTTTTTTTCATCTTTCAAAAGACTAAATATATACGATTTTCATTGTTGAATTGCGGGAGTTGTTAATGTTTTGATATAAATGCCAGTTTGGTTTGGTAAACGTTTTGGGCTCAGTTCAGTTGTATAAAAATGATGATGGTCAAAACTTTCTTTCCACCATTTGGGGAGTGGTTAAAGTAATGAATTTTCATTATGGTTTTTAGAGATTTTTTACGAGAAAGAAAAACGATCGAAGTAAAAAAAACCTAAATGGCCTAAAGACAAAACAAGCTGAAACATTAACCACACACATACAAAAAACGACCAAGAACAACGTCCAACTGTTCGACTCTTTTGACTATGGAGTTAAAACGGAGATCACTCATACACTTCACTCATCTACTATTATATTACTTTATATGTATATAAGGAGGATCTATTGTTTGGATACTACTTTATTATTGTTATTATTCTGTAGGTTTTCTCATCCTTGATTCCGATGTCATCCATATCATATGGGTCTATGTTGTATTGTGTGTATGTGTGTTCGTTGTTAAATTGTCTCCACATGTTGTATCGTAAACGTGTAATAACAACGTACAACATTTTATTTTGTGTATCTTGATTATGGTTATTTTTTACTAGACAATTTCAAATGAATTTTCAATTCAACTATTTGACATAATAGTTTTCGTTTACAACTGAACAGACGGTCAAGGGAACACGGGGAATGACATAAAAGTTTAAACAAACAAAAAAAATGGCACAAGTTACATTTAAATTGTAATAAACATTTTGAATCTTTTACACAAAATCTACAAGAATGTTCAATTTTAATTGAATTTCAATAGCACTACTAAGATACCCTACAAGAAGTAAATTAGTCTAGCTCACAAAATTCAACTTTCAACATTAGAAATTATTACTACAGTTTTTAATTATTCGTTATGATTTTCAGGGGCCAAATTGTCGTATTCGATATCGATAGATATGTAAGATATTTCAGAAACATTTGTGTAGCATACTTTTAGGATAATCTAAATAATACGTATAACATATGTATATGATTCACTACTTTTAAAATTGTTTGTCAAAAGTTTCCTGATGGTAAAATAATTTATATCAAATTTCATTAAACTTTTTGCAAAATTATTTCATTAAACTTTTTGCAAAATAAATTATTTTGAAAATCCTTTAGATATATAGCACAATATTAGCTTTCAAGTCTGAGTTTTCGATCCATATAAAATGCTGCGATTTGAATTTTTTTTATATAAAAATTTCATATCAAATTTTTTTATACAAAAATATAAAGATAAAATTTTTCTAAATTAAAAAAATCAGATTAAATTTTTTCTATATAAAAAAAATTCAGATGAAATTTTTTCTATATACAAAAAAAATAAGATAAAATTTTTTCTATATAAAACAATTTCAGATGAATTTTTTTCTATCTGGAAAAATTGCAGATGAATTTTTTTCTATATAAAAAAATTCCAGATGAATTTTTTTATATACAAAGATTTCAGATGAAATTTTCTCTATAAAAAAAAAATTCAGATGAAATTTTTTCTATATAAAAAATATCAGATGAAATTTTTTCTATACAAAAAAAATTCAGAAGAAATTTTTTCTATATAAAAAATTTTCAGATGAAATTTTTTTTATAAAAAAAAAATTCAGATGAAATTTTCTCTATAAAAAAAAATTCAGATGAAATTTTTTCTATATTAAAAATATCACATGAAATTTTTTCTATATAAAAAAATTTTAGAAGAAATTTTTTCTAAATGAAAAATTTTCGGATGAAATTTTTTCTGTATAAAAAAATTTCGAATAAAATTTTTTCTATATAAAAAAAATTCAGATGAATTTTTTTCTATATAAAAAAATTTCGAAATTTATATAAAAAAAAAATTCAGAAAAATATTTATATCGAAAATTTTTCTAAAGAAAAATATTTTTATCGAAAGCTTTTCTAAAGAAAAATATTTTTATCGAAAGTTTTTCTATAGAAAAATATTTTTATCGAAAATTTTCTATAGAAAAATATTTTTATCGAAAGTTTTTCTAAAGAAAAATCGAAAGTTTTTCTAAAGAAAAACAATTTTTCTAAAGAAAAATATTTTTATCGAAAATTTTTCTATAAAAAAGTATTTTTATCGAAAATTCTTCTATAGAAAAATATTTTTATCGAAAAATTTTCTATAGAAAATATCTTTATCAAAAATTTTTCTATAGAAAATTTTTGTATTACAAATTTTTTTATGGAATTTTTTGTTTATTAAAAGCTTTTTAAAGAAAAGTTTTTTATCAAAAGTTTTTCTATAGTAAATACTTTTATCAAAAATTTTTTATATAAATATTTTTTTATCAAAAATTTTTCTTTATAAAAATGTTTATATATAATTTTTTTCAAAAATAGCTCTATAGCAAATTTTTGTTATTTTTATCAAAAATTTTTCTATGGATAAATATTTTTTTCCAAAATTTTTCAATAACAAATATTTTTATCGAAAATATTTTTATAGAAAAATATTTTTGTCGAAAATTTTTTCTATAGAAAAATATTTTTATCGAAAATTTTTCTATAGAAAAATATTTTTATCGAAAATTTTTTTATAGAAAAATATTTTTATCGAAAATTTTTCTATAGAAAAATATTTTATCGAAAATTTGTCTAAAGAAAGATATTTTTATCGAAAATTTTTCTATAGAAAAATATTTTTATCGAAAATATTTCTATAGAAAAATATTTTTATCGAAAATTTTTTTATATAAAAATATTTTTATCGAAAATGTTTCTGTAGAAAAATATTTTTATCGAAAATTTTTTTATAGAAAAATATTTTATCGAAAGTTTTTCTAAAGAAAGATATTTAAAGTTTTTCTATAGAAAAATATTTTCAACGAATATTTTTCTAAGAAAGATATTTTATCAAACCTTTTTCTATAGAAAAGTATTTTTAATGCAAATTTTTCGCTAAAAAAATATTTTTTTTCTCTAGAAAAATGTTTTATTGAAACTTTTGCTATAGAAAAATATTTTTATCGAAAATTTTTCTATAGAAAAATATTTTTATTAAAAATTTGTTTATAGAAAATTATTTTTATAGGAAATGTTTCTATAGAAAAATATTTTTATCGAAAATTTCTCTATTGAAAAATATTTTTTCTATAGAAAATAGTTTTATTGAAAATTTTTCTATAGAAAATTTTTCTGTATAAATATTTTTTTATCAAAAATTTGTTTAACAAAATTTCATATATGAACTTTTTTCTATAGAAAAATATTTTCAACGAATATTTTTCTAAGAAAGATATTTTATTAAACCTTTTTCTATAGAAAAGTATTTTTAATGCAAATTTTTCCCTAAAAAAATATTTTTTTTCTCTAGAAAAATTTTTTATTGAAACTTTTGCTATAGAAAAATATTTTTATCGCAAAATTTTTCTATAGAAAAATATTTTTATTAAAAATTTTTTTATAGAAAATTATTTTTATAGAAAATGTTTCTACAGAAAAATATTTTTATCGAAAATTTCTCTATGGAAAAATATTTTTTCTATAGAAAATAGTTTTATTAAAAATTTTTCTATAGAAAATTTTTCTGTATAAATATTTTTTTATCAAAAATTTGTTTAACAAAATTTCATATATGAACTTTTTTCTATAGAAAAATATTTTCAACGAATATTTTTCTAAGAAAGATATTTTATTAAACCTTTTTCTATAGAAAAGTATTTTTAATGCAAATTTTTCCCTAAAAAATATCTTTTTCTCTAGAAAAATTTTTTATTGAAACTTTTGCTATAGAAAAATATTTTTATCGAAAAATTTTCTATAGAAAAATATTTTTATTAAAAATTTTTTTATAGAAAATCATTTTTATAGGAAATGTTTCTATAGAAAAATATTTTTATCGAAAATTTCTCTATGGAAAAATATTTTTTCTATAGAAAATAGTTTTATTAAAAATTTTTCTATAGAAAATTTTTCTGTATAAATATTTTTTTATCAAAAATTTGTTTAACAAAATTTCATATTTTTCTATAGAAAAATATTTTCAACGAATATTTTTCTAAGAAAGATATTTTATCAAACCTTTTTCTATAGAAAAGTATTTTTAATGCAAATTTTTCCCTAAAAAAATATTTTTTTTTCTCTAGAAAAATTTTTTATTGAAACTTTTGCTATAGAAAAATATTTTTATCGAAAATTTTTCTATAGAAAAATATTTTTATTAAAAATTTTTTTATAGAAAATCATTTTTATAGAAAATGTTTCTATAGAAAAATATTTTTATCGAAAATTTCTCAATGGAAAAATATTTTTTCTAAAAGTTTTTCTGTAGAAAATTTTTTATTTAAAGTTTTTCTATAGAAAATAGTTTTATTAAAAATTTTTCTATAGAAAATTTTTCTGTATAAATATTTTTTTTATCAAAAATTTGTTTAACAAAATTTCATATATGAACTTTTTTCTATATAAAAAAATTTCATCTAAAATTTTTTCTATATAAAAAATTTCATCTGAAATTTTTTCTATATAAAAAAATTTCATTTGAAATTTTTTCTATATAAAAAATTTCATTTGTTTTTTTTTTATATATAAAAAAATTCAATTAGAAATTTTTTCTATATAAATTTTTCTGTATAAATCTCTATATAAAATTTGAAATTTTTTCTATATAAAAAAATTTCTATGAAATTTATTCTATATAAAAAAATATCATATGAAATTTTTTCTATATAAAAAAATTTCATATGAAATTTTCATTTAAAATTTTTTCTATATAAAAAAATTTCATTTGAAATTTTTTGTACAGAAAAAAAATTTAATTTTAAAAATTTAATTTTAATTTGAAATTTTTTCTATATTAAAAAAATTTCATTTGAAATTTTTTCTTTATAAACAAATTTAATTTTAAATTTTTTCTACATAAAAAAATTTCAATTGACATTTTTTGGACATCGAATCGACTATTTTGATTGTACTCATTCCTTATAAACTGAGTGAAGTATGACCTATGTCTACTAGTTGTAGTTGCCACACACTTGACAAACATATAAACAAAAACCAAAAAAACATTGTTGCAAAAACAACATAACTCTGACCGACCATTAGATAAATTAAATTTGCAAATAATCAAATGATACAGCAGCATTAGAGGGAGATCAAAACCAAGAGGTTATTAGCATATTACCACACAGTGCACAAAATTTTGACACAACAAAAAAAAACTTAATATGCAACAAAAAATAATCGATAAGATGCAACAATACAAAGTCATTTGTATGAGTAAATAACTAAGGCAGCAGCAACATACTTTATTCATGCCTCAACATTTGACCAAAAAAAACTGATAAAAGTCGCAACGAAATGAATTTTCAATTTTTGAAAAATAAAAAATCCTAATAGAAGAATGATAACGAAGAAAAACGTTCAATGCCAAATATTCAATGTATTTGTCTATGATGATATGAACAAGTTGCAGTTCATTTTGGCCATTACAAAATTGGGTCAGTGAGGTCTTTTAATGGAAATTTTATTACATTAATGGAAATTGTCAAATAATAATAACGATGACTTTTGAAATATAATGACTCGGTTGATGATCGCAAATAGTCATGATAACAGTCATATGATGACGGAGCAATGTTAACTAATTTTTAATAATGAAGGACATTTCATTGAAATCAAAAAAAAGCTATAGTGGTTATTTTTGGGCCGAAATACTCAGCAGTTTATTGTAATTAGCAAAAATCTATCATTCACAGCAAAAATTGACGAAAATCGTACTTAATTATAAAATTTGATATATGACAAAACGGATTTTTTTGCATTCATTTTGGATGTAACTAAAGACTATGGCATTACTTTTTTATACAACTTAATAATGCCGTTTTTTTTTGCTTGTAAAATGCATTTATTATAATAACCAAACAAGTTGATTATAAATTTTTAAAGTATTGTCCCTCGTTAGCCGGTACTTTTCTCATCTTTCTGGTACCAAATAAATTTCATGCCAAAAGAACTGCTCTGGTATTAAGGTAATTAATAAATCAATCAAATTTCTGATACCCAGTATTGAAATTATGCTTCTATGAAAACATATTGTAGTAAGAAGGGGCAAGGTCTTGGCTATAAGACAATTGAATCAAAACTTCCCATTCACTGTCTCTCAAATCGTGTCCGAAAGGTCTTTTAACATGAATTTGGTTTCTTGTCTGGACGAGTATTCTGTTTTTTGTTGATTGGTCACTTCAAACGAATCAATTGTCTTCGGTACACGTCCCCTGTGAGCTTCCGATCCTATTTTAAGTATACCACACTACCCGTTCTCTTTCTGAGTTGGTGCTAAATGGCTCGAGTGAAAAAATGTGTTGTGTGTTAGAAAAATAGAAACATTTTCGATTAAAATAATTTTCGAAAAAAATATTTTTTAAAAAGGTTTATCAAAAATTTTGGGACATCAAACATTTAATTAAAAATTTTACTGTAGTGTATTGCACTAAGATCCCAATTTATTACAATTATTTATAATTGTTATAAATAGTTTTTTGATAAAACCAAAAAATTTTGATGGGGAAACCTTTTCGCGACGGGTTTCGATTGTTTTTTAGGTCATCTCTTCAGGAGGATTATCCCGAATTCTAGACAGAGCGAAAACCACACATTATATCTTATTTTGAAAAATAGAATAAACACGAATTATTATTATGTCCAACAAATATTAACATAAAGCAAAGATTATCATCTGAACAGAATCACACAAACATTTTTCAGTTTAATAATTGTAATAAATTGGGATCTTAGTGCAATACACTACAGTAAAACTTTTTAAAAATATTTTTCTATATAAAAATGTGGACAAAAATTTTATTCTATAGAAAAATTTTCGATAAAAATATGTTTCTATAGAAAAATGTTTGATAAAAAAATTTTTCTATAGAAAAAATTCGATAAAAAAATTTTTCTATAGAAAAATTTTCGATCAAATCTGTATATTTTCGATAAAAAAATGTTTCTATAGAAAAATTTTCTATATAAAAATGTGGATAAAAATTTTATTCTATAGAAAAATTTTCGATAAAAAAATTTTTCTATAGAAAAATTTTCGATAAAAAAATTTTTCTATAGAAAAATTTTCGTTAAAAAAATTTTTCTATAGAAAAATTTTCGATAAAAAAATTTTTCTATAGAAAAATTTTCGATAAAAAAATTTTTCTATAGAAAAATTTTCGATAAAAAAATTTTTCTATAGAAAAATTTTCGATAAAAAAATTTTTCTATAGAAAAATCTTCGATAAAAAAATTTTTCTATAGAAAAATTTTCGATAAAAAAATTTTTCTATAGAAAAATTTTCGATAAAAAAATTTTTCTATAGAAAAATTTTCGATAAAAAAATTTTTCTATAGAAAAATTTTCGATAAAAAAATTTTTCTATAGAAAAATTTTCGATAAAAAAATTTTTCTATAGAAAAATTTTCGATAAAAAAATTTTTCTATAGAAAAATTTTCGATAAAAAAATTTTTCTATAGAAAAATTTTCGATAAAAAAATTTTTCTATAGAAAAATTTTCGATAAAAAATTTTTCTATAGATAAAAAATTTTTCTATAGAAAAATTTTCGATAAAAAATTTTTCTATAGAAAAATTTTCGATAAAAAATTTTTCTATAGAAAATTTTTCGATAGAAATATTTTTCTATAGAAACATTTTCGATAGAAATATTTTTCTATAGAAAATTTTAAGATAAGAATATTTTTCTATGGAAAAATCTTTGTCAAAAATATTTTTCGATAGAATAACATTTGATAAAAATGTTTTTCTATAGAAAAATTTTCGATAGAAATATTTTTCTATAGATAAATATTTGATAGAAATATTTTTCTGTAAAAAGATGTTCCAGAAAATGTTTTGGAACAAGTCTAGATCAGGTGAACTGCACCGATTTTTTTGAAATTTGTTTTTTCTGATAGGGGCTTTAAATAGCTTTTGGTTGAAATCCTTTTTATGGGCAAGAAACTTTTGGTTTGGGAGATATAGTGGTTTAAAATTTAGAAATATAAGTAGGTGTATCTCTCTTAATGTAAGACCGATTACGACGATATGCATGTCATGTGAAAGTGCACCGAAATATCTTTCAGATAAGATAATTTGTTTTTCCATTTAATAAACCATTAAGGAACTATCAAGAAAAATATTAATTTTTAGCCTTAGTTTTTTAGCAAAAATGTCCATATCTCGAAAACTGGTCGATATAACGTAAATTCAATATTATTGTTAATAGTTCCTTAATGCGTTAATTAAACTAGACTTTAAAAATGAAAGATAAAAAATAATTAACTTTAAACCCCAATATCTTTGTTATCTTAAAGATATCAGCTAATTATTAGTATCAGATGAAATGATGACTACTTAAGTCTATACATCATTGGATTACATTATATCGGTCAGTTTTCGAGATATGGACATTTTCGCTAAAAAACCAAGGGTAAAATTTAACATATCGCACTTGATCAACGAAAGGGTATTAACTTATAATTTTTAAATTTTCAGTAGAGTCAAAAACTATTTTATTTTACTACTACTTTCATATAAGGAAGAGGGGTAAAACTCTAATTTTTTGGTGAAATTATAGTGATCATTCTCACTATAATTTCAGATTTTTACAGTGGGTAGATAAGACTACTACACATCAATTTCTTAAAAAAAAGTGAAAATTTAAGAATTTTGAGTTAATGCCTTCTTGTTGAACAAGTGCGATATGTTGATTAGTTCCTTAATGGGTTAATGAAAAGTGAAATAGGTTATATAACTTAAAAAGGTTATAGCACTTTCACATGACATATACATATATCGTAACTGTCGGTTCAAAATTAAGAGTAATATATCGATTTATATTTCGGAACTTTAAAGTACTGTATCTCCTAAACTAAAAGGTTCTTGCCACTAGTGTTCTTAAAATTAAAAGTTCCTTATGGGCTTTAAACATTTTTAAGATCGGTACGGTTCACCTGAACTAGACTTAAGCCGGTATAATAAATAAATAAGGGGCTACTTATCTGATCACAAATATGCAAATTTTAAAAAATAAAGTGGAAATCCACTTTTATCAACTACAAATGTTATTACTTTTAAAATTATATCATTTAAATTTCAAAAATATTAATAACATAGATAATAATATTAAAACTCTGAACTTTGCTTATTATATCAAAACTAACTCTTACCAATTATACAAGGCTTTCAACATTTTTCTTTTATCAATTCAAAACCAATTAAAAAAACCTCTAAGCTTTATCCCCAAAAACTAAATATTTCTAGAGAAAAAAACTGCTAAAAACGTTAAATCATATCCATTAAATTTTTGTTTTTAAAAAATTTAAGCAAATTTAAAAATTTTTTCATTATACTTTCCTCCACTGCTTTTTTATAAAAAAAAATTAAAATCATTAAATATTTTTTAATCAAAAAAAATTTTCATACCAAGAAATCCAACTTTTATATTTTTGCTATTAAACAAAGAAAAAAAAAATGCACTTAAAAAAACATAAAATTATTTTTTTATTTCTTATATTAAATTAAATTATATTAATTTAACTTCAAACAAATTTAAGAAACCAGAAAAAAAAATCATAAAAAAACAAGAGGGGTGCAGTCAGTTATTTTTTTCATATTTGAACGTTGTGCAGTGTTGACAAATCAAAAAAAAAACATTAAACAAAAAACGTCTTAAAAAAGTGCTTTTGGTGTTTTTTATACAAATATTTTATAAAACTTTTAAACTATAAAAATAAAACATTTTTTAACACTAATTATTTTTACATAAAAAATATAAAACTTAATTGATGTTGTTAATTTTTTTGAATTTTAATTTGAAATAAACAAAAATATATCTAAATGTGTGGAACGCTTTTACATAAATTACTAATTATTGTATTTATGTAATTTTTTTTTTTTACTTTAATTTATCTTTTTTTAAGAAATTTTTAAGGTTAAATTTTTTTCGTTACCTAATTTTGAGAAAATTCTTCTTTCTATGTGTGTGTCTTTCTCTGTGTATTTCAGTATTTTAAATATGTGTCTTATTTCAGTTTTTCAAATTTATTTTTATTGTTTTTATAAATTATGTTTCTTTTAAATCAAATTATATCAATGTCTCTTTTTAAAAAACTTCTCGATGTGTTGGTGTACAATTTATAAACGTCAATTAAAAAACCAAAATATTTTTAACTAAATGTGTTTCTTACTTTTCGTATAAATGTTGTAATTTTGTGAAGTTTCTTTTTTAATCATATTGTTTTTGGATACTTTATAAAATAAAAAAAAAAACAATAGATTTTTATGATTTTAATAAAAAATATAACAAAAATTGTTACTAAATTAAGATTTTTGTGGATATTTAATATAAAATGTTTAATAATAGTTAAATGAAATCTTAGTTCGTATATTTAAATCAGCGAAGGGCACCTTATTTGTCACCCGTGTTAGAGGTTGTTGTTGTAATACTTATAATTTGTAATACTGCTGTCAAACCCTATTTGAAATCAAGACCCATCAATGGGAGAATATTTTAAAATTATTGTGACTTTGAGTTTTTACATGTGTTAGTGTAATAAGAATCTTAAGCAGCGTTGCCGATGAACTGTAAATCGAAAAAACAATGCGTCAAAAGTATTAGGATTGGTAATGCCAGCTCAACAATTTCCTGTTTATTTGTTTTTGTTTTAAAAAGGTGTGAGCGTTATCAATCGTTGAAAGCAACTAAGAGACTAAGTTTTCCTTTCTTACTTATCAGAATCTTATAAAAGTTTGAGTTATGTACAATGTTGCCATATATTTTTTTCACAAAAACTGACAATTTCGAAAAAAAATGTGTTTTTCGTATTAAAAATCTGCATATTCTAAGTTAAATTCAAGGAAATGTAAAAAATGCTGTATAGAATTCAAAAAATCTGTTTTCTTGGACAAAACCCTGTTTTCACTACATTTCACTTTTAAAATCAGCAAAAAAAACAGATAAATCACACTTCGTCGTGCGGGAGTTAATGTGCTCTATCCGCCACTTTACACATTTTGAGTTAGTGATGACACTTTAGGTTTTCGACCCTAAATTTTTCAAATCTGTAATCCGTTTTCGGCTATCTCGTCTAGTTTCAGAGATAAATAGTGTTTGTTTTGTTCTATAAAGAGTGTTCTAAAAAAATATGCATTTACTATTTTAGACAAAATTTATCCATAGTGCAAGAAATAATTTATTTTTTGATCAAGTTAGTTTCTATAGATATGTCAGATACTATTATTTAAGAAATAATTAATTTTCAATAGTTATTTCAATCAAAATGGACTGCGAAAAAAAAGTTCGTGAAAATATAATTAAAACTTTTCAAAAAAATCCGTCATGGACTTTTAAAAAAATAGCTAAAAATTTGAAAGTTGACCCTCGAACGGTTTCTAATGCCATCAGACGGTATAAGGAAAACCTGAGCATTGAAAGAAAACCTGGATCAGGGAGGAAAAAAGGTCCTACAGATATTGGTAAGGCAATAGAAGTCGAGCGACTCTTTCGAAGAGCGCCTAACACTTCTTTAAGAAAAGCAGCTCGTACGGTGAAATGTTCTACGAATTTTGCACATAGAGTCAAAGCTTATGCTGGACTGAAGACATACAAAAGGTTCCAGATCGCAATGCTATAAAGAACTTAGAAGCAAAAAAACGAGCGAAAAAATTGAAGTCTGATTTTATAAAAAAATACACCTGTTGTTTGATGGATGATGAAACATACGTACTGGCAGACTTTTCTCAACTTCCTGGTCAAGATTTTTATGTTGCTGATAAACGGGGCAATGTTCGGCAAGAGTTTCGCACAAAAAAACAAACAAAATTCCCTAAGAAGTTTCTCGTGTGGCAAGCTATTTGCAGTTGTGGCAAAAGAAGTAAAGTATTTGTGGCATCTGGCACAATAAACACAGAAATTTATATAAAGGAGTGCCTACAAAAACGGTTGTTACGCTTTTTAAGAGAGCACAGAGTGACTACATTTTTTTTGGCCCGATTTGGCATCATGTCATTATGGAAAAAAGGCACTTGAGCGGTACTCAAAGAATAATGTCATTTTTGTACCACGAGAGGCAAATCCACCTAACTGTCCAGAACTTCGGCCTGTGGAAAGTTATTGGGCTCTGGTAAAAAAGGAATTGAAGAACACAGGAAAGATTTCCAAGAACATGTCCGATTTTAAGCGCAGGTGGAACACATGCTCCAAAAAGGTATTAGAAGCAACTGTAAAATCTTTAATGGGAGGGTTCCCGAAAAAAGTCGATAATTTTGCAAAACCCGAGTACTAAGTAAACATTTTAATGCTAAATGATTTTGTATAATATGTCATTATATTTGCGTATTTTGTAGAGTTTTTATATTAAAAGGTTTGATTTTTATTTAAGAAAATCCAACTACAAATTTTATTTAGAGCACTCTTTATCATTATATCAACAGATTTTTTTGTGCTGGTTGCTCAATACGCCAAATATATAGTGCAAAAATCTCAAAATTCTATTCTAGTTTTTAGAAAAATTAAGTTAAAACTGCAAGATCGATTTTCTCAAAATGCACTTTCAGCGTATAGAGCACATAAACTCCCGCACGACGACTTAGCAACGCTGGTTGTGTATGTGAATACATGTTTATAAGCCGATTAGTACTCGGCTCATTAATGCTTGGCTGAAGAGATCGGATTTCAATAGTTGTTGGCAGTTCACAAACAAGAAATCTATCCTTTCAAAACTGAATTGTCTCTGGTTTGTCGGCATAACTCTTGTATTTTACTGCTCCACATAGACAGTAGTCCAATAGTATCAAATTGAGCTTCTAAATGTTCAATTGACATTACCATTTCTCTTAATTAAACGGCCATCAAACGTTTGAAGCAAAAAATCGATTATCGCATAAGATGTGTGGCAAGTTGCACCATCCTGTTTAAACTATACATCGTTCACATCAACACCATGAATAACGGGCAAGCAAAATCGATTATCATTTTAAAATAGCCAATTCTGCCTCCGCTCTACAAGGCGCACCAAACAGTCACTTGTAATGGCTGCATAGGCTTTTGTTTTCGTCTTCCCCGCCAAGACAAAAATAAGCTTCATCCGAAATGATGATTTTTTTGACAAAATCAATTTTGAAAATAATCAGATAAAACTGGATTAATGAAATTGTGTTGATGTTTTCTTTAATCTAGTACTAACTGTCGTAGTCGACTTATTCGACAACCGTAATAAGGCTGAATATTCCGATTAATCCCAAAGTTGCTTAAGTGTTCATCGAATCATTTTATTCAGTGGAGGCTATCTACTGGATGGTGTGACAGAATATAATTACATAAGTATTGCCAGACCATGAATTACCTGTAGTTCATATTTAAACCAATATGTGGCTCAACCTCTATAAGACTTTACTGTCTTACATTTCCAACATAGTCTCCTTTTAGCTCAGTACACTTAATGCAAAGTATTACCGAGGTCATCAAATTAGGTATTTTTTGTGAGATGATTTCGTAGCTGGTTAGCATGTCGACTAGCATAACATATCATATTTAGCCTGGGCTCGAGCCCGATCACGGCAATATCAATTTCTGTCAGCGACAAGCCTACAGCAATAACACGCCGTCGATGTAAAAGAAATAAAATTGGCTCGAGAACAAAAAGCTTAAAACGTTGTCTATGTAAAAGAAGTAAAATAGACTCTAGAACAAAAAGCTTAAACACGAGAATATGGCGGATGATCTATTTTCCAGTTTTTTTCCAAATTCCTCATTGGATGGCAAACAATAAGTTGATATACTATTTGCACATTGATTGTTTTCGCCTTTTAAAGGTAATCAATACAGATTATACCTCGGGAATCCCAAAAACAAAAAAGTCGTCATGATTTTATCGGCCTACAAACCCAGCTTTGCCTTCTCAGACCCCTATTCACACCGACACTGTTTGGCCTTCGGTGTGTTGTGGTAGATCCAAGTTTCATCCGCGATTACAAATATATGCAAAAACTCGTCCATATTGCAGTTGAGCAACGACAAGCATTCAAGCGAAATTTGCAAACGTTTGCGTTTGTGGTTGATTGTGAGCAGGTGAGGAAAGCTTTTTCATAACCAAGTTATCTTTTAAAATTGAAACCACTCAGTCATGTGGGATGCCTATGGTGTCCATAATCTTTTTTGATCTGCTAAAATAATATCGTAAATTTTTCAATTGTTTCAGACGTGAAGACCTTAACTGAGCTTCAGAATGTTCTGCATCTTCCTTGTTTGTACGACCACTTCGAAATTGATAAAACACTTCTTCACCATGGAAATATATGGTTATGAGTCCCCATTATATTTAACAAGGTTATGCTTTTTTTAAATTAAGGGCCAGCATTCAGGGGTTGACCTCCTCTTAAGCAATGCATTGTATTGTAACTAGGAAAATAGGTTATAAAAGAGTGGACAGATGAAATTTTGCCCTTAAGTTTAGGTTAGGATTCGGAAAAATTTCTATATAGACTATCTGATATGTTATTACTGTATATCAGAGTAGCCCAAACATTAATTGCGCTATTACTTGTGTTAGGAAAATAAATTCTGCCGACACACAAGCTTTTTACAAGCTCTTCCGAAAAAATAAATTTATCGCACATGATAAAGCTTAATTTTTATTTCCGCTACTAGTACAATTGCAATATGCTTGTGTGTAATTAGACCCCACTGTTTTATACCACAGAGCGATGATATTGATAGCAGCAGAGAAAAAAAGCTCCGAAGTGTTTTCTCTCATCATCAAGACTGTTTCATAGCAAATGATTGAATTCGTTAGAGAGAGTTTGTAAAAAAGCTAAAGCGTTTAAGTATTTGTATGCTCTTTACAATTATTGTGTGTGGTGTTAGTGTGTTAACAGAATTTATTTTTCTATAACTAGTGATAGCAAAGGAATTATTTGCCCGTGATTGTTTTAGAATAATTTTATCAAATTCTTTTAAATTACATCTATTTTTGTTGAAACAGATCTCAGTAAAAACTGATTTAAGTAAAAAAAAAAAAAACTTAAATATCCACAAAAATTACAAAGATTGTACGAAAATCAAGAAAAAAAAAATATTGAAATGAAACAGAAACTAAAATTGACACCTTATCAAAATTTTAAAAATAAAAAAATCTAAATTATACAAAAAAAAAGTAAATAAAATTAATATTTTAATTATGCAAAAACAAAATCAGCGCAAATTGTTATGATTTTCATTCTTTAAAAAAAAAGAAAATATTGAACAAATTAAAAAAAAAAGTGAAACTAAAAATTATTGTCAAGAAGTTGATCTACGTTTTTTGGAAATGGCTACAGCTAAATAAAATTTTAAATGTGTTTTATTAAGTTTTATTATTTAAATAAATATATATTTTTAAATAAATGTCTTTACTTATGCAATTCTTAAAAATAAAATATAATAAGTTAATAATTTTAAAGAAAAAATATCAAATAAACAAAAAAAGGAAAAAGAGTGACTAAAAGTAATTTATTTTGAATATTTAAAATAATTTTATTTAAGATAAATTAAAAAACAAAGAAATAAATTGCTTTTATTATTTGGAGAAAAACGCAGTGGAAAAACTTCTTGAAAATATTTGTAAAATAAAATCAAACAAAAGGATTTTAGTATATAAAAATATTTAAAAATACAAAAATTATTCGGCTCATAATTTTTTTTTTAATATTAAAAAGAAAAATTTGTTATCAAACCAAAATTCTGAAAATTTTGTTTTAAATTTAAGTTGATAAAAACATAAATTTATTAAGCCTTTTTTCATTAAAAGGTTTCTTTTAGTAATTAAATACAGAAAACCTTTTTAACAAATTTGGAACACTTCAAAATTGGCAAAATATAAAAAGATTGACTAAATTTTATTGATTAAAAAAAAAACATATTAAAACACCTTTTTTCAAAATTTTTTATTAGAACTTTAAACAAAATCTATTTAAATAAGAAAATAGACAAAATCAAACGCTCTTTTTTCACCATTTGTTTGTATTTACAGTCCGATCTACATAAATATACCCATACAAAAGACCTGAGTAAAATGACTATACTAGGAAATCGGGTGGAGTAAATCAGTCTATTTTGTAAGAGGTATAACGTCGGTATCAATCCATATTTTAAGCAACAAAATTTTTTTTGTAACACTTGGTACTTGTGTAATTTTTACTTAAAAAAAATTAGTCACAATTTGTGCCTTTAAAAGTTGTTCTTTAGGGTAAACCTCTATTATTTTATAAGAGTATTTATTATTCGAAAAACCTAACATTGAATAAGCAACAGAAATCGCAAAAAATTCAGGAGCTGTTCAAGGACAAAATAAATACCGCGGAGTTTATCAAGAAATAAAATATTATAGTAATTGGCTTTATAGGTGGTATAGACAATCTTCTAGACGTAATAAAATTCAAAAATAAGGTAGCTTTTTAAATATTAAACCTCAGGACAAAGACTCTATAATATGAAGATGTTGCACTTCCATATATCGCTTTGCTGTATGGTCCATTTGAAAAGTCCCATAAATTAAAAGAATACCGCTTTTACTCTAATTCGAAAACAGCTAATGGAGACGATTATCCAATGAGAGAAAGCTAAGGCACACACACGTGCTCATGAAATGTATGTTTGTTTGTGCTTTTTATTGTTCTTTATCCACTACAAGTGGTAAGACTCGTATCTCGTCAATGGCATTACGGATTTTGGCCTTTAGATACTTAATTACATCAAGATATTTATTTCCGTGGCTGGTCCCCATTTGATCGGACCAATGTGGGGTTTATATAACTCAAGTGTCTGACGATTGAGTGAAAATTACATGTATTTTGTTTTTGTTACAATAACAAAACACATGTAAGTTTCACTTAATCGGCAGGCGCTTGAGTTATATAAACCCTATTGGACTTAATAGAGTTTATATAACTCCCACAGCACCCTATCTGATCGGACTTATTTTTTGAGTGTATTTGGTCGTATCTCGTTAACGGCATCACGGATTTTGGCCTTCAGATGCTCAATTACCTCTTCTTTGTCGGCATAAAACTTGTCTTCAACGGCGCCTCAAAGAAATAGTTAGACAGCTGCTATCGCTGTAGCTGTAGCCATAGATATGTTCTTTGCTGCTGTCTTAGCTGCCGTTTGTAATTGCCCATTTCCAACTTTGGCCAGTTGTACTGCATGTAATCTAGATCTCGATGTTAGAAATGGCGTTGGCGCTCCTTCTATCGAGCGAAACGTAGACCAGATCCATGTTGGACCTGGCGGCGTTGGTAGCAATTCTTTTGCTGCGGGTAATGGTGGTTGTCCCAGCAACAGTCTTTCTTTGTTAAGTGGTGCTGGTTGGTCTACATCGATACACTGTATCCTATTCAATCGATCCAATTTGCGAGCACTTTTTCGAGTGTGTGAGATCGAATCTCATCAATGCAATTTCGGATATTGGCTTTCATGCATTTGTACTGCATGTGGCCTAGATCTCGATGTTAGTAGTGGCGTTAACGCCTTTTCTGTCGAGCGGGACGTGGTAGTCTAGTTCTCGATGTTAGTAGTGGCGTTGGCGAACCTTCTGTAGAGCGAGACGTGGTGGTGTTATCGGACCTGGCGGTATTGGTAGCAATTCTTTATCTTTGCAATAATGGTTGTCCCAGTAAGTGGTTATTAAGTGGTGCTGGTTGGTCTACATTGTCTGCTAGTCCACTGTATCCCATTCGATTGATCCAATTTCGAGCACTTTTTAGAGTGTATGGGGTCGTATCTCGTCAATGACATCTCGGATATTGGCTGTCATGCAGTTGTACTGCACATAGTCTAGATCTCAATGTTAGTAGTGGCGTTGCCGTTCCTTCTATCATGCGGGACGTTTTGGTGGTATTGATTCGTTGGTAGCAATTCTTTAGCTGCGGGTAATGGTGGTTATTCTAGCAGCAGTCGTTCGTTTTTAAGTGGTGCTGGTTGGTCTACATCGGCTGCTACAGGGACTAGTCCACTGTATCTCATTTCATCGATCCAATATTGGTGGCATCACAAATATTGGCTTTCAGATGCTTAATTATTTCTGGTTTGTTATCATGACACTTTGCTTTGACGCACCTCACGATGCCTTTGCGGCTGCTATTGGTTACCCATATCCAACTAATGCCAGTTGTACTGCTCGTAGTCTAGATCTCGATATTAGCTCCTCCAGTGGAGAGGGACGTGGTGGAGATGGAGCCGACGGATTTGGTTAAATTTTTTAGATCCGGGTCAAGTTAATTGTCCCAGCAGCAGTCTTTTGTTATTAAGTAGCGCTGGTTCGTCTACATAGAACACCGCACCTACAACTGCTACCGGGGCTAGTCCTACAGTATTCTATTTAATCGAACCATTTTTTGTGCACTTTTGCGATCAAAGGCATCACAAATATTGTTCCAGCTAGAAATGGAATATTATTTCACGGGGCTGGTCCTTCAACATCCAATTCGATCGAACCAATTGTTGAGCACTTTTTCGTATGTGTGGCTTCGTATCTCGTCAATGGCATCACGGATGCTCAATTATATCGCATAACACATGTCTTTAATGGCGCATTTCTATAGCAGCCGTAGCTATAGAAATGTATTTTGGAGCTGTCAGCGGCCGTTGTTTGCCGATTCCCAACTTTGGTCAGTTGTACTTTACATGGTCTAGATCTCGATGTTAGTAGTGGTGTTGGCTCTAGCTTCTTCTGTAGAGTAGAAAGTGGTAGATCTGGCTGGCAATTCTTCATCCCCGGGTAATGGTGGTTGTCCCATTTGCATTCATACTTTATTAAGTGCCGCTGGTTTGTCCACATCGACCACCGCAGGTGCGATAACTACTGGAGCTGATCCAACAGTATTTACCTTAATCGATCTCACCAATTTTCGAGCATTTTTTTGGTGTATCAGGCCGTATTTCGTCAATGACATTACAAATTTTGGCATTCAGATGCTTTATCTCCGGGTTGTCGGCATATAATATTTCTCGAGACACATTGTGATAAGTTAGCTTTTTTTCAGCTAATCAACATTTTTAGCGTTTTTGACTTAAACCACAGCTGTTATCCATATTATTAGGCGTTAGCTAAACTTTAGTCTTATCAATACCTAAAATTCTTAATTACTCTTTCTTTTTGGTATATTCAAATGAACAACTTTTAAAGGCATAAAGCATTTCAAAAAGGTCAGAAATTAACCCTAAAACGTATTTTAAAAAATATTTTTTGCTTAAAATAAAGAGAGGTAACCACTTAATATCTCCTACAAAAACTAAACAATTTACTCCAGCCAATTTTTTAATCTAGTCATTTTACTGAGTCATTCTGGTTGGGTCTATTTAGGTAAATCGGACTGTATTTGTTGTGTTTTATTTTAACAAACAAGAAAAAATATATCTTTACAAATTTTTTAAAATAAAACGTTTAAAAAGACGCGATTTTTTTAACACCTTTTCTTAATCATAAGTTGACATTACACCCAAGTGCGTGACTGTTTCAAAAAACATTAAAAAACCGCTAATTTTCAAACACAAAATAGAAAAAAAGAAACGTTTCTAACGGCGCCCAAACAAAAATCGAAATTCAACTTCTTGCAAAACTTAAAAATAATTTAAAATATTAATTTTACAAAAAACAACGTTTTTAAAAAACAAAACAACATTTTGGAATTTAATAATAATAAAAATAAAAAAAAGAAAATCAAAATCACAACTTTAAAAAACCCAGCAACGTTGAGATATGAAAAAAACGCAAACTTTATGAAAAAAACGCTAAAACACCCTCTTGTTTTTGGCTTTTGAATACAAAAAAAAAAAACAAAAAAAAAAAAAAAACTTTAATTAAAAATGAAATTATTTTTTATTATTTTTATAATCATCATTGAGTAAAATTATATATTTTTGCCGTAATATTAAAAATATTGGTCTCTCTAGACATAAAAATCGTCTTTGAAATATTTTTTTTTTAATTTATTGTTTTTGACTATAAAGAAAAAACTATATTTCAAATTTGTTTTCAATTTTCTACCCCCTTTTTTCTATATTTTTATGATTTTATTCTTCGCAATTTGTCCTTTTCTTTAATTTTGTTTTTAAGTAAAAATATTTAAAATATTAAAAAAAAGAAATTTTGAAAATAAAAATATAGATTTTATAATTTTTTTTTCTCAAATTTAATTTCTATTCTTTAACTCTTAAAAAAAAACAAAAAAAAAACTATTTTTTACTATGAAAATTATTTTACCTAAAAACTGTAACGATTTTGTTCTTGAATCAAGAAAAAAAGATTTAAAAATCGTTTCACAAACGACAAAGAAAACGAAGAAGAAGAAAAAGCAAAAATTATTAAATTCTCTTCAAGAAAAATGAAATTAAATAAAAATTTAATAAAACCTAAAATAAAATTAAAAATTTTATGATTCTAAAGATGATAAGAAGTTGATGTTGGATTTTTGTTTGGTGTTGTTGCAGGAAACGTCCGATTCGCCTCACGGCTTAGGCGGTATTGCCAATGCGGGCGGTGTTAGTGGCTCTGGTAGTGGTGGTTGTGGTGTGGGTGGCCTTGTTGGTTCCTCATCCTCCGCCTCGACTAGTGGCAACACGGCCTCTAGCTATGTCCATGAACAACCACAAACGCCACCACCCTGCGTTTATTGCGGTGCGATTTTTCCCAACCAAAATAAACTAACGCGCCATATACTCTCGCACTCTCTCAAAACTCTGGAATATCGCGAAACCGCCACACATACTCTCTTACACCCGCATCTCTTGGGCCACGATCTTAATATTTCACCCTTGGCGTATGCAGCCATGGCCAGTGCCACCGGCGATGCCCAGGATCAGGCGGCAGCTGTTGCTGCAGCCATAGATATGGATTTTGCTGCTGTCTTAGCGGCGGCTGGCGGTTGCCCATTTCCCACTTTGGCCAGTTGTACTGCACGTGGTCTAGATCTCGATGTTAGTAGTGGCGTTGGCTCTAGCTCCTCCAGTCGAGCGGGACGTGGCGGTGGTGGTGGTGATGGACCTGGTGGCGTTGGTAGCAATTCTTCAGCTTCGGGTAATGGCGGTTGTCCCAGCAGCAGTCTTTCGTTATTAAGTGGCGCTGGTTCGTCAACATCGGCCGCCGCAGCTGCGGCTGCTGCTGCCAGTTCATCCAATGATCCGAATAGTGTTGTTTTGTGTAAGTTCTGTGGTAAAAGTTTTCCCGATGTTACCACACTTATAGCACATTTGCCGATACACACTGGCGATCGACCGTTCAAGTGTGAGTTTTGTGGTAAGGCCTTTAAACTGCGTCATCACATGAAAGATCATTGTCGTGTACATACAGGTAAGTGGAAAATGGATTTTTCTATATTTTGACTTTGGGGGGTTAATGTGAAATGTGAAAATTATGATGGGCCTAAGTCGCTTTTGTAGTACAGTATATTTATAACTATAATTTATGCTAAAATCTATACTTAAGGATATACTTAAAACAGTCTGTAGTCTTGACTGTAGACAAGTCTGTTCAGATTATAGACAACTCTGGACATTAAGACTATAGATAAGTCCAAAGTTCGGACTATGGACAAGTCTTCAATTCGTACAAGACAAGTCTTCAATTCGTACAAGACAAGTCTTTAGTTTAAAGACTTGTATATAGTCTATGGTCTGAACTATAAACTTGTCAATAGTTCAGACTAAAGTCATGTCTATAGTTCAGAATATAGACAAGTCTTTAGTTCAGACTATTGACAAGTCTATAGCTCAGACCATAGACAATTCTATAGTTCAGACTATAGACAAGTCTATAGTTCAGAATATGGACAATACTTTAGTTCAGACCGTAGACAAGTCTATAGTTCAGGCTATAGAAATGTCTATAGTTACGACTATAAACAAGACTATGGACAAAGGTATATATCGTTCAGACTATAAACAAGTTTAAGTCTATAAACAAGTTCATAGTGTAGACTATAGAGAAGTCTATAGTTTAGACTATAGACAAGTCTATAGTTCAGACTATAGATAATTCTATAGTTCAGAATAGAGACAAGTCTATAGTTCAGACTATGGACAAGGCTATAGTTCAAACTACAGACAGGTCTATAGTTCAGACTATAGACACGTCTATAGTTCTGACTATAGACAAGTCTATAGTTCAGAATATAGACAAGTCTATAGTTCAGAATATAGACAAGACTTTAGTTCAAACTATAGACAGTTCTATAGTTTAGACTATAGAAAAGTCTATAGCTCATACTATAGATAAGTCTATAGTTCAGACTATAGACAAGTACATAGCTTAGACTATAGAAAAGTCTATAGTTCAGACTGTAGACAAGTCTATAGTTCAGACTATAGACAAGTTTATAGTTCAGACTATTGATAAGTCTATAATTCAGATTATAGACAAGTATACAGTTTAGACTATAGACAAGTCTATAGTTTAGACTATAGGCAAGTCTATAGTTCAGACTATAGACAAGTTTATAGTTCAGACTATAGACAAGTCTATAGTTCAGGATATAGACAATTCTATAGTTTAGACTATAGTAAAGTCTATAGTTCAGACCATATACATGTTTATAGTTCCCACTAAACACAAGTCTATAGTTCAGACTATAGAAAAGTCTATAGTTCACACCATAGAAAAGTCTATAGTTTAGACTATACACAAGTCTATAGTTCAGACTATAGACAAGTCTATAGTTCAGACTATAGACAAGTCTATAGTTCAGACTATAAACAAGTCTATAGTTCAGACTGTAGGCAAGTCTATAGTTCAGACTATAGATAAGTTTATAGTTCAGACTATAGACAAGTTTATAGTTCAGACTATAGATAAATCTACAGTGTAGACTGTAAACAAGTCTATAGTTCAGACTATAGACAAGTCTATAGTTCAGAATATAGACAAGTCTATAGTTTATACTGTAGACAAGTCTATAGTTCAGACTATAGACAAGTCTATATTTCAGACTATAGACAAGTCTATAGTTCAGATTATAGACAAGTCTATAGTTCAGACTATAGACAAGTCTAAAGTTCAGACTATAGACAAGTCTATAGTTCAGACTATATACAAGTCTATAGTTCAGACTATAGAGAAGTCTATAGTTCAGACTATAGAGAAGTCTATAGTTCAGACTACCGACAGCTATATGGTTCTCTCTTTTTTGTGGGACTTTTCAAAACAACCATACGCCTCAATATCAATGTATGGAAGTGCAACATCTTTATATTATAGAGTCTTTGATACGAGTCCATAGTTGAGATTGGCCGATGGGTTAGTTAAAACAGAACGAAAGTTCCAGACTTTGGCTTTCATTTTTACATTTCGCAATTTCCCTGAGTCTTTATTTTATTTTTGGAAGATTACTATAACCTCTATAACTTTAGGTGAACGTCCATTTCGATGTCAAATGTGTGGTAAGACATTCTCGCGATCGACAATATTGAAAGCCCACGAAAAAACACATTTTCCCAAATATGCAAGAAAGTTTTTATCACCAAGTCCGGTCGATACGAAGGATGAATTGCCGCAATAGTGAAACGATTTTGGTTTATTATTAAATTATTATTATTACTATTATTATTACTATAACAACAACAACCACAGCAACAATAATAATAATTATAATAATTACAATATTAGCAGCAACAACAACAATAATAATAGTAATATTAACAGCAACATCAATAGCAATAGCAGCAATAGCAACGGCAACAACAACAACAACCTTTTAAACAATATAACCGATAATAATCTTCAAAATTATTACTGAAAATGGATAAGGATTTCAATTTTCCAAAACAAAATTTTGAAAGTTAAACTGATACTTCTTTAATAATTACAAACAACAGATTTATTTAGAGGAGTTTATATAATTCCTAGATGGTGTATAAATAGAAATCTATAAGTTATTTTGAAAATGGAAATTGTATATAAAATTAATATGAGAATTATGCTAATTTAATTTTTAACTTCTCAATTTTGATTTAAAATTTTTTAAGAAATATTTGAGAAAAATTGAAAACAGGAATCTATTATATGATTTAAAAATACTTAAGACCCCCAAAAGTTACGGATGTATAAAATACATAAATTTTTACCACAGATTAACGATCATTATATACTAAAATATATTTAAAATATATAGATATATATATATAATATATATAAAATACATATGATAGAGAGCAAACATAAAATGGAAACTAAAAATCAATTAAGATACACTCATATTTTTTATCACCGAAATGCTGAAAATATTTATTAAAAAAAAAAACAGAAAATATTGAAAATATGATTTCAAACAAAACTAAAAAAAAAAAATTAAACAATATTGCCGCCATTATTAACTTTACAAAACCGCATAAATTACACACTATAGTCATTAAATGAATTAAATTAACTTAAACACATGAATTAAAGAAATTATTATAAATTTTATCTTAAACCAAAAGATTTTTAAAATCTTAAAGATAATTAAAAAAAATATATTGAAATTCATTTTCTTTTTTTTTCACCAAATCCTCGGGCAATATTGGAAATTTTTCTTTAAGAAAATGTTTCTATATATTAAAATTTTTATATAAAAAAATTTCAATTTTTTTTAACAAAGCAAAAAAATCCTCTAAAGGTTTTAAGAAATTGAAAAAAAACTGCAAAAAATATGAAACAAGAATTTAATTATTACAATTAATATAAACAATTAAAAAGGTCTTTTAAAAACGAAAAAACTGCAAAAACCTTTAAAAAAGACTTACGGGAAATTTATACGTTTAAACTCTGAATGAAACTGATTAATTAAAAAAACGCAGAAGAAGAATAAGAATTAATTAATTAATATTATTTTATTTTTTATTAAAAAAAAAAAACTACAAACGTGTTATTTTTTTAAAAATTTTATAATTTATACAAATTTTAACGCGCATTGCTTTCAAATAGTAAACGATCTCACATGTGATCCATTTTTTGTGTAAAGTTTGTTTGTTTATTATTTTTTATATAAAAAAAAAATAATTTACTTACAAATTATTAAAAGTTTTTTTAAAAAAACTTATTAAACCATTTAAAAACAATTGGTTGTTTAATATAGATTCATTTACAAAAATCTATACAAATAAATATTTACAAACTGTTTTCATTTTATCATAATTAACACTGCCGGTCATCAGATTATGACACCTGCTAAATAAGACTATTGGTGTCAATTTCTCTTAGTTTTTCGCTGCTACAAGGTCCATTGAGACTCAACAAATTTTTTCCATTTAGATCAACGTTGGCCAAATAGAGAGCGTTTAAAAAAAATTTCGATGTAAATTTTTTTATAGAAAAATTTCGATAAAAAATTTTTTAAAGAAAAATTTCGTTAAAAAAATTTTTAAAGAAAAATTTCGTTAAAAAAATTTTTAAAGAAAAATTTGGATGAAAAATTTTTTAAAGAAAAATTTTGATGAAGAATTTTGATGTAAATTTTGTTATAGAAAAATTTCGATGTAAATTTTTTTTAAAGAAAAATTTATATTAAAATTTTTGTATAGAAATATTACCATTTAAATTTTTTTATAAAAAATATCGATGTAAATTTTTTTTATAGAAAAATTTCGATTTAAATTTTTTTATAGAAAAATTTCGATTTAAATTTTTTTATAGAAAAACTTATATGAAAATTTTTATATAGAAAAATTTCCATTTAAATTTTTTTATAGAAAAACTTATATGAAAATTTTTATATAGAAAAATTTCCATTTAAATTTTTTTATAGAAAAATATCGATGTAAATTTTTTTTATAGAAAAATTTCGATTTAAATTTTTTTATAAAAAAATTTTGCTGTGAATTTTTTACAGAAAAATTTCGATGTTAATTTTTGTAAAGAAAAATTTTGAATAGAAAAAATTTGAGTACATTTTTTTATAGAAAAATTTCGATGTAAATTTTTTTATAGAAAAATTTCGATGTAAATTTTTTTATAGAAAAATTTCTATGTAAACTTTTTTATAGAAAAATTTCGTTGTAATTTTTTTACAGAAAAATTTCGTTGTAAATTTTTTTATAGAAAAATTTCGATGTAATTTTTTTTAATAGAAAAATTTGGATGTACATTTTTTTATAGAAAAATTTCGATGTAAATTTTTTATAGAAAAATTTGGATGTACATTTTTTATATAGAAAAATTTCGATGTAAATTTTTTATAGAAAAATTTCAATCTAAATTTTTTTATCGAAAAATTTCGATGAAAAATTTTTCAAAGAAAAATTTTGATGTAAATTTTGTTATAAAAAAATTTCGATATAAATTTTTTTTTAAGGAAAAATTTAATGAGAATTTTTTTATAAAAAAAAATTTCGATGTAAATTTTTTTATCGAAAAATTTCGATGTAACTTTTATATAAAAAAATTTCAATGCAAATTTTTAATAGAAAAATTTCTGTATAAGTCTTTTTATAAAAAAATGTTGACATAAATTTTTTTATAGAAAAATTTCGATGTAAAAAATTTACATCTAAATTTTTCTATAAAAAAATTTTTCTTACAAATTTTTCTATAAAAAAAAATTTGATAGAAATTTTTTTATAAAAAAATTGTAAAGTAAATTTTTTTATATAAAAATTTCGATGTAAATTTTTTTTAGAAAAATTTCTATGTAATTTTTTTTTTTTATAGAAAATATAGATAAAATATTGTTTATAAAAAAATGTCAATAAAAAATTTTTTATAGAAAAATTCCGATATAATTTCTTTTATAGAAAAATTTTGACTTTTTTTATAGATAAATTTTAATATAGTTTTGTTTATAGAATATTATAGAATATTTGGATGAACATTTTTTTATAGAAAAATTTCGGTGAAATTTTTTTTTATAGAAAATTTTCGATGAAAATTTTTTATAGAAAATTTTCGATGAAAATTTTTTTATAGAAAATTTCAATTTAAAGACACAATGAGCTATAAGAAAAACGTGAAGTATGCGAATATTCATTACCCAGACATTGACAGCCCAAGTTATGTTCATTAAGTGTCCTAAGCTGACGACCGGCAGTGTAAGTTAACAAAAAAAAAAAAGAAATTTCTTTTTGCCTTAAATTTTTTGTTAATTACTTTTTAAAAATGTTTTTGTTTTCCTCAGACAATAGTGTTAAAACTTTTTACAATAGACAAACTGATATTTTTTTAAATAACCACAATATTCATAGAATTGGTGCTATCCTACAGATTTTATATAGACAAAATACAAATACAAACTACTTACAATATATTTATTATACTCAAATATTAATAAAAAACATACCTTACAATCAATAGACAGTTTTATTGAATTGATTAAAAGTTTAATCAACTGAACAACAACAACAGCAAAAGAAAATGAAATGAAACTATTTTTACCTTAATGACCTGCAACAAAACCACAAACAACAACAACAACAACACACAACTCAAACTCAAACACTCAACAATAAAAGAACACACAAACAAAAAATTACCACGAAAATAAAAACATTTCAGACAAACTACATCAATTTTCGATCATTTTTGGATAACAAAAAAATTTGGGTGCAGAATTTTGGAAGATTTGGGAAATCTTGAGATATTTAAGAGAAAATTTCTATAGTTCACAATTTAGCCAAGTCTGTAGTTCAAACCATTAACATATCTATATTTCAGACTATGGACAAATCTATAGTTCAGACAATGGACAAGTTTATAGTTTAGACTATACAAAAGTTCAGACTATAGACAAGTTTGTAGTTCATATTATAGGCAAGTCTCTTGTATACACTATAGACAAGTCTATATATAGTTCACACTATAGACGTGTATTTAGTTCATATTATAGACAAGTCTATAGTTCAAACTATTGACAAGTCTATAGTTAAC
The DNA here is from genome assembly GCA_933228675.1 of Stomorhina lunata. Classification (NCBI taxonomy): domain Eukaryota; kingdom Metazoa; phylum Arthropoda; class Insecta; order Diptera; family Rhiniidae; genus Stomorhina; species Stomorhina lunata. The sequence continues at coordinate 71,481,785 of OW121743.1, forward strand.
ACTATAGACAAATCTATAGTTAACACTATAGACAAATCTATAGTTCACACTATAGACAAGTCTTCAGTTCACACAATAGACAAGTCTATAGCTCAAACTATTGAGAAGTCTACCGTTCAAGTCTATAATTAACATTATAGACAAGTCTATAGTTTATACTATAGACAAGTCTATAGTTCATACTATAGACGTGTCTGTAGTTCATATTATAGACAAGTCTATAGTTCAAACTATAGACAAGAGTCTATAGTTCACACTATGGACAAGTCTACAGTTCACATTATAGACAAGTCTATAGTTCAAACTATTGAGAAGTCTATAGACAAGTCTATAGTTCACACTATAGTCAAGCTTATAGTTCACACTATAGACTTGTCTGTAGTTCATATTATAGACAAGTCTGTAGTTCACACTAGACAAGTCTATAGTTCAAACTATTGACAAGTCTATATGTTAAGTCTACAGTTAACACTATAGACAAGTCTATAGTTCACACTATAGACAAGTCTACAGTTCACACTATAGACAAGTCTACAGTTCACACTATAGACAAATCTATAGTTCAAACTATTGAGAAGTCTATAGTCCAATTCTATAGTTAACACTATAGACAAGTCTATAGTTCACACTTTAGACAAGACAACAGTTCACACTATAGACAAGTCTATAGTTCACACTATAGGCAAGCCTATAGTTCACACTATAGACTTGCCTGTAGTTCATATTATGGACAAGTCTATAGTTTGCACTAGGCAAGTCTTTAGTTCGCAGTTCAGGTAAGTCTACAGTTCACACTAGAGACAAGTCTATAGTTCAGACATTAGACAAGTCTATAGTTCTGCTTATAGTCTAATAATAAAGTCTCAATTAAGAATTATTGCCAAATCCATTATAGAAACTGGCTCAAGTTTTCTGATCTTTCATAATTTTGATCTCCAAATGAAAATTTCTGATATAATTTTTTTTTTACTAAATATATTTTTTTTTAAAAAAATTTCGATTTAAAATGCGTTAAATTCTTGTTTTGGTTTAAATAAAAAAATGGAAAAACTCAACAGCAAAAAAATAAACACAAAAATTCTCGTTTCGATGAAAAGCAGAAAAAAAAATTTTTTCTTAATTTCAGAAAATAGCACTTTAAAAAAAAATCTAAAAAGAAAATAAAACTAAAATTTCAAATAAAACTCAAAATTAAAATAAAACTAAATTTAATAAACAAAACAGCAAATTTTGTAAAGAAAAAAATATTATACACAATATCAGAAAAACAAAATAATTTTATACAATAAAAAGAAAATTTTAAAATGAAAACTGCATGAAGAAAATTATAAATTATGGAAAAATTAACAAAAAAAAAATAAACAAAACAAAAAGAAAAGAACAGTTTAAATAGAATATCTGTGATCTTAACGATATTTATATGAAAAAATAAAACCAATTATAATAATAATAAAAAATAAAAATTAAAGAAATAATAACCTAAAATAATATGATTTAATAAGAAAATAAGCATATTAATTAATAAATTAACTAATAAACAATTATTAAAAATATAATTATATAAAATTATATATATATTGTAATGATAATTATTATAAATTTAAACATATATAAATTTATATGAATTAAATTAGTTTTAAATTTTTATTTAAATTAAGTTATATTAAACAATTTCTTTATTTTTCCAAACCTTTTTTCATGTTTCTTTTAATTTAAATTCGTAACAAAAAAAATCTTAAATATTTTATTTATTAAAATTATACTAAAAAAATACGTTTAAATTGTAGTGAGACAAAAAAAATATAAAAGAAAAGTTAACACACACATACACACTTTTTATGGCATAATTAACAAATGTATACTTAAATTTAAAATTATTAAACAAACAAAAAATTAAATTAAAAATTAATTAAATATAAAAAACAAGCACAATATTTAAAGAAAAGCTTATATTTAGGATTTATTTTTTTATTAACTTTAATTTAAACAAAAAAAAACTATTAAACAATATTTGGGAATATGCCCGATAAGCTTTCTTGTGTATAATGAAAGCTTAACGCAAGCTTATAACCAAAAGCCAAAAGCTTTTTTGAATCTGTTATCAAGTTTTTCTCAAGCATATTCCCTTAAATTATGTTTATATTTTTAACTACACTGTGCTTGAAACTAAAAAGCTTAGAAAATGACTCTCACATCAGCCGCAGATAATTCGAAATATATCCATAGAGCTATTCAAGAAAAGGCCTTTATCAAGGCTTCATTCTTTCTTCTTTAACTGGAATAATCCAGATTTTTCTTATAACTGAATTCTGAACAAAAGCAAACTATGACAAAAATATAAAATCCTGTAACGTACGTTTTCCCTAAATTGACAGATTGTTCTCTCCAGATTTTTTCAGTTGAAGCAATCATTTAAATCGGTTTACAAACAAAAGAGATATGAGCCTGAAAGCAAAACACTTCTTATCAAAAAGACATAGTCATATTAGGTTAATATCTCACATATAAGACCTATGTCTCATAAATAAGACCAACATTTCATTTTTGGGGTCTATGTCTTATTTAAAGTTCAGACTACAGAAAAGTCTATAGTTTAGACTTAAGACAAGTCTATAGTTCAGACAATCGACAAGTCTATAGCTCACACTATAGACAAGTCAATAGCTTACACTATAAACAAGTCTATAGTTCAGACAATGGACAAGTCTGTAGTTCTGACTATTGACAAGTCTATACTTCAGACTAAAGACAAGTCTATAGTTCAGACTGTAGACAAGTCTATAGTTCAGACTGTAGACAAGTCTATAGTTCAGACTGTAGACAAGTCTATAGTTCACAGTATAGACAAGTCTATAGTTCACACTAGATACAAGTCTACAGTTCATACTATAGACAAGCCTAAAGTTCACACTATAGATAAGTCTATAGTTCACACTACAGACAAGTCTAGAGTTCACACTATAGACAAGTCTACAGTTATAGACAAGTCTACAGTACACACTATAGACAAGTCTTAAATTAACGCTACAGACAAGTCTACAGTTCATACTATTGACAAGTCTTTTGTTATAGTTATAGTTAACACTACAGTCACACTATAGACAAGTCTTAAGTTCATACTAAAGACAAGTCTATAGTTCACCCTATAAACAAGTCTATAGTTAACACTACAGGCAAGTCCTCCGGTTTCACTATAGTCAAGTCTAAAGTTCATACTATAGAAAAGCCTATAGTTCAGACCATAGACAAGTCTACAGTTAACGCTACAGACAAGTCTTAAGTTCATACTAAAGACAAGTCTATAGTTCACCCAATAAATAAGTCTATAGTTAATACAACAGAAAAGTCTATAGTTCTGATATTAAGAACCTTGTCTCATATATAAGACCATCGTCTCCAATATATGACCTACGTCTCATATATAAGACCAACGTCTCCAATATATAACCTACGTCTCATATATAAGACCTACGTCTCATATATAAGACCAACGTCTCATATATAAGACCTATGTCTCATACATAAGACCAATGTCTCATATATAAGACCTATGTCTCATATATAAGACATATGTCTCATACATAAGACCTTTGTCTCATATATAAGACCTACGTCTCATATATAAGACCTACAAAATTTCATATATCAGACCAACGTCTCATATAGATATAAGACCTTCGTCTTATATATAGGACCTACGTCTCATATATAAGACCTACGTCTTATATATAAGACCTACGTCTCATATATGAGACCTACGGTTCATATAAAAAACCTACGTCTCATATATAAGACCTACGTCTCATATATAAGACCTACGTCTCATATATAAGACCTACGTCTCATATATAAGACATACGTCTCGTGTATAAGACCTGCGTCTCATATATAAGACCTACATCTCATATATTAGACCTTCGTCTCATATATAAAACTTACGTCTCTTATATAAGACCTACGTCTCATATATAAGACCTTTATCAGATATATAAGATCTTTGCCTCATATGTTAGATCCAGGTCTCATATTTAAGAACTATTTACATCTCATATATAAGGCTCTCATCTTATATTTAATACCTGCGTGTTTATATAAGACCTTCGTCTCATATATGAGACCTATGTCTCATATATAAGGCCCACATCTCATATATAAGACCTTTATTCCATATGTGAGATCTTTGCCTCATATGTTAGACCCACGTCTCATATTTAAGAACTATTTACATATCTACGTCTCATACATTAGATATTTAAGATCTACGTCTCATATAGAAGACATTAGTCTCATATATAGACCTACGTCTCATATATAGACCAACGTCTCATATAGAGGACCTACGTCTCATATATAGGGCCCACAACTCATAACTTTAAAAAATATATATGATTGGGTAAACTTGGGTATAAAATGGTTTCTTTAGTTCAGATTACTTTCTTGTTTGCAGTTTAAACGATTGTTAAGTCTATATCGAACTATAGCGGGGTCTATTAAAGGTTCATCATTTAAAACTAGTCAAGAATCAAAATCGAAGTTATGACAGAAAAATGAAGGCCCTTGTAAAATCAACAAATCAGATTTTTCTTTAGATTAATCTACCAATTTCTCTAGATTATTCTCACTTAAAAAATGATTTAAATCGGTTTAATAATATCAAAATTATAGAAAATAAAGCACACAGACCTAAAAAACGCATAATTCTCATTTAAAAAAGCTCATTCATTTGACCATCATTGATCTATATAATCTGATCTAGACAAAAATTTAAGTAGTTAGCTTAAAAGTGTTTTCACTTTATTCTTCATATCTCCTTAATTTGTACATCGATTTTTATGATTTCTTCAGCAAAGATAATGTAGACAAAATGATTTATCGATCTCTTAAACAATCAGGTCCATGATTTTATCAAATTTTTTAAAATCCTCTGCTATAAACTGTGATTCATTAAAAAAAAATGATATATAAAAAAATAAAAGAGGTTTTACTTTAGCCTTCATATCTCTGTCATTTTTGAACCGATTATTAAGGTTTCTTTAAGAAAGATAATACAGATACAATAGGCTATCAATTTGTAAAAGAAGAAATTCCATTAAAATTTAAAACTTTTGTTATAAAATGTGTTTTTAACATATTTAATAAATATATGAGAAAATTTTGTTTTTTAACAAAAATGTTAAAGTTCTAATAGATTTTTGTGGTACAATATATCAATATTAACTTTGGCTTTAAGTTTTCGAGGGAGCTTTGAAGCTCAGACATAAAGCTTTCAGGCACAGTGTTTTATTTAATATAAAATTTTATCAAATTTAAAAACGAGTGTGAGCACTTTGGTATTTTCTTTTTGTTAATTATATGATTTTTAAAAATTTATTTTAGATCTTAAAACATTTTTTTTAAGTTTAAATAATTTTAATATCAAAAGCTTTATTTGGGCTTGGACAAGATTTTAAAGCTTGAACATTTTTCTAGACAAGAAAAGAAACTTTTTTTTAAATTTAACATAAATTTTAAACCCAAAAACGATCTCAAAATTTTTCTTTAACAACAAAAAAAAAAAACATTTACAAATTTTTAAGTTTCTTTTTTTCGGAAATAAGAAAAAGAAAAACCTTTTAGATGAAGTTTAAGGGAAATATTTTAGGTTTTATTAACAATTAGGGTATGAACACTTTTATTTTTGAAGATATTAAAATAAAAAAAAATATGGACTCGAAATTCAAAATTCTAAATTAAACAAAATTTAAATAATTAACAAAAAAAAAATTGTTATAAAAAAAACAATTTATGATAAAAAAAAGAAATTAAAATGAACAACAAAAAAAAACAAAACTTTTTGGCTTATACAACCCTTTGGCTTATAAAAATTTGGCTGTGATAGTGTTAAAAACATATAAAATTTAGTCTTAACTTTAAACAAAAGAAAAATCAATAAAAAATCTTTAAAATTTAACAAAAAACAAAAACACAATTTAGACAAAATTTTTTAAAAAATTATTTGTTATTTAAGATAATTAAACAAAAATTATGAACATAAAAACAAGAAACAAGGTTAGGACTCAGTATTAAATTGTGATGTTAAAATTTTTTCAAAATCTTAAAGAAAAATATTACAAACAATTTAGGACAAAAGAAAAATCTAACTAAATTCTTGATAATATTAAAATAAAATAATATAAAATAAAAAATGATAAATAAAATAATAAAAAAAAAACAAAATTGTGATTTTCGGCCTTTAAAGAACAAAAACAACAAAAAAAAACATTTTTGGACTTAAGTATAAAATTTAAAAAAAAAATATAATAAAAACAATTGATAATAATAAATTGAAGAGAAAAATTTTAACACACAATATTTTAATTTGGCTTTTTTTAGTTTTCCCAAAAAAAAAAAATCTCAACTCATTATAAAAAAGATCTCAAAATTTAGAAGATCTTTTCCAAGATCCTCAGAATTAAATCTAATTTTAAAACCACTTTCCCCTTTGAAAGATTGTTAAAGTTATACTGTCCGATTTATTTAAATATACCCACCCAAAATGCTTAGTTAAATGTTTATATTAGGAAATCGGTTGAAGGAAATTTGTCTATATATCTAGGGGATTTTAAATAAATACCACTCGCTACTTAATCAACAAAAATATTTTTAAACTACGAGTTATTGGTAACTTTTTTATTTTTTGAAAATATAATAAATAAATGTCCAAAAAAAATTGTTCCTTGGGTTATATGGGCAAATCCTGCGTGACGGACGATACATTTGTACGGATTTTGGTGCACTTAAATGAATCCCATTGTCGTTCTACACTAGATATCTTTGCACAGATTTCAGAGAATATTAGCCGATCGATTGTGCTATGGAATGGCATTTGTTAATTTACATATTTGTTTTTGGGGGAAAAGATATTCGCTTTTAAAGTTCTGTGACGGACGTTACAAAAAATGGAAGTGACTTTTTTTTCAACACATGTTTCTGTAATTTTCATCAAATCGCTCATAGTAATAAAAAAAATTGCAAATACTAATTATAGATAGAGGAAAATCAGAGGAGTTTCCAGTTTCACCAAAAATCCATAAATGAACTGTTGCGGACGCTACGTGAGGTTTTTACAGTTTTTACTTGAATGTTTTTTATTAGAAAAAAAATTCATATTTCATATTTTTTTTAAGGATTCGCTAATCAGTGAAAATAATGGTTTTATTCAGGGACCGAAAATTACTGTTATTTTTGAATTTTTGATTAAAAAAAGCAACCTCAAGGAAATGTCAGAGAATAAAACCAAGTACACCATTTAGATAGTCTTGGACCAAATTTTCAAAAAATGCGATGTTTTTAAAATCTAATTTTTATTTTTTAGCAAAAAATAACAGTTATTTTTCGATTTTTATTTTATTGAGCAAAATTAACTTTTATTTTTTCGAGCAAAAATAAAAGTTATTTTTTAACTTTTATTTTTTCGAGCAAAAATAACAGTTATTTTTTACTTTTATTATTTCGAGCATAAATAAAAGTTATTTTTTTACTTTTATTTTTTCAAGCAGAAATAAAAGTTATTTTTTGACTTTTATTTTTTCGAGCAGAAATAAAAGTTTTTTTTTGACTTTTATTTTTTCGAGCAGAAATAAAAACTAATTTTTGTGTTTTCAACCGTAATTATGATTACAAAACTCAACTCCCCTGAATAAAAGTTAAAAAATAACTTTTATTTTGCTTGAAAAAAAAGTCAAAAATAACTGTTATTTTTTATCGAAAAAATAAAAGTCAAAAAATAACTTTTATTTCTGCTCGAAAAAATAAAAGTCAAAATATAACTTTTATTTTCTGACTTTTACGATAAAAGTTATAACAGTTACGGTCCCTGGTTTTATTTGCTCCCGAATTTCATCTATTTTTTGTTCATGTTCGCCGTTAAAATGCAATTTTTGGGCACAATTCAATATTTCACAAAACGGCTACATAGATATATATATTTAAAGTTTTACACTTTTTGCATCTTGATTTTCGTTCCAAGAATGCTGCGGCCAGCTGTTAGAGTGTCCCAAAAATCAATTTTTTTCAAAAGCATCAAATTTGCCCCACTGTATATTTTTTTAACACCTAATACCTTAAATGTTATCTTTGGTTATAGCCAGAGTTATTGCTTTATGAATAAGACATACATGGGTTCGTAAATTTAGTATTTGATAAATATAATTTTGTAAAAAATATTTACTGTGACGGACGCTACACACTTTCAGATACATATTATCCTGTAAAATGCTCTATTAACATCTATATATTTTGAGCCTGGTGTAAAGCATACTACAAGTTCAAAAAACAAAAAACCTTTATTTCTGTGACGGACGCTACACACTGTGAGCCCTTTTTTACTTGACGTTATTTATATCACTCCAATTACTTTTGATGGGGTCTTTTACATCTAATTGTATAAAATTAAGCAGACGTTGAGCCTCTACTGAAATTTGATAGCTAAATGGATGTTTTTGCTATTTTTATGAACTTTTAAAAAATCTATTATTTCAAAAAATTTATAAAAATTCGAGATGGGTGCAAATAAAGACCTGCCATTCACAAAGAGACCAATCAAAAATTGTCTCCATTATATATTCTAAAGGATCAATATATGGTAAATTTTTCCATATACAAAAATACGTGATTTTGACAGTTTGAAAAGTTTTGTCCTTGGGGTAATGTTTTTCGGATTTGCCCATATGCGACCCGGTCTATGAAAAGGGAAAAAGTGGCTTATGACACAAAAACAAAACTTTGAAAAATTAGCTAAAAATTTCGAAAATTTAGCTAATTTTTCGAAATTTTGTTTTGGAGTCATAAGCCACCTTTTCATAGATCGGGTCACATATATCTAGGACTAGGGGATCACTTGATATTTAGATCAACAAAGATATTTGTAAAGTACGTGTTATTGATAACTATGTAACTCTTTGAAATTTAGTCAAATTTTATGGCAAAAAAGTTGTTCCTTATGATGCCCCAATTGATAGTAGGATAGTACGATATTAAAAGTACCAAAAATAAAGTACCAAAAAGACTTTTGTTGCTTAAAATAAGAAGTAGTACTCCCCTATATAAATAGAACCATTAACTGTAGCCGATTTCCTTTTAAAGTCATTTTGCTTAAACCTTTCTGTTGGGTATATTTAAGTGAATCCGACTGTGTATTAAATATTTTTACAAAAATTCGTAATAAAAGGTTTTTTTCTTTTTCTTATATTGTTCAAGTTCCTTTGACATCCTTTTTGCATAAAAAGCTTTACCCATTTTTTTAAGGAAATTAATAATCACATTCCACAGCAAACAATTAAATTAGACGTGATATATAAGGTTTAATTACATAAAACAATAAATAATTTATATAATTAATTAAAATTATTAAATTTCCTTAAGATAACACTTAAAATCCAAAAAAGCTCAAATAAAGCTTTTTCTCTCTTTTATTTTGTAAACTTTAAACATTTACTTTTTCTTATTACTCTCATCTTATATTTCTTTTAATTCTCCATAAATCTTCTTAAATCTTATAAAAAAAATTATTTAATTTTAATTTAATTCTAATTTAATTTTAATTAAAAATTAAAGTAATTATAAAACTTTCTATCTAATTGTATAAATTTTCTTTGTGTTTTTTTTTTCAAATGAAAAAAAAAAACTTGTATCATTTTATTCTTAAGTTCTTAGTTTATTATTATTAATTAATTATAATTACTTATAAAAGATAATAATTGTTTTATTTTAATTTAAATTTAATTATTACAAAATAATTACAAAAAAACCTACAGCCCCTCTTAAAACAACAACAACACACACACAATGAATTTGTAATGTTATCCCGAAATTAAACAAAATTTTAATTAAAGAAAAATTTTAATTAAAACCAAATTTAATTACTAAAATTTTTGTTAGTTTATGACATGTTCGAAACAGAAAAAGTTGATTAAAAATTTAATAAAAAAAAAAACTATTACAAAATTTTTGGTTTGTTTTGCTTTTTATTTTTTTTTTGGAAAAAAATCATCATTATTTCATTTATTTCAAAATCATTAAAATTCATTGTGTTTATAATAATGTAAAGCTTTAATGTTAATCATCTAAATTTTTAAGAAAGATGGCAACACTTTCGTAATTTTTGCTAAAGAAATGTTATATCTATTTTTTCTGAACGAAATTTTTGTTCAGAAGCAACTTTAGTTTCGAAAAATTTAGCTATCATTATGTTTACTCTAACGAAACTACCCAAAAAAGTCCGAAGTTGTCAAAAATTACTCAACAAAAAAAAAACAACTTGTATTAAAAGTTTTGTACGGAAACACTTTTGAGTTATTATTGTAACTGCGATATTATCGGTAATATCGTAGAAGTGACAGTCCCTAAGAATTCCGAGTCGCTCCGGTACGAAGAACCGACTGCCGTGGGAACGAACACTTTTGAGTAAATTTGGGTTGTTTCATTAAAGTAAAGTAAAGTATTTAAAATTATTTTGTCATATCAAAAATTTTACAAATTTTTTTATTTAAAAGAACATTAAACTGCAAGAGATACACTGAAACATGTTAGCCCAGTTTCATAAAAATTTGATAACTGTATCAAGTTATAGGCATATAACATGGGTATGTTTTGAAAAAACTCTTTAAAAAAACTAACTTTTGAACCAAAGCGAAATTCAAAATTTTTAATAACTCTAAAAAGTTAGGATTCTTCTATATATCGACGCTTTATATTCAAAAAGTGCTATCTACATTTTTGACCAAAATGGTTTTTAATGGAAACGTGTTCCTTGGCTTATTTGTCATATGTTATATAAATTTTAAGGAAGAAAAATAATTTAAAAACATTTTTTTTTTTATAAATTGTGTTTGTGCTATCTACATATAATCAAAAAATAGTGCTATCTACATTAAAAATATTTGTGGAAATAATAACAATTGTTATAAAATATACATTGTAATTTGTGATAAACCAACAAAATGGACCACAATTCCCTGCAACGTACTGTAATCATGGATTTCTAAAATATACTCGGCCTTTGACCTTAACGGATTGTAAATAAACGTCATGTAAGAAAGAGAATACATTGAATTCTATTGACATATTTATAATAAATCTTGTTTTATTCAAAAAACTTGTTATTTTAATTAAAATTCGTGATATTTTGATAAAAGCTTCAATTTTCGTAATATTTTATTTTTTTCTTGTTAAAATAATGCTATCTACTTGCTTTAGTACTTGAAACGATAAAATTTTAACTCGTAAAAAGTGCTATCTACTATAGAACCGAAAATATAAGGAGTTAATAAAAAAAACTTAATTGGTACAAGATCTTAGCCCCGATTTGTATGGTATTGTAAAACAAAGTTTATTTATTTCTCTTATAGTTAATGACAAAAACAGTTTTTTCCCTCTCCTGTAAAATTGTGAATTTGTAGATAGCACTTTTTGAATATAAGCCCTCGATATACAAAATTTCGTCGAAATTGGAGATGGTGTTTCAAAATTTTTTCAAAAAATTTTTATTTCTCCCTTGTTGAAAAATTAAAGCAGTTGCTAAAACATTTCAATTGATTGATAACAAAAATTAAAATTAAACCAATTCGAGCTGAAATTGTTTCTAAACAATTTTACTCTCCTTCCTAAAAAAAATACATGTCAAACTACACATAAAAAAATTATTTCGAAACAAAAATCTTGTTCAGAAACAATAGGAAAATTAAGTTTTATAAAATTATAAAAATTTGAAAAAAAGTGAAAATTTCATCGTTATTTGAAAAAAGTTTGAAAAATACGTTTGTTATTATATTTCATATTTGAAATGATTGACATAGACCTTACTGGGTACAAGTGTCAGAAATATTCTATATGTCGAAAAAAAAAGACATTATAGGCGACCGCGGAAGAGTATTTTTAATTTCTTAGAAATATATCTTACAGCAATTTTTATAATAATTGAATACCCTTAGATAAAACTCGCTTGAGGCCCTATGCTCCACTGGGAGTCAAGGATAACAGAAGAAGAAGAAGAAGATAAAACTATCAAAGGAATTTTATAAAACCATTCAAAATTATCCAATTCGGATCAAAAAAAAATTCTGGCGACGAAGGCGGTTTAAAAATCATCCTTTAAAAAATCTTTTAAAGTCATTCCAAAAAATTATTCAATAGATCTTTATAACGTTTTTCCACCAGTTTTTAATAGGTTTGTGTCTCGAATATTAAAATTGCTTGTTTCAAAAGAATGTCTTCTGTTCGTCTCGCCAGATTTTGCAAGCCTTCAAATGACTTTACGATGACTTATAGTAAATCACGCCCTAAACAAGTATACACAGGTTACGGTGTTTTTTCTGGCGACGAAGACGGTTTAAAAATCATCCTTTCCAAAATCTTTTAAAGTCATTCCAAAAAATTATTTAATAGATTTTTATAACGTTTTTCTACTAGTTTTTAATAGGTTTGTGTCTCGAATATTGAAATTACTTGTTTCGAAAGAATGTCTTCTGTTCGTCTCGCCCGATTTTGCAAGCCTTCAAATGACTTTATGATGACTTATAGTAAATCACCCCTAAACAAGTATACACAGGTTACGGTGTTTTTGTTTATTGTTTCTCTGAATAGAATTTCAAAGAAAAATAGTGTATAAACAGAATTCACTATTATTCATATTTTTTAAATTTTGTTTACTTGATAACAAAATAAAATCTAAAAAGGACGCACATATATTGATACAAACAAATAAAATTGCCATGGTACTTTGAGTCCTATTTTTTTGCAATTGCATATTAGCCCCTTAAGGAAAATTACGAGTGTCGCCCGCAAACATTTTCTGTGCCAAATTCGAAATTGACGGGCTATGTCCGCCGCATATTTAAATGTTTCAAAAGCAGTAGTAGTAAATTAAATAGTCAGAGCACGCATATTTCTTCGAAATTAAATCGTGTCGCAAGGGTTTAATGAAACATCATCTGCAAGCAGGCTAATTATTCCATCAAATATTTCAATGAACACAACTTAAAAACTTCGATAATTTTCAGAATTATTGTCTGATGTCTAATAATAAAAATATTTTAGACTCGATTATATCGAAATGGCAAAAAAATATGCACTATTGTTTTATTAAGGGGACGATATATAATTCCGTAAATAGAAATATTTTGAATATGATCGATCCCCGATCAAAAGCGGTGGTTCACCTCATAACTCAGCTAGTCCCCGGGCTATGTAAAACTACTCTAACTAATGCATTTGCCGTTCGGAGTCGGAGTTAAATCATAGGTCCCTTTCAATGAGTCTAAAAAAATAGAATCGGATGCAGCTCATTGTCTGAGAGAAGTACTCCTGTTCCAATTGGAATGTTGTCGGGGAATTATATATATAACTACAAATTATTTAACATAACTCGAAGCTGAATTGAATGTTATCTCAGATTTGAAAGAAATACACAAAATATCACAGTTATATAATTGCGACCTACGAAACGTTTTCCTCAGCTGATCAAAAAATTATATCCCGAAATAAATGGTAGTCAGAAGAAGAAAAATTTGGGCCATACCCCTTTTAGATTGTGATGTATCGATTGTGCGGGTGGGTTTCGGTTTCAATATTTTTGTTTCTGTTAGCCCAATGTAAAAAAGACCGGCATGCATTGATTGTGCTGATTGTTTTTTTTTTTATTAGCTTCACACATTTCTCTTCTGTTTGATTTACCTCTACTTGAATTATTGCGAAATTCTTCAATCACACTTCGGTTTTAGCAAAACGAGCCGTAAATGAATTGCATCTTTAATTACAAAAGTATTAATAGTTTAAAATAATGAAGTGCACATTTATTAACTAAAAAAATTATAAATTTTAATATTTCAAACTAGTTAAAATCGTTTGATACAATACAAATGTGTTTTAGTTAAAAATATTAACCAAGATGCATCAATTGTGCGTGTACTGAAAATCTTTGTATTATAAAAAAATAAAATAATAGATCAAAGGGTGTTTTCTTTCAACGAAACACGACCAGATTCAAGGTCATAATCAAGTCTTGCAAACCGGTTATAAACAGTTTGGAAAGCAGTTTAAGGAAAGTTTTGGACCTCCCTTATTCCTTTCAGACCTGACACAAAACTAACATGATTTTTACTTATAATTTTAAGAATATATGTATAACACAGTACGACAAAATCAAATTTTTTTTGAGTACACATGAGTAATGTTAATAGAATATGAAAATAGGCTTAAAATAAAGAAATACGTGTCTCGGCGTTTTGCTGTAGCACGTCAGAATTTTAAGAAAATCTATTTTAAAGATTCGAAGGACCGTGGAGGTTCACTTGTAACGTAATTCTATTATAAAAAGTTCTATAAAAATAGAATGGGTTAACCGTTTTAAGTGTTTGAGCCAGTTTTGAAAAGGGAATTAAATTTGGATTTGTTTTAATTAAAAAACTATTTTTTCCGCTAGAGGACGTTTCAATTTTCATGTAAAATTAAAAAAAAACATCCAAAAAATGTAATAGAATGTAAATGTAATGCAAAAATACAAAAATTAATATGATATCTTAACTATTATTTTGTGTCAAAAATGTTGTTCGTTTAGTTTTCATACAATTTTTGGATATTTTTTAATTTTACATGAAAATTAAAGCGTCCTCTAGCGGAAAAAATAGTTTTTTATAAAAACAAATCCAAATTTAATTCCCTTTTCAAAACTGGCTCAAGCATTTAAATCGGTTCACCCATTCTATTTTTGTAGAACTTTTTATAATAGTATTACGTTAAAAGTGAACCTTCACGGTCCTTCGAATCTTTAAAATCTATTTTCTTAAAATCCTGAAGTGCTACAGCAAAACGCCGAGACACGTATTTCTTTATTTTAAGCCTACTTTCATATTCTGTTAACATTACTCATGTGTACTCAAGAAAATTTAATTTTGTCGTACTGTGTTATACATATATTCTTAAAATTTTGAATAAAAATCATGGGAGTTTTGTGTCAGGTCTGAAAGGAATAAGGGAGGTCCAAAAGTTTTCTTAAACTGTTTATAACCGGTTTGCAAGACTTGATTATGACCTTGAATCTGGTCGTGTTTCGTTGATTACTCTTCTCGGTACAGGTTCCTTATCATCGTTTGACCCGATTTCAACAACTCAGAATAGAAAACACCCTTTGATCTAACTTAATACAGAATATTATCTTGAGTCATGAACATTGGGCGTTGATATTTGACTAATTGTCCTGAGTTTCAGAAATACGAACATTTCAGAAATATATATTTTTTTTTTTTGTAGTGACACAGCAAAATATTTTTTTTATTCACAAAATTTGGTATATTTACAGCGACTGAATAACGAAGAGTTATCACACATTACACTTCGTCGTCTATCGAATAAAAAAATATAAAGTTGTTTACTCTCCAAAATACCATATTTGTTATTATTGACACAAACCCAATAGCAGAGATATAGACCTTAAATTCTGATGCAAAAACATTAAAAGATTACAAATTACAAACAACATTTTTTTTTTATTTTCGTATTACACTCCATTTATTGATCGATTTTAATAATTTCAACAAATATAATTAATTGGTCGATATCGTAATAACGCATGTATTTAAGCTACTTACGGGCTTTATAATGTTTATAGTTATAGGTTTCGGTCTAAAATTGGACAAATTTAAAGAAATTTTATAACTTTGAGTATTTTAATGCAAATTTTCCAAAGTTGTTTTGTCCCAGGCACATAATATTTTAAATAATTGTCCATTTCAGACAGAATTTGTTGACTAATTCAATAGATTCGTCTTGACATCTATTTATTTTTTAGAAAGAAATAATCTGTTAGTGAAATTTTTCCTAATTTTCGATGTTCGGTTAGGCCATCATCGTAAGATAATTACGTACTATACCCAAGTTCTATAACCTAATAAAGACCAATTATATCAAAAAAACTGAATTACAAAGATGAAACTGGAAATGTTGTATGCTTAATGCTGTTCAAACGCTGTTCAAATTTGTTTGTTTTCAGAACATTATAACTCGTATTTATTCTGTTTTCGAACTTGGGAATAATGTCGTTGTTTTCGATCTCAAACATTTTTCTTTTTTTTTTTGGGTGGTTGAAATTTTTCTAGAAATATTTTGTACTCTAGATCTATAAAAAAAAAACTTTGATGAAATGAGTTCTCTCGAGGAGTATATTTTCCTCTAAAGACCCAACTTAAAACAAATTTGGTTGAAAAATTGTTTCTCTTGTGAATTTTGCCCTCATTATACTCAACATAAAGCTTTACATTATTTCATATCAAAACATCTTTCTCATTTCAAAAGGAAGTATATTTTATAACAACACTTTTGTTTATAAATTTTTATTATTTACAATAAATATAAATTTCTTAATTTATTATAAGTTCCTTATAAATTATTATGTTAAAATTTTAGTTATTTTGTTTTGGATTTTTAATAATAATATTAATTTGAAAGTTCCTTGGATTTGGTTCCCCGATTTACAACGAAATTTATATTTTTGTTTTTTTTTTTATATTTTAATACAAAAAGCCATTTTTTAAAAAAAATTCAAAATATTTTAACAAAGAAAACAAAATACTAAAGTTACTCAAGAATCTCAAATTATTATTAAAAAAAAAAATAAATTTAGGCTTTTTTAAGAAAAAAAATTAAGTTAAAAATTTTTTTA
The DNA here is from genome assembly GCA_933228675.1 of Stomorhina lunata. Classification (NCBI taxonomy): domain Eukaryota; kingdom Metazoa; phylum Arthropoda; class Insecta; order Diptera; family Rhiniidae; genus Stomorhina; species Stomorhina lunata. The sequence continues at coordinate 71,498,478 of OW121743.1, forward strand.
TTAAAAATTTTAGTTGTTAAAATTGAATTAACTTTTCTTTAGACAAAAAAAAAAACTTTTACTTTAAAAATATATGTTGCCTTGTTAGATCATCAAAATTTAATTAATTTATATTCATTTTTAGGAAAGAAAATAAAAATTAAACAAAAAAAAAACACGTACACGCTAAATTAAAATTTTTAGAAAAAATTTTATCTGAAAAATAAAAATAATTTTTAGGCATTGAACAAAATTATAATAATAATCATTTTTGGTATAAAAAAAAACTACAAAAAATAAAACAAAGTTAAAGCATTTTAGAGCAATAAATAGTTGACAAAATAAAATTTATGAAAAATATACACTAACAAAAATTTTTGGCCCAAAATTATGAAAAATTTGAAATTTATACAGTTGAAAACAAATAACAAAAACAAAATTATATATATCAAGGAAAATTATATATTAAATATTAGAATAAAATTAAATTTTCTTAAGAAAACAAGACAACAATATAAAAAATTTAAAGACATACAGTTCAATTTACTTAAATATACCCAACCAAAAGGGATAAGTAAAATATCTATATAAAGAAATCGGCTGGAGTAAATCTTTCTTATTGGTTAACATTTTGTGGAAACCAAAAATATTTCAATATTTTTCAATACAAATTTGAAAGCTATAAATTTTGAGTATAATTTAAAAAAGCAAAAAAAGTTACCATTAACAAAATCTTTTTATCAAAAAATTTTCTAAATAAAATTTTTATCAAAAAATTTTCTAAAGAAAATTTTTATCAAAAATTTTTCTAAAGAAAATTTTTATTAAAAATTTTTTAAAGAAAATTTTTATCAAAGACTTTTGTAAAGAAAATTTTTATCAAAAATTTTTGTAAAGAAATTTTTATCAAAAATTTTTGTAAAGAAAGTTATTATCAAAAATTTTTCTAAAGAAAATTTTATAAAAATTTTTCTATAGAAAATTATTTTTATCAAAAAATTTTCTATTTATTTTTATCGAAAATTTGTCTATAGAAAAATTTTTTTATCAAAAATTTGTCTATAGAAAAATTTTTTATCGAAAATTTTTCTATAGAAAAATTTTTTATCGAAAATTTTTCTATAGAAAAATTTTTTATCGAAAATTTTTCTATAGAAAAATTTTTTTATCAAAAATTTGTCTATAGAAAAATTTTTTATCGAAAATTTTTCTATAGAAAAATTTTTTATCGAAAATTTTTCTATAGAAAAATTTTTTATCGAAAATTTTTCTATAGAAAAATTTTTTATCGAAAATTTTTCTATAGAAAAATTTTTTATCGAAAATTTTTCTATGGAAAAATTTTTTATCGAAAATTTTTCTATAGAAAAATTTTTTTATCGAAAATTTTTCTATAGAAAAATTTTTTTATCGAAAATTTTTCTATAGAAAAATTTTTTTATCGAAAATTTTTGTACAGAAAAATTTTTTATCGAAAATTTTTCTATAGAAAAATTATTTTATCGAAAATTTTTCTATAGAAAAATTTTTTTATCGAAAATTTTTCTATAGAAAAATTTTTTTATCGAAAAATTTTCTATAGAAAAATTTTTTTATCGAAAAATTTTCTATAGAAAAATTTTTTTATCGAAAAATTTTCTATAGAAAAATTTTTTTATAGAAAATTTTTCTATAGAAAAATTTTTTTATCGAAAAATTTTCTATAGAAAAATTTTTTTATCGAAAAATTTTCTATAGAAAAATTTTTTTATCGAAAAATTTTCTATAGAAAAATTTTTTTATAGAAAATTTTTCTATAGAAAAATTTTTTTATCGAAAATTTTTCTATAGAAAAATTTTTTTATCGAAAAATTTTCCATAGAAAAATTTTTTTATCGAAAAATTTTCTATAGAAAAATTTTTTTATCGAAAATTTTTCTATAGAAAAATTTTTTTATCGAAAATTTTTCTATAGAAAAATTTTTTATCGAAAAATTTTCCATAGAAAAATTTTTTATCGAAAAATTTTCCATAGAAAAATTTTTTTATCGAAAAATTTTCTATAGAAAAATTTTTTTATCGAAAATTTTTCTATAGAAAAATTTTTTTATCGAAAAGTTTTCTACAGAAAAATTTTTTTATCGAAAATTTTTCTATAGAAAAATTTTTTTATCGAAAATTTTTCTATAGAAAAATATTTTTATCAACAATTTTTCTATAGAAAAATTGTTTTGTCAAAAATTTTTCTATAGAAAAATTATTTTATCGAAAATTTTTCTATAGAAAAATATTTTTTTATAGAAAATTTTTTATCGAAAATTTTTGTATAGAAAAATTTTTTATCGAAAATTTTTCTATAGAAAAATTTTTTTATCGAAAAATTTTCTATAGAAAAATTTTTTATCGAAAAATTTTCTATAGAAAAATTTTTTTATCGAAAAATTTTTTATAGAAAAGTTTTTTTTTTAAATTTCTTTTATCGAAGATTTTTCTATAGAAAAATTTTTTTATCGAAAATTTTTCTATAGAAAAATATTTTTATCAAAAAATTTTCTATAGAAAAATAATTTTATCGAATTTTTTTCTAAAGAAAAATATTTTGAACGAAAATTTTTCTACAGAAAAATATTTTATTTATTATTAAAAAAAAAAATTATAGAAAAATATTTTTATAGAAAATTTTTCTATAGAAAAATATTTGTATCGGAAATTGTTTTATTGAACATTTTTTTTATCTAAAATTTTTCTGTAGAAAAATTTTTTTATCTTAAATTTTTCTGTAGAAAAATTTTTTTATCGAAAATTTTTCTATAGATAAATTTATTTATCGAAAATTTTTCTATAAAACAATTTTTTCTCGAAAATTTTTCTATAGAAAAAATTTTTATCGAAATTTTCTATAGAAACATTTTTTTATTAAAAATTATAGAAAAATATTTTTATAGAAAATTTTTCTATAGAAAAATATTTGTATCGGAAATTGTTTTATTGAACATTTTTTTTATCTAAAATTTTTCTGTAGAAAAATTTTTTTATCTTAAATTTTTCTGTAGAAAAATTTTTTTATCGAAAATTTTTCTATAGATAAATTTATTTATCGAAAATTTTTCTATAAAACAATTTTTTCTCGAAAATTTTTCTATAGAAAAAATTTTTATCGAAATATATTTATCGAAAAATATTTTTATGGTAAATTTTTCTATAGACAAATGTTTTTATGGTAAATTTTTCTATAGAAAAATATTTTTATCAAACATTTTTCAATAGAAAAAAAATGTCTATAGAAAAATATTTTTATAGAAAATTTTTCTACAGAAAACTAATATTATTCAAAATTTTTCTTTAGAAAAATATTTTTATCGAAAATTTTTCTGTAGAAAATATATTTTCGAAAATTTTTCTGTAGAAAAAATTTTCTGAAAAAATTTTTTTTTAGAAAATTGTTCTATAGAAAAAAAATTTTTTTTTCAGAAAATTTTTCTATACAAAAAAGTTTTTTAGAAAATTTTTTATAGAAAAAAATTTTTTTGAGAAAAAATTCCTATAGGTTGTAACTTAAAATAAAGGAACTATGACCAAAAATTTACAATGTTGCTTATAAGCAACAAATGACCTTAAATTGTTATAAAGTTAAAATATGAAGTGGTATCAACTTAATATCTCCTTCAAAAATAATCCAATATGCTCCAGTCGATTTCTTAATATAGTCATTTTAGTAAGTCCTTTTGGCTTCGGTTTTAATTAAATAAATCGGACTGTAAAAGTTTTTCTTTTTTTATATTAAAAAGAAAATTTACCCCAAAAAAACTTTAGAATTAAAAAAAAATGTTAATAAGAAACTTAAGTTAGAACCAAAAAATAAAAGAAAAAATTAAGAAATTAAGTAAAAAAAAAATAAAAAAGAATTATTTTTAGAAATTTGAGTAACATTTGCATATACAAAAAAAAACAAAATTAGTAACAAAAATAATTTTATATTAAAAAATAAAAAACCTTCATTATTATATTATACACTCATCATTATATAAAAAATTTTCAAAATGCAAAAAGTTACACTTAAATCATACGTATATTTAACAGAAAAAAAAAACAAAACATATTTATCTTTAAACAAAAAAAAGTATATTTTAACACTTTAAAAATAATATAAATAATTTATAAAAAAATATTTAATTATAAAAAAATCTTTCGTTGGTTTTTGTTTGTTATAAAATAACAAAATAATTTTTCATTTCTTTCTACATTTTATATACAAAAAGAAAAAGTAGTGCACGATTTTACTGAAAACCCTCAATTACCAATAAAACCCAATTAATTACATTAATTATAACAATTTACAAAAATTAAAAAAAAATAACAAAAAAATATCATTAGCGTACCGCTGGCAGTTGCATTTCTTTAAAATAAAATTCAGAAATTTGTATATTTGTATTTAAATGAAGCATTTTACACAAATTTTTTTTTTTTATACTAGAGTTCATAAATTTAAACTAAATGAGAATTACAAGAAACGTATTATTATAGAAAAGTAATTCAATTAAGGAAAAGCTTACAGTGCCTCTATAATAAATATTTTATTAAAATAATATTGCTAAAAAGAACGTAAATTTGACACAAAAAGCTTGTAAAATTTAGAATTTTTTTTATTTTTTTAATTGTTATATCCTTCTGAGATCCTAGAAAGTTAGAATTTAAACAAATATATGCCATTGTATTGGCGGCACCTTACAGAAACCTAAAAGTGTAAAAATTTTTATTTAGTTCTTAAAACGGCAAAGATAGATCGATTTGAAAATGTAAAAAATTTAACAAAATTTTGAACCGCACTTTTTACATTTTTCAAAATATCAACTCCACGATTAATTTAATGAAAAAAGCTTATTTGCTATAAAATTCTGTAGACTTCACTCCACTAAAGGAGTATTAAACCTTTACAATACGGCAAGCTGTTTAGTTTTCTATTTGGGATTGAAAATGCAGAAAATTTTTTGTTGAAAGCTCGAAAACTCAAACACAACTTGGGAGCAAATTACGAAGGATCAAAATTGGGTTTGGACCCATAGTTTCTTTGGGAAAGCTCCTAAGAATGGCCTATAGAATAAGAATCGCGATGAGGACTTTAACGTTATGTGGTCATATACAATGTGATCCACCCTACTATATACATATTTAAAAATAAAAAAAAATAAAAATTTTGACAAAAATATTTTTCTATAGAAAAATTCTATAGAAAAATATTTTTGTCAAAAATTTTTCTATAGAAAAATATTTTTGTCAAAAATTTTTCTATAGAAAAATATTTTTGTCAAAAATTTTTCTATAGAAAAATATTTTTGTCAAAAATTTTTCTATAGAAAAATATTTTTGTCAAAAATTTTTCTATAGAAAAATATTTTTGTCAAAAATTTTTCTATAGAAAAATATTTTTGTCAAAAATTTTTCTATAGAAAAATATTTTTGTCAAAAATTTTTCTATAGAAAAATATTTTTGTCAAAAATTTTTCTATAGAAAAATATTTTTTTACTAAAATTTTTCTTTAAAAAAATATTTTTGTCAAAAGTTTTTCTATAGAAAAATATTTTTGTCAAAAATTTTTCTATAGAAAAATATTTTTGTCAAAAATTTTTCTATAGAAAAATATTTTTGTCAAAAATTTTTCTATAGAACAATATTTTTGTCAAAAATTTTTCTATAGAAAAATAATTTTTGTCAAAAATTTTTCTATAGAAAAATATTTCTGTAAAAATTTTTCTATAGAAAAATATTTTTGTCAAACATTTTTCTATAGAAAAATATTTTTGTCAAACATTTTTCTATAGAAAAATATTTTTGTCAAACATTTTTCTATAGAAAATTTTATATAGAAAAATATTTTTGACGAAAATTTTTCTATAGAAAAAAAATTTTATAAATTTTTTTTTTAAAGAAAAATATTTTTGTATAAAATTTTTCTATAGAAAAATATTTTTTACTAATATTTTTCTATAGAAAAATATTTTTTTACTACAATTTTTCTATAGAAAAATATTTTTTACTAAAATTTTTCTTTCAAAAAATATTTTTATCAAAAATTTTTCTTTAGAAAAATATTTTTATCACAAATTTTTCTTTATAAAAATATTTTTATCAAAATTTTTTCTAAGGAAAAATATTTTTATCAAAAATTTTTCTATAGAAAAATATTTTTGTCAAAAATTTTTCTATAGAAAAATATTTTTGTCAAAAATTTTTCTATAGAAAAATATTTTTGTCAAAAATTTTTCTATAGAAAAATATTTTTGTCAAAAATTTTTCTATAGAAAAATATTTTTGTCAAAAATTTTTCTATAGAAAAATATTTTTGTCAAAAATTTTTCTATAGACAAATATTTTTGTCAAAAATTTTTCTATAGAAAAATATTTTTGTCAAAAATTTTTCTATAGAAAAATATTTTTGTCAAAAATTTTTCTATATATATTTGACATAAATATTTTTCTATAGAAAAATTTTTGACAAAAATATTTTTCTATAGAAAAATTTTTGACAAAAATATTTTTCTATAGAAAAATTTTTGACAAAAATATTTTTCTATAGAAAAATTTTTGACAAAAATATTTTTCTATAGAAAAATTTTTGATAAAAATATTTTTCCATAGAAAAAATTTTGATAAAAATATTTTTCTAAAGAAAAATTTTTGATAAAAATATTTTTCTAAAGAAAAATTTTTGATAAAAATATTTTTTTAAAGAAAAATTTTAGTAAAAAATATTTTTCTATAGAAAAATTGTAGTAAAAAAATATTTTTCTATAAAAAATTTTTTATCAAAAATATTTTTCTATAGAAATTTTTCATTCAAAATAATTTCTATAGAAATTTTTCATTAAAATATTTTTCTAAAGAAAAATTTTCAATGAAGATATTTTGCTATGGAAAAGTTTTCAACTTTCTTCATTATAAATTTAGGTGAATCTGAATTTTAACTGATATTTACCTTAAGCAAATGTTTAAATATAATGGTATTAATGTGTAATACTTCAAGCTCCCTTACTATATTAGAAACCTTAACTTTAAAAACCCGCTAGATCATTTTTTCTAGATAAACTTTGCTAAAGAGATCTTCAAAATAGGTCCACAAATAACAGAGTTATGAACTAAAAAGCTCAAACACTTTAAAACTTAAATTTTATATTAAATATTTTGGTTGATGTCTGGGATTAGCTATGACAACATCACTATAAATTCTTTCAAAAGTGTTTGTGCTTTATTGTAAATATCTCGACTATTTGTTGACCGAATTATATGATTTCTTCGGCAAATATTAACTAAATAAAATAATCTTTCGATCTCTTTACTTTCTTAATTAAAAATTTTGGTGAAATGAAGAAAAATGTTAACTGAAATTTCTAGTAAACTTGAAATCAGATTTGTAATAGTTTTTTTTTTTTTATTTAGACAATTTTTTAATATAATGGTATTAAAGTGTAATTTAAAGCTTGATGTTTCATTGGAATTAAAGTGATTTTGTGGAAACATATTTACAGAATTTTTAACAATTTCTAAAGACTTTTATTTAACAATTTTTCAATAAATATAATAATACGTTTTTGCAAAAAATTTTCAAAACTTTTTTTTGTTTAAAATTAAAAAAATGCTTCAAACATCAAATCGAATTTATTAAAAAATTATATTTAAAAAAAAAACTGAACAAGGTCAATAAGCATAATGATATTTTTTTAAAAAACAAAAAATATAGATATAAATAATCATTAAACTAAAATTAAACTAACTAAAATATAATAATAATATTATAAAGAAAATTTTTAGTTTTTTGTATAACCGATTAAAAAAAAATGAATATATAAACAAAATTAAAATTCCAAATTAAAAAGAAAAGAAATTTAAAAAAAAATTTAACAACAAAATTTAATAAGCTTTGGCACACTAAAAAAAAACAAATAAAAATGAAACAAAAATAATAAAATTTTTTTCACAAATTCAAAATCCAATTTCGTCAAACTCAAAATGCAAAATCCAAATCACAAAATCAAAATCCAAATCTTGAACCAACCAAAAAAAACGAATAACTCTTTCTTGAACCAAACAAATGAACCAAAAACAAAAAAACGAATCTTCAAGGCAAAAACCAACAAATTTTAAAGAAGAAAAAAAAGCAAGTTTCGGCAAACCAAAAATGAATATTTATAAAAAATCGTATAATTAAAAAATTTCCAGAGATAAAATTTTTGGCTCTAATTTCGGGTAAAACTTCTTTCGATCCTTTTTTCAATAGAAATTTTTTAATTTTGTTTTTTGTTTTTTCGTTGAGATTTAATTTAAAGAAAAATAAAACAAGAAAATAAATTAACGTACAAATTTAATTACTTTAAAAATCCCTTTAACAAAATAAATAAAAGAATTGATTAATTTAATAACAAAATGAAATAAATAACAAGAAAAATTAAACAAAATATTTTTTTAAACAAAAATAAAACAGAATAAGAATTTTTTTATTTTGTTGCAATACGAGGGTGGGTCAATAAGTCCCTAAAATTTTACATTTTCTGTCCAATAATTGAGAAATAAAGATTACTCCTGACAATATGCAACTGTAGACCTCCTGTCTAAATTTGAACAGGCGTTAAGTTTGAGTTTGGCAGCCCCTAGCGTTTTTAAAACATGTTGCATACTTTCAGGAGCAATTTTCCAATTGAAAGCCGAGATATTTACAAATTTACCGAACTATTTACCCAACCTCATAGCAATAAATTTATTTAAAAAAACGCATATAAAACAATAACTAAATTATTAAAAGAAAAAAAGTGAAACTAAAAAAAGGCTCAGGGTAAAAGAATACCGATTCTTCCAATTTATTAAACTACAACAACAAAACAAACAATAGTACCAATATTTTTAAACAAACAAAAAAAGAAAACAAATAATTAACAAATTAACAAACCAAACTACAGAGACATTTATTAAACTTATTATTAACAAACAAACAAACAAATAAATATTTAATTATTAATCTACAAAACTACAAAATGAAAATATTGAAATATTTATTGAATTACAAACAAAAGTAAACCCAAAAATATTTAACAAAAAAAAAAATAAATGAAACAATTATTTACAATCAAATCAATAGTGATGATGTTTTTTTATAAACAAGAAAAAAACTAATTTTTAACCTTAAAACAACAAACAAAAATAGTGCAAAATAACAAATTAACAACAAATTAAGCCCCAATTGCCTTTTAAAACAACCCTGTGTTTTTTTACCTTAAAACAAAATAGCAATATTTAAAAACAAATTTATAGATTTTATGATTTATTTTCAAAACCTCTTAACTCAAATAACTCTCTCACTATAACTCAGTCTTTTTACCCGTAGCTGCCGTTGTTAATGTTTTTTTGTTTAAACAAATAGTATAGAAATATAATTAAAACAACCTTAACACTGTGCTCTAGAAGCTAACGACAGATGGCTTTTACAACTACAAAAATATTTTGGGTAAAACGTTTACTTTTCTCGGATTAAATAAATTTTTCCTAAAAATTCCAAATTCTAACAAAATCGAACTTTATCCGAAAATTTTGAAGCTGCATTACTTTATTCAAACGCTTGACTTTAAAAAATTGATAGATAATTTTCTCTAGATAATCTTTGCTGAAAAGATCTTTAAAATCGGTCAACAAAAAACGGAGTTATGAACTAAAAATCTCTAACACTTTATAAACAAAATGTCATGTTAAATATTTTGGTTCTTGTCTGGGATTAGCTATGACACTAATACTGTGAAAGTGTTAAAAGTGTTTGTGCTTTATCGTTAATATCTCAGCTATTTGTGAACCGATTATTATGATTTCTTCTGTAAATATTAACTAGACAAAATAATCTATCGATCTATCAGAAAATGTAATCTATACATCTAACAGCTGCTGAAAGAAATTACTTCAAACATTGATTTTGCTAATATATTAAAATTATATTAAAATTTTAGCAAAATCGGTCTTTTTATAGCCATATTTGACTCCTTAACTTTAAAAAATCTCTAGATCATTTTCTCTAGATAAACTTTGATAAAGAAGTCATTGAAATTGGTCATCAAATACTGGAGTAGAGACTAAAAAGCGCTTGATAATTTTCTCTAGACATGACTAAAGAGATCTTTAAAATTGGTCATCAAATAATGGAGTTATGAACTAAAAAGCTGGTTGGTGGTTGTCTGGGATTAGCTATGACAACAACACTATTAATTCTTTTAAAAGTGTTTGTGCTTAATAGTAAATAACTTCACTATTTGTAAACCGATTTTTATGATTTCTGTAGTAAGTATTAAATAAATAAAATGTTCTTGCCATCTTGCAAAAAAGTTAACACATAATTCTCACAACAGCTGTAAAAAATTTCTTGAAACCCCGATTTTTCTCATAACAAAATCTAACTTTTAAAAAAATTAAAGATATTCGACATCTAAGCTATCAGAAATCGAAAGACCATTTCTCTAGATAAACTGTGCTAAAGAAATCATAGAGATTGGTCATCAAATAACGAAGCTATGAACTATAAAGTTCAGACACTTCAATAAAATAAACTGATTCTTATATATTTGTGTTGTTGTCTGGAATAAGCTAAGACAACAATACTAAACATTATATAAAAAGTGTCTGTGCTTAATCGTAAATATCACCCCTATTTGTAAACCAAATTATATAACTCCTTAAGCAAAATTAACTAGAAAAAACTAAAACCATACAACTGAAGCAATTTCTTCAAGAAATTTTTTCAAACAACGATTTTAGTTAGAAAATTGGAATTATAATTAAATAAAATGTCAAAAATTCCGAAAAACATTTAATTTTACCCTAAAATATCCTTATCAAGTAAGAAAGCCCTTGATCCTCAAAAGAAAATGTCAATTTTTCTCAGCACAGTGTTTCATAAACGACGATATTGTAATAACATTGAATAAAATGTAATTTTTCCTTAGTACCCTGTTTAAAAATGCCTTGATTTGTTTTTTTAACTTAACAATAATTACAATAATTAACAGTTTTTTAAATAAAATATTTTTACATCAAAATAACATAAATAATAATCAACCGTTTACAGTAAATAAAATAAAATATAACAATTACAAATAGTTATCAGTTAATTTAACAAAAAATTTTTAGTTATTCTTTTTAAGTTTTTCTTAAAGTTTTTTAATTTTGAAATAAATAAACTGAAAAATATATATATTTTGAATTCGTAATTCAAATTTCTCAAAGTATTTTCGATACCAAATTGTGGGGCGTTGAGGGAGGAGATAAGGGTTTTCTATTATCAATAGAAAATAGTATTCAGAAAAGCTTGAAAAATAAAAAAGTTATTCTAAGCATTTTAGCTTTAAAAATTAAAACTTAAGAAAGCTTTAAAAAAACTTCTTCAAGCAAGCTTTAAACGCAAGTGGAAAGCTTTTAATAGGAGAAGTTGAAAATCTCGATTTACTAAAATTTAACAAAAGGCTTTTGAAAAAGCTTCAAGAAAAAATAACTGCAACTGAGAATAGTTGAAAAGCTTAGAAGTTCAAGCTCACTTTAAAGCTTTTTAAGCTCTAAATAAAAATTAACTTAAAATGTTGTTACAAAAGAGTTTTTAGTAAATATCGACACAAAAAATTTTTGAAAAAAACCTTTAACCATGAAGGGAATTGAAAAGCTTTAACATAAAAAGAAGCCTGAAGGGTTTCTGTATCAAATTGGATTATTAAAAAATAACTATCGAAGCTTTATAAAAGAGTTCTCTTAAAAACTGTTTATGTAGGAAGTTTGCACTAAAGAAAATCCTTCCAAGAAAAGCTTGGATGGGATGAATTGTTTTTCCAATTCAGAAACTAGCTAAGACATTATAAATTCAGACTTGATGAGTTGTATTGTATTTTACAGAATGAAAAAAGCTTTTTTAAAATCCGATAACTTAAATCAACTTTTCTGTAACAATTATAGAAATCTTCTTAGAAGCTCTCTTTGACTATTAACAGAACTTTTAACAGGCAAGTAAAGCTTCTAGAAAACAGACAAATACTTGTTTTCTTTTAAATGAGCTTTTTGCGAAATATTTCCTAGAAGCTTGAAAAATATCTTCATTCGATTTTTAAGATACAACATTTTAACAAATCATTATAGGAAAGATTTTGAAAATCTTTTTAACCAAATTTTATACTAAAATTTGCGTAAAAAAATAGAGAAAACGCAAAGAGCTTTTGATGCAAACAAAAGCCATTTTATTTGGAAGTTCTTATTAAACATAAATAGGAAAATCTTCTTAAAGGCTCTAGTTTATTTTGTCTAATAACAGAACTTTGGTTCTTATAATGAGCTTTTTGCAAAATTTTTCTTGGAAGCTTGAAAATATCTTCCTTAGACTTTTTTGATGAAAATTTTTTTATCAAATCCGAACACAAACCATTTTATTTAAAAGCTCTTATTAAAAATAAATTTATATTAAGTTTTTCAAAAGCTTATAGAAAAATATAAACTAAAAAATTTTCGAAAAAATAGTATTCAGAAATCGTTACGAACTTTTCTTTAAAGCTCTTAAAAAAGTTATAAAATTCTTTAACAACATTTTTATTAGATTGAGTTCTTAAAAAGCTTTAAGAAAAATATAAAAAAAAAACTTCGAAAAATAGTTTTCAGAAATCTGTTTGAACTTTCCTTTAAAGCTCTCAAAGAAGTTTATAAAATATATTTTCTATAAAATAAAGCTCTTAAAAAGCTTTTAGAAAAAAAATCAACTAAAAAATTTTAGGGAAAATAGTATTTAGAAATCTTTTTGAACTTTACTTTAAAGCTCTTAATGAAGTTTATGAAATAACTTTTCTTTTAGATTAAGTTCTTAAAAAGCTTTAGGAAAAATATCAACTTAAAAGTTGAGAAAAAATAGTATTTATAAATTGTTTTGAAATTTGCTTTAAAGCTCTTAAAGAAGTTTATAAAACACCTTTTCTATTAGATTAAATTCTTAAGCGTTTAAAAAATAACAATTTAAAAATTTCCGAAAAAATAGTATTTAGAAGTCATGTTTAACTTTACTTTAAAGATCTTAAAGATGTTTATAAAATAACTTTTCTCTATAAGATAAAGTTCTTAAAAAGCTTTTGGAAAAATATGAATTGAAAAAATTCCATAAAACTAGTATTCAGAAAACTTTTTGAATTTTAGTTTAAAGCTCTTAAAAAAGTTTTTAAAAAAGATTTGTTTTTAAAGCTTTTTTGCTTAAATATTAAAATACGAATAAATGATAATTGAAAGATATTTCCGCATATAAAAGTTTCTCGAAAATAAGATTCAAGTTACAAAAAAACATGTAATAAAAAAAAAAGCTTTTGTAATAATACAATTTTAAAAGCTTTTTAAAACAATTATTTTAAATCTTGTGTTTCTTTTAAAGAAAAGAGTGGCTAATGGGCTTCAAAAAGCCTGTACTAATAATTCTTTCAGAAAAGCTTTAAAAAATACTTTTCCATGGGTAAAAACCAATGAAATTAAATTATTTAAAAAACGATAATTCAAAATTTGTTATTCAGGTGAAAGTTTTCCTTAACTAAGAGAAAAAGATACATTTAAAAGCTAATTTAAAAGCTCTGCCCTAACCCAACTCCCTCTAACTAACCCTTTTTGAGTATTTCTTTTTTGAAAAAAACCTTAAATTGAACAGATTAAAGCGTTACCAGAAACTTGTATAAATAAAAACAAAAATAATATTAAAGAAATAAACCAATTAAAGACCGTGTTAACATAAATAGGATTTAACAAAAAAAAATATATTGAAATATTAATATAAAACAATAAGAATCTATATTGGTTTCAAAGCAATAAACTATTAACAAAAACAAAAATAGAAGAGCAAACAAAATAGCTAATTTACAGACGTAACCAATCATTTAAACAATTAAACAAATAACAATTAACAAACGAAACAAAAAAAAATAGAAAATTATATAAAGAAAATAAATAATTTAAAATAATTTGAGTGCCAAGCTATTAAAATTAAAAATAATAAAAAAGAAAATAAAAAATTGAATGAAAAGAATTGATGAAAAAATTAAAATAAAAATTATTGTATATAAACAAAAATAAAATTAAAAAAAGCATTTAAATTATTATTTAGTTTTATGAAAGAAATAAAAATGTAAATATTTTTTAAACTCAAAAAAAAGAAAATCACTTAATTATAAATAATTTTGAAGATTTTGAGAAAAGAACAAAAACCAACAGGAAATTAAATTAATTTTAATGATATACAAAATTAAAAGAAAAAACGCTTTTTTTTGGTTTGAGTCAAATCAAAACACACACGAGTACTTAACCTTCTTACATCCAATTTCGATAAAATTTGGTGGGAAAATTCTCCTTACTTATACAATTTTAAACTTTTTTTCTTCGTTTAAAAAAGCATCTTATCAAATTATAAACAAAAATATAATTTTCGACAAAAAAATGTTGGGTCTTTTTAGTCCCCATGTCTGTTGAGGGTTAAAATATATATTTTTAGTAAGACATTATAATCATTCCAAAAAATAAACCTTTTTATAATTTTCATCAAAATTCGCCACTAAATGAATACCTTTTTCCTTACTTTGTTTGCTATTAATATTTTCACCTTTGACCCCAATGAAAAAGGGTTAAGCTTACCCAATTTAAAAAAATAATATACATTCTTCATAGACTAAGCATTAATACTAGGTATGAGTGCTTTGAAAATTGAATTTTCTGGGAAAAATTGCAATAACTCCAAAACTATTGCATGGATTTTTGTTTTTTTTATTTTTTTTTTTTTTTTGGACTCATTTGTTAATTTTCCCAAACGGATCTGAGAAGATATGAGCCATGAAAATGGAGTCTGGTGGTCTATCACGTCAGTCGCAGAGGGTTAAAAAAAATACAATATAATAAAAAAGGGTTGAAATTTTTCCAAATTCATTTTGTTTGTTCCGTTTAAAAATGGAATGTTATTTTATTTAAATGGCAGCCGTTGCTAGACCTCTTAGAGCCCTATTCGATCGGATAAATTTTCAAGCACTTTTTCAGGTGTATAAGGTCGTATCTCGGCAATGGGATTACGAATATTAGTCTTCAAATCTTTTATTGTATCTGGTTTGTCAGTGATAACAACTGTAGTCCTAAATGGCGCTGATCAGGAAATAGTCAGTGTCAAATCGAAACTTCTTGGCAGCCAAAATAGTGGACAACGCTCAGTTTATCTAGATCAAGGTTGGCCATTATTTGTGTGGCAGGAGAATAACAACAATTTAGATTAAACAAGAAACAAGAATAAAATGCATACTAAACTTACAATAAGAAAATTTTGATAAAAAGTTCCTATATACAAATTTGTATAAAAATTTCACTGTATGAAAATTTTGATAAAAATTTCACTATATGAAAATTTTGATAAAAATTTCACTATATGAAAATTTTTTCAAAATTTCACTATATGAAAATTTTTTCAAAATTTCACAATGTGGAAATTTTTATCAAAATTTCACTACATACAATTTTTTTTATCAAAATTTCACTTTATGAAAATTGTTATTAAAGTTTCACGATTAATTAAAGTTTAACAATATAAAATTTGTTATCAAAATTTCACAATATATTTTTTATCAAAATTTCACTCTATAAAAATTTATATCTAAATTTCACTATGAAAATTTTGATAAAAATTTCACTATGGAAAAATTTTGATAAAAATTTTACTATAGGAAAGTTTTGATAAAACTTTCACTACATAAAAATTTTTTATCAAAATTGAATTTTATGAAAATTTTTATCAAAATTATATTGTATGAAAATTTTTACCAAAATTTAATTTTATGAAAATTGTTGTTAATATTTCACTGTATGAAAATTTTTATCAAAATTTCATTTTATGAATATTTTTATCAAAATTTTACTTCATGAAAAATTTTGTCAAAATTTCATTATATGAAAATATCTGTATAAAAATTTTTATCAAAATTTTGATAAAAATTTCACTATATGAAACTTTTTATCAAAATTTAACTATATGAAAATTTTTATCAAAATGTCACTTTATGAAAATTTTTATCAAAATTTCACTTTATGAAAATTTAAAAAAAAATTCCACTATATGAAAATTTTTCTCAAAATTTTACTAAATGAAAATTTTTAAATTTCCCAGTGTGAAAATTTTTATCAAAATTTCCAATATAAAATTTTTTATCAAAATATGAAAATTTTTATCAAAATTTCACTTTATGAATTTTTATCAAATTTTCACTGTATAAAAATTTTTATCAAAATTTTGATAAAAATTTTACTATATGAAAATTTTTATCAAAATTTGACTTTAAAAAAAATTTTATCAAAATTTCACTTTATGAAAATTTTTATAAAAACACCACTATATAAATATTTTTTTAAAAAATTCACTGTATGAAATTTTTTATCAAAATTTCACAGTATGAAAATTTTTATTAAAATTTTCCAATGTGAAAATTTTTTTCAAAATTTCCCAATATGAAAATTTTTATCAAAATATGCAAATTTTTATCAAAATTTCACTTTATGAATTCTTATCAAATTTTCAATGTATGAAAATTTTTATCAAAATTTTGATAAAAATTTCACTATATGAAAATTTTTATCAAAATTTGACTTTATGAAAATTTTTATTAAATTTTCACTGTATAAAAATTTTTATCAAAATTTTGATAAAAATTTCACTTTATGAACATTTTTATCAAAATTTCACTTCATGAAAATTTTTATCAAAATATCACTTCGTGAATATTTTTATCAAAAAATTTCATATTTTTTTTCAAAATTTCACTTTATGAAAATTTTTATCAAAATTTCAATTCTTAGAGTACATTCCCATTTTAAGATTGAGCACTATAATTTAAAAACGCCCACCATTTGGCTAACCTTGATCTAGATCAATGGTGGTCAAAATTATAAAGCTTTTGTTTTAGTGAGAAAATTAGACAAATTTAAAATTACAGTAAAACGCAAAAGTTTACGAAAAGATTTTTATAAAATTGTATTTAAAAACAAAATTTAAAATAAGAATTTTTTTTTTGTTTAAGAATCTTATCAAATCTCTATCAAATTTTTTATCAATATGTATTTCTCCTTCTATCCATTATGTAAACTTTTTCAAATATATATGTTTCTTTTCGGAAAAAAGCTACTTTTGTCATCCTTATTATATTTTTGCATATCGCTATGAAAAACACTATAATGTCTTTTGATATCCGAATCTTAGTGCCCTTTAAATGTTTTATAACACAAAAGGCATTGAGGATTATCAAATCCATTATTAACCACGAAATGGTTACTCACTATATTTTAAAAACAATCAAAGCATCCGCCAAGCATGTGTCATGTTTGCCGTCTAAAAGACAACTGAATTCAAAGAGCATAACAAAGTGGTGGGCGTGTCCAATATTCAATTGCTGTATGAAACGAGCCCCTCTGATCTAGATCAGTTGTGCCTACTAACACATAAGCATATTTATGATTGTTTCACTAGCGGCGATATATGAAATTTTGCTTCTTCAAGTGTTTCATGGCAATTGATTAAGAGAGAGTTTTGCTAAAACGCTGAACTTTTTGTATGCTCTTTACAACTGTTGTCTGTTCCTTCCACAAGTGGTAGAAAAATGTTTGAGCTTCTCTGTCCCATGTAGATTCATAAAAATCGGTTAAAAGTATTAAAAGTTATAGGTACATAAAAGTGAATTTTTTGAAAAAATTTAGCAATACACGAGAACTTTGGACATAAATTTTAAAACACTTATTAAAATTTTAAAAGAAATCTAAAAATTTGAAATTAAAAAAGGAGAATCTATTAAAAAAATTTTGTCGAAATTGTATTCGAAAAAAAAAATAAAATTGATTTGACTCGATTTACAGGAATGAAAGATATAATTTTAAAAAAGCTTTTTTTGTTTATGAAAATAGAAAAAAAACATAATTTGCTCAAATTTTCTTTTAGAAATTTGTTTTGAAAATATACTTTTTTTTAAAAATTTGAGAATTTAATTACAATATTTGAAAATTAAGAATGAAATTAATTAAGAAAATAAAAAAAACACACACTGTAGTGCCTAATCTCCCCCTTTTTAAAATTATATAAAATAAAAATATAAAATATATATTTATATATATAAAATTAAAAAAAAAAAATATTTTATATAAAAAATCACTTGACACTGAAATGAAAAAATTAAAACGATTTTGAAGAGTTTTTTTTTAAAGAAAACCAAAAGAAAAATCATAAGAATTGACTTATACACAAGAAATTAAAGATATAAGCTTAGAAAGACTTAACCACGCCTCTTTTCTATATATAAAAAAGGGGCGACAAGAAGTAAAAACTAACCTTAAGCGTGTTAGAGCTTTTTAGTAAAGACCTAAAATACCACAAAAAAGAAGAAAATATATATAACATAAAAAAAACTTGACCAAAATATGGACATTGAAAGGAAAAATGTAGTAAAGCATAAAAAAATTATATACATTAAAAAAATGCATACAATATAAATTAATAAAAAATTAAGAAAAAAATAAAACTTAACTCAGACAAAGTAGTTTTTTGCATATCCCTAAAAGAAAATACAAGAACAAAAAAATTAAATAACAATTGATTTATTTCCAAACAAAAATGAAATAAACCCCCGAAAAAAATATAAATAATTTTTAATTTTATTAATTAAAAACAAAAAAAAAATATAAAGAAAATAATTTATGATATCAAACCTTTTAACCTTTCCGAAATATTTTGTATATTTCCTTCACAATATAAAAAAAAAACAACAATAAATTTAAAAAAAGGATTCACAAAAGTAGTAAATAGGTCATAAAATTTTGAAGAATAACCAAAATTATAATGAAAACCCCATAAACTAAAATTTTAAAAATTTTTGGTTTATTCTAAAACTTTTCGTTAATATGACCTTACAACCATTTGTGACTCCGCTTAATATTTAAACTTTAATATTAACTACCTTAATTTAAATAATTTTAATTACCTTTATTTTACAATAATATTTATTATTTTTTTTATTAATCCAATTTATTTCATAATTAGTTTTATTAAAAAATATTGTTCCTTTTTTATAAAATTTATTATTAAAATTCATCATTAAGTTTTCATCATTTTTTTTTTAGACAAATTTGTAATATACATAAATAGACCTAACTACCATTTTTTACTATTAATTTATTACAACATGAGAAAAAAAATAGTAAATTTATAATTTGTTTTTTGTTTAAGATTAATCATTATTAAAGACATTAACACATACATACATACATATATGGTATTCACAAGGGGTCTTATCTAGATACGAAACCTAGATAGGACACCTTTTGAATACTTAATAATAAATTATTATAAAATAGTACCTAAAGGTTGAAAATTTAAGTTTCCTATGAGGCTCATTTTTACACACATTTTTACAGAATTTTTTTTTTTTTTGTATTTCAATTTTTTAGCATATTTTCTGACTCTTACAATAGCTCTGTTCATTGATAAATACTTTATAGAAGACATATTACATCTTTTTTATAATTAAGTTTTTATTAATTCTTAATTTTAGTACTTACTAGTATTTTTGTCTAATTTTTTTTTTTTTAGACGAGGTCTAATATTTAGTTTTCAGAAAAAAAAATTAAATTGAAAACAAAACGTAATTATGTATGAATTTTAAAGGTTTTATTTAAAACAATTGAAGAACCCAGCTCTCTAAATTAAATCCATATTCACATACTGCTCTCATACATCCATCGCCCTTTTCGAAAATAATAATAAATCACAAGTCATTTGAAACCCAATGTCACATTTTGCTAATTTGTACTCAAAAATATATCGGGAATCATTCAAAGTATATCCATAATGTGCAGTCCACTCGACTGACTGTCAATTGGACTCCGGCGTAAAATTACCGGCGATTGGATTATATTTGATAAGGAGCCATGTTTGGCCCATTTACAAATATAGACATAAAAGTTCGGGTTAGTCACATATCGACATAAAATTTCAGGTTTGTTACTAAACAGCTTCAAACTCTGCTCAGAATCATTATTTAAAGCGAGCTCTATTTTAAAATCCTATGATATCTTATGAGTCTCAACTATCTTGATCAACTAAGCTTCATGCTCATCCAAAGTTATTTCCTGGACCTTGTTGATGTTTTTCGTCGGTAAAAGACTCCTTGAGCAGGAGTAGGCGGCACATACCACCAGCAGCCGATGAATTTTTTCAATTTTCGTAAATTCCACGATCATTAATAAAACTCGTGAAAAATAGGCAAGAAACAAATCAAAGTCCAATTTATAGCAACAAAATACATGGTTCGAGAGAACAAAGAAATATAATCTCGAACATTGTTGCCACGACACTATTATTTTTGTAAACATTGGGAATATTTTTGTAAATATTGGGAATTCTTTTCAAAACAGAAATAAATTCTAATATTAAACAGTTTTAGATTTTTATATTTTTTAGATATTTTGAGCAAAAAATTTTCTGTAGAAAAATTTTTGATAAAAAAAAATGTTCTATAGAAAATTTTGTTATACAAAAATTTTCTATAGAAAAATTTTTGGTAACAAAATTTTCATACAAAAATTTTTGATAAAAAAATTTTCTCTAGAAAGATTTTTGATAAAAAAAATTTTCATAGAAAAATTTTTGATAAAAAAATTTTCTATAGAAAAATTTTTGATAAAAAATTTTCTATAGAAAAATTTTTGATAAAAAATATATATTTTTATATTTATAGATTTTTGATAAAAAAAATTTTCAGTAGAAAAATTTGTGATAAAAAAATTTTCAATAGAAACATTTTTGATAATTATCAAAAATTTTCTATAGAAAAAATTTTGATAAAAAATTTTTGATAAAACAATTTTCGTTAAGAGGTCGTGGGTTCGAATCCTGAATCGATCATATGGTCATAGGTGAAATAGAAATGAGTGTTAATATAATTCTCGTTTTCAATTTCGCTTAAGAATTCAGTTAAATAGATGATCTTAACTACTGGCATCTAACAGTTGGTGACACAGTGTGCTGATGAAGTCCGTAGCGGGACAGAAAATGCAGTATTCCAAACTGCTAAGTGTCACATAGTTTTTTCAGTATTCTTAAAAATTATTAATCTAATTTAAAAATCATAAAAAATATTAAAATTAAAAACTAAAAATTTATGATATTGAACCTGAGCCCGGATTCGAACCCACGACCTCTTAACATAAATTCTTGGTTCAACTAAAAATTAATTTCTTTCAAACAATTTTCTATAGAAAAATTTTTGATAAAAAAATTTTCTATAGAAAAATTTTTGATAAAAAAATTTTTGATAAAAAAATTTTCTATAGAAAAATTTTTGATAAAAAAAAATTTCGATAGAACAATTTTTGATAAAAAAATTTCTATAGAACAATTTTTGATAAAAAAAAAATTTCTATAGAACAATTTTTGTAAGAAAATTTTCTATAGAACAATTTTTTATAAAAAAAATTTTGTGTAGAAAAATTTTTGTAAAAAAATTTCTATAGAAAAATTTTTTATAGAAAAAATTTTTGATAAAAAATTTCTATAGAAAAATTTTTGATCACAAATTTTTTTATAGAAAAATTTTTGTTAAAAAAATTTTGTATAGAAAAATTTTTGATAAAAATATTTAAAAAAATGGGGTAGAAAACTTTTTCTTTTTAAAACGTTAGAACTACATATTGAAAAAAATACCTATTTTAGTTAAAAGCATAAAAAACGGCAACTCTGCCGACTATTTTTTTGTTCTGTTCTCTTTGCGCCGACCCGAGCTTGAGATTTCAACTTCGTGTGTCGCTCTCAGTGATCGTTTCGGTTCGTTAAAAAAAAGCAAACCATTTCCCAACTTTTGATTACCTGCTTAAGGCGCAAATAATGTTTATTGAGCCATGTCTTCATCAAACTAACACCCCGATAGAGATACATAGATATTGAATATGCAAATTTTAACTCTCTGCGACTAAAGTGTAGTCCATTAAACACCACCAAAGTCAAAGTTTTAGACAGAATGGCATGTCGAATCGACATGCTTTTTACGTTTTGTATCGACATTGTCGATACAAAACGTAAAACACACAATTTTCGCTTTGAATTTAAAAAAATATCAAGATGTCGGGAATCATTATCTATCTACTGGCATCATTATATGATTAGATTTTTTTTCAGTAATCTCATTATGATTAAATATTCATAATCATAATTACACAAGTATATCAATCCTAAACATTAACTAGTTAAAAGTAAAGTAAAGTAAAGTTAAAAGTAAAGTAAAAGTCCTACTTTTTAGCAATTTGTAAGTACTTACCTCCAATGACATCACCATGTTAATGTTAAAACTTAAAGAGCTCATAAATATGCAAGTAGTTCGTATTCAATAGTTTAGCTGTTTAACTCAATATTTGGTAATGACAAGTTTTACTGGATTTTTAAGCCTGAACTAAAGAGTGGTCCGAATAAAATTTGTAGATGCCTTAAGTTAAATGTCTTCAGCTCAGCATAAGCTTGGGGCTATGAACAAAAATATTAGATCATTTTACCGTACGAGCTGCTTTTCTCGTCGAAGTGTTAGGTGCTCTTTAAAAGAGTTGCTGGACTTATTTAACCTTACCAAATTTTTCATAGCTGCCTGCTTAGGTCAAAATAGCATCTGTTGGCAAGTATGATACTTCGTTTGATTCTCCGTCACACTCAAACTTGTTCTCACCTACAACTAGGCAATGATCGGAGTCCACATTGGCTACTTGAATCGAACACACATCCATAACACTTGATGACTGTCTTTCGTCAACTACAACATAGTCCATCCGATTCTTTGTCATTTGAACGGGGGATATCACTTTTTGGATTTTGTGTATTTCAAGGTGTGAAAACTATATTGCGATTCACCGCAAAGGAAATAAACCTCATACCATTGTCAGCCATTACACTATTGAGACTAAACTTACCAACAGTAGCCTCAAAAAGGACCTGGAAACCATATTTTTCATTATTTTTCTTACCATAAATCCGCTCAAACTTTCATGTCTACTCTCATGACAGCTGTAGCACTGACTATAGCACTTGGTGTTTTAGCGATAATGTGGCCATTTTATCTCATCTTCTAGATATCAGACATATTACATTCATATATTTATCGAGTGCATTTATCAACTAGATCAGAGCAACTTTTCGGTAAAGAGTTCGAATGTTGCATGTACTGGTCCTTAAATCATATTTTTTTGTTCGTTATTAACTTAACGCCCTTACCTGTATTTTATCGCTCACTACATTAACGGATGTTAAACGTTTTTCGCCAATTGATACTACGAATAGGTCAGCTTCTATAGTTGGGTTGAAAAATAGATCATGATAAGTCTGGGCTGACCATGTTAATACCGATCAAAACCGTTATTTATTTAGAATCCATTATCTCATTTATCAACCAGAAACCGCAGAAATCACCGCATTTGATAGAAATGTAAGATATTTTAGAAACATTTGTGTAGCATACTTTTAGGGTAATCTAAATAATATAAAAATCTGTGGCAATAAAGAAAAGTCTGATTTTTTGGTTTTGCAGGAGCAATTTTAAATTAAAAAAAATAGTCCTATTTTAATTAGGGTAATCAAGTTATAAAAAAAGATTTTTTATTTGGAAAATAGCTTGAAAAATCAAACAAATTAATTGAAAAATCTGGGTACTTTTGAATATAATTTTAAATCTGTCCTTAACTCAAATTTTCCTTAAGTCGACTTGAGGACTTTTTCCTTTGTAACTTATTTGTCAAAAGATCCCTGATAGTAAACTAACTTCATTTAAACTAAATTTTTTAACAAAAGAAAACTTAACTTTTTGCATAATAAATTATTTTGAAAATCCCTAAAAGTCTAACTTTTCGAACGATACCTAATGAGGCAATTTGAACCCAAAGTTTTTGTTTGTTATAAAAATATATAAAAATTGGTATTAAAATATTGTAGGTTTTTGCTAGATCTGGGTCAATTTTGGGTATCTCCCATAGAACTTTGGTCACTCAAATCGATAAATTTGAATATATTTAAATGATTTAAATTGTGTACAATTAATGTCAGTAAAAATCGATATACGAAATTTTGTTTAGATCGGTCTATATTTGATTCCTTACATTATAATAATATTAACATCGGTCGTCTACTGCTTAACGAGAATATATTGTACCTGATACCAAGATACGGTGATAATAATGCAAATTTTTCCATTTAAAGGCAAAATGTGAACGAAATAAAAGGTGGGGTAATATAATTTGTTGTATTGAGATGTAAACTTTGAGTCTCTTAAAAAATAATTTGTAAAATTGGAAGTTAGTCCCACGTATATTACGTTTTGTTTCCAATTTAAAAAAGTTTTTAAAATGTTAATTTTTTTCACATTTTCTCATATATTTGTATATCTAACTTTTTTTAGTTAACATTTAAGTTCATTCTTACTAATTTTCACTTTTTCTAATTAACAAAATTTTCATACTTTTTTGAATAATTATAATTTTTTTTAATAAATTAAAAAAAAGAATGAAGAAAAAACACAAAAAATAGCTGCAATACGTTAAAGAAAAATTACGTCAATATGTTCCTACAAATAAAATATATATTTTTAATAATTAAACATATTTAAACAAAAACAAAAAAATAATAATAAATAAAATAAACATCAATTAAGACAACAAAAAAAATAGTATAAAAAACCACAAAAAAAATTGAACATACATTAAAATAAAAATAAAACAAAAAAGAACCAAAATTATCATACATTTTAAGTTTTTTTTTTTAATAAATAAAACAGAAAAAAATGCATAAAATTTTTAGACTTAAATAATAATAAAATTAATTTTTGTAAATTAATTAATTTTTTTAAAATTAATTAATTTTAAAAGTTTAAGTAAAGAAATAGGAAAACTAAAAATTTTATTATAAGACATATTGAAGCTATGAAATGGTTGAATAAATTTTAAAAATTATTAATTAATATTTTAATATTCATTTTTTTAATAACTTAAAATTTTTTATTAATTTTTAAATATAAAATTTTAAAAATAAGTTTTTATGATTTTTTTTTAAAGATTTAAGTTTTCTTTATCATATTTTATTAAGCAAAAAAAAAATTAATGCTATAACAAGAAATTTTAAGTTCCCAATTATTATTTAATTTATTTTAAAGAAAACATTACTACACATTTACAAAATATATATTAAATAAATATTTTTTAATTTAAATTATTAATAAAGGTTTTATTTAAAAAAAAAAAATAAAAACGTAAATGAAGTTTTCTTTGTTTTTTAAATCAGTTACACTGCCATTCATTAGCTTACGACACCTAGTGAATTAACTTTTGGCTATTTATATCACGCTAACAAACAATTCTCAAAGATATTAAATGAAATCTGATTCTGGTACCTTCAATAGGACAGACATTTCAGACATTAGCTGAAATATTCGAAAAAGTACTGAAGTCCTGTTTTATATTTGATTCATAACAATCTCTACATATTTTTCTAGACGATACCTTTTTTATTTAACACATTTTTTTAGCAGATTCAAACCCATATTCATTTTTGTTTCTATCGCTTTTAGTTTGTACCGATTTGTCCCTTTTGATTCTCTAAATTAAAAAAAGTACCAGTAACTAGTTTGAAATGTCTTTTATGTCTACCGACTTCTATAAATAAATTCTGTTTTTGTTTTGATTATAATATTAATTTTGTTTTGATGTCCTATAAAAAAGAAAATTTTTGAAAAATTTCCTATAAAAATAGAAATTTTTGAAAAATTTTCTATAAAAATAGGAAATTTTTAAAAAATTTCCTATCAAAATAGAAAGTTTTTGAAAAATTTCTTATAAAAATAGAAAATTTCTGAAAAATTTTTTATAAAAAATAGTAAATTTTTGAAAAATTTTCCGTGAAAATTTTTGAAAAATTATCTATAAAATAGAAAATTTTTGACAAATTATCTATAAAATAGAAAATTTTTGAAAAATTTTGTGTAAAAATAGAAAATTTGTGAAAAATTTTGTGTAAAAATAGAAAATTTTTGAAAAATTTCTTAAAAATAGTAAAAAAAATAGTAAAATTTTGAAAAGTTTTCTATAAAAATAGTAATATTTTGAAAGTTTTACAATAAAAATAGCAAAATTTTGAAAATACTACTATCAAAATAGTAAAATTTTGAAAAATTTACTATGAAAATAGTAAAATTTTGAAAATTTGACTATGAAAATAGTAAAATTTTGAAAATTTTACTATAAAAATAGTAAAATTTTGAAAATTTTACTTTAAAAATAGTAAAATTTTGAAAATTTTACTATAAAAATAGTAAAATTTTGAATATTTTACTATAAAAATAGTAAAATTTTGATAATTTTACTATAAAAATAGTAAAATTTTAAAAATTTTACTATAAAAATAGTAAACTTTTGAAAATTTTACTATAAAAATAGAAAAATTTTTGAAAATTTTACTATAAAAATAGTCAAATTTTGAAAATTTTACTATAAAAATAGAAAAATTTTGAAAATTTTACTATAAAAATAGAAAAATTTTTGAAAATTTTACTATAAAAATAGTCAAATTTTGAAAATGTTACTATAAAAATAGAAAAATTTTTGAAAATTTTACTATAAAAATAGTCAAATTTTGAAAATTTTACTATAAAAATAGTAAAATTTTGAAAATTTTACTATAAAAATAGTAACATTTTGAAAATTTTACTATAAAAATAGTCAAATTTTGAAAATTTTACTATAAAAATAGTAAAATTTTGAAAATTTTACTATAAAAATAGAAAAATTTTGAAAATTTTACTATAAAAATAGCAACATTTTGAAAATTTTACTATAAAAATAGTAAAATTTTGAAAATTTTACTATAAAAATAGTAAAATTTTGAAAATTTTACTATAAAAATAGTAAAATTTTGAAAATTTTACTATAAAAATAGTAAAATTTTGAAAAATTTTCCTATAAAAATAGTAAAATTTTGAAAAAATTTCTTATAAATATAGTAAATTTTTGAAAAATTTTCTATAAAAATAGTAAATTTTTGAAAAATTTCCCATAAAATAGTAAATTTTTGAAAAATTTCCTATAAAAATAGTAAATTTTTGAAAAATTTCCTATAAAAATGGTAAATTTTTGAAAAATTTCCTTTAAATATAGTAAATTTTAAAATTTTTTCAAATAATTAAAAAAAATAGTCTTTAAATCAGAAAAAAAAAGAACGAAGTACTTGTAACTATCTATTAGCGAGTTATTATAGTTCAAAGTTTATTTTTTTGAGTGTCCTAAACTAATGATCGGCAGTGTATTTTTGTGAAAAGCTTAAACTAAATCTATGGCTTTAGTTGATTCATTTTTTTTAGTTATTTGTGTTTTAGTATAAAAAAAAACATTTCGGAAGGTTAAAATTTTATTTTAAAAATAAAATAAAATATTTATAAATTATAACTTTAAAAACTACTCATCATCATATTATTAATAAAATATTTAAAACAAAAAAATTAAAAAAACAAGGCACAATTTTCCACAGAATTTAAAAGAAAATAAATGAAAAAATTATTTAATTAGTTTTAATTATTCAAAATAAAATAATTAAATATTTGGCCATAATCATTTTAGATCAAAACAATTACAAAAAAAAATATTAAATAAATCACACAAAAAAAATAATAAAATTAAAAATATTTTAGGCAAACACTGAAAGAAATATTAAGACAAAAATAACAGTTTTTGGTTTATTTTATCTAAAAAAAAGCTAAATTTAAATAAAAATTTATAAAGCCCTAAAAATAAATAATATTAAAAAAATTTACAAAAAATGCATATCATAGCTGTAAATTATGGAAATAAAACTGAAAATTTTACCCCCCAAAAAATAACTTACGCCCCCTTTATAAACGATTTAACAAAATTTATAATTTTCCCCAGCAATGAAATATTTACCCCAAAACCTCCCCCTTAAAAAAAATACAAGGTTGCAAATTTAGAAGAAGAAAAAAAGCTAAAAACTTAAACATATTTAGATGAAAAAACCTCAGTAAGAAAATATTTAATAACAAAAACAAAAATTATTTAAAAAACAAAAAAAAAATATTTAATAACTAAAAAAATTATATAATAACAAAAAAAATATTTAATAACAAAAGAAAAAAATATTATCAATAAAAAAATGATAAAAACTTATAAACTTTATTGAAGAAAAATGCGCCGTATTGAAGCTAAAACTTGAAGGAAAAATTAAGAAAATACTGAAAATGATGAAAAGAAGATAAAGAAGATAAAGAAAATTACTGATTAAACAATATATGAAATGAAACTGATTTTTATTGTAAAGAAAACGTGTTACGTTTTTTTCTACATATTTTATTTTTTGCATAAAAAAAATAGTTATAAACCAAAAATAAAAAACGAGAAAAAACTAAAAAAAATTATATGAAAAAATATAAGACAAAAAAAAACATTTTGAACAACCAATAAACATTAAAATATAAAAAAACAAACAAATAAGCAAAAAATAGTTTTTCTTAAAAATAAAAATTAGTTGAGATAACCAACATTTTGTTTGCCCAACGAAAAATTTGTTTGTTTCAAATAAATTTAAACGCAAAAGTTGGTTGCATCAAGTTTATTTAAAATATTTTGACGAAAGTTACAATTTCTTGTTACAATCGATTTGTTTTCTTATCAAAATATACCTCAACTATAAAATTTTCTATAAAAATAGAAAATTTCTTAAAAATTTTCGATAAAAATAGTAAATCTTTGAAAAATTTTCTATAAAAATATAAATTTTTCTAAAAATTTTCTATAAGAATATAAATTTTTCTATAAAAATAAAATTTTTTCGAAAAATTTTTCTATAAAAATAAAATTTTTTCGAAAAATTTTTTATAAAAATAGAAAATTTTTGAAAAATTTTCTATAAAAATAGAAAATTTTTGAAAAATTTTCTTTAAAAATAGAAAATTTGTTAAAAATTTTCTATAAAAATATAAAATTTTTGAAAAATTTTCTATAAAAATATAAAATTTTTGAAAGATTTTCTATAAAAATAGAAAATTTTTGAAAAATTTTCTATAAAAATAGAAAATTTTTGAAAAATTTTCTATAAAAATAGAAAATTTTTGAAAAATTTTCTATAAAAATAGAAAATTTTTGAAAAATTTTCTATAAAAATAGAAAATTTTTGAAAAATTTTCTATAAAAATAGAAAATTTTTGAAAAATTTTCTATAAAAATAGAAAATTTTTGAAAAATTTTCTATAAAAATAGAAAATTTTTGAAAAATTTTCTATAAAAATAGAAAATTTTTGAAAAATTTTCTATAAAAATAGAAAATTTTTGAAAAATTTTCTATAAAAATAGAAAATTTTTGAAAAATTTTCTATAAAAATAGAAAATTTTTGAAAAATTTTCTATAAAAATAGAAAATTTTTGAAAAATTTTCTATAAAAATAGAAAATTTTTGAAAAATTTTCTATAAAAATAGAAAATTTTTGAAAAATTTTCTATAAAAATAGAAAATTTTTGAAAAATTTTCTATAAAAACAGAAAATTTTTGAAAAATTTTCTATAAAAATAGAAAATTTTTGAAAAATTTTCTATAAAAATAGAAAATTTTTGAAAAATTTTCTATAAAAATAGAAAATTTTTGAAAAATTTTCTATAAAAATAGAAAATTTTTGAAAAATTTTCTATAAAAATAGAAAATTTTTTTAAAAATTTTCTATAAAAATAGAAAATTTTTTAAAAATTTTCTATAAAAATAGAAAATTTTTGAAAAATTTTCTATAAAAATAGAAAATTTTTTTAAAAATTTTCTATAAAAATAGAAAATTTTTTAAAAATTTTCTATAAAAATAAAAAAATTTTAAAGAAAAATTTATATTTTTATATAGAAAATTTTCTAAAAAAATAGAAAATTTTTATAGAAAATGTTCCTATAAAAATAGTGAATTTTTTAAAAATTTCCTATAAAAATAGTAAATTTTCGAAAAATAATGAATTTTTTAAAAATTTGCTATAAAAATAGTAAATTTTTTGGAAATTTTCCTATAAAAATTGTAAATTTTTAAAAAATTTCCTATAAAAATAGTACATTTTTTAAAAATTTCCTATAAAAATAGAACATTTTTTAAAAATTTTCTATAAAAATAGTAAATTTTTTTTAAATTTCCTATCAAACTATTAAGTTTTTGAAAAATTTCCCATAAAAATAGTTAATTTTTGAAAAAATTCCTAGAAAAATTGTAATTTTCAAAAATTTCCTATAAAAATAGTAAATTTTTCAAAAATGTTATATAAAATAGTAAATTTTTCAGAAATTTCCTATAAAAATAGTCAATTTTTAAAAAATAGAACATTTTTTAAAAATTTATAAAAAAATTTATAAATTTTTATAAAAATAGTAAATTTCTTAGAAAATTTCTTATCAAAATATTAAATTTTTGAAAAATTTCCTAAAAAAAATAAGTAGTTTTTGAAAAATTTCCTATAAAAATAGTAAATTTTTCAAAAATTTCCTATAAAAATAATAAATTTTTGAAAAATTTCCTATAAAAATAGTTAATTTTTCAAAAATTTCCTATAAAAATAGTAAATTTTTCAAAAATTTTCTATCAAAATAGTAAATTTATCAGAAATTTCCTATAAAAATAGTAAATTTTTAAAAAAAATTCCTATAAAAATAGTAAATTTTTGAAAAATTTCCTATAAAAATAGTAAATTTTTGAAAACTTTCCTATAAAAATAGTAAATTTTTGAAAAATTTCCTATAAAAAATAGTAAATTTTTCAAAAATTTCCTATAAAAATACTAAATTTTTCAAAAATTTCCTAAAAAAATAGAACATTTTTTTTAAATTTTCTATAAAAATAGTAAATTTTTCAAAAATTTCCTATAAAAATATTAAATTCTTGAAAAATTTCCTATAAAAATAGTTCATTTTTGAAAAATTTCCTGTAAAAACAGTTAATTTTTGAAAAATTTCCTATAAAAATAGTTAATTTTTGAAAAATTTCCTATAAAAATAATAAATTTTTGAAAAATTTCCTATAAAAATAGTAAATTTTTGAAAAATTTCCTATAAAAATAGTAAATTTTTGAAAAATTTCCTATAAAAATAGTAAATTTTTGAAAAATTTCCTATAAAAATAGTAAATTTTTTGAAAAATTTCCTATAAAAATAGTAAATTTTTGAAAAATTTCCTATAAAAATAGTAAATTTTTGAAAAATTTCCTATAAAAATAGTAAATTTTTGAAAAATTTCCCATAAAAATAGTAAATTTTTGAAAATTTCTGAAAAATTTCCTATAAAAATAGTAAATTTTTGAAAAATTTCCTATAAAAAATAGGAAATTTTTGAAAAATTTTCTATAAAAAATAGTAAATTTTTGAAAAATTTCCTATAAAAATAGAAAAATTTCCTATAAAAATAGTAAATTTTTGAAAAATTTCCTATAAAAATAGTAAATTTTTGAAAAATTTCCTATAAAAATAGTAAATTTTTGAAAAACCTCCTAGAAAAATAGTAAATTTTTAAAAAATCTACCTCAACTATACAAACCTTATGATAAATTTAAGTTGATATGGTGCTGGGCATCACTGATCTACATCCATGCGATTTCTTCTGCCCCGAGCCCTAGTACTAAATTTCGAAATTCAATATCATTCTCTTAAACTGATTTTTTTTTTAATGTTTCCAATATCAAAGGGATTACTATCTTTGATTAAAAGGTATTTAAGTTTAAATCAAAATGAAGATACAGTTTAACAAAGAATGTAAAAAATGATAATTTGCTGATGAGGTATCAGATATCTGCAGTTCTTATCTTACTCTGCTGCTAACTCCAAAATACATTATAAATAAATTTTAAAATTTTGAAAATATTATAAAATTAACAAGATCCTTACAGTTATTCTCACACAGGATTTGAAACAAGGGTAAGCTTTAGTAAAACCAAAACAAAAAAAAACAAACAAAATCTTAAATTTTTTACAAATTATGAGCCTCAAAAAATTTGATCATATCTAAATTTTTAGTTTAGACACCTCCTTTAAGTTTCTAGTAAATTAATATTAAATATATTTTTTAACTAAATAAATGTTGTGTGTAATTCTATTAGAAGCATGTTTTATTTTTGTATTTTAAATAAAACTATATTGGCTTTTTGTGTTTACAAATTTATTATAAAAAAATAATCCCTAAATACCTTAAAAACCTTTAATTTAAATTTTTTGTTAATGTAAGTAATAACACTAATAAGTTTTTATTATTCTTTTATTTTTTATTTTTAACAAAAAAAGCTTTTACGTAACTTTGGTATGGCCTCGAGATGTCCAACACCTTTCGCTTTTCCCTTTACTCCTTTGGGTCTGAGTTTATTTGATATTGATCCGTCCAGAATATTGACAATGTTGCATCATCAAACTTGGTTAGCAGAGGAAGCATTAAGGTGAGTTTTTATTTCAAAATTTTTTTAGAAAATTTATGTACATTTTAATAAAAAAAATTATAGAAAAATGTTTTTAGAAATTTTATATTGATAGAAATATGTTTTATAGGAAATTTTCAATATTAAATTTTTTGATATAAAATTTTTCTCTAG
The DNA here is from genome assembly GCA_933228675.1 of Stomorhina lunata. Classification (NCBI taxonomy): domain Eukaryota; kingdom Metazoa; phylum Arthropoda; class Insecta; order Diptera; family Rhiniidae; genus Stomorhina; species Stomorhina lunata. The sequence goes on from OW121743.1 coordinate 71,531,104, forward strand.
AAAATTTTTCAAAATTTCATTAAATCTTAAAAAAAAAATTTTTTATTAAAAAAAATTTTTCAAAACTAAATTTTTCATTAATTTTTTTTTTAATTTTTGAATAAAACTTTTTTTTTAAATTTTTCAATAAAAAATTTTTAAAAATTTTTCTATTGAAAATTTTCATAATAAAATTATTCTATTTAATATTTTGTGTAGGTAATTTTTCAATATAAAACAATTCTATAGGAAATTTTTCTAATAAAAATAGTTCAATAGAAAATTTTTGAATATAAAATTTTTCTATTAAAAACTTTTCTATAGAAAATTTTTCAATATAAAATTTTTCTATAAAAACGTTTCAAAACGAAATTTTTCTATAAAAAAAATTTAAAAATAAAATTTTTAAAAATTTTTCTATAGAAAATTTTTCTATGAAGTATTTTTTTACAAAATTTTTCTGTAGAAATTTTTCTATATTACAATTTTAAAAAAAAAAATGTTCTATTGAAAAATTTTCAAAACAAAAATTTTATTAGAAAATTTTTCAAATAAAAAATTTTTATACACAGAATTTTTAAATAAATATTTTCTAGAGAAAATTTTTCATTACAAAATTTTTGTATAGACAATTTTTCGAAGCAAATTTTTCTACAGAAAATTCTTCAATAAATAATTTTTCTATAGAACATTTTTCAATATAAAATTTGATTACAAAAAATTTTTCAATTGAAAATTTTTATTACACAATTTTTAGATAAAAAATTTTTTTATAAATAGATAGAAAATTTTTATTATACAATTTTTAGATAAAAAATTTTTCGATAAAATTTTAAATTTTTTTATAGAAAATTTTTCTGTAGAAAATTTTTCAATATAAAATTTTTCTTTAGATAATTTCTCAATATAATTTTTTTTTTTTTTTATAGAAAATTTTTCAATATAAAATTCTTTTATAGAAAATTTTTCTATAGAAAATTTTTCAACATAAAAAAATTTCTCAATATAATTTTTTTCAATATAAAATGTTTCTACTGGAAATTTTTCAAAATTAAATTTTTCAACATTAAATATTTCAACATTAAATTTTTCCATTCAAAATTTTTTTATAGAACATTTTTGAATTTAAAATTAATTATATAAAATTTTGCTACAGAAAATTTTTTTATATAAATTTTGCTATACAAAATTTTCCAATATAAAATTTTACGATGGAAAATTTTTTAATATTAATTTTTTCCACAGAAAATTTTTCAATATAAACTAATTCTATATGAAAATTTTTTATAGAAACTTTTTAAATACAAAATCTTTCTATAGAAAATTTTAAAGTATAAAATTTTTCTATTGGAAATTTTTCAATAATTAATTTTTCAGCTATAAATTTTTCAATACAAAATTTTTATATAGAAATTTTTCAAGTTAAAATTTTTTGTAAGAAATTTTTGCAATATAAAATTTTTCTATAGAAATTTTTTTAATATAAAATGTTTCTATAGAAAACTTTTCAATTTAAATTTTTTTTAAAGAAATTATTTCAATATACAATTTTTCTATAGAAAATTTTTTAATATAAAATTTTTCTATAGAAAACTGTTCAATATAAAATTTTTTGTATAAAAAATTTTTCAATATAAAATTTTTCATATAAAATTTTTCTATTGAAAATTTTTCAATATAAAATTTTTTAACGAAAAATTTTCAATACAAAAGTTTTCTATAGAAAAATTTTCAATATAAAATTTTTCTATAGAAAACTTTTTCATATAAAATTTTTCTATAGAAAACATTTTCATACAAAATTTTTCTATATAAAATTTTTCAATAAAAAAATTGTTTCTATGGAAAATTTTTCAATAAAAATTATTTCTATAGAAAATTTTTCAGTACAATATGTTTCTAAAGAAAATTATTATTCAAAATTTTTCTACATTAAAATTTTATTAAAAATTTTCTATAGAAAATTTTAAAGGAATTTTCAATAAAAATTTTTCAATAAAAACTTTTCTATAGAAAATATCCAATAAAAATTTTTCTATAAAAATTTTCAATAAAAAATTTTTCTATATAAAATTTTCAATAAACATTTTTGTATAAAAAATGTTCAATAAAAATTTTTCTACAAAAAAATATCAATAAAAATTTTTCTATAGAAAATTTTCAATAAAAATTTTTTTACAGAAAATTTTCAATAAAAATTTTTCTATAGAAAGTTTTCAATATAAAATTTTTCTATAGACAATTTTTCAATATAATGTTTTTCTATAGAAAATTTTTTAATATAAAACTTCCATATAAACTTATTTTATACAAAAATGTTTATCATAAAAAATTTGTCATTAAAAATTTTTCGCAACCAAAAATGTTTGTAGAAAATTTTATGTTCAACAAATTTTTTAAAAATTTTTTATATAAGATTAACTTAAGTTAAACATTTTCAATATAATTTTTGTTTTGTTACAGAAATCGCGGTTTGCTAACACCGCCTCCTACATCGAAGGATTTCAGCCAACGATTTAATCCCTTAAGCGATTTACTTTCCAAAGACTATCATGCCAATCATATGCATCTTAACACTGCCGATCTATTAGCTAGATCATCATTATCATCACCAGCTGCAGCAGCTGCCATGGCTGCTTCATCCTCCGCCCATTTAGGAGGCACGCCCACTGATTTAGCTAACAAACAACAACAGCAACAACAAACACAGCAACATCGTTCCATAACACAGCAACAGCAGTACAAACAACAACAACAACCACCTTTTAATATACGTTATCCGTCACCAGCTGCATTTTTTCATCAGCAACATCAACACCAGCAGCAACAACAATTGCAGCAACAATTACAAACCCAAAAACTTAATAAGTCAACAACAAGACAAAGTACTACACCCTCACCCCAACAAACTGCCACCTCTGGCAGTTCAAATCTGTTAAGTGGTTCTTCTTCAACTTCATTATCATCTTTACAACATAAAAGCTCCGAAAGATCTTTGACTCCCTGTCATAAAGATGAGGATACTGATAATGGTGGTGTCATCGAATTGACTACCAGTAGCCATCATGATGAAGCAGCTGCTATAAGAGATCGTGACAGTGGTAATTCGAGTGCAGCCACTACCAGTTCCATTACCTCATCGATGCTTTATAAAGATTCCTTAGAACAACTATTACAACGCCGTCATTCCGCGGGAATGTTAACGGGCGAAGTTAATTTGAAATCGTATTCTCAACTGCTAATGAATGCATCTACACCAACTGATACCTCAAGTTGTAAGGAGAAAAGCTCCTCTTCATCTACCTCATCGACGCCACCACCAGCTCCCGGTACACCAGGACAACTATGCCTAAGTCGTAGTAGTCTCATGAAAAGTCCCTCGGATACCTCTTCGCTGTTCAGTGAACCGATTGAAGAGGAGACCCGCTGCGTAGTGTGTAATGCTCAGTTTCCGAATGTTTGGCTGCTGGAGCAGCATGCAGCTCTGCAACATCCCCTTTTGGGGCCAGGTGAGGAAAAACCTTTTATTTGTGAACAATGTGGTCAAACCTATCGATATCGTTCAGCTTATGCCAAACACAAGGAGACCAATCATCGCTCGCGCCTACCAGCGGATAAACTTTTTACATGCGACGTCTGCGGCATGCAGTTTCGCTATTTGAAATCATTCAAAAAGCATCGATTGAATCATGCCTTAGAACGTTTACATGGTAAGAAGGGTAAGAATCCATTTGTTGCTCATCTCCAGCAACAAATCCAGGAACAGGAAATAGTTTCTAATGCTCAAGAAGCCCAAGCGATGATGACTGTCGATTCTGAGATGATGGTGGAGGATTTACGTATAAATATTAAGAAAGAGAAGGAAGAAGAGGAACAACAACAGCAGCAACGTGAAGAGGAACAAGATGTTAACACCTTAGACTCGGCTGGTTTGGGTTATCATGAACAGCAAAACTCCTCTAATACAGCCCTAACGACCAACACTAATGAGCTGGGTATAACTAGCTCTGAAGGAATTCATAGTACAAATAAGAGGGTAAGTATAAATAAGATTTTTTTTGTTTTAAAAGGAAACTAATATATAAATAATATCTTTATTACTCAGCCTCCACGTCTTCTACAAGTTTCTTTAACATCCGATTCCTCTTCCCCCTATCATCCCAACCATCAGCCTTTACCCCACCAACAACAACATCACCAACACCCACCACCAACCCACTCTTTGGTACATCACCCTCATTTAGCACCTCAACTGCCTGGCCATTTGGCCCACAACATGTCAGCTATGGCTGCTGCAGCAGCAGCCGCTGCAACTACCCCACAGCATCAACAACAAATGACACCACATACTGCACAGCAAGCGGCTGTAGCAGCTGCTGCTGCCGCCGCTAATTCCATGAATTCTTTAAATTCTCTTAATTCTATTACTTCACTGATCAATGCTGAACGTTTGCCCAATGAACAGTTTTTGGGTTTGAATCCTCAAGAGGCATCAATACTCAATTTCCTAAGGGTCGATGCTCAGGAAAGGCAAAGGGATAAGAGGTAAGTTGAGTTTTTGTTTCAACAGTGTTTGGAAAATTGCTTTTACTGGACTTTTACTAGAACTACTTATCCAGTTTTTACTAGTGACAATATTTCTCTGACTACTACTTTTTGAGCTATTACTATCTCTTATAGTAGTACTATGTAAGAATACTTACTCTAATTCTTACTACTAATATCACTTCTGTTCCTACTTCCTCGAAAACCTGCACTCCTCTAACTTCTATTTATATTCTTATTTTATTTTTTACTACTAAAAATATTTCTTTGACTACTACTTTTCGAACTATTACTACCTCTAATAGTAGTAGTTAGAATACTAACTCTAATTCTTACTTCCGTTTCTACTTCCACTCCACTAACTTCTATTCATATTCTTCTATTTTTGCTTCTAACAATATTTCTAATAATACTTTTCGAACTACTATCTACTACTTTTTGAACTATTGCTACCTCTTATATTAGTAGTATGTTAGAATACTAACTCTAATTCTTACTGCTAACATCACTTCTGTTCCTACTTATGCTAAAATTTCCACAGTAGAAACTTTTATTATTTATACTTCGGTTCATATTCTATCATTATAGCAATATCATCTCTAGATCTACTACTCTCCCTCCTGGTATTTCAGCTACTACTACTAATACTAATGATAGTCGTAAGCTACTAACTCAAATGTCCCTACTACTTATAACACTTCATTTTATATTAAAACTACTATTATTTCGCTACCGCATCTACTACTTCTTCTTCAACTACTACCAATCCGACTAATTCTACTAAGGTTACTGCACCTACTTATGCAACTGCACTATTTCTAGTTCTAACATTACCGATCCTAATAAACCACTACTACTACCACTACTTCTCTAAATACAACTGATTCCATTACTTTAAATGCTTTCAATGCTACCATCACTACTGGCTTTTCTGCTATTACTACTATTTCTACTATGATATTGATCCCATTAATACTAATGCTACAGCCCCTAGTACTGCTTTTACTATCACTATAACTACTTTCACTACTTCTCCGAATACCAAAAGTACTGCTCCTTGCATTTCCATAACTGTTTTTACTACTACCATTACTATTGGCTCTCCCCATTTTCACTAGAGCAGTTTTAGTTGTTTTTCTACTGTCACCAGAGCCCCTGCTACTACTCAAATACTTTTACTATTAGTACTTTTTCTATGAATACCACTAGTGCTTCTGCTACTACTGGTACTGATTCTACACTACTAATCATATTAAAACGACTACTAACACGACGAGATATATTGTTCTTACTAATACAACTACTACAACCCCTTCTAATATAGAGACGCATACTTTCACTACCACTACTGCTCTTACAACTACTATTACTAGTTTTTCTATGACTGTACTATTACTAGTACCTACTCCTACTACAACTACTAGTAAAAGCACATTTGAGGCCATTATGTATGGAACTCGGATTTCTTTTTCAAGGGCACCATGGGCACGGTTGCAGAAGTCCAAAAGCTGAACCCAATTTTCTATGGTTTTTAAGTATAAATTGGCCGATACTGCTGCAATTTCACGTTCGATATTCGTACGAAATTTATCAAAAGTAGCAGTAGTAGTTATCGATTGATGATAAGTTTTTGACAAACTTTAACTATTGCTACTTCTAGTCAAGTTTTCCAAACACAGTTTTTAACACTTTTACAAACATAATTTTTTATATCTCTCTATTTCTATTCTTTTATAAGTAGACCTCCTGCCTCCCGTTTTGCCTGTCCCTTCTGTGGCAAATGTGTGCGTTCTAAGGAAAATTTAAAATTACATGTTCGCAAACATACCGGCGAACGTCCGTTCGTTTGTCTCTTCTGTGGACGTGCCTTCGGTGGCAAATCGGATCTAACACGCCACTTGCGTATTCATACCGGAGAAAGACCCTATCATTGCGAATCATGTGGTAAATGTTTTGCCCGAGCCGATTATCTCTCCAAGCATCTGACAACACATATACACAATGCTCCGCGCTGAGATGAGGCGCGAAGGAGAAGACTCCTTCGCCGTTAGTGGTAAATGAGAAAGATAAATTATAAATTACACACAAACAAAAAAAACTTAGATCAATTGAAGAAAAAATCAAATATTAAAAAAAAAAACACAAAAGTAATTCCCAAATGTCATTTAAGAGACATGGGAAATTTAGCATAATACGTAAGATCTTGGGGTTTATATTATAGATTTTTATATAAGATTAAAACTTAAAACACATCCACATTCAAAGTGCAACCTAAAATTTTTTAAGCAAAGATTTCTTTTTCAAAGAGATTTCTTTAAAATTTTATATAATGATATTTTTTTCTAAAATTTAATTTTTACTTTAAAATATTGAAATAAGATTTGATTTGTTTAGGTCTTTAAAAGTCTTAAGACAGACGATTTCATTATATTTTTTTAAATTTTCATTTGGCTTTGATACTACAGTTGAGTTGAGATGGGAACAAATTATGGGTATTATTTTAATTTTTAAATATTTTAATTGAAATTCATTTAATTATTTTTAGAGCAAGACAAAATTAAGTTCTTCTAAAATTTTCAAAATATTAGGTATACATATCTGAAACTTATTTTAGATTGAAACAACTTTTTTTTTAATTAATACTATTATTATGTATAAAAAAGCACGTTCAAAAAATTTATTCAAAATTAAAAAAAAATTGGAGTATATAAACGAATATAAGACATGTAACGATAGGTTTAGAAAGTAAATTCTAGAACAGTTAAATTTCCACAAATTCAGGTAAGATCTCAGGTAAGATCTATAGTTCGAAATAGATAAGTAGGCAGCCCATACCACCAGAAGCCGATGACTTTTCGCAATTTTCGCTAATATGACGATCATTAATGAAATGGTTCGAGAGAACAAAGAAATATACACCCGAACATTGTTGCCACGACACTATTATTTTTGTAAACATTATTTGAAATAAATGTTACCGAATTGGGAATATTATTCGAAACATAAATAAATTCTAATATTAAACAATTTTAGATTTTTAGAAAAAAAAATATTTTTTATACTTTTTTATAGAAAAATTTCTATCAAATATTTTTTATAGAAAATTTTTCGATAAAAATATTTTTCTGTGAAAATTTTCAAAAAAAATATTTTCTATCAAAAAATTTTTTTATTAAAAAATTTTCTAAAGAAAAATTTTTGATAAAAAAAATTTTTTATAGAAAAATTTTTGATAAAAAAATTTTCTATATAAAACAATTTCTATAAAAAAAATTTTAGATCAAAAAAATTTTTTCTGATAAAAAAATTTTCTATAGAAATATTTTGGATAAAAAAACTTTTTATAGAAAGTTTTTTGTTAAAAAAAAATTATAAAAAAATTTTCTATAAAAAAATGTTTGATAAAAACATTTTCTATAAAAAAAAATTTTGATAAAAAAATTGTCTATAGAACATTTTTGATAAAAAAATTTTCTATAGACAAATTTTTGATAAAAAAAATTTTCTATAAAAAAATTTTTGATAAAAAAAAAATTTCTATAGAAAAACTTTTGATTAAAAAATTTTCTAAAGAAAAATTTTTGATAAAAAAATATTCTATAGAAAAATTTTTGATAAAGAATTTTCTATAGAAAAATGTTTGATAAAGAAATTTTCTATAGAAAAATGTTTGATAAAAAAAATTTTCTATAGAAAAATGTTTGATTATAAAAATTTTCTATAGAAAAATTTTTGAGAAAAAAATTTTCTATAGAAAAATTTTTGATAAAAGAATTTTCTATAGAAACATTTTTGATAAAAAAAATGTTGATAAAAAAATTTTTTATAGAAAAATTTTTGATAAAAAAATTTTCTATAGAAAAATTTTTGAAAAAAAAATTGTTGATAAAAATAATTTTTAATGGAAAAATTTCTGATAAAAAAATTTTCTATAGAAATATTTTGGATAAAAAACTTTCTATAGAAAAATTTTTGTTACAAAAAATTTTAATAAAAAAAATTTCTATAGAAAAATTTTCATAGAAAAATGTTTGATAAAAAAATTTTCTACAGATAAAAAAATTTTTTATAGAAAAGTTTTTGATAAAAAAAAATTTCTATAGAAATATTTTTAATAAAAAAATTTTCGTTAGAAGAATAAAAAAATTTTCTATAGAAAAATGTATGAGAAGAAAATTTTCTATAGATAAAAAAATTTTTTATAGAAAAATTTTTGATAAAAAAATTTTCTATAGAAAAATTTTTAATAAAAAAATTTTCGTTAGAAGAATAATAATATTTTCTATAGAAAAATTTAAGTGAAAAAAAAAATCTATAGAAAAATTTTTGATAAAAAAATTTTCAATAGAAAAATTTTTAATAAAAAAATTTTCTATAGAAAATTTTTTGATAAAAAAAATTTCTATTAAAAATTTTTGATAAAAAAAAATTTCTATAAAAACATTTTGATAAAAAAAAATTTCTTATAGAAAAATTGTTGATAAAAAAATTTTCTACAGAAAAATATTTGATAAAAAAATTTTCTATAGAAAATTTTTGATAAAAAAAATTTTCTATACAAAAGTTTTTGATAAAAAAATTTTCTATAGAAAAATTTTTGATAAAAAAATTTTCTATAGAAAATTTTCTGTAGAAAATTTTCTGTAGAAAATTTTGTTATCAAAAATTATTCTATAGAAAAATTTTTTATTAAAAATTTTTCTATGGAAAATTTTTTATTAAAAATTTGTCTATGGAAAATTTTTTTATCAAAAATTTTTCTATAGAATAATTTTTGATGACAAACTTTTCTACAGAAAATTTTTTGATAAAAAAATTTTCTACAGAAAAATTTTTGATAAAAAAAATTTTGTATAGAAAAATTTTTTGATAAAAAAAAATTTTCTATAGAAAAATTTTTGATAAAAAAATAAAAAAATTGAAATAAATAAATACAAGTTAAATTCATAGGAAACGGCAACTCTACCGAGGGGTTTTTCGTTCTGTTCGTTTTGTGTAGACCTCTGGTTATAAAGACAATTAGATTTTTGTACTAAGACTATAGTTCGTTCTAGTGTGCGTTCAATGAGAATCCGGTTCGAATGACCATAAATAAGATATAGTAGGAATTTCGTTACATATTTTAGGTATATCTTTATGTACTCCAAAATTTTTATTCAAAAGTGCTTTTAATTTCATTTGTCAATTTTTTTTTAGTTTATATTAAATTTAGACCTACAATTTTATTTCTCAAAAAAAAATAAGAATTTTTGGTTAAATTTTATTTTGGTGCTGGATTGAATTAAGAAAGAAAAAAAACAAAGGAGAGGAATTTAAACAACATTTAAGGGGCTTTACAAACAAAATTTTTCAAAATTTATTTTAAAATTCAAATTAATTTTAAACAAAGAAGAAGAAAAAACATCACAGTTGAGAGTTTTTTTTTTAATTTACTACAAGATCTTAAGAAAAAAAGTAACAAAAAACTAAATTAAAAATTGGTTTCAGATATAAATTCAAGTATTAACTTTTACTACCACAAAAAAAAAGAAAACGCTATAACAAACTACAAAACAAAGTATTTCAAAAACTAACTAATTCTGCCGTTTATTTAATAAAATTTTTATTTATTTTATGTATTTTAATATTTTATTTATATTTTTTTTTCTAATAAATTATATAGAAGAAGAAACAAAAGCAACAAATCAAATCAAATAACTAAATAGCCTTAAAAGAAGCATAATAGACAAATTTTTATTAACAAAAAAACAATAAACAAATTACACAAAACTTAATAATAGTTAGAAATAATTTTATTTTTTACAACAAAAAAAAACAAAATGCAATATTAAAAATAATCTATTAAAATAATATTGTTAACTACTTTCTAATGTGAACTACTAATATTTATACACAAAGTAACACTGTGCTGAAAAAATGGAATTTTAATTTTGACGTTAAATGGTGTCTCCGAGATCGATAGCATAATTTCTCCTGACTATTTATGACATTTTAATCTCCTTAAATCTGTTATGGAGATATTATTCGATGAATTAATAAATAACACGGGCATTAGAGCGGTTCGCCTTCTATACAAAAAAAAACAAGTTATGTCAGTCACCCCCTAAGATTAATGATAGTGTTAAAACAATTCCAAAAAATATTTTTTTTAATTTTTTTACCACCCCTACAAATACCACCCTTTTAGTATTTTGTTCACAGTGTCGCCATTTTAAGTCTAATCATAACATTTTATATGTCGTTGTTCGCTGCTCTGTAAGGGCTACATTTCTCTCTTTGATAGTTTTGTACTACCACGTCAATTTATAGTCATAACTTTTAAAAACTAGATTTCTACTCGTGGGTACGACTCGAATTTTAAAAAGTTATGACTAGAAATTGACGAGGTTGTAAAAAACTATCAAAGAGAGAAATGTAGCCCATACAGAGCCCTAAACATCCATGAATAAAGTGTTATGACCGGACTAAAGATGGCGACACAGTAAGCAAAATACAAAAAGGGCGGTATTTAGAGGCGTGGTAAAAAAATATAAAATTTTTTTTTTGAATTATATTTACATTGTCTTCAATCCTAGGGGGTGACTGACTAAACTTTTTTTTTCGAACCACTCTAACGGGCAGTATAAGTTTTTTTAAGTTCTTACAGATCATGTTTATGTAGGGGGCTTTCATTCACTTCACTCACCCACCAAAACAAACACATCTTTATTCTTAAATTTCATAAAAAACCAGGCGAACATAATTCAGCAGAAAGCAAATCTGTAAATGTATGACATGTTCCATTGCTTATAACTCGCAAACTACTTGACGTATTGTTATGATATTGATGTCAAATAATAGATACGAATTCTGTCGTTAATTCTAGAAATTAATTAAATGCCCACTTCCACGCCCTCGTAGTGAAAAGTAAAAATATTGTACAGAAACTAAAATATTTTAGAAAATTGTGGGTCTAAACAAATTAAAAAAAAAGTAATTTCATTGGTAACAATTTAGTTGAACACTACACGATGTTTCACACAAATATCCTTTAAACTTTTCGAGATATAGCCTAAAAACCAAATTTAATTTTCTCATACATGGTTGTAGCCATTTCAGTAACATCCTAAAAGTATGCAAAACAATTTTGTTTAAAATTAGTTTTTTACTCTTCACATGCACACCCCCACCACCAACCACTTCTTTAAAACATTTTCTATGCTTAAATTTTCATCAAAAACCAGGCGAACATAATTCAGCAGAAAGGAAATTGTTTAATGTAATTCATGTTCCATTGCCTATAACTCGCAAACTACTTGACGTATTGTAAAGATATTAAAGTCAAATGATAGATACGAATTCCTTCTTTAAATCTAGAAATTAGTTAAATGCTCACTGCCACGCCCTCTTAGTGAAAAGTTAAAATATTGTACAGAAACTAAAATATTTTAGAAATTTGTGGGTCTAAACAAATTTAGAAAAAGTCATTTCATTTGTAACATTTTAGTTGAAAACTCCGTAATGTTTAATATAAATATCTTTTAAACTGTTTGAGATATAGCCTAAAAACTAAATTAAATTTTCGTACATGGCCGTAGCCATTTCTGTAACATCCTAAAAGTATGCAAAACAATTTTGTTTAAAATTCGTTTTTTACTCTTCACATACACACCCCCACCATCAACCACTTCTTTAAAACATTTTCTATGCTTAAATTTTCATCAAAAACCAGGCGAACATAATTCAGCAGAAAGGAAATTGTTTAATGTAATTCATGTTCCATTGCCTATAACTCGCAAACTACTTGACGTATTGTAAAGATATTAAAGTCAAATGATAGATACGAGTCAAATGATAGATACGAATCTAGAAATTAGTTAAATGCCCTCTTAGTGAAAAGTTAAAATATTGTACAGAAACTAAAATATTTTAGAAATTTGTGGGTCTAAACAAATTTAGAAAAAGTCATTTCATTTGTAACATTTTAGTTGAAAACTCCGTAATGTTTAATATAAATATCTTTTAAACTGTTTGAGATATAGCCTAAAAACTAAATTAAATTTTCATACATGGCCGTAGCCATTTCAGTAACATCCTAAAAGTATGCAAAACAATTTTGTTTAAAATTAGTTTTTTACTCTTCACATACACACCCCCACCACCAACCACTTCTTTAAAACATTTTCTATGCTTAAATTTTCATAAAAAACCAGGCGAACATAATTCAGCAGAAAGGAAATTTTTTAATGTAAGACATGTTCCATTGCTTATAACTCGCAAACTACTTGACGTATTGTAAAGATATTAAAGTCAAATGATAGATACGAATTCCTTCTTTAAATCTAGAAATTAGTTAAAGGCCCACTGCCACGCCCTCTTAGCGAAAAGTTAAAATATTGTACAGAAACTAAAATATTTTAGAAATTTGTGGGTCTAAACAAATTTAGAAAAAGTCATTTCATTTGTAACATTTTAGTTGAAAACTCCGTAATGTTTAATATAAATATCTTTTAAACTGTTTAAGATATAGCCTAAAAACTAAATTAAATTTTCATACATGGCCGTAGCCATTTCTGTAACATCCTAAAAGTATGCAAAACAATTTTGTTTAAAATTCGTTTTTTACTCTTCACATACACACCCCCACCATCATCAACCACTTCTTTAAAACATTTTCTATGCTTAAATTTTCATCAAAAACCAGGCGAACATAATTCAGCAGAAAGGAAATTGTTTAATGTAATTCATGTTCCACTGCCTATAACTCGCAAACTACTTGACGTATTGTAAAGATATTAAAGTCAAATGATAGATACGAATTCCTTCTTTAAATCTAGAAATTAGTTAAAGGCCCACTGCCACGCCCTCTTAGTGAAAAGTTAAAATATTGTACAGAAACTAAAATATTTTAGAAATTTGTGGGTCTAAACAAATTTAGAAAAAGTCATTTCATTTGTAACATTTTAGTTGAAAACTCCGTAATGTTTAATATAAATATCTTTTAAACTTTTTGAGATATAGCCTAAAAACTAAATTTAATTCTCATACATGGCCGTAGCCATTTCTGTAACATCCTAAAAGTATGCAAAATAATTTTGTTAAAATCATCCCAATTCTTTAAAACATTTTCTATGCTTAAATTTTCATCAAAAACCAGGCGAACATAATTCAGCAGAAAGGAAATTTTTTAATGTAAGGCATGTTCCATTGCTTATAACTCGCAAACTACTCGACGTATTGTAAAGATATTGATGCCAAATGATAGATACGAGTTTCTTCTTTAATTCTAGAAATTATTTAAATGCCTACTGCCACTCCCTCATAGTGAAAAGTAGAAATATTATACATAAACTAAAATATTTTAGAAAATTTAAGTTCTAAACATATTTTGAAAAAGTTATCAAATTGGTAACATTTTAGTTGAAAAACTCCGTGATGTCTAACATAAATATCGTTTAAACTTTTCGTGATATAGCCAGAAACTAAAATATTTTAGAAAATTTTAGGTCTAAACAAATTTTGGAAAAGTCATTTCATTGGTAACATTTTAGTTGAAAATTTCGCAATGTTTCACATAAATATCTTTTAAACTTTTCGGGATATAACCTAAAAACCAAATTTAATTTTCTTATGTTCAAACAAAAGGCTCAAGTCCGAAAAAAATCGTATGTAAAATTTTGTAAACAATAAATTTTATTCTTAAAGGTATAATCCTTAAAACGCCCTCGTAGTGAAAAGTGGAAATATTGTACAGAAACTAAAATATTTTAGAAATGTTACTCAAAAAATATCTTTAAGAATTAAAAAAAAAAAAAAACAACCTTAAAAAGTTGGTCTCTATTTGATTTTAGTAGTGGGTAGCAAATAATGGACCGACTATAGCACTTTGGAGTATATCAAATCGCCTCATGGCGTCGAATTGTAGCGATTTACGAATCCACATACAATTTATAACGATCGACTCAGAATCAGCAAGAGAATTGATCTGTCTGTCTGTTAAAATCAAGTTTCTGAATTATGTCAGAATTTAGGAAATCTTTTCGCGAAGTACGCGGGGTGAAGGTGAATATCTATGGACTTTTTTAAACCGAGAAGTGTTAAATTCTCAGAGTTTTAATTTTGAATGCTCCTTGCATCACAAAATATGTATGTATATGGGCAAATCCGAAAAACATTAAACCAAGGACAAAATTTTAAATCTGTCAAATCACGTATGTATCTGTGTTTATGGAAAAATTTACCATATATTGATCCTTAAGAATATATAATGGATACAATTTTTGATTGTTCTCTTCGTGAATGGCAGGTCTTTATTTGCACCCATCTCGAATTTTTATAAATTTTTTAAAAAGTTCATAAAAATCACAAAAACATCCATTTAGGTATCAAGTTTTAGCAGGGGCTCAAAGTCTGCTTAATTTTATACAATTAGATGTAAAAGACCCCATCAAAAGTAATTGGAGTGATATAAATAACGTCAAGTAAAAAAGAGCTCGCAGTGTGTAGCGTCCGTCACAGAAATAAAGGTTTTTTTAATTTGACTAGTGCAATTTTTCTTTTTTCTCCAATTGAACTTGGTTCGTAATGAGAACTTATAGTATGCTTTACATTAGGCTAAAAATATATTGATGTTTATATAGCATTTTACATAATAATATGTATAGGAAAATGTGTAGCGTCCGTCACAGTATATATTTTTTTACAAAATTATATTTATTAAATACAAAATTTACGAACACTTGTCTATCTTATTCAGTCTATATCCACAGATTACATTTAAGGTATTAGGTACAGTGGGGCAAATTTGAAGCTTTTGAAATTTTATTTTTATACCCTTCACCACCGTAGGTGGTCGCAATTCTAAAGATAATTTGATGAAATTTGGCATAGATCATTTTTTTTTTTGATAATGGGAGCATGGCTATTGAAATCGGTCAAAATCGGACCATTATTTATGGTACCTCCCATAGGTCCCACTTCCTGGAATTGCTATATTGGCCACAAATATCAATATTTTTTCATGAAATTTAAAACAAGTACTGCTTATGTAAACCTAAATCACTGTACCAAATTTCGTTGAAATCGGTCCACATTTGACCATAGCTCCCATACAAACTCTTCTTTAAAAACGACCTAAATGAGACAAAAAATCACTAAAACGCTCGTAAATCTAAAGATAATGAAAATTTTGAGTTTATTTTTTGCATACATAATTTGTGTAACAACTGTAATCAATTTACCAAATTTCGAGATAAGCGGTCCACATTTGACCCTAGCTCTCATATAAGTCCAAATGACGGAAACAGATTGAATATATAAGTTTTGAGAAAATGTTTGTATGATGGCAAAATTTATCAAATATTTGTCTTTATACAGGAAAAAGAACACCTTTGACCATAATGGTGAAGGGTATGATATGGTCGGCTTGACCGACTATAGCACTTTCTTACTTGTTTTTTTTTATTTTTGGGACGCTCTAACAGCTAGCCTCAGCATTAAAATATGAAATATTAAATTGTGTCCAAAAATCGCATTTTAACCGAGAACATGAAAAGAAAAGAGATGAAATTCGGGAACAAATAAAACCATTATTTTCACTGATTAACGAATCCTTAAAAAAATATTAAATATGAATTTTTTCCTAATAAAAAATATTCAAGTAAAAACTGTATCGGCCGTCACGTAGCGCCCGCAACGGTTCATTTATGGATTTTTGGTGAAACTGGAAACTTTAAAAAATGTTTTAAAAACTGTTTTGTAATCCTCTGATTTTTCTCTATCTATAATGTATTTACAAATGCTATGACCGATTTGATGAAAATTACATGTGTTGAAAAAAAAAGTCACTTCCATTTTTTGTAGCGTCCGTCACAGCAAAATATCTTTCCCCCCAAAACAAATATGTAAACTAACAAATGACATTCGATTGCACAATCGATTGGCTAATATTCTTAGAAATCTGTGCAAAGATATCTAGTGTAGAACGGCAATGGGATACATTTAAGTACAACAAAATCCGTACAAATGTATCGTCCGTCACGCAGGATTTGCCCATATATTACTTTTTAATATTAATGAGAATATCTCTTTTTTCAAAGTTATTTAGGAGAAAAAATGTTATTTATTTTATGAGAGTTAAGAACGCCATCTAACGTCTAATTCCTAACAGGCACAGTGTTACGCAAACAGCATAAAAGAGGCATAGCAATAGTTAAATTTTTTTTTTTTTTAAATATATTTTTTAATTTTAACAAAAAAAAATAGAGCAATATACAATAATTAACTTAACAAAAATGTTATATTTCATTAAAAAATTTTATTTTTTACAAACAAAAACAAAAAAAGCAACATAGAAACGAAAATGTAACAAAGGAAATATTTAATATTTTATTTACAAACAACAAAAGAAATACACAAATTTTTACTAAAATAAAACTATTAATTAATATACAATTTTATTAAGTAGCCACCGCCAATAGTTAAATTTTATTTAACAATAAAAACAAACTAAGAAAAATATTTTAACAAACAAAACCATTAAAATAAAAAATAGTTTAGTTACAATAATTAATAAACAAAAACAAACAAAAAAAAACTTACAACAAACAATCAAATTAATGCAAAAACAAGAAAATAAAATAATCAAAAAATATTTTAAAACAAAATTTTTTAAACAAAACTGTGATTAAAACAAATTAATTAAAATAAAAGAAAACAAAATAGCACAAATAACTTAAAACAATTAAACAAAAACAATAGAAAATTTAATTATTTATCATTGAAATATTTTCATTCTGTTATTTTAAATACGAGGTGGGGTCAATAAGTCTGTAAGTTTTTAAATTTCCCGACTTTTAATTGGGAAATTCAAATATGCTACTGTCAATTTGCAACTGTCAGTTGACTTCTAACTGAATTCAAACAAGCTTTTAAAATTAAGTTTATGTTTTTTTTCGGACTTATTGACTTAACCTCAAAAATGATTTTTTTACATATTTTTTATGTTAAATTTTATTTTATTTAAAAAATCATAAAAATATTTATAGAAAAAAGTAAAAAAACAAAACAAACAATATTGAACCAAGAACATCGAATTAAAACTTAATGTAGTTTCAATAAAAAATAAAATTAACAAAAATTCTAATTAACAAAAACAAAAAAATATTGTAAAAACTTATAAAATAAAATAAAAATTTTGCCGTACCAATGAATTAATTCTTAAACATAAAAGAAACAATTAAAAATACAAAAAACCCGTAAAAAAAAATCAACAGAAATATTTAAAAACAAAATAAAAAAATATGTAAATGTTATAATTGATAAACTAAAACAAACCCGTAAAATAATCTTAAAACTTAAATATTTAAATACAAAAAAAAACTATAAGAAGAAGAAAAAACTTTCACTGTGCCAAAAATATAAAAGTACCTCATAAATTGTAAAACATTATAACAAAAAAAAATAAACTTGAAAAAATATGGAAATTACATTAAAACTGATGAAAATGAAATCAGTAAAGTAAAGGAATGGAAAGCTTTGTTTTAAAAAAATAAAATTCTTTAGTTTTTAAATTAGTTAAGAAATAAATTTGTTTATCATTAAAAATAATTTTATTTAATTTATAACATTTTAAGAAATATTGTTGTAATAATATATATGCACACCTGATTTTGATATTTGTTTAAAACCTTCAAAAACTATTTTTTTATAAAAAATTTGTATAAGAAAAAATTTCTTTAAAAAATTTTTATAACAAAAATTTTCTTTAAAAAAATTTTTTTATGAAAAATTTTTTATAAAAAATTTTTATATGAAAAATTTTTATATAAAAAATTTTCTATGGCAAATGTTCTTAACATTTTTATACCAAAAATTTTTTATGAAACTTTTTATATAAAAAGCTTTTAAAAGAAAATTTTTCTATACAAATTTTTTATAAGAAAAATTTTCTATAAAATTTTTTTATGAAAAATTTTCTATAAAATATTTTGCTATGATAAATTTTCTATAAAATTGTTTAAAGAAAACTTGTGTATAAAAAAATTTGTATATGAAAAATTTTTATGAAAATTTTTTTTCGAAAATTTTACATATCGTTACTTTAATATAGAAAGGCCCTAAGTCGTTTTTCATTTAAATCGCTTTTAAAAACTTTATCTTATATAATTTTATAAAAATCTTTTAATTTTAAAAAACATTATTATAGCATTAAATTCTTTAGAGAATTTAGTAAAAAACTGCCTTTAAAAAGTTTCTGTATCTTCAAAACTTAAGATTTTATTTAGTTTTTTTCCCCTCTTCTGTAATCTTAGAAAAATATTAGTTAGGGCTTTTCTATATTAAAGTAACGATATAAAACTTTTTTTCGAAAATTTTTTATATAATATTTTTCATATGAAAATTTTTATAAAAAATTTTTCATATAAAATTTTTTAAAGAAAATAAGTTTTCTTTAAAAAATTTTTATATGAAAAATTTTCAAAAAAAAATTTGTATGAAAAATTTTCAAAAAAAATTTATATGAAAAAGTTTCTAAAAAATATTTTTATATGAAAATTTTTCCTATAAAAAAATTTTTATATGAAAAATTTTTTATACAAAATTTTTATATGGAAAATTTTCTATAAAAAATTTGTATATAAAAAATTTTCTATAAAAAATTTTTATATAGAAAATTTTTTAAAAAAATGTTTATATTAAAAATGTTCTATAAAAAATTGCTATAGAAAAATTTTCAATGAAAAATTTTTATTTAAAAAAATTTTTATTTAAAAAAATTTCTGTAAAAAATTTTTATATGAAAAGTTTTCTATAAAAAATTCGTATCAAAAAAAAATTCTATAAAAAATTTTTATATGAAAAATTTTCTAAAAAAAAATTAAATGAAAAAGTTTCTAAAAAATATTTTTATATGAAATATTTTCTACAAAAAAATTGTATATGAAAAGTTTTCTATAAATATTTCTTATAGAAAACTTTTCTTTAAAAAAATTTTTTTCTAAAAAAATTTTATAAGAAAAAATTTCTATAAAGAAATTGTATAACAAAAAATGTTTATATAAAAAAAATTCTATAAAAATTTTTATATGAAAAATTTTCTATTAACAAATTTTCTATGAAAAATTGGCTACTAAAATTTTCATATGAAATATTTTTTATATAAAGTTTTTATATGAAAAATTTGCTATAAAACATTTTTATATGAACAATTTTCTTTATATATTTTTATATGAAAAGTTTTCTTTATAAAAATTGTATATAAAAATTTTTCTATAAAAAATTTTTGTATAAAAATATTTTTTTAAAAAAATTTGTTTCTTAAACTTTAGATAAAAAATTTTAATATAAAAATTTTCTATAAAAAATTTTTATATGTAAAATTTTCTATAGAAATTTTTTTACGAAAAATTTTCTATGAAAAAATTTCTTTAAATATTTTTATATGAAAAATTTTCTATAAAAAATTTTTATATGAAAAATTTTCTATAAAAAATTTTTAAATGAAAAATTTTCTATAAAAAACAAATTTTTATATGAAAAATTTTCTAGAAAAAATTTGTATATGAAATTTGTTTAGAATTTTCTAGATAACATTGATTTCTGTGACCCATAAAACCAATACAAATTCTAGTTCGAACATAAAACCGATAATATTGGAATTTATGACACCTTTAATTTTTTTTGTCGTTTTCAAAACCAATTCCATTTAAATTACCCCCTAATTCACAAACGAATTATAAAATGATCAAAGTCTTATAGTAGAAATTTTGTATGGACAATTTGAATCATAAGCCTATATAATATAGCTATTTTTCGTTTATGAATTAGGGTGTAAGAATTTTGATCTCTAAACAAGCAATTTCAATAAAAATTAATAGATCTTCAAAAATTATTTAAAATATAGCAAATATCTGAATAAAGGTGTATAATATATAAAATAATAATTTGAATTTTGATTATTTATTAGAGGCAGTTGAACTGTAACTCTTGTGTTAATATAAATATTTAATTATTTATATTTTTTGTCTTTTTAAGAAAGTGTTCATTACATACAATTAGTTACTTTTCTCATTTAAACAATTCGAAATTGTAAAGCTCTAAACCTAAAACTTCACTAGTTTTGTATACTAATTTTATTGAATTTGATATATTCTTTAATTTAAATTTATTAACTCTTTAAGAGCTTTTAAAAGACACATTTAAGTTTCATTATAAACAAATTTTTGATTTATATCTTTAATAACTTTTTTTTAATATTTTATTTTCTTGTATAATTAAAATGATTTAGACTTCTTTTTGTAACTTTTCAACTTAAAACACTGCCTTTTTTGAAAACTTTTTTTTGGTAACAGAAGCTGTCCTTTTTTTATAATTTATACTTTACAAACTAAGAAATTTTTTTTTAATTTTTAAAAATAAAAATTTCTTAACTATAATTTATAAATAATTTTAGCATCACAAAATTTATTTTTTTTTAATTCAAAACTTCTCAATTTTCTGTAAAATTTATATATCAATAAATTTTAACTTTTTTTTAATTTATATAAAAATAAAAAAGCAAAACACAAAAAATTAAGCTGTGAAAATTGTGAAGTAAAAAATAAAATTATTATTATTTTTTAATTAAAAAAATAGAACAATATTTATAAAATATATAATTTTTATTATGTTTAATGTTATTTTATATTATTTTTTTAAATAAAATTTGATTTTTTTTAACAAAAAATTTTTATTTGAGTTTTATTTTGTTTTTATATAATATTTTCGAAATTTTTATTTAAAAAAACTGCAACTAATTGTACAAAAACTACAATTTACACTGCCGGTCATCAGTTTACGACAATTTTGGCACATAAGTCGCTTTTAAGCAAGTGAAAGTACTTTGCTCTTTTTTTAAATACGAGGGCATTGGCCTGACCCATTTCGTGTATTTTTTGTTGTACGAACCTTTATTATTCATACTTTTTCATTTTGATCACTTCTACTTTTATTTAGAGCCGTCCCATATTACCATCTCCACTGGGAGTCACTAATAACAGAAGAAGAAAACATATATTTTTGGGAAATGATATCTTTGTTAAAGTCAAATCGCTTCTATTTTGTTCAAGGGAACAAGAATTAGTCACTCGGAGAATATGGTGGATGAGTGTGTAGTTTGTAGCCCAATTCGTGGATTTTTGACATGAAAACTATGTTAACCTTTACACTTTCCACCTGAAAATAACTTTTTTGGCTTAGTTCGTCCGTTTTTTCTCAATTCCTCATTAAATGGATATAATACCAATTTTTCCCTTCTGAAGGTATACGGTGTATCCCAAAGAACTGTTGCCTTGACTTTAACGGTTGACAAAACCCGCCCTTGCCTTCTTTAGCGTCCCTTTTTCACCCCTACAAACCCTAGTTTTGTCTGCATTGTGCTGGGGAGGATCCACTTTTTGTCACGGCTACGAAACGGTTTAAAAACTCTTCCATTCTTCTTCTCTTATCATTGACTCCTAGAAAAGCATAGGGCCGCATTTTATAATGCAACATTTTACCCTTTAGATGTTCTAATTTTCACAGTTTCGTATAACGTACACACATCGCACATCACATCGTTCCATATCGCAAGATTCAAACTTTCCTTCATTCCTATATTAGGTGTTATAGTCTGATATCTTCGGATAAAATTGGTTTCATTCAACACAATATTCTGGTGCCAGCTGCCGTAGCAGGATTACCCCTTACTAACACACTTATTTAAATGGCCCATATTACAATCTGTTAAGGTCAAAGGTCGAGCATATTTTAGAATTTCATGCGCTTCGATCTTGTGCGCATATTCTCTAGTTTCATAAGCCAAACTTTGATAGATTTTCTTCTACTTGGACCTTCCATCGAAGTTTTGGTCGTCCTCTTTTACAAGTTCCCTCGGGACTAGTATATTCTGTAATGTTATTTATTTCCATACTGTGAGTAAGTCCAAAGACACAAGCCACGTTTGTATAGCGAAACGTTCAATCCGAGAAGAACGCCCGCATGCAGCCGCAACAGACATGCTGAACAGACGCTGCAGTTTCGTACTTTGCCGAGTACAAAAGATCCTAAGACCAAATACGTTAAAATTGCTCCAAGATAACTCCCTCTCATATAAGCCCCGATCTAAATATAATCCCACACGGGGTTTTAACCGCATCTTCAAGTAGGTTGATCAGGTTAGCGGGATTTACTACTAGAAGGTTTAAGTAGGAATTGGATAAAGTTCTTATTTGGTAGCTGGAGACGATAGGCAACAGCTGAATCCCATTACATCCCGAACAAAAACTCGTCCATATTACTTTTGACAACGTCAAACATTCAAGTAAAATCGTCAAACAGTTAAGAGTGTGATTGACTTCGAGCAAATTCGTCAGTTATGATGCGGAAAGCTTTATTATACCCAAGTAATTATTTCAAAACTGAAGCCACCTACCCTGTGGCATGCCAATTGTATCCACAGTCTCGTCCACTTTTAATTTCCATTCACCTTAAACCATAGCTTTAACTTTTTAATTGTTTCGGATGTAGAGACCTTAACTGGGAGACAGAATGTTCATCATCTTCCGTACTTGTACGACCACATCGAAATTCAGAAGCTACTTATTTACCATGGAAATGTAGTTTAGAGTCCCCATAATATATATTAAGTCTTGGTTCCACAAAAATAATTCTGCAAAACAACTCCAAACATTCAAACGAAATGGTCAAACGGTTGATCGTGAGCAAACGCTACAGCCATCTTGCGAAAAGCTTTCTCATGCCCAAGTGATCATTTGTGGCATTCCTATTGTGCCTACTTTTAATTTCCGATCGTCTAAAACCACTTCGTGAACTTTATTAATTGTTTTAAATGTAGAGACCTCAACTGAACGTCAGAACTTTCGGCATCTTTTGAACCATGGATATGTGGTGCAGAATCTCCATAATATTAAGTGTTTGTTTTAAGCTGTTGAGCAACGGCAAACATTAAAGCGAAAGCTTTCTCATACCCAAAGAGATCATTCAAAAGTAAAACTACTGAGCCTTGTGACCTCCATCTCTTCTACTTTTAATCTTCTATCGGCTAAAACCATATTGTCAATTGTTTCGGATAAAGAGAACTCAACCGAGTCTCATACCCAAGTGATCATTCAATATTGAAACCACTCAGTCATAAGAGACAGTTGTTTGTTCGTAGACAATAGTAGTGATGCCAACTTAATAGGTAGGTGGGAAATTTTAAACAACAAGTAATTATAAACCTGCCCTCGTATATAAATTGTTTCTTTTAGTTAAGTAAAGAAAGAACGAAGTACCTATAATTATGTATTTCTTATAAGATTGTGCAATCTTTCATTTAGTTGAAGTCATAAACAAATGAACGGCAGTGTATAATAATAGAAATTAACTGATGAAAATGATAAAAAAAATATTATAAAAAATATAAAAAAAGCAATATTTCTTTAAAAAAAAATATTGGTGTCCAATTTGGTAACATATAAAATTTAAAACAAAAAAAAAACTTTCGTTTAATTTTTAGCAAAATACTTGTAAATTTTAAAACAAAACTTAGCAGAAATTACATAAAATTACAAAAAAAAAATTATTAAAACAAAAAAAGAAAGAAAATTTTGTATTTATTTTCATACTAATTGGAGGGATTTAAAGACTTTTATTTATCAATTACTTAAATAATAATAATTTCCATTTCATTTTAAAGGGAAAACAATTTTAAAATTTAACAAAAAAAAACTATTTTTTATATAATAATAGAAATATTAAATATTAACTATTAATTTAAAAATAATATAAAAAAAAACTAAAAACAACAACGAACATTTTTGCATTAAAAACAAATAAAAAAATTCAAAGCATTTTTTAAATAAAATTAAAAAATATTTGTAAATGTAATAAAATTTATATTAAAAAAAAACTAAAGGGAAAATTTAAAAACGTCAATAAATGTGTGTTTTCGGTGTCTATTTATATTTAAAGAAAAAAAACATTTTTATTTAATTTTTTTGCAAATAGAAGTGTTTAGAAAATTTACAAAATTAAAAAACAAAATATATATAAAAATTCAAAAACAAAAATTTATTATCTAAAAAACTATAATTTAAAAAAAAGAACAATTTAATGACAATTTTTGAAAGGTTTCAATATAATGTAAATATTTATGTACTATCATTTAAAAGATTTCTAAACTAAATTTAATATTTAATCAAATTTTTAATTGAAATATTTTATTAATTTTACTTGTTATCGTTTTTTACTATTTATAAACAATAACCTAGAAAGATCAATGTAAATTAAAAAAAAAAAATTGTTGATATATCATTAACCCTGAAAATTTGAGCCAAATCGGACAACGATAACACGAGCCACCTAGTCTCTAGTGTTTAAAAATGCAAGGGAAAAAAAGGTAATTTTTCGGGTTTTGCCAGATTAAATCTATTTGAGCCTTTTTTATAAAAAAGTGAGTATGGATTTGTAATATCGAGCCCTTAGATTTAAATAATTGTAAGCGACATTACGTTAAATATCTCTTAAACTACTAGAGATAGCGTGAACAGTAAGCATATTTCTCTTTCTTTCTTAAGTAGTTTTCAAATATGTAAAAATCTTTTCGATAGGCTTATATTTACGAAAGTTATACGGACCAATAGGTTTTACATAAAATGATGATCAACTTTGGCTCATGTTTTTAAAAATTGGTCTAAAACTCCAACTACCCATTGGCCGATTTCTGCATATTGCAATCCACAAACCGCCCAGTAGCTAAAAAGTTATTGAAGTAAAACTAAAAAACTTCACATACAATACTTTGCACCATAACTTCTAAACCATTTGAAAAATATTTAATTAGTTTGTCGAAAGTAACTAACAAAGAACAAAAATGTTATGCACTAAAACAATCCCCGTTTTTGTTTAATTAAGATTTTTTTGTAGCTTACGATCAATATTTTTCCTGTCGCTTGCGATCGTTTTAAGGGCTCGTTTTAGACTTAACAGGCATTCTTTTGAAGTAGGTGTCTTGTAAATTGCTCAAACAGTTTCAGAGTTATAGCATTTTTTCCATAAATTTCATGTCATTGACAAATTTACCCAAAAAAAAATGGTAGATTTAAATTTTTTCTACTATTATACTTTTTTTCTTATATAAATATAAAATTTCGTTAAAATTAGTTGATATCTTCCTATTATCTTTGATGACGCAAACTAGAGATTTTTTCATGTGATTTGCTAATGACCTTCTTATGTATGTAAACAATTTTGTTAAACGAATTTTGAATATTTGCAATTCAAATTCAAGTGATTTATTACAAATGCATTAGGTATAAAAACGCAAAAAGAAGTTGGTTCGATAGCTTATCTCGTATTTTAGTACCTGTGACTTAACATCAAAGGATTTCGAGAAAAGTAGCTTTTTTGAGAAAATATAAAAATAATAATTTTATATTTGTTTTAATATTTTGCAAATTTACTGATTATGTGTAACACCATATATGTACAAATGGATATAATTTTACCAGAATTAGAAATTTTTCACCCTTGCGTTACCGGGGTCAAAATAAATTTTAATATAAATTTTTAGGAATATCTAAGCTATTGCTGTGGTTCAATTTTGCCGAATATAAAATTATTTTATAAAATTTATTTCTCGATTTTGCTATTGCTATTGGCCACCCAGTTCTCGTGATTTAACGTCGCACAGTAGTTAGAAACAAAAAAAAAGTGGTAATATACCTGCATCTTCTAAACTATAAGCCTGATTGCATCAGTATTTATGATAAAATTGTTAAGGAGGACCCAAGCTTTCTAAATTTTAGATTAATGGTTACCCTGTTTT
This sequence comes from Stomorhina lunata, assembly GCA_933228675.1. NCBI lineage: Eukaryota > Metazoa > Arthropoda > Insecta > Diptera > Rhiniidae > Stomorhina > Stomorhina lunata. The sequence goes on from OW121743.1 coordinate 71,557,454, forward strand.
TATACAGGGTGAATTATTAGGCTTCACTGTAGACCACCTCAGAAGTAAAAAAGCTTTTAGACCGCGTAGCTTTTTGAATGATTGTCCAAAATTTTACATTTTGGAATAAGCTTGAAGAAACGAAGTAAAAACATGCCTACTTTACTATAATAACTGTTATGGGCTTTAAGTTATTTCATTTTAAATATAAAAAAACAACTTTCCTCTTAGATTTTTTTTTGTTTTTGGACCATTGTGCATTCGATATTAAACCCATAACTTTTTAAAAAAATACTGACATACAGCCAACAGTTCAGAAAATAAAACAACGAAAACCGTTTTTAAATACCTTAAACCGTTTAAGGAATTTCCAAAGTCAAATATTTTTAGCTGTTCGAAAATAGTAAATTTTTTCTCAAAAAGATGGTATACATTTTTTACTTTTAACAAAGAAGTTTTTTTTATTGAAAGTTAATGTTAACTTTATTATATATTCGTAGAGAATTTAGTTCTAGGATGATTATAAACCGAAATTCAAGTCAGTGCATCATTCCCTTTACGTACACCATTGAACGAAATTTGTCTGATTTTTAAGAAAATGTTGTGTTTTCGAACATATAACAAAAGGCGTTAAGGCGATTTTGCAACTTTCTGAAATGCAGTTATATAGTTCCATATATTCTCTTAAAATTTCAAAAATAAAAAGTAGCGCGAATTCATAAACGAATCCAGAAAATCTAATTTTATAAAAAATGGCAAATTTCTATACACCATAATTTTAATTGCAAAACAAGGTCAATTGGGTTTCCTTTTTTTAAATTGTTTTACATAAACAATAAAATAAACTTTATTACTGCAAAAAAATTATTTATGTACCTTGCACAATTTTTTATGTACCTTGCACAGTGTTTACAATACATCGTTGTTATGAAAAATATACTTACATAATCAGCCATGTCACAGAACTCAATTCCGTTCGGAAGTGGAATGAATTCCGCACTTTGCTTCTATTGAAAAAGTAAAACGAAAACATTTTTCGGAATGAAACCACTTTCTATTTTCAAAGTAGAATTGAATTCATATGTTTTTAGTTGTTTATTCAATATTCGAACAATTTCCTCAATTAATCAGTGTTTTTTGTTAAAACAAAGATAGAGTTGAAAATTTCAATTAAAAAAATCTTATTTTGTACTGATTTTGGACATTTAAAATTTTTCGGAATCTATAGAACCTAAAACCGTTTCGATCGGAATTCAACTACGGAATGGTTTCAATTCCGAACGGAAGTCGTGTCACGCCTGAATATGTATGTAGTATATGAAAATTCAAGTGCGAACAATCATGTTCTCTGAATCAAAATTTAAATCAAACCACTAGTACTTTGCATGTCCTCCATACGACTTGGCTTTGATCCTCTTTGATATAGTTTCCGGGATCGATACTTCCCAGGCTTTAATACAACGATACTTTCTTAGGCTTCAATCATCTGACGTTAAAGGTGGTTCATTTTTTAAAATTTCGTTTTAAGATGGACCAAAGATAATCGAGTGTGTTTAAATCTGGGGAGTGGCTAACGTTTTGTTATTTTTGGCATATGTTTTGGGTCGTTTTCTTTTATTAATTTTCTCCCAGTTCCAAAACAAATATATCAACACTTGGTAGAAGAGTTCTTCAAAGTGGGTAGAGTGGTAAACGAAGGTTAAGATTTACAATAAATAACGTTAAAGGCAATGTTTTTTTTACAAAAATATCGTAACTTTTTTACCCTTTTTGACCATTGGACGACATTTTTTGTGAAAAATGTTCTAAATTTGTGTAACTACAGCTATTTATGGAAGCGGCCAATAATGGGTTAATCTAGCAATGCCAAAACCATAGAGTACCGCATAGAGTGCGATCATATGTTTTACTAAGCACAAAAAAAAATAGAAAAAATAGCAAAAAAAAATGTATAATGACATTTCTTATATGAAGATGACGTCTCTTAAATGTACTTGACAGTTTCGTCCACAGTCTAGTTCTGGTTTATGGCCAAAACATCAACATATATAACATGAGATCTTTCTAAACAAATTTTTAAATAAAATCGTTAGTTTTTTTTTTGTTAATTTTAATTTTTTTTCATATATTTTTTATATTTTAATTTTTTAACCTTTAATACATTTTTTTTAATCAATTCTTGTTAACAAATACAATTTTTAAAAAAATGAAAAAATCTATCTCATGTAAATTAATTACAAAATACATTTATATATATATAAAAAAAACAAAAATATAAAATACAATTTTATAAATCTATTTTTTGGTGTTAGATGTCTTTTTGGATATTAAAAAAAATATAAAACAAAAAAATAAAAAAAAAATATTTTACTGTTGATGTTGTGAGCAATATTTTTAACTCTATCTCTAACTTTTTCTCTTAAAACTAAAAAACAAAAATTACTTAAAATTTTTAAAAACAAAATAATTATACTTAAACAAAAGAATATTTTGAATATTTAAAAAACTAAAAATAATTTTTATATAAATGTCTACAATATTTATAAAACTAAGTCATTAAGAAAATAATTTGAGAATTAAGTTAAAAATTAAAAAAAAAAAACTTAAATTAAACTATAAGTGAAACTAAGGTTTGAAAATATTTTAAGTTTAACACAAAAAACTAAAAAAAAAAAAAATTAAAACAAACCACAATTTTAGCAATAATTTTCGTAATGACCTCAAAATATTGATATATTTTTAAAATAATGAAAAAAAAACAGAAAAAATAAATATATTTTAGCAAAAATCAAAATAATATAAATTAAATGTATGTATATAAAAAAATTAAAAAAAAATAACAAGTCTCTCGATCGAACGAAGTAAGAATGTGATATTTTTTCTAAGGCACATACGCAATAGTTTTTAAATAATTAATTAAATGAAAAAATAAAAAACAAAAATGAAAATGAAAATAAATCAAAACTTTAGAGGAAAAAAACTTAAAACAAAAAACCATAAAAGTAATAAAAGCCAAGCGTACTAAAAAATAAATAAAACTAAAACTTAAAAAAAGTTTATTAGAGAAAAATTAAACTTTTATACAACAATAGTAATTAACAACAACAAAAAGAAGATGAACATTTTAACTAAAACAAAAACAAAAACCATGCAATAGAGACTGATTTTTAAAAAAACGACAAAATATTAAAAATAAAATTTTTAAAAATTACCACAAACAACAAATCCTTCTTACAACATTACAATATTAGATACAATACAATAACTAAAAAAATACTAATTGGTTTCTTATTTTAACACAAATACATTCAATATTTTTAGTTGAAACAAAGATTTGGATAATGTTAAACAAATGACAATTAAACGATTCCATTTTATTCGTTAACTTTGAATTATTAAATTCGACTATGACCTATTAGAGGCTGTCCCGCTGTTGTCCAGTTAAATATACCTTGGTAAAATGACTATATTAAGAAATTTAAAGGAGAAAACTGAACCATTTTTGTAAAAAGTACAGGGTTATCCATTTTTCGGTTTCAAAAGTGAACGTAAATAAAACACATATAAAATATTTTTTTCATATTTCTTTTTATACCCACGATCAAAAAGAATGGGGCGTATATTGAGATTGTCATTCCGTTTCTAATTTCCTTAATATTAGCTCAGAAACCGAAATTGAAGTATATTCTGAATCCTTATACAATTCTAAGACGATTGAGCGATGTCTGTCTGTCCGTCTGTCTGTTAAAATCACGATAACGGTCAAGGAGCTAGCTCACTGAAACTGAAAACATTCTTCAGCTCTGAGAAAATGTTGGTATTGAAATTGGGCAAAATCGGTTAACATTTGACCATAGCTCTCGTATAACCTCGCCTAAGCTAATCGCTTAGTTGCTAATAAATAACAAACTATAATAGCTATATTTATAAAATTTGGTATATAGAAGTTCCACATAAGCCCTAGGCAGCATATAAAATTTCATCAAAATCGGTTCACATTCAGCCATAGCTCACATACAAAAAACTTACGGAAATTTCAGCTAAAATACACTTAAATGCCTATAAATCTAAAACAGATATAACCACTAAATTTAGCACAAGGAAGTCTTATGTCAATGCCAGCAAGTGTGCAAAATTTTGTCACAATCGGTCACCATTTGACCATAGCTCTCATATAAAAAACTTAGGGAAACACAGAAATACAAAAAGAAAAGGGAGTTTATGTCCGTCAGATAAAAGCGCGATATCTCCTTAACTACAAGAGCTAGAGAGACAAAATTTGACAAAAGTATTTTTATGTCATAAAAGTTGTGTACTGAAAATGGGCGAAATCGGTTAAAATCAGTTAAAGCTCCCATATAACCCTGTCCCGGGAATCACATACATATAAGCTGATAAATTGTATACAATTGTAATATCTATGACAACTTAATTTAGAACAGAGAAGTTTTATGCAACTTGTGTCAAATTTTATAGGAATCAGTCCATATTTGACCATAGCTTTCATATAAAAGCCGCTCCTGGTAACCACAAAAATGCTATAAACGCCAATTAAAAGCTATTAAATTATAAGCTATGATAGCTATGACCACTAAATTTTATATATAAAATTTTGTGACAATCGGTCAACATTTTTCTATAGTTCTTTTTATATCTACGATCAAAAAGATTTAAAGATACATTCAGCATATTAAGATTGCACCTACGATATTAGATAGCTATCAATCAATGTTAAGTCCAGACTTTATATACGGTAGCTGCATTAGGAGCTATTAATAAAATATATGGACCTGCCGTAATAAATAAAACTATACGCGGTTGTGGGACAACATTTTTTGCAAAGTATTTAAATATTGAACTAAACTTAAGAACTTAACTTAAGTTACAAATATATAACTCGAATGTCAAGTCCATCTTGTATAACGGCTGCGAAACTTGGAAACGCACAAATGCCATCGATAAGCACCTACAAACCTTTGCAAACAAATGCTTGCGGCAAATCCTTAATATATGGTGGCCAAATCGCATAAGAAATGAAGATCTTCTATAGAGGTATGTCAACGGAAATGGCGGTGGATAGGCCACACACTTCGAGGGCCAAATACCAACATTGCTCTACAAGCGCTTCGTTGGAATCCACAAGGAAGCGGCCGTCGTGTTGGTGCACCTGCTAGAACGTGGAGAAGGTCAATTGAAGCGGAGTTACAAGCAGCAAACTATTCATGAAATGATGTACGCCTAACATCTCGCAATAGAGTTCGATATAAAAGGATGGTTGAGGCCCTATGCTCCACTGGGAGTCAAGGATAACAGAAGAAGAAGAACTATACTACTGCAACCGAATTTAGTCCAAATATTTTACCAACAATACATTCGGTCAACATTTTGAATTAGCTGCACTCTCGTACAACTTGATGTTGGGTATATAAGATTCGCACAGCCGAATATAACACTCAGCCGGGGGCAAAACTGGAAAATATGGCGGATAAGGGAACCCGATTCATGGATTTAAGCCATTGAAACTGCACATTTGTTGACCTTTGCACTTTCCAAGAGGAAAAGAATTATTTTTCTCTGCTAAATCGTTTTTTTTTTTTCATATTAATTGTTTTCTCCTTATCATCCCAAAACCAATCGCCAGGGCCTTAATGGTTCACAAACAAATGCTATCTTTGGCGCCAATTCACTGCGACAAAAAATATGGTATTTGTATTGGATTCACGTTTCGTCCACGGTATTGAAACATTCAAGCGAAATTGTGAAACTTTTGTGTTTGTGGTTGATTGCGGAAGGCTTTCTTACAATGCTGATAATGGGAACCACTAAGCCATATGGGATTCCTATATATACTTTTAGTCCTTTAATTCCTCGTGGAACATAGGGCCTCATCAAATGTTTTCCATGTATGTTTATCGCTAGTCAAGACTTTCACCTCGTTCCACGATACTCCGAACTCTCGTTCTCAGTTTGCCGCCTCCTCGTGTTTGCAGGTCTACCAGACCTCCTGGAACCTTGAGGATTATATTCGACGGCTTGGCGATTTATATCAGTAGCTGGCTTTCTTAGTGTATGTTCTAGCCAACCATATTTCCGAGTACGAATAGTTGTTTGTAATGGTTCTTGATTGGTGCGCAACCATAAATCTTGATTTGAAATTATAACGGGCCAGAAAATTCTTAGAATAAGTCTGAGGCATCGATTGATAAATGCTTGTAGTCCGCATATCTCTCGACTCGAAATATTCCATGTCTTACAGCCATATAAGAGCACGGCTTTGACATTGGTGTTAAAAACTTTGAGTTTGGTCGTAGTCGAGATATTTTGAGATATCCAGAACTTGAGAATACCAAAAGCTTGCTTTGCATAATATATTCTGCATATCTTCTCCTGCCACAGCTTTTAGAGATTATACTTATGGGATTCCTTCCACTTTTTCAACTGTTTTTCAGATGTAAAGACCTTAATCAATTTCTTTTAATTTTATTATTAAAACCGGAGATAGTCTACTTTATTCACGAGTAAAACTATTTTATTCATGACTCTATTTTGAGCATGGAACTTACAAATCCAAAATGTTATATTAAGTACAATGATATATTCTTAGATACAATCGAATCGACAAAAGTAGAAAATGCAGCAAAATGCTGATTGGAGATTCCCTGGATTGAAGCTTGAACCTAACATGTGTAATTCGATTCAAAAGAAAAATCTTTCGTATTTATATACCTAACATATATTGATTCGAAAAGTTTTCTTTCGAATAGAATTACTGTATTAAAAACTTTATCTATGTATATCTGGGTTATATAGGAATATTTTTTTTTATATTTTAACTTATAGCCCATTCACACTATAAGTCATAGAGTACCGCATAGAGTGCGATCATATGTTTTACTAAGCACAAAAAAATAGAAAAAATAGAAAAAAAATGTATAATGACATTTTTTATATGAAGATGACGTCTTTTAAATGTACTTTTGACGTCTCTTAAATGTACTTGACAGTTTCGTCCTCAGTCTAGTTCTGGTTTATGCTATAAGTTTTTAGGTGTTTTCGGAAATGAAAACACCATCGAAAACTTTACCATTCACACTATTAAAATTTGACATTTCATAAGTTTTCGGAAGAAATTTATTTATTTACTCGCGATTAATTTTAAAAATCGAACATGAAATGCTTGCCACTTGTTAGATTTTATTAAAAAAACAATAAAATAATAACTTTTTCATCACTTTTATAAAGTTTTTTCAGAAATTTTTAAAATTAAATTTGTTTTTTTTATATTTTATTTTACACTGACATTTATTTTTGATATTTTTGATATTTTTCAACTTTTGCAATATAGAGTTGTAATAAATGGTATGAACTCAGTGTTGTATCAGTATTTTAATAGTTTTCAAATAAGTTTTCGTTGAAAACTCATACGGAAGGAGTTTTCGTTTTGTATGTGAAAACTTAAGTTTTCAATATTGTTTTGAGGCGAAAACTACTTTAACTAGTTTTCGAGCTCAATGTGAATGAGCTATTAGTCAAATCGCAAGATATTAGTATTCAATTTACTCCTCCGATAATGCGATTTTAGAATTTTTATTTCAAAAGGTCCATTGTGTAACAAGTTTCCTGTTGAGACCGCATATTCTTAAATCATAAATTTTTCACTACAATTATCACTGGATCATCTCTCTATTGGCGATAATCGCACTTCCATTTTAATTTTCAAAAAATGATTCTTCTGTTCCACAAACATTGTTAATATAGTTATTGAGAGGGTTTCGTCGCTAAACATTATTAGCTTATTTTCTTTGAAATTTTTGTAAAAAAAAAAAATTGGGAGAGGGATCATTTGACCTAAATGTTTGTTCATTGTTGTAACCGGAACCTATTTTTAATAAACTGAAATTAAAATATTTTTAATTTTATTTAATTAAGTCTTCATTTTGAACACCCTAATATTAAATAAATGCATACAGTTAGTAACAAAAGTGCTATATATTTAAATTCAAATAAGAAATCGGAAAGTCATTCTGAGTTGATCGCATTACATACTTAAAGTTGATATAAGAGTTGTATAGTAATTTGTTGTTTTACTGAGGAATTTTTATAATAGAGAAAAGCCAGTAAGAAATCAGAAGTGTCGTTACTAATTTCATTTGAATGTAATGGAGTAATAAAGTTTAATGGTCTTCGGTTAACATTATCTCTACAAAGAAACTTTTACTTTTCACATAATTACCAGAAAAATAGGAAATGAAAATCCGAGTGAGTGAGTGAGACGTTTTGGCAAGGAAAATATTGAAATTATGAATGGAAATGTAAAGTTAAAAAAATTAAAAAAAGAGAAATAGGTTTAAGAAAGAAATAATATAGAGGGAGTCATTTTAGAAAGATTTGTGATAAAGTTTGAGTTTGAAAAATTAAAGAATGTAAATAGAAAAATCTTAAAGAAAAACGAAATGGCGAAAAGAATGAAATTATTTAAGAAAAAATAAGGAGAAAGAAGTTTTTTATAAATGTAAGTAGTAGAAAAATAGTTAAGTGTTTTAAAAAAGCAAGGGAGGGTTTTGGATTTTGCCAAACTTTAAAAAAGTAAAGCAAAATTTTGTAAACGATTTTTAAAAAGTTTTTGAAAAATACTTTTTCTTTATAAAATGAAAGTATTTAAAGAAAATTTTTAAAAACTGTTTAACAGGTGCTAAGAACAAAGACGTAATAAAAATGTGATAAAGTAAAATTTCTTCAATTTTTTAGTTAAAGAAAAATAAAAATAAAAAAACAGAAAAACTAAAAATACATTAAAAAACAAAAAAAAAAATTATTTAAAATTTAATTATAGAACCGAACATTTTTTTATTTGAAAGTAAATTTAAATTTTATGATTTAAAAAGAATGTGCTGAGAAAATTTATTAATATAAAAAAAAATAAATTTGAAAATAAAAATGTAAAAAAATTAAATTGAAAACGAAAATATTTAGATAAACTTTTTTCTCTCTCTCTCTATTTCTCTATCTATTTAAACAAAAAGAAACTAAATTTAAGCTTTTGGTGTTTAAAAATTAAGAAAATACAAAATTAAAAGTTTAGATTAAATTAAACTCAAAATTTTAAAATTCGATAGAAATACAAAAACAAAACAAAAAACTACAAATATAAAAATAATTTTTTTAATAAAATTTCTCGGTGTGTTTTTAATATTTAAGAATACTAGAACATGTATTGTATAATTTATAAGTATAAAACAATTAAAAAAAAACAAAAAAGATTATGGCAAAAATTAAAAAAAACAACCTCTTTCACTTTCGTGTCTTTTTATTAAGAAAAACCAAAAAAAAACAAACATCTTATAAATATTGAGATAAAAACCTACAAAAATTGAAAAAAAAAATATTTTATTAAAATTTCATTAAAACAAAAACAATTAGCACATACAACCAAATCCTTAATATTTAATAAATTATATTATTAAAGACTTTAACATTTTTTTTTTAACAAAAAAAATAATTTTTAAAAATAATTATTTCTTAAAATTTTGTTAAAAACTAATTTAACAAAAACAAGTGGTCAATAAGACCTTAGAAATTCAAAATTCCCCCTCTTAATTGAGAAATTAAAATAAATCCTGCCTATAAGCAGCTGTCAGTTGACTACTGTCTAAATTTGAACCAGCTGAGTCAATTAGAGAAACCCACTGTCTTGACAGTTGTTGTTGTAGTGTTGGTAACGAAATTAGCCATATGAAAAATACGTAGAGACCACATAAGACTTGGTACGAAATTTGTTTTTACCATAAGGACAAAGGCTCTTGAAAATTAACGAAATCGAAATCGAAATAATTGGCCTATATTTACAACATGTTAAGGTCAAAGGCTGAGCATATTTAAGAATTCCATGCTCTTCGATCTTGTGCGCATATTCTCCAATTTCGTAGTCCAAACTTTGAAAGACTTTTTTCTACTTTATCTTTCTATCGAAGTTTCGGACGTCCTCTTCTACGATTTCCCTTGGAATCATTTTCGAACACTTTTCTTGCTCGAGTATTTTCATCCTACGCACGACATGTCCTAGCTAACGCAGCCGCTGCTCCTTAATGCCTTTAGCTATATCGATGTCAGCGTATAGCTCATACCGCTCATGGTTCATTCGATGTAGATATTCATTGTTGATGCAGACTGGTCCAAAGATATTTCATAGAATCTTCCTCTCAAAAACTCCAAGAATAGCTTCATCTGCCTGTTATATTCAGCACCATATAATAAAACCGGCAGTATAAGCGCTTTGTAGAACATAATTTTGGTTTTTACAGAGGGAGCTTTGTTTCCTATCTGCCTGCTTAGGCCAAAAAACAATAGCATCGGTTGGCAAGTAGTATCCTACTTTTGATTTCGAAACTTGTGTCGTTATTTATGTTGACGGCGGTACCAAGGTAAACAAATTATTTTACAACCTCGAAGCTAAAGTTCTTAACTCCATATAATAAAACCGGCAGTATAAGCGCTTTGTAGAACATAATTTTGGTTCTTACAGAGGGAGCTTTGTTTCCTATCTGCCTGCTTAGGCCAAAAAACAATATCATCGGTTGGCAAGTATTATCCTACTTTTGATTTCGAAACTTGTGTCGTTATTTATGTTGACGGCGGTACCAAGGTAAACAAATTATTTTACAACCTCGAAGCTAAAGTTCTTAACGATCACATGTGGTCCAATTCTAGTGGAATTTGATTCATCACTATACTCATTTTCATTCATTCCTTTCGTATCATTCTGTCAAAAGTAGCTTTGTAGTCAACGAAGAGATGATAAATGCCTATTTGTTTCTCTTGGGTCTTTTTCAGGGTTTGACGTAGTATGAGGATCTGGTCAGTGTTACATTTCTTATGCTTCACACAGTATTTTAGATAGGATCTTATATGCAATTGAAAGAAAGCTTAGTATACCTCCATAATTGGTACATACGGTTTTATCATATTTTTGTGCACTGGACAAAGAACGCTGAGACTCCAATCGTCTGGCGTTCTTCTAACCATATGGTTTTAATAAACTGGGAAATACTCCTTATCAACTCATCACCTCCGGCCTTAAAAAGCTCTGCTGGCAAACCATCGGCATCTGCAGCTTTGTTATTTTCCAGTAACATTCCTTGGTACGAAAAACCGACTACCGAAGGAACGTTCAGGCTAGTCATCTTGATCGCTTTCACTTAATACCAACAACTTGCAAAAGTGTTCCCTCCATAGTTTTAGCATGCCTTTCGTATCTGTCACCAGGTTTCCTTGGCCGACATTACAGGAGAAGAAAAAACTGCACTTCATTACGACTCGTATACATCTCAATTTCCTCTAACTCACATCCCTCCATTTCATTATTTTTCTTCTGAATAGGCGTTTCTCTTCCCTCCTTTTCTCTCGATATCTTTCTTCTAAGGTTCGACGCTTAACTACTGATTGCAAAATTACCCTGTATGCTTAATTTTTCTCAGCAGTGGCATTACTAATCGTCATACCAAGAGTTTTTAGGGGGACAGTTTTGGAACTCTAGTACAGATTTTGCAACTGCTTTCATGGAATTGGCAATGTTTTGCCATTGCGTGCAGATGTCGTTTGATTCCGAAACGTTTTCTCTGAGCAATTGAGCTGTTCAAAATCGGTAGCAATTTGATGAGACAGACTTAGACGTGTTGTTGTTGTTGTAACTGCGATATTATCGTAATATCGTAGAAGTGGCATTCCGTGGTCGGAATCCTTAGATTTCCGAGTCGTTCCGGTACGAAGAACCGACTGCCATAGAAACGACTTAGACGTTTTCTCACCTTGGCTGTGACAAGGAAATGATCGGAGTCCATATTAGCTCATCGAATTAACCGCACATCCAATACACTTGAAAAGTGTCTTCAATCAACTACAACACGATCAATCTATTTTTTTATTTTTTGGTCCGGAGACACCCATGTCGCTTTATGGATTTTAAGGTGTGGAAATATTGCACGCCATCGAAAAGAAGATCAACCGTATACCATTGTTAGACGTTTCACCAACAGTAGGATCAAAGCAGCTTTCGCCCAACTTTGCTTTAAAAGTATTATTTTTAAAAGTATTATTTTAACGTCATGATTGAGGCATCTATTATAGATTTCCTCAAGTTGATCATAGAAGGATTCTTTAACGTCATTATCTGGCTCAGGTGAAAGTATTTAAATTTGACGCGTATTATCTCTATCCTTTCACTTACTGTGGTGAACCTGAAAACCAGATTTCGCACATCCAAATATTCGTATAACAGTTCTACAATAGTTCAAACAAATATTCGATGATACATATTCAATTCTGCCTTATTTGAGCCTATTTGGCCACTTCCGGGCTTATGTTTTAAATTACTATTGCATCTTGTGTGTATAACTTTATCTACATTTCAAATTTCCGATCCTTGACCATTGGTCATACAATAGTTTGATTTGGAACGACTTAAGGCTAATTTTGTTGTCAATTCATTGGAGTATTAATAAAATAAAACAAGTCATTTTTAAGATATGATATACTAAATTTGACAGCCTATTCAAAACATAAACTATATTACAGGAGTTAAATGACATTGTCATTGACAAGTGCAATTTGACGGGAATTTTGAATTTTCAAGGACTTATTTATTTACTAAGTATTATTAAAAAAAATAAAATTAAATAAAAAAAAATTAATTTATAGAAATTATTTTTCAAAAAATTTGTTAAAATCAAATTAATTAAATAAAAAATCCTGTTTAATTTGAAATTTTTATAAACCTTTCAAAATACAAAACTATGAAATAAAAAGCCTGCCATTATTTAATTTAAATAAATTAAATAAATGAATGAATGAAGTTATAAAAAAAACTCAAATAAAACCAATTTAAAAATTAATTAAAATTTTTAAAACCGACAAAAAACTAAAGTTCAATTGTTCCGTTCCAGTAAAATACAAATACAACAACCACCACAATTCTAATTATTTTATGTTTCCTTTGAAGAAAATCTTAAAAAGAAAATGAAAATATTAATTAAAAAAAAAGAACATGTAACCGTAACCGTAATTCCTCAAAGTCAATATATTAGAATGTATACACAACACGTTTATGTAAAATATTATTTATTTAAATTTCGAACTTTATTTTATTAAATAAATTACTGTTGTAAAAAAAATATTGTCATTTTAATTAAATGTTATAAAACAAAAATACTACACGAAGAAAAACAAAATAAAAAAAGAAACTAAAAAAATAAATTTTAAAAAATGTGTTTTACTTTAACATCAAGGACATAAATTAACCCTTTAAAGCCTTTTTCGAAATGATCCATTTTCGAAAAAATCAAATAATTGAAAAAAAAAACAAGTAAGAAAATGCTATAGTCGGTCAAGCCCGACCACATCATACCCTTCACCATTAAGGTCAAAGGTGTTCTTTTTTCTGTATAAAAACAAATATTTGGCAAATTTAGCCATCATACAAACATTTTATCAAAACTTTTACATTTAAGCTGTTTCCGTCATTTGGACTCATATGAGAGCCAGGGTCATATGTGGACCGAGTATCTCGAAATTTGGCAAATTGATTAAAGTTGTTACAAAAATTATGTATGCGAAAAAGAAACTCAAAATTCTAATTATCTTCAGATTTATGAGAGTTTTTGGATTTTTGTATCATTTAGTGCATTTTGACAGAAGAGTTTGTATGGGAGCTATGGTCAAATGTGGACCGATTTCAACGAAATTTGGTACAGTAATTTTAGTTTCCATAAGCAGTATTTGTTTTAAATTTCATGAAAAAATATTGATATTTGTGGCCAAATTTCATCAAATTATCTTTAGAATTGCGACCTGCGGACGGACGGACTGACATCGCTAAATCGATTCAGAAATTGATTCTAAGCCCATTGGTATACTAAAAATTTGTCTTTTCTTGCATTACATACATCAGCACAAACTGATAATACCCTTTCCACCTATGGTGGTGAAGGGTATAAATATCAAGAAAATCCACTTTGTTGTCCTCTTTTTTCTTATTCAAATTTATTTTTTTTTTTATTGTCTCTAACTTTAACTGTCAAATTTCTGAACTATTGTTTCCTTTCTGTTTTTAGGAAGCAGTTTTTTGGTCTTATTATCAAAATTACGCTAGTATAAAATATTCTTGGAAAGAAGGAAAGCGGAAATATAAGAAACCAGATAAAGACTTAACTCTTTACTACAATTCAATTTGGCCTTTTTGATCTTCTTAACATCATATCTCGCATATGCACTTTTCTGTTAGTTTTGTGTTTAGTGTTGATATTATAAATCAGCTCAGTAAATGAAGGTGTTGCTTTGCGACATATGGGACAGCAACGATGATGGCCTTTTTTGATGCTATTATTTAAGGATACCTCAGCTTGATCGCAGATTGTGTCGATTGTTTTCAAATGAACTATTTGTCTATGTGAATCTAAATAGTCAAAGGTAGCGTAACTAAAATCAAAATTCATGTACTATTATACAAAATTCTAAATAATAAATCCAATGTTAACTTACAATTTAAGACACAGTTCGCATGGAAATTTTTCTTTAGGCTGATGATGTGGTAAAGTATGAACAAATTGTAAATGCTTCTGAAGTTGATGACGATCAGGAAAGTTTTTCAAACATTCCGGGCATATATGGCGATTAAAATTTTGATGTAAATGTAGGTGATCAGCTAAAGATTTTCGTGCGTAAATCTTTTCGCCACAACAAGCAAGATAGCCGATTTCTCTATGGGCGGATTCATAATGTCTTTGCATGGAGTAGAAGTCTTTTAATTGTGTATGACAAAGTGGATAATCACAAATTATATTGTAATGTTCAGCCAAATATTTGTCATACTCTTTAATCAATTGAAAGGTTTCCTTCTTGTCGTCATAATGTTCTATAAATTCATATATTTATAATTTCACTTTAGATCCAAGACTGGCATATTTAATTATTCTGAGGAATCTTCAATAACTACTTTGTAATCCTCTGTATCTTTATTATCCATATTAGAGTTAATATTTAAATTATCTTCATCCTCCTAAGCCTCTAGTGTAGTTTGGTCCATTACTAATTCCGGCTTCAGGGAGCTATGCAAGCTTTCATTTTCTTTTTTAACAGCAACAAATTCGTCGTCATCTTTTTTATAGCTAAAAGTAAAATTTGTCTTTTCTATTCGTAAAAAAAAATTGTGAAAATTATTTACTTCTTGCCAGCAGGATAAGCATATTCCAGAGTTTTGTTGAAGAGTTGTTGTTTCCTGAAATAAATATTACAAATTTGTTAAATAAAAATTATACTTTAGCCTTTAATTGACCAATATATCCAATATAGCTACCTTACATTTATTAAACAGCTTTAAAGTGTTTCTTTCTCCCTGTAAAGCTCTTATTCTGCCGTATAGACCTTGACTATGAGTTGCACTTTGAATATGACTAGCATTTTTATTATGACTTTCACTTTGACTATGATATGCACATTATCTCCAACTCTGACCCAAGTACACTTGGACTCAATCAGCCTTAGAAGACTTCTATTTACATTTCCTTTTTATTAAATGTTCTACAAGATAGAACGTTAAACTAAAGGGCATACCTCCCTACGTAATATAAAATTTATTTTAAATAGGGAGTTGAAGTGGCAGTCCTTGGTTGGAATCCTAAGATTTCCGAGTCGTTCCGGTACGAAGAAACGACTGTTGCTGTAACTAAGATATTGTTAATATCGCAGAAGTGACAGTCCTTGGTCGGAATTCTAAAATTTCCTATTCGTTTACAGAGGTTTACTAGAAACCTTTACATCAGCTAAAGGAGAAGTTTTAAAAGAAGTATAGATGTATAAATACACAACTATTAGTCCTAGTCACCAAGACTTTTGAGATCCTGTAGAAATAGTGACATTCAGTTATTTTTTATACATTCTTCAGTGTAGCAGAAGCTAGTTTTGAATGTACACCATTGAGTTTTAGTATTTTAAAATCCTCCATCTTTTGGCTCATTATTTGGGTAGCTGTTTTCTGGCCATCATATTCTTGCATTCGAGCATCAACTTTTGTAAGATAAAGTGTCATTAATAAATAAACTGTGGTATAGAAAACATGTTTTTACCCTTAGAGGTACCACAATGTGAGCGTCTAATGCACCCAAGCTTACTTCTTCGTCAATCAAAAGTTAGAAGAAGCTCAGGCTAACCCTAACCTTAAGGTAGTGAAGAACACATTGTCCTCCAACCCAGTGCGGAGTGGGAGTGTCTAGATGTGTAAAGAGCAATTTAAGTTCCAATGGACAATACTGTTGTATGCCTGTTTATAGTCCGAAAACTATTAAATACAAATTTCAATACAACTTACCAGTTTCCAGAAATATTTCTCTACAATTTGTATTATATTTAGTTCTTGCCATTGTGGAGAATTGAATTTTATAGAATCGTCCAAACTTTTATTTAATTCAAAACACAATATACAACAAGCCATTGTACCCTACAAGAAATGAATGACCGAAACTAATACACACAAAACATATTTACTAACACATTTAAACTTGACAAAACATATGGTCGTCACTCGTGAGGAAGTTTCTATCATCGTTAAACAAGTTATTTGCATGGTTGAATTTTTGACATTTTCTGAAAATTATTTTTGTTGCGTGCATTTACTTCCAAAAAAAGAACTAAGAAAAAATATAATAAAAATAAAATTAAATTAAACAAACAATTTTTAAGTATTTTAAAAACATAAAGTAAAGTGAAGAAATAAAAAAGTGAAAAATATCAAATGTAATTTTAATTTATTTTCATTCCGTTTAATTTAGTTTCTTATGTTGTTTACTTTTTGTTCAATTAAATGTACATTTTTGTTATATATTTATTTATACTTTTTTTATTTGACTGTATTTTGTTATCCTTTTGTTATTTTATCATTTAAATAATATAAATATTGAGATGAAATGTTATGTGTTTTTCTTTAAACTAGAAGTCCGTCAACAGTGGCGACGTAATTATCAAGCATTACTGGTCACCTGTGACTAAAGCTATTTCATTGCTGACGAAGTATTTATCAAACTTTACCGGTCATCTGTGATCAATTACATAGGAATGTTGACTAGTAAAAATCATTAGAGTGAACAGCTCAGATATATTATCTGTGGTCGAAAAAATGTGTGTGTTAGAGAGAGATGCAAAATCACACGTACACAAAAGTTTCGGTCACATTTCTCATATTGGCTTAATAAAATGATAGAAACTTTGTTCTACGCGATGATGGAAACTTTGTCACTAATGTCAGTCATATGACGGGTAAAATGACTGTCACTGTTCTTGCAGGGTATTGTTTAATTTATAAATTGAAATTTTTAAATGTGTTTATTATCGTTTTTCTCAGTTATCTCTTTCTTTTGCCGTTACACGTGACATAAAACAAGTAGTTTACACGTAATGTAATTAACATTCCGTTGCACATAACTGCAGCCACACGACCAAGTTATTTTGAAAAGTAAGTTGATTATAATGCTAGAAGCATAATCACGGCTACAGGCTACGGGCTACAACCTGTCAAAATTAGGTTACACGCATTCAAATGGGTATAAATAGCGTCGGCACAGCTACACGACTACCGACCACCGCTGTAGCCAAAATTAAATTAATTTCTATTTTTAATGGCGAAAATAACAGATTTAGTACTGTCAACACCATAGGATATTGAAATAAATAAGCGATTTAAACCACTAAACTTTATTTACAATAATTATGAAGAAAATTGAAATAAACAATTAATATACTTATCAAATATTTATAAATGTATATAATAATATCTGATAAATATATGATATATAAATTTATATTTATATAACTCTACCTCAATAAAAGTACATTTTTAAGAAGTTAATTTTTAAACTGGCATAACTCACACTCTTCATGCGCTAGAGCTACGTAGTTTAGGTTATTTAAAAGAACATATGTTGTTTTAAGATATGCGTATTTTTATAAAAAAAATGTCGGTTGTAAAAATAAGTTTTTAGGATATGGGCTCTTAATCCATTATATATCGGAAGAATATATTATTTGAAAAGTATTTTTAGTAGCTTTTGTTAGATATCAAAAAGCTAATATTGGGTATAAGCTTCAAAAATCTAAAATCCAAACGTCAAAAATCTATATCAGCTGTTTTCAATGCAGCTGCCGTCTTAAAAATAATTAAGTAGCTGACTAAAAGGCGACTGTTGCAGCCAATGACTTTTGTAGTCGGTGTTCGTGTAGCCTAAAATATGCTCGGCCTTTGACCTAAACAGGTTGTTACAATAGGCCATTTAAATAAGTAAGTAAGTTCGTGTAGCCTGCTGTCGTGATTGTGTTTCTAGCATAATTATCGCAAAATCCAATAGATCTCAATATTTTGATGTTCAGGGCATGAAGATTCAATGCAATTGATTCAATTAGCCACTTCTTTTAAATGTAGAAAATAGTTTGATCTTGGTTTTTTACAACCGTGTGGCTTACTTTATCTGATCTTCTTAGTATTTATGACATCTAGGTTTGGTAAGGTCACAAAAAATTACACTTTAATTCAAAAAACCGAGTTCATTATATAGATAGAAAGGAAAGTAGAGAGTAGAGATAACAACTTAAAAGCTAAACGAAAAAAAGTACAGAAAAGAAATAGTAACAGAAGAGTGATACCATAGGTTAGGTTAGGTTAGGTTGAAAAGGTGATGCCAGGGAAGTGGCATCTTCACTCGGAGACCTTCTGGTCCATTGTGATCCTTTCTGAAATTAAAAGAAATGATAGCGGAAAAAGAAAGAGGGAAAAGAGTGAAGAGAGAGGGGTTCTGAATAGTGTTAGGAGATGGAGAATAGAGTGAGGAAGAGAAGTGCTGTCAAGGAAACCTAATTGTAGGGAAAGAGACCTTTTTTATCTAAGCCAACTGAGTCCGAGTATGAACCCAACAACGTCAGTCAGCTCGCACTGCTGTATGTCGCCTAGTTCATCAAGAAATCTGTTACCTAGGAATTTAAGTCTCTTGTTTTTGGAGCATAGGACAGTGGCAGAGGATATGCTTAACCGTTTCGGATGAATCCGCGTCCGAGCATAGTCTGCAAATGTCCTGAATTGCTCCATCCCATCTGCTTAGCCTGGAGTTTAGGGCACAGTGGCCAGTTAGAAAACCTATACATTTCCTGAGACTGGTTCTGCTAAGACCTAGCAGTAGCTTGGTCTTGCGTATATCCAAGTCGGGCCATAAGGTCCTAGATATCGTGCAAGTGGCCAAGTTGTGCCAGTTCCTAGCTGTTTCCTCACCGATCCAGGACTTGATGCCCATAAAAAGGTGACAAATAGGTGGGGCTATCTCTGTCACCGCGGACAACAGTTCCTGACTCGAGCCAAGTCTAGCGACTTGTTGCGTTGGCCTCCGATAACGAAATGATACTGGCTGTAAGCTCGTTATCATATAACGTAACTTCAAAGATAATTTGATGAAATTTAGTACTTACTAATATACACTTCCCGGAATTGATATATTAACCACAAATATCAATATTTTTTTCATGAAATTCACAACAAATACTGCTTACGTAAACTAAAATCAGTGTATAGAATTTTGATGAAATCGGTCCACATTTGACCATAGCTCCCATACAAACTCTACTGTCAAAACGCACTAACTGAGACAAAATTCACTAAAACGCTCGTAAATCTGAAGATAATGGGAATTTTAAGTGTATTTTTTTTTTTTGTATACATCATTTTTGTAACAACTGTAATCAATTTGCCGAATTTCAAGAAAATGGATCCACATTCGACAGTAGCTCTCATGTAAGTCCAAGTGACGGAAGTATCTGAAATATATAATTTTTTTTTACAAAATGTTTGTATGAAGGGTATCGTGTGGTCGGCCTCGACCGACTATAGCACTTTCTTACTTGTTTTGTATGTTAGGGTTTGGAAGAAGTTCCATAAACAAACGTAAACATAAATCAATGTCACCATCAAATGTAAATTTTATAGCGCGAATGTATTCAGTTTCGGCAATAGTTTCTTGGGCTTCACGAGTGTCCCGGTTCAATGAGCCCATCCTCATCATCTTCAACATCCTCATAGTCATCATCATTGTCCTCTCCCATTTCACCTGCCTGTGCTACTTGTTTTAAGGCAAATTTGCCCTTGCCCTGGACGGCAGCTGCTATGGCAGGAAGTGGTCTTTGTTGTATTAGAGATTTAGTGGAATCTCTTTTTATTCACCTTGATTTTCCTTTTTCAAACTTGACCAAAATATCCTTGTGTTTCTTGCTATATAAATGATTATCATGAGCCTTTTGGTTACCAAATTGTTTGTGACACGCATTGCAATACAAGCTCATTTGACTCTCCTCTTTAGCTGTGGTCTCGGCACAACGCCTGTGTATAACACGAGCGTGGAACTCCTCGGCAGTGACCGGAGGCAATTCAGCCACACGTCGCTTGAGATTGGAACGATGCCAGTCTGTTTTGTAATGTTCACGCTGTATATTGGCCGAAGCCAAAAAAATATTGCAATTAATGCAAGTACTATTTTTATTTATGCGAAATTGCGATTTCTTTTAAAATGTGGATTCTAAACACGTTCTTCTTGTTTGGCTGTCAATAGAATCACTTAACATGTGCAATATTAGGTTTGTTAAGGTGTTGGGAAGTGTTTGGTTTTTACTGGTGTATGAGTTGTATGGAATAATAAGGCGGTATGTAGTAATGGGTTTTTCTGAATGAATTTTCGGTTTAGTTTGAAAAGTTTTTTTTGAATTTTAGGCGGGGTATGATATGGTTCGATGAAAGAGGGACAAATAGTTTCTTTGAAAGAGATAAGTTATATACATAAAAGTGGGCGCAAAAATAAATAAAAAAGAAATGGCTCATTGGAAGCTAAGTACAAAGTCATGGGGGCTATATAAAGGCCTAGTACTAATGAGGGAACCATTAAAAAAGTAGATTTGTGACGAAACAGCAGTGTCAGTGCAAGTTACAAAGAGAAATAAAATTTAATTTTGATAAAATAAAGAAAGTTGTTTTAAAATAGTATTGCGGAATTTGTTTAAAAATAGACCTTTTGAATTAAAAGTAAAGATAATTATTTCGTTTAACCAGTTTAAATAACTTTTGTATCGGAGAAAATAAGTAAGATTTTGGAAAAATGGTTTAGATTCTCGTCGAATAATACATTTTTTTTTTATTTCTAGATTGCCTAGAGTTATTTTTATGATACTACAAATAATTACAAGGCTAAATTTAAAGCAAAAAATTATTCTTGTTGCACGAAATTTTAATAAGGAAACAGGAGAACTTGGAAGATCTATCTCTGGAGCAGGACTAAAATATTATACCTTAGAGAAGCTTCCATTAAGTTCTCCTGAAAACTTTTATGAGTATCCTGGTCTTATGGGTATAGAAGAATAAATATCCGTGCTAAGAGAACCTTGAGAAGTATTCACCAGGTAACCAAAATTGTAACGTGCATTTTCTTAAAAGAGCCATATAAAAAAAATATAACGAAGTAAAGCCTGTAAAAATAAGGAAATCTTAAAAAAATAAGGTCTCTGTGTGCTAAATTTGAAATCGTTTGCTAAACTTAAATTCTAATCACAAGTAAAGAAAAGGGAAGCGAAATACATAGAGAAAACTAGTATTAAGTTATTCGTAAGTTGTAGGTTAAATGTTATAGTCTAAGTTATTTGTTCTTAAAAAAAAAAAAAAGGAAAAAGAAGTCTTATATAGAAAATTTGCTCACCGTATAGTTATTTTGTTTGGGGAAATTAGCCTAATATATATATCCGATTTTAGAGAGCTCTCTCAGGTCAGGTTGTTTTAAAATTTGGTAATAAAGGCTCGGAGTGAAGAGCTAAAACAACAGTGAGTAGTTTTTCTTTAAGTAACACGAGTTGGGTGCAAAAACACTCAGTAAAAAAAAAAAAGGAGTAATTTGATTTCTTTTAACTATCTCTAATTAACTTTGCGTTTTTTTTTTCTGTTTTCTTTAATATCTTCATTTCCTTTTGTTTGTATTTTATATTTCTTAGTATTTCTAACTAGTTTTAAGCTATTTAAATAAATAATGTTATAATTATCCTAATATGAAAAAAATCGAGTAAGAATCATTCCTAAGGGGTAGGAAAAGACTGAAAGTGGTGAGGTAAATCGGTTTATGGGGTCACTATTATTGTATTCATGGATGAAAGTGACCATGGTTGGGGAATGGGCGGTAGGAGAATACCATCTTTCTCTCATTATGTTGGTGTCGTTGTTGTTGTGTTTAAGTTCTGTATGTTTGTTTTGACTATAGTTCAATTTTTGGTACGGTCTTGGGATTTGAGCGAGGGTCACAACAAAATCTACGCCCGAATGGTTGCATGCTTCTGAGCTAATCGATGGCCGCTCAGTATCCGAAATAGACTCGTAACAATATGGCGCCCAAAGGAATAAATGGTTGTTTTTGTGATCATGTAGCAATACATCACCAAAACAACAATATTTTTTTTTGTGTATAACAACTACACACAAAGCAATAGACTATTTACATTTTTTTTAAAATAGCCCGAAATCATTTAGAAATGAATATTATTCTTTGAAACTGATTGTAGCCGTTCAGGAAAATATATCCAGAAGTCTGTTGTACAGGATGATAATAAGAATAATAGTTATTTTTATATGTATCTCAAATGAACCTTTAAAAAAATACATTTTTCATAAGCGTTTCTTGAAATGGAGAGCTTTTTTTGTAATGAATTTGTTTTTTTTTTATAAATTGTAAACAATTAAAGTAAAATTTTTTTTTACAAACCTACTGCAAACAAGAATATATTTCGTTAGCCGTTTAGGACGAGATCTTGAGGTCTGATGTAACAAATATATTCGAGTTTGCACAGTTCTCTGTTGTTAAATAAATTAGCAGCAATGTGTAAAAATTCCATTTTTTTTATTAATTATGATTGAGACACCGAACGTAATGCTCTTTTTATAGAGTGCCAAAATCTGCCGATAATACCACCACTTTCTTTCACCGCCCCTTATAAATATAGATTCTGTCATATCATTTTCGTTTCCAATTATTTAAGCGTTTCGTTCCGAGTTATTTTCAGTATTTTTTTTTGTATTTTTTTAGATACATAGGTGGAAAATTAGTCTTAGATATATATTTTTTTTGTCATTTTAGTTTTATGTATGTTTATTTATTATTTTTGATATATCATTTTTTTTACAACTTTTTCCTTTTTTTATGTATTATTTTTATGTGTATTGTTCCTATTACTTAGTATTATTTATTCTAGTTAATATTAGTATTTTTTTTGCAAATCATAGTATTAGACGATTGTGAAATACATACTTTTGGCTATAGGAAGCAGATTCGTTTCTAATTCTCGTATTTGGTGATGAATGTCCAGACCAGAAATCAAACTAGAAAGAAAGAAAATAGTAGTGAATTAGGCAGAAGATCTGTAGAAATTCAAAATAACAGAAAGAGAACAAGATTACCAGAATTTGATTTGAATAGGTCCACATATCCACCAGAACCAAAACTGCAAAAAATTCCAAACATGTCAAATCCAAATAATAATAGTGATCTAGGTGCTCACTTTATTGACTTATCTAACACCATAATGACAACGTCATCACGTCCAACTAACACCACAGTCAATCAGCAATCTGGTGTGATAAATAGTAATCCTCAGGTGAACGATAATTTAAATGAGAATATAGGCCCGGGGGTAAGAGAAATGGTCGCTGATGAAGCCTTAAGTGTCCAGCGATCTTTGGAAGACAAGGTTAGGAAAATGGTTCAGGAAGAGATGGCGGATGTTAAGAAGACGATGAGCGAATTGGCGGCAGCTATTCAGAGCCTGTCAAAAATTACCGCTCCACAGTCGGCAACACCAAATCCAACCACTACAGGAAATAATATGCAATCTTGCCCATCAAGCAACATAGTGGCTGATAGAATTCCGCCACGAAATCCATTGCCGTTGTATAATTTTGTGCCAAATTATCCACCTCCTTCGGTAAATGCCAATCGTTCGATGAACAGTAGTAACAGTGTAAATCAGACCGGAAACGGGAATTTTGATTTTCGGCAAATCAGGATGGACAAATTAGGATTGGTTTTCGACAATAAGTCTATGTCGGTCGATGATTTCATATTCCGTTTAGATCATCTAAAGACCCACTATAACATAACTGATAGGGAAGTTGTTAGGGACTTTCATTTTATAGTTGGCGATTCGGTAAAAGATTGGTACTGGTCATTTATAGGAACTCATGGTTTGACGGAATGGCCGGTTTTGCGCCTCGCTTTAAAGTCTCAATATCAAACACCACGTTCAAACTTCGAGGTTATGCGGGATCTAGTAGAAAGAAAGCAGCAAAGCAACGAGTCCATTGATACCTTCTTCCAGATAATGAACAAATTTAGATCTCAGCTTACACAGCCCATGCCAGAATACGACATGATCAAGATAATGAAGAGGAACGTTAACCCGAATCTTGCCAGAATCGTGTATCCCATAGCGGTGTCATCTGTGGAACAATTGCGTATTGAATGCAATGAGGCGGAAAGAAATTTTCCAAAAAGGGAGGTAAGAAACATTTTACCTCCACCAAGAACAATGACTCGTCAAATAAACGAAGTATATTTTGATGAAAGCCCATATGAATCTAATGAGCCCGGTCAGAAACAAGACGTTTTAGAGGTTGAAGCTGTACAGCTCCAAAAATCTCTTTTAGTCTGCTGGAATTGTAGAACCGCGGGGCATGCGTTTATAGAGTGTCCAGTGGAGCAGCGAGCTCTTTTTTGCTATCGATGTGGTAAACCCGGAGTGGTGACTCCCAAATGTCCGGTATGCCAGCAAAAAAATTGGAAGAGTGGCGTGGGAACGACAGGGGACTCACGTCAAAAGGAAATCCCTGCAGCATCAAAATAATAAGTCCGCCTAGAAAAGAAAAAAATAACAATATATTAGTAAATGATAAATTGGTGAATGTGAACGGTTTCTGCAACTCCAATACAAGACACTATTTGCCGCTTAAAACTAGAGAAAAGAATTATGAAGAGGTTAGAACAAAAATTTTTGGGACTAACCCAGTAACAAACAATACTTCCGAAAAAGTTAAAAAATTAAGAATTAATTTTAATGAACGGCGAAAGACAAGAAGAATAATTGTTGATTCAATAGTTAAGGCCAGTAGAATAAATAAAGACCCAAGGATTTTCATAAACGTATCGATATGTGAAAAGCAAATTTGTGGGTTATTGGATTCTGGAGCTTCCGTGAGCATATTAGGTAAAAATTGTAGAGAATTCGTTTCCAATTTAGGGTTGCCAATTCAGCCAATGTTGACCAGTGTGAAAACTGCCAGTGGTCAACATCAGCGACTCTTAGGTAAAGTAAAAACCAATGTGCGGTACAATGATCAAGAACATTATATGTGGTTGTATCTTTGCCCCGATTTGGAACAGCATCTGTACTTAGGAATAGATTTTTGGAAGTCATTTTGCCTAGTACCGGATGTGGATAGGGTCGAGGAAATCAATTTAGAAAATTTACATAAAGTTATAGATAATAAAGTTGAGCATAAATTATGTCCGCATAGTCTGACCGAGCAACAACAACAACAATTAGATAAGGTCGTGAAACTTTTCAATACGTTTGAGGAATATGGTTTATGGATAACTCCGTTAGAAAAACATGCCATTAAATTAATTGATGATGCGGTACCCGTTAAAGACCGACATTATCCGATTTCACCCGCAGTACAAGAGATAACATACGCGGAAATTGACACAATGCTCGCATTAAACGTGATAGAGGAAAGCGAAAGTCCTTGGAGCAACCGTACAACCATAGTGCGCAAGCCTGGAAAAAACCGTTTTTGTCTGGATGCTCGTAAGCTAAACAATCTTACAGTAAAAGATGCATATCCACTGCAAAATATAGATGGCATACTAAGCCGAATCGATGAAACATATTTCATCAGCAGCGTGGACTTGAAGTACGCGTTCTGGCAGATTGAACTGGAGGAAGAGAGCAAGCCTTATACCGCTTTCACCGTGCCTGGTAGGCCGTTATACCAGTTTAGAGTCATGCCATTTGGACTATGTAATGCCGCTCAACGTCTCTGCAGATTAATGGACAAAGTGGTTCCGCAACGCATCAAAGAAAATGTTTTCATCTATCTAGATGATTTGCTGGTTATTTCTAGCTCTTTCGAAGAGCATTTGAGGTTATTGGAAGAAGTAGCCGAGTGCTTGAAGAGAGCAAATCTCACTATTGGGCTCAAAAAGTCTCAGTTTTGTTTCCAAGAGCTTAAATATCTAGGATTTATTATCGGAGGTGGTATGCTTAAAACTGATCCAACAAAAGTTGAAGCAATTCGTAATATCAACATTCCCAAAACAACGAGAGAGGTAAGAAGCTTTCTCGGTACTGCCGGTTGGTACAGGCGATTTATAAAAGACTTCGCTACCATTGCTGCACCTCTAACCGATACCTTAAAAAAATCAAAGAAATTCATGATGACTCCTGAGGCGATGCAATCGTTTGAAAAACTAAAAAGGGCGCTAACCACCGCACCTGTGCTCAGGCATCCTGATTTCAGGAAAAGATTTTATATACAGTGTGACGCATCTGATTTTGGGATCGGTGCGGTATTGTACCAAGTTAACAATAACGATGAAGAACATCCGATTGCATTTTATTCGCAAAAACTAAACTCTTGTCAACGAAAGTACAGCGTAACGGAGAAAGAATGCCTGGCTGCAGTGATGGCTATCAAGAAATTTAGACCGTACGTGGAGATGATGCCATTTACCGTGATCACAGATCATGCTAGCTTAAAATGGCTCATGACGTTAAGAGACTTGAGTGGAAGACTAGCACGCTGGTCCTTGTTGCTACAAGCGTACGATTTCGATATCGAGCATCGAAAAGGTTCAGACAATATTGTTGCCGACATGTTGTCGCGATCACCTTTAGAGCATGAAGTAGAAGTTAATGAACTAAATAGTGAAGATCTACTAGATTTCGAGACTACAGAATTTGAAAGCGATGAATATCAAGAAGTTGTTAAAAATATTAATGAAAATTCTGATAAATTACCGGATCTAAAAGTTATTGAGGGGAAAATTTATAAAAAAACGTTAGGAAATCATATTCTAGAAGATGAATCCTCTTGGAAACTATGGATTCCGTCAAATCTTACTTCGACAATTATTGAAAAAGCTCATATTGGAAACACTATAGCCCATGGGGGGATTTTTAAAACACTAGAGAGGGTAAAGCGTTTTTATTACTGGCCTAAAATGACGATTCAAGTCAAAGAATATGTGAAGTCTTGTCAAATCTGTAAAGAAACAAAGTCCGCAAATTGTAATCTTATGCCCGAAATCGGCCAGGAGGTTATAACTGATCGTCCATTTCAAAAACTGTATATCGACTTTTTAGGGAAATATCCCCGATCTAAAGCTGGGAATTGTTATATTTTCATTGTTGTCGATCACTTCACAAAATTTACTTTTCTTAAGGCTATGAACGAAGCGACTGCTACTAAAGTTGTCAAATTCTTAGTGAATGAAATATTTCACAAATTTGGAGTACCTGAAACCATACATTCCGACAACGGTATGCAATTTGTTTCGAAAACCTTCCAAGAAATGATTGACTCTTACAAAATTAACCATATGAGAACCGCTTTTTATAGTCCTCAATCTAATGCCGCCGAAAGGGTAAATCAATCCGTACTAAATGCGATTAGAACATATTTAGAACAGGATCACCGAGATTGGGATTTGTATTTATCCGAAGTAGAATGCGCGCTTAGAACGTCAGTCCATTCAGCGATTGGGGTAACACCGTTTTTCGCTTTATTTGGCCAGCATATGTTCACAAATGGATGTGATTACAAATTGGCACGGAAGCTCGCGTCATTGTCCGACCACGAAATTCATGGCTTAAAACAAAATGAAAAGCTTGAACTGATAAGAGAAAAAATTAAAGAAAATTTACATAAGGCCTATGAAAAAAGTGCAAAGCATTATAATAAACGAGCTCGTGTTACCAAATTTGTGCCGGGACAAGAAGTTTTTAGGCGCAACAATATCTTAAGTGACTTTGAAAAAAATCGCAATGCAAAGTTTTGCAAAAAATTTATTAAATGTAGGATTTCAAAACCCATAGGAAATAATATGTACGAATTAGAAAACCTACAAGGGAAATCTATTGGTATATATCACGCTAAAGATATAAAGATATAGTGATAATTGGAACAGACCTGTGATAACATTTTTTTTGATAAAGTGCAATATTAGGATATAAGAAATACAACTTGACGATCTAAAAATATTTCTTTTTACACAATTTTTTGTTGTAGCGTCAATGTAGTTTTTCTGAATATACCGAATATAAGCACCTATTACCTGATTTTATCACATTGTACTGTCCGTAAATATACACATATCCTTTTATTATATAATAGTCCTACCTGTATGTTAATTATACATGTTGTTGATATGTTTTTTTTTTTTGGCTCGTACTTTAAGCACCTGTAAAGAAAAAAATAACACAAAGTAAATTTCTTAAATAAAAGCGCAAATTCATTCATGAATACTTATCTAAATATAATAACAACATCTAATAAGAATGATCTATAACTTCATATTGATAGTACCTGTAAGGAAAAGGTTAAATTAGCAAAAAAATATATATATCAAATTAAAAACGTTATAACGTGCCTATATTTTTATTGTGCCCGGCTGTTGAGACTTCAGGGCGTGAGAGTTCCCCACGTTTTTGAGCATAAACTTCACTAAGCCACGCACACCATCTTTACCCACTTTACGTTACAAATCTGGTGTTTTGTTGCGTTGGCCTCCGATAACGAAATGATACTGGCTGTAAGCTCGTTATCATATAACGTAACTTCAAAGATAATTTGATGAAATTTAGTACTTACTAATATACACTTCCCGGAATTGATATATTAACCACAAATATCAATATTTTTTTCATGAAATTCACAACAAATACTGCTTACGTAAACTAAAATCAGTGTATAGAATTTTGATGAAATCGGTCCACATTTGACCATAGCTCCCATACAAACTCTACTGTCAAAACGCACTAACTGAGACAAAATTCACTAAAACGCTCGTAAATCTGAAGATAATGGGAATTTTAAGTGTATTTTTTTTTTTTGTATACATCATTTTTGTAACAACTGTAATCAATTTGCCGAATTTCAAGAAAATGGATCCACATTCGACAGTAGCTCTCATGTAAGTCCAAGTGACGGAAGTATCTGAAATATATAATTTTTTTTTACAAAATGTTTGTATGAAGGGTATCGTGTGGTCGGCCTCGACCGACTATAGCACTTTCTTACTTGTTTTGTATGTTAGGGTTTGGAAGAAGTTCCATAAACAAACGTAAACATAAATCAATGTCACCATCAAATGTAAATTTTATAGCGCGAATGTATTCAGTTTCGGCAATAGTTTCTTGGGCTTCACGAGTGTCCCGGTTCAATGAGCCCATCCTCATCATCTTCAACATCCTCATAGTCATCATCATTGTCCTCTCCATTTCACCTGCCTGTGCTACTTGTTTTAAGGCAAATTTGCCCTTGCCCTGGACGGCAGCTGCTATGGCAGGAAGTGGTCTTTGTTGTATTAGAGATTTAGTGGAATCTCTTTTTATTCACCTTGATTTTCCTTTTTCAAACTTGACCAAAATATCCTTGTGTTTCTTGCTATATAAATGATTATCATGAGCCTTTTGGTTACCAAATTGTTTGTGACACGCATTGCAATACAAGCTCATTTGACTCTCCTCTTTAGCTGTGGTCTCGGCACAACGCCTGTGTATAACACGAGCGTGGAACTCCTCGGCAGTGACCGGAGGCAATTCAGCCACACGTCGCTTGAGATTGGAACGATGCCAGTCTGTTTTGTAATGTTCACGCTGTATATTGGCCGAAGCCAAAAAAATATTGCAATTAATGCAAGTACTATTTTTATTTATGCGAAATTGCGATTTCTTTTAAAATGTGGATTCTAAACACGTTCTTCTTGTTTGGCTGTCAATAGAATCACTTAACATGTGCAATATTAGGTTTGTTAAGGTGTTGGGAAGTGTTTGGTTTTTACTGGTGTATGAGTTGTATGGAATAATAAGGCGGTATGTAGTAATGGGTTTTTCTGAATGAATTTTCGGTTTAGTTTGAAAAGTTTTTTTTGAATTTTAGGCGGGGTATGATATGGTTCGATGAAAGAGGGACAAATAGTTTCTTTGAAAGAGATAAGTTATATACATAAAAGTGGGCGCAAAAATAAATAAAAAAGAAATGGCTCATTGGAAGCTAAGTACAAAGTCATGGGGGCTATATAAAGGCCTAGTACTAATGAGGGAACCATTAAAAAAGTAGATTTGTGACGAAACAGCAGTGTCAGTGCAAGTTACAAAGAGAAATAAAATTTAATTTTGATAAAATAAAGAAAGTTGTTTTAAAATAGTATTGCGGAATTTGTTTAAAAATAGACCTTTTGAATTAAAAGTAAAGATAATTATTTCGTTTAACCAGTTTAAATAACTTTTGTATCGGAGAAAATAAGTAAGATTTTGGAAAAATGGTTTAGATTCTCGTCGAATAATACATTTTTTTTTTATTTCTAGATTGCCTAGAGTTATTTTTATGATACTACAAATAATTACAAGGCTAAATTTAAAGCAAAAAATTATTCTTGTTGCACGAAATTTTAATAAGGAAACAGGAGAACTTGGAAGATCTATCTCTGGAGCAGGACTAAAATATTATACCTTAGAGAAGCTTCCATTAAGTTCTCCTGAAAACTTTTATGAGTATCCTGGTCTTATGGGTATAGAAGAATAAATATCCGTGCTAAGAGAACCTTGAGAAGTATTCACCAGGTAACCAAAATTGTAACGTGCATTTTCTTAAAAGAGCCATATAAAAAAAATATAACGAAGTAAAGCCTGTAAAAATAAGGAAATCTTAAAAAAATAAGGTCTCTGTGTGCTAAATTTGAAATCGTTTGCTAAACTTAAATTCTAATCACAAGTAAAGAAAAGGGAAGCGAAATACATAGAGAAAACTAGTATTAAGTTATTCGTAAGTTGTAGGTTAAATGTTATAGTCTAAGTTATTTGTTCTTAAAAAAAAAAAAAAAGGAAAAAGAAGTCTTATATAGAAAATTTGCTCACCGTATAGTTATTTTGTTTGGGGAAATTAGCCTAATATATATATCCGATTTTAGAGAGCTCTCTCAGGTCAGGTTGTTTTAAAATTTGGTAATAAAGGCTCGGAGTGAAGAGCTAAAACAACAGTGAGTAGTTTTTCTTTAAGTAACACGAGTTGGGTGCAAAAACACTCAGTAAAAAAAAAAAAGGAGTAATTTGATTTCTTTTAACTATCTCTAATTAACTTTGCGTTTTTTTTTCTGTTTTCTTTAATATCTTCATTTCCTTTTGTTTGTATTTTATATTTCTTAGTATTTCTAACTAGTTTTAAGCTATTTAAATAAATAATGTTATAATTATCCTAATATGAAAAAAATCGAGTAAGAATCATTCCTAAGGGGTAGGAAAAGACTGAAAGTGGTGAGGTAAATCGGTTTATGGGGTCACTATTATTGTATTCATGGATGAAAGTGACCATGGTTGGGGAATGGGCGGTAGGAGAATACCATCTTTCTCTCATTATGTTGGTGTCGTTGTTGTTGTGTTTAAGTTCTGTATGTTTGTTTTGACTATAGTTCAATTTTTGGTACGGTCTTGGGATTTGAGCGAGGGTCACAACAAAATCTACGCCCGAATGGTTGCATGCTTCTGAGCTAATCGATGGCCGCTCAGTATCCGAAATAGACTC
Source organism: Stomorhina lunata (assembly GCA_933228675.1). Classification (NCBI taxonomy): domain Eukaryota; kingdom Metazoa; phylum Arthropoda; class Insecta; order Diptera; family Rhiniidae; genus Stomorhina; species Stomorhina lunata. Next base: position 71,589,336 of record OW121743.1, read on the forward strand.
GTAGCAGACTTCGTCAGCAGTTTCGTTGCCTTCGATGTCGCAATGACCAGGAACCCAGCAGAGTCTTACCCTATAAGTATTAGAAAGGCTAATGATAGCTAATCTACAAGACTTTACTAGTTTTGAGGTGATGCTACATCCTTCTAGGGCTTTGAGGGCAGCCTGACTATCGACGTAGATGGTCACCTCGCTATCTACAGGAATATTATGTGAGATAAGTTCAGTGGCTTTCAGGATGGCGAAAATTTCCGCCTGAAACACACTGCACTCATCTCTAAGCCTGTAGGATTTCCTAATGTTTTGCTCCTTTAAGAAAACACCCGCCCCAGTGCCGATTTCCATTTTAGAACCATCTGTGAAGATCGAGTTCCCCTCAAAGAGGGATTGACGATTATCCCAGCTGGTTCTATCAGGAATGACGACCTCTGGTGCTGAACTGAACAACAGTTCCTTGACAACGTAATCAGATACAGTTGAACCTGACTCGAAGTGAGGGACGATCATTCGGTTCAGTATGCTAGTGTGTCCTACCTGCCTGTGCCTAAGTATACCCGACTCATGTAGCCTCAATAGACATCTAGTTGCTGTTCCCTTTATAAATATATCTAAAGGGAAAAGAGACAGCATCACGTCTAGGGCCGCCTGAGGAGTGCTCCTTAGGGCACCAGTGATACCTATGCTGCTGCATCTTTGTACTTTGTTCAATAGACTGAGAAAGGAGACTTTGTTTACTGCCTGCCACCATACTGCGCACCCGTAGGTCAGAACTGGTCTTACAATGGTCGTGTATATCCAGTACACTACCATTGGGTTTAAGCCCCAGCTCTTACCCACAGAATTCCTACAGAAGTAGTAAGCATTAAGTCCCTTTTTCATTCTCTCAAGCGTGTTTTTCTTCCAAGATAACTTCCTATCCAGAATGATTCCTAGGAATTTAGCTTCTAAAGAAAGACCTAACTCTATCCCATTAAGTACTGGAAGTTTGAAATTATCAACCTTGTACCTCCTGGTGAATAGGACTAGCTCTGTCTTTTCAGGGTTGACCCCCAATCCTTTGTCACTGGCCCAGGAGGAGAGGTCACCTAGTGCCGATTCCATAATTTCGCTGATTGTATTCAGATATTTACCTGATACCAGTATAACTACATCGTCAGCGTAGGCGACAATCTTCCTGCCTAGTTGATCAAATTTTTTAAGGATGACATTGATCGCCAGTAGCCAAAGTAAAGGAGACAACACCCCCCCCTGTGGAGTACCTCTTGTGACCATTCTACGAGTGTTGCAGTCTCCTAGACTGGAGTTGATTATCCTGCTGTTTAGCATGATTGTTATCCACTCCACCAGAAAACCCTGCACACCCGCGTCTATGAGTGCTTTCTTAATGGCGTCAGTCGTGATATTGTTGAAAGCTCCCTCGATATCTAGAAAAGCTGCCAGTGTATAATCCTTGAAATCCAGCCCTTTTTCGATAAAACCAACCACATCATGAAGTGCACTCTCGACAGATTTACCCTTTAGGTAAGCATGTTGAGCGGTACTTATGATATGTGTTTCTAACGAGTTCCTAAGATAAAGGTCAATCAGTCGCTCTAGTGTCTTCAGAAGAAAAGACGATAGGCTGATCGGCCTGAAATCTTTTGGTTTTGAGTGACTAGCCTTCCCTGCCTTTGGTATAAAGATCACCCTAACCTCTCTCCATCCACCTGGAATGAAACCTCCAAGTAGACAGCTAACGAAAATGGAACGAAGAATTAATAGACAATAGTCGGAGGAATTTTGGAGCATGGCAGGGATAATGCCATCTGGACCTGCCGATTTATACGGCATGAACGTGTTCACGGCCCATTTGATTCTCTCCATAGTGACAATCCTATCTATCAGACTATTCGTTTCTGCGTCCGATTCTACCAAAATTGATGTATTCAAGACAGGATTCGAGATCATGTTGCCTGGGAAATGAGTGTCAATGAGCAGATCGAGTGTCTCTAGGTTCGATTCCGTCCACGAGCCGTCCGACTTCTGGATGAAACTAGGAACCATTGGGTTCCTGGATAACATCCGTCTAAATCTTGACAGCTCGTTCACTGAATCGATGGACTCGCAGTAGCTTTGCCACGTGGTCCGTTTGGCCCTTCTGAGATCGCTCTTATATCTGTTGAAAGCCTCTTTATACCTAGACCAATCCTCATCCGAGTGAGTGAGTTTGGCCTTATTGAACAACCTCCTGACTTTAGTTCTGAGATCTCTAAGATCCGTAGACCACCATCTAGGTTGTTTGCGTTTACCCGGGAAGGTTAAAGGACAGCTTTCATGGTAGCTGTCCATGTAACTTTTGCTGAGTACTGACACCAGGGCATTGCATTCCTCCTGAGTGTAAACACCCAGGGGGATACTCTCTGTCCTGGTATCAAGGAGCCTGCTAAAGTTTACCCAGTTAGTTTTCCTGGGATTCCTAAAGGGTTCTCTTTTAACCTTATTGAAATTCACAGTAAAGGAAATCAAGCAATGATCCGAGAAGGAGCATTCGCTTGATACCCTCCACTTCTCAATGAGGTTATCCCTACTATTAGTCAGCGTTAAGTCTATCACTTCTTCTCTATCTTTCACCCTGAAAGTTGGCATATTGCCCGTATTACAGATAAAAAGATTGTTAGTAGTGATAAAATCAAAAACTGACTCACCTCTTACATTTATATTACTGCTGCCCCATTGGTAATGATGTGCGTTGGCGTCGCAACCCAGGACTAGGGGTGTTTTTTTGTCCATGGACTCCACCAGATGGCGGACATCACTACCCGGCGGGTCTTCTGCCTCGTACGGTAGGTATGCTGAAGCCAATGCGAAGATTACCTTCCCTTTGACCTCCTTTGCGACAACTGTGAGATCGCCATTGCTGTAGGAATTAAAGAATTGTAAATTAAGTTCACTTTTAGCTAAAATGCATGTTCTTACCTTGTCGCCCGTACTTGGTGTATATAAATTGTAGCCTGTGACCTTTAGTCCGCATACCTTGTTTCCGCGGATCCAAGGCTCCTGGACTAAGGCCACATCTACATTAGAATCGACAAGAAGTCTTGTCATTTCGGCTGAAGCTGCTTCACAGTGGTGTAGATTCAACTGCACCACCAGCAGCTTCTTTGGTTCCCCCCTGTTTAGAATATCTAAACTTGACGGCACCAATACCGAATTTGACAATACCTCTTGCCGATTCTATTTTCTTGAAGGATTCCAAATCCACGGAAAATTTGAAATCCTTCCCCTTACCCTCCTTACAACTTGTGGAAGATATAACCTTCCACTCCGTTGTAAGGAAATCATTCTGTTTCTGCAAAGCAGACAGTATGGTTTCCGTGGACCTAACAGGGTTAGGGAACCATACCGACAGAACACTTCTTAAGGGTAACCTGGAGGCTTCTACCACATCGAGTTTGGCGGACGGACAGAGGTCGCTGCAGCCGCCAACCACAGTTTTTAGGAATTCGTACGATTTCCTATTACTGCAGTTGACAATCTTCACTCCCCTCCGCCATTCCGCACCCTCGAAGGATATGGCCTCCTTGGAACCCTCAAAAAGGCCAATGTCATCAATGATCCGAGCTTCAATCAGCTCCCATAGACCACTCTTGATCCTGCTGTAGGGATCGTTGTGATCAATGACAGCTGCTTGAAGTGTATCAAGGCTCACTGACTTCTTGACCTTTTTGCTAGTAGAGGGTTGCTCATCACTAGACCTAGCCCTCTTGGCGCTAACCTTTCGGTTACATGCCTGGGGATCTAGGGATTTGCCGCCCTCTGTCACCTTACCCGCTTTCACAGAACCAGTAACGGTTTTGTCGGCGGCAGGCTTGTTCGGTTCCGCCTTGCGAGATTTGGCTGTTTCCGCCACAGTCACCACGGGGGTGGCTGTGGATTCAACGGCGATCCCTCGCCTGGCGCAAGCAGAGGAGATACCAAGAAGCTCCAGGGTGGGGCCGTAAGTTTTTTCAAACTTAATGACACTCTGCCTGTGCCTCTTAATCATCTTCCTCTCCTTAGGCTTGAGCAGCGTAGGATCTCTATTGGCCATCCTTTTGAGATAGACCAAAGAGTTCTTTGTGCCACTTTTCGCCTTATCAAATTTCGTTCGACAGGTTAACTGTGGCGGAGAGACCTCCACAGCATCCTGTCGAGCGAGCTGTCCTTTCGAGGAAAGTGGGCCTTCCAGAGGTGGATCCTCCTGAGCCACCAGCTCCTCCGAACTAGCAGACGCTGATGTGGATCCCGCTGATTCCTGAGCGGAAGTCGAGACCTTATCGGTGACGACTACCCTATCAGGAGTCGACGGTACCACATCCGCTACTTGCTTGGTTCCGGCGGATATGATGGGTTCAGTCTGATCCAACTGCTCTTCCTTTCCTACCCCAAGTGCACCGCACCGGTTCCCTTCCTCCTCTAAATCAAGAGGCGTCGGAACTGATTTGGGTGGACTCTGGCTGGTCGAGGCCTTTACAGCCTCTTCCTCCAGGGAACCACCCAAAATCTTCTCCGTGTCCTGTTCGGATTCAGCTGAGCTGGAAACTGATCTATTCCTTGAGGTAGCCCCCTCCACCTTTTCCCGAGTTACTGAAGGAGATCCCGCTTGAGTTAGTTCTGAAGCTGAGATCACCGTGATCTCACCTTCAGAGTCAGACTCAAGCGTGATGTCCGCCAGTGACTGAGTGGCTCCGGTGGAGAGGGAGGAATCCAGTAGGACCTCTGTCGCTCCCACTATTTCCTCTAGGTCCGTCAGTAATTGTCTCTCCTGACGGAGAATGTCCGAGTCTATGTCACTTAAAGTCAGTACGTCAATATCGTCTTTCCCTACCGTGTCCCGTCTAACCCTGAAGCTATCCTCCAGGGAGGTCTCGTTCTTGTCCGTGTCGATTTGTTTTTTTATTTTTTTTTGGTTTTTTTTGTTTTGTATGTTTTGTGCTGAAATTTTGAAATCCCACGAGTACGGGGGAAAGAAGGTCGCCTACGTCATAGCCCCCAATAACGCAAGAGCAACTGGATACTGCAGGAGGCGTCAAGGTATCCTACAGTGCACCGTTGAAACACAGTCTCCTAGGGGGCTGACTACGCAATTCGAATCGAAAGAAACTAAACACAAAAACCTACCCGCTTAGGGCGAATAGGTTTGAATGCAGTTACATTCGAATCGAAACAGCGCAGTAGCCCCCTTGGTAACCCCCGACTGCGAACCGAAAAGCCCATAGGCACGGTCAAAAAACGCAATAACACCGGGGCTTGGGGGGGGTAGTTTAGAGTAGAACCCACTACTACCTGTTTGGTTCGCGAGGGATATATCCCTTACCGCTCACACGTGATTGGGGAAGCAGTCACTCAAGCGGTGACTGATTCCTCACTCACGTATGAGAGGCATTCCCCTATCCACCACCTGGGGACGCGCCCTCTAGGGATTAGGTTCCCCCGAGAGTGATACCATGATTGGTGGAGTCTTTATCTAAGCCAGCTGAGTTCAGCTCATAATATTAGTCAGTTTTCACTGCTGGATGTCTTGGAGTTCCTCGTGGTATGTAGTACACAGAAACGTAAGCGTCTGGCGGTGTAGTCTAGGAATGAACCCAGATAATATGTTTGATCGATTCGGACGAGTCCTTCTCTAAACATAATCAACAAATGTATGGAATTCCTGCATCTTACCTCTTTAACCTAGAGTTTAGGGCTCAGTTTCCGGTGAGTATGCCTATGCTTCTTCTAAAGTTCCTCCTACTAAGATCAAGCAAAATCTTGGTTCTAACCATATCCAATTTTTACATCATGTCTTACTATAGCATATCTTTTTAGTTTCTTCGCTGATCGAGGAGAAAGACGGTGTTACATGTGGCTTAGTTCTTGGCTCATCGGAAATCGTCTTCAACGTCGCAGAGACCGGGAACATAACATAACCTAACCTTTAATCTGGCCCATAAATATTTAAGAACTAATCTACACTGATGTTTGCGATGAACACAGAAAAAGAGAAAAAGAGATTTTCGACCCTTCCACATACAACCGTAACGAATAACAACTCCGGTAGCAAACTAAACAGCAACTCCTTATCTAAGTAGTCCGTCAGAGGTGACAGCAAAACCTGCAAAAGCAATAAGGTTCAAAATACCGGCATGTCTTAGCTGTCTGTATTTCTGTATACTCTCATGTAGAGCCAGTGCTTAATAGTCTATTTAGTATATTCTTAACCGAGAACGGAAATTAATGAATTAATTCGAGGATCTTCCAAAGAACTGAACTACCGAAATATATCACAATTTTATCTGTTTTAAGTAAACATTTTAAAGAAATATTAATTGTATAAGCAAAAAGTAAATTTCGGTGGAATTGTTTCCCAATTTCCCGATAAGCTTCGTGCAAATAATATTTGTTTTAATATAAATATGGAATCAAAGTTTTGCTACGTTCATCATTTTCAACTCCATAATCTACTTTTACATAGCCAGGTTTGGCTTATCATGCCTTGAAAGTGTATGAGAAAAAACCGTCAGAATTAAAATTGAGCAAACCTGACCGTACTATCAAGTTTACGAAAATTTTGAAAATTTGTATGAAATTTAAGGAAAATAAAATAAAACTGATGAAAAAAATGTTTGTGTGTGAACGTGAATGCAGGTTCAAAAGAAATTTAACGAAAAACTGATCAAGTAAACCTGATTCGTGTTAAACGGCACATACTTAATTTAAACCTAACGTTTTTGCTTTAATATAGTACAGCATTGCCAGCTGCAATTTTTGTTTATGTTGTACCAAGAAGTTAGCTTTCTCTAATTTTAATAGGGAACCGAATACCCGACACAAATAATAAATAAACAACACTACGTTGAACAGCCGGTAAAATTAGTTTTTTTTTTACAGAAATTGATGAAACATCAATTTTATTTTAAATAAAAACTATTTTGTGATTTAATATAAAAACAGCAAACATTTTGCTTAAATTTCAACAATCTTTATTTGCATCTGCATTAAATTGCAGACGTATAACAGTGGCCACTGTTAAGTGTGGAAGAATGCTTGGAGATGGAGAGGAGGAGTCACGAAATGGAGAAATCTCTGAAGGTGTGTTTTTGATACTTAAAGGCAATTTATTAACTAACATTTACATTATTTTAGACGAAATACCAGAAACTAACTGGCGTGGCTGTTCGATGACAGAGATTTATCGTAACCTTAATCCCTTTGAATTGGATCATTTGCCTGCCGTCAAACCTGCAGATACTCATACCGTTTTACATCACTATCCCATACGTAATGATGATTCGGAACCACCTAAACCCTATAAATGCCATCAAAAATGGGATGCTCTACATGTACGACTGCCCTGTTCTGCGAAGTCTCAATATCCCGTGGTGCAAGAAGATGGTACTTCTACCATAGAAAATCGTTGGGAAATGATAGAGAAGGCCTTATTAAGGCCTATACAGAATTCTCATGATCTCGAGGCTGCCATTTTGTCGTACAACACTAAATATGAGGGACATTGGAACTTTAGGGCTTTACACAAACTCTTCGATGTTGAATATGATGAGGATGAGGCAAAAATATTCTTTGAAAACTTATTGCCACGCATAATACGTTTGGCTTTGAGACTACCGGAATTAGTGCAGGCACCTATACCTTTATTGAAACAGGGCAAAGGTCATGCTATTACCTTAACTCAGGAACAAGTTTCCTGTCTATTGGCTAATGCTTTCCTGTGCACATACCCAAGACGTAATACTTTAAAGAAAAAGTCTGAATATAGTACATTTCCAGATATTAATTTCAATCGACTGTTTCAATCTTCCGGCTCGGCGGTATTAGAGAAAATCAAATGTATTTGTCACTACTTTCGAAGAGTATGCCCCTTGGACGATGATCGCAATAATGTACCTACGGGATGTATAACTTTCGAAAGACGATATATACCCCAAAGCGATATACCCACATGGTCTGAGTCTGAGGTACCCTTGGGTGTCACACCTTTACATATAACATCTGATGGTACCATAGAAGATGAAGGTTTGGGTCTTTTGCAAGTGGACTTTGCCAATAAATATTTAGGCGGCGGAGTTCTGGGAGGCGGTTGTGTTCAAGAGGAAATACGTTTTGTTATTTGCCCGGAGTTGATCATCTCAAAGCTGTTTACCGAATGTCTAAGGCCTACCGAAGCTTTGCTCATGGTAGGCTGTGAACGTTATAGCAACTACACAGGTTACGCCAACACCTTTCAATGGGATGGCAATCATGAAGACAACACACCCAGAGACTCCTCTAGGCGTCGCATGTGCCACATAGTGGCCGTAGATGCTTTACATTTTCAAGACTCGGCTCATCAATATCGCGAAGAATTAATGCTGCGTGAATTGAATAAGGCCTATGTGGGCTTTTCACCTACATTAACCAGTTTAGCGCCGGGAGTAGCTTCGGGTAACTGGGGCTGTGGCGCTTTTGGTGGTGAGGCCACATTAAAGGCTTTACTACAACTAATGGCCTGTACAGTAACTACTCGTCCCTTGGTGTATTTTACTTTTGGCAATGAAGAGTTGCGTGATCAAGTGCATGAAATGCATACATTTTTTATCGAGAACAATATTTTGGTTAAGGATTTGTGGACGGTTTTGAAAAAATTTCATTCACGTAAATTGCCTGCCAAAGAACTGTATCCATTTATATATAGCGAACTGGAAAAGTTAAAGGTAAACAAATTTAACAGGTATTTTTTAAAATATTTAAAGTACTTTTTTCGAATTGCTATTGTTAAGTAAATATTTTGTTTTTTAATTTAATTTTTTAACAAATTTTTTACTTTTAATAATTTAAACATTTAAACAGATTTTTCTTTTAAAATTGAATAGTTTAATAATACAAAATCCAAATTTTTGAAAATCTTATTACAAAATTTGGAAAATTGGTCTTCAAATATTAATATTTTTAAAATTTATATAAATATATTATTCTTTTTTTTTTAAATTGCGAAAAATCTTTACAAATTCTAATTTATCGAAAAACTTGTCAAACGCTGCAATATTTTAGTATTATTTGGGGTATTCAAGGCTTTAAATCGTTTTTTTTTTTAATTTTTTAATGGTAATGGTTTTTTTAATTTTTTAATGGTAAAATTTTAAAAACATGTTTCATATATCGTAAATTTTTTTTATAGAAAAAGGGAAATTTGCTATTTTAAACTTATAATCCATTCAATTCTTTGAAATAAAACTTTACAAAAAATGCTTTTTGATTTCAATTTTTTTCGTTAAAGTTCTTAGTTATTTCTCTAAAATAGTCTTTTGGTTGTACTCAAATTCTTTTCTTATTGTATATCGTTAATTTTTCATTTCGTATAAAATTTTCTTTTTACTGTTTAAAAAAGTTCCCTAAAAAATCTAAAATAATTTCATAAAAATATCCTAATTAAAAAATAAAAAACGAATAAATTTCAGCGCAGTCGTCAGCAGGAGAAAATAAAACAACAAACGAACAAACCGAATAATAATGACAATAATGACAAAACGGTTCACCAGAAATCCACATTAAAGAATTATATGTCCATTACCCCACGACTTAAACCAGAGTCATCAACACCCTCAAACGCCAAACGAAGCCTAGAGGAAAGTCAGGATATATTTGCTTCCACATCACCAGAATGTGAAAATTCCCCAACGACACCCTCCCCCAATCTGTGGCCCTCCTCTAATGATAGTGAAACAGATAAAATGCTAATGCAAATAGCTCAGGAGTCGAGTCAAAAGTCCTCAACGAATAAGAAGGAATACGCCAACAAACAAACATTCTCACATAGTGAAACACAAACGGCAGCAACACCACCAACCATTGATCTGTCCATATCCGATGAGAGTGAAACCGAAGACTTTCTAAGGAATGCAGTTCAAAATTCAAGCGAGAAATCCACTCCGAAAAAAGTAGCTAAACCTAAAGAATCACCCAAATCAAGCAGCAGCGGCTCACCCTTAAATACAAATGCTAAATCTCGACAACGTACACTCCTAGAGATGTTGGATCAATCATATAATAACAATCATCATCAAGCCGGTCCAGCAACCAAAAAATACTGTGCTAGTAAATCACCTAAGTAGCAAAAATAAAACTCAATATTTTTTTTAAATTTTAAATTTAGGTCTAGAACAAAAATTTTAAAGTAAAATTTAACATACACCTGCATTCTATACATATATTTTGTTTTAAAACTTTTTGTTTCAAAGTAAAAAAATCAGTAAATAAAAAAAAGATTATCTTTTGAAGATAAATAAAAATAGTTTCACTCTTTCGTTATTACTTTTAAATTAAATTATATTACACACATGCGGTAGCTATCATAAATTATTTACTTACGTTTTTGTAAGAGCAGAAATCGTATTGTAACATTTGTTTACTTCATGATTTTGTTTGCTTAGATATAACTCACTTATCTATATATTTTGTCGTTAGATTACTTAGAAATTCTAGCATGTAAATTCAGTAGAATAAAATAATTTGGTAAACATTTTTGATCAATCTTAACAAAACAACTTTTAAAACAATATTTTTAAAAATTTTTAAGTCAAAACTTTTGTTTGTTTTAACCTTTTTCTTAATCCCTTCTGTTTAGAGTTATACAGTCAAAAATAAGACAGCCAAACGAAGTATGGGAAGTACATAAAAGTGATATCAAAGAATGTTGTGTGTATGTTATGTCCAAATTTTGATTGCGTACCTTTCAAGTAAAATTTGTATTCTGAATTAACAAAGTAAATTTTCCGATGAAATTTTTTATAGAAAATTTTTCGGTACTTTTTTATTTTTTATTGAAAATTTTTTATAAAAAGTTATTCGAAATAATATTCAATTGTTTAAAGAAAATTTTTCGATATAAAATTGTTAATAGAAAATTTTTTGATAATTTTTTTTTATAGAAATTTTTTGATATTTTTTTTTATAAAAATTTGGCTTTAATATTATGTTAATTTTATATAAAATTTTTTATAAACATTTTTTGACATAAATTTTTTTATAGAAAATTTTGTAGAAATTTTTTTGGTTTAAAATTTTTTATAAAAATTTTGAAAGAAAATTTTTCAACATAAATTTTTTAAAAGAATTTTTCGATAAAAAATTTTTTAAAAGAATTTTCGATATAAAATTTTTCAAAGAAAATTTTTCGTTATAAAATCTTTTAGACAATTTTTCCATAGAAAATTTTTCATTAAAAAATTTTTCGATTTAAAATTTTTTGTATAAAATTATTCGATATCAATTTTTGTTGAAAATTTTCGATATAAATTTTTTTGACATCAAATTATTTTAGAAAATTTTTTAATATAAATTTTTTTATAAGAAATTATTCGTTATCAATTTTTATTGAAAATTTTTTATAAAAAATTTTTCGATATCAATTTTTTTATAGACAATTTTTCGATATAAAATTTTTTATAAAAAATTTTTCGATGTAAAATATGAATTTTTGTTGAAAATTTTCGATATAAAATTTTTTCGACATGAAATTTATTTTTAGAAAATTGATCGATATAAAATTTTTTATAGACAATTTTCGATATAAAATTTTTATAAAAAATTATTCGATATCAATTTTTATTGAAAATTTTCGATAGAAAATTTTTTATAAAAAATTCGTCGACAAATATTTTTTTAAAGACAATTTTTCGATATTGAATTTTTCAATATAAAATTTTTTATAGAAAATTTTTCGATAGAAAATTTTTTATAGAAAATTTTTCGTTAAAAAACTTTTTATAGAAAATTTTTCGTTAAAAAACTTTTTATAGAAAATTTTTCGACAAATATTTTTTTAAAGACAATTTTTCGATATTGAATTTTTCAATATAAAATTTTTTATTGAAAATTTTTCGATATAAAATTTTTTATAGAAAATTTTTCGTTGAAAAACTTTTTATAGAAAATTTTTCGTTAAAAAAGTTTTTATAGAAAATGTATCGATACAAATTTTTTTGTTCAAAATTTTTCATATTAAATTTTTTATAGAAAATTTTTCGATATAAAATTGTTTACAGAAAAATTTTTCGATACAAAATTTTTTATAGAAAATTTTTCGATATAAAATTTTTTATAGAAAAAAGTTCAATTCAAAATTTTTTAAAGAAATCTTATTGATTAAAAAATTTTTAAAGCAAATTTTTCCATTTAAATTTTATTATAATAAATTGTTCGATTTAAATTTTTTAATATACTTTTTTTCATAGAAAAATTTTCTATATAAATTTTTCATTATAAATTTTGAAAGAAAATGTTTCGATATAAAATTTTTTATAGAAAGTTTTTCTATGTAAATTTTTTGATATAAAATTTTTTATAGAAAATTTTTCTATGTAAATTTTTCGATATAAACTTTTTGAAAGAAAATTTTTCGATATATGTACATTTTTTTAAGAGAATTATTCTATATTAATTTTTTAAAGAAAATTTTTCAATGCAATTTATTTATAGAAAATTTTTCGTTATAAATTTTTTTATAAAAAATTTTTCGATATAAATTTTTTATAAAAAATTTTTCGATATAAATTTTTTATAAAAAATTTTTCGATGTAAAATATGAATTTTTGTTGAAAATTTTCGATATAAAATTTTTTCGACATGAAATTTATTTTTAGAAAATTGATCGATATAAAATTTTTTATAGACAATTTTCGATATAAAATTTTTATAAAAAATTATTCGATATCAATTTTTATTGAAAATTTTCGATAGAAAATTTTTTATAAAAAATTCGTCGACAAATATTTTTTTAAAGACAATTTTTCGATATTGAATTTTTCAATATAAAATTTTTTATAGAAAATTTTTCGATAGAAAATTTTTTATAGAAAATTTTTCGTTAAAAAACTTTTTATAGAAAATTTTTCGACAAATATTTTTTTAAAGACAATTTTTCGATATTGAATTTTTCAATATAAAATTTTTTATTGAAAATTTTTCGATATAAAATTTTTTATAGAAAATTTTTCGTTGAAAAACTTTTTATAGAAAATTTTTCGTTAAAAAAGTTTTTATAGAAAATGTATCGATACAAATTTTTTTGTTCAAAATTTTTCATATTAAATTTTTTATAGAAAATTTTTCGATATAAAATTGTTTACAGAAAATTTTTCGATACAAAATTTTTTATAGAAAATTTTTCGATATAAAATTTTTTATAGAAAAAAAAGTTCAATTCAAAATTTTTTAAAGAAATCTTATTGATTAACAAATTTTTAAAGCAAATTTTTCCATTTAAATTTTATTATAATAAATTGTTCGATTTAAATTTTTTAATATACTTTTTTTCATAGAAAAATTTTCTATATAAATTTTTCATTATAAATTTTGAAAGAAAATGTTTCGATATAAAATTTTTTATAGAAAGTTTTTCTATGTAAATTTTTTGATATAAAATTTTTTATAGAAAATTTTTCTATGTAAATTTTTCGATATAAACTTTTTGAAAGAAAATTTTTCGATATATGTACATTTTTTTAAGAGAATTTTTCTATATTAATTTTTTAAAGAAAATTTTTCAATACAATTTATTTATAGAAAATTTTTCGTTATAAATTTTTTTATGAAAAATTTTTCGATATATATATAATTTTTTATTTCGATATAAATTTTTTATAAAAAATTTTTCGATATAAATTTTTTATAGAAAATTTTTTGAGAAAATTTCCCTATAAATTTTTTTATAGAACATTTTTAAGTATAAAATTTTTCGATATAAATTTTTTATAAGACATTTTTTGTAGAAAATTTTTCTATATATTTTTTTTAAATGTTTCAATATAAAGAATATTTTTTGATACACAATTTTTTTGAAGAAAAGTTTTCAATTAAAAATTTTTAAAGAAAATTTAACGATTAAAAATTTTTTAAAGCTAAATTTTTCGATTGAAAAATTTTAAAGCAAAATTTTTCGATTGAAAATTTTTTAATAAAAAATTTTCGTCACAAAATTTTTTGATAAAAAATTTTTTTAGAAAATTTTTTATAAAAAAATTTTTATAGAAAAATTTTTATAAAAAAATTTTTATAGAAAAATTTTCGATATAAAATTTTAATTGAAAATTTTTCGATTTAAATTTGTTTTAATATTTTGTTTAAAAAAGATTTTTCGATATAGAATTTTTTATCAAAAATTTATATAAAATGTTTTATAGAAAATTTTTAAATTAAAAACTTTTTATAGAAAATTTTTTGATATACAATTTTTTATAGAAAATTTTTCGAAATAAAATTTTTTATAGAAAATTTTTTGATATACAATTTTTTATAGAAAATTTTTTAATATACAAATTTTTATCGAAAATTTTTGGATGTTAAATTTTTTATAGAAATTTTTTTGTAAAATATTTTTTGATATTTGAATAATTAAAAAAAAAACTTTTCGATAAAAAATTGTTTATAGAAACTTTTTCGATAATTTTTTTTTAATGAAAATTTTTGATACAAAAATTTTTTGTAGAAAATTTTTCGTTGTTTTTTAAAAGTGCATTTATTTTGTTTTCGTTTTCATACAAAAAATTTTAAATTTTCTATAAAAAAATAATTTTGAAAATTGTTGACTTAGAAAATCACTCGAATTTTATGTAGAAGCAATTCAGCTTAAGAAGCAATTCATCATAAGTCTTCTGTTTTGTACTTAACTACAAAATAAATATTTTAATCATTTTCTATTAAGTACAATAATTATAAAGAATTTATTTAAGTACTTTTAATAGATTTTATGCAATTTGTTTTCATATTTTGAAGAGTTTTGTTTAATTGTTATTTGAGCAGTTAATAAAACGCATTTCGCTTGATTTTTAATCAAATCTTATCGGTTGGGCAATCGATTTAATTTATTGTTTATTGTTATTGTTTTTCAAATTGAAAATTTAGTTAATAATTTAAAATAATAATAAATATTTGTACAGAAAATTAAAGTACACAAAAGAAGTTTAGAATAAAAACAAAAATAACTGATAAATTTCACTTATATAAAAATAGATCATTTAGATTTTATGACTTAAATGACCTTGAAACACTTAATTAATAAAAAAATATGAAATCAAGAAAATTATGGAACAAATTTAAACAACATTTTTTTATGAAAAAATATTCTTTTTAAATTTTAAAATCTAAAAATTTCGATATCAAAAATATTTCTATAGAAATATCAACAAAATTAATTATTTCTATGGAAAAAAATGTATACAACATAACATGTTCCTTAATTTGGTTTTAATATCGAAAATATTCTAAAAAATTACAATATCGAAAAATTTTCAAAAATTGTTTATTTAAAACATTTTAATACTGAAAAATGTCGATATAAAAAAGTAATATCGAAAATTTTTCGAAATTTTGTTAAACAAAATTTTCGAAATTTTGTTTAACAAAATTTTCACAATATCTTAAATTTTCGAACATTTCCTATTATAAAAATTTAAAAAAATTTTTACTATGAAAATTTTAACATCAAAAAATTTCTATGATAAAGATTTTAGCATCAAAAATTTGAATATCGAATAATTTTCTATACAAATTTTATTCCAAACTTTGTCTATAAAACGTAACGAGTAATATCTAAAATTTTTCCATAAAAATTTCAAATCGAACATTTTTTTTGGGACAATTTTAACATCGACAAGTTTTTTATGATAAAAATTCTAATATCGAAAATTTGTCTATGACTACAATTTTAATATCAAGCATTTTTCTATATTGAAAATTTATATATCGAAAATTTTTCTATGATAAAAATTTGAATATCGAAATTTAGTTCAAACAAAATTTTAATCCAAAAATTGTCTGTAAAAATTTTAATTTCTAAAAATTTTCTACAAAAATGTTCTTTTGTAAATTCTTAATATAGAAAAATTTTCTATGATTGAATATGGAAATATTCAATATTTAAATATTTTGGAAATATTTAAAATTTTTCAATAAAAATTTCAATTTGAAATTTTTTTTTGTCGAAAAATTTTCTATAAACAAATTTTAATATCGAAAATTTGTCTATGTCTACAATTTTAACATCAAACATTTTTCTATATTGAAAACTTAAATATCAAAATTTTTTTATGATAAAAATATTAATATCGAAAATTTTTCTATAATAAAAATTTTAATATTGAACATTTTGTCAAAAAAAAAAAATTAAATCCAAAAATTGTCTATAAAAATGTTTATATCTAAAATTTTTTCATAAAAATTTTCTTTTGTAAAATTTTAATATCAAAAACTTTTCTATGATTGAATATGGAAATATTTAATATTTAAATTTTATGGAAATATTTAAAATTTTTCCCCAAAAATTTCAATTTGAAATGTTTATATCTAAAATTTTTTCATAAAAATTTTCTTTTGTAAAATTTTAATATCAAAAATTTTTCTATGATTGAATATGGAAATATTTAATATTTAAATTTTATCGAAATATTTAAAATTTTTCCCCAAAAATTTCAATTTGAAATTTTTTTCGATGAAAATTTCGAAAAATTTTTATGATGAAAATTTTCTATATAAATTTTATTCTAAATTGTTACGAGTAATATCTAAATTTTTTCCAAAAAATTTCAATTTGAACATTTTTGTTTTTTAAAATGTTAATTTCGAAAAATTTTCTATGATAAAAATTTTAATATCGGAAATTTGTCTTTGACTACAATTTGAATATCAAACATTTTTCTATATTGAAAATTTAAATATCGAAATTTTTTAAAAAATAAAAAGTTAGTTTAATATCAAAAAATTTTCCAAACAAATTTTTTCACAAAAAATTCAATTAAAAAAATTGTCTATTGTAAAATTTTTAATATTTGATTTGTCTATAAAAATGTAATATCTAAAATTTTTATTTGAAATAATTTCTTTTGGAAAATTTTAGTATCGAAAAATTTTCAATTTTAATATCGAACATTTTTCTACAATGAAAATTTTCTATTATATCGAAATTTTTTTATAACAAAAATTTTAATTTCGAAAATTTATCTTTGATAAAAACTTTAATTTCAAAAATTTTTCTGTGATTAAAATTTTAATATAGAACATTTTTTTATAACAATTTTAATCTAAAATTTGTCTATAAAAATTGTAATATCTATAAAAATTTTAATTTAAAAAATTTTCTTTTTTGGAAAATTTTAATATCGTAATATCGTAATATCGTAAATTTTGCTATAAAATTTAATATCGAAAATTTTTCTATGACAAAAATTTAATGTCGAAACTTTGTTCATAAAAACTTTAATATCATAAACTTTTATATACAAAATTTTAATATCTCAGACCAATTTCGGTCTATAAAAGGAGCTTCACAAACTTGATTTCAACAGACGAACGGGCATAGGGATAGACAGACTCACATCGCTAAATCTGTTCCCTTGCCGATTCCGAGTCTATCAGTATATTTTTTTTATGAAGTTTTATACCCTTCACCTATTGGTGAAGAGTATACAAATTTTCTTAACGAAAAAAGTTAAAATTTGAATTTTTTATAACAAATCAAAAAATTTTCAATGAATTTTATGACGAAAATGTTTAGTAAAAAAAATTTTAGGCCGAAAAATGTTTATATTTATATATTTTTGTTAAAAATAGACCACCCATTACTGATGAAATCCACTATTATCAAAATTATGTTTTTAGAATTTGCCCCCTAGATTTCATCATCAACAAAAACTCGTGATTTGTCCCTCCATTTGCCTTTTTTCTTAAATTTGTGAATTAAATTAATTGTTACTTTTTTTTCGTCTCAACATTAAAATAGAAAACATGCCTCTAAATCGTCACATAATTTTGGATAGAAACAAATTTTTTACCGATTAACAAATACAAACATGTTGATAATTCTATATTTTCAATTCAAAATTTTAGATACTTCTAGAGGAACTTTTAATACCCTTCACCGAACTAATGTTGACAAATGATTTTTATATTAATTAATGATACAAACATATCCAACCCATGACCTTGAACCATTTAGACGAATTTTTAATAAAATTGTTTATATTTTATTTCTCTGTTTTCGTTTTGGCTAATTTAACATATATTCCTCTGGGACGTGTGTCATTTTGTAGACAATTTGATTGGACCTCTTTCTTTTATTGTAGGGGTTTGAAAATGGGGGGCACGTTTGCTTTGGCACGTAAATTTTGCTTTAAGAAATTTGTTTTTGGCAAAATGTGGCTGAAATAGATAAACAAACCTATTAAAAAATAAACACAGGCTATTTAGATTACTTTTTTTATTTGCCTAATAATAATATTATAGTTTTTTGGTTCTATTATTGAAGGAAATCTAATCGTCTTAATAAGATATTGAATGTTTATTTTAGACATTGTTTTAGGTGCTAAAACCAATCCATTGATAAGATTTGTTCTTAAAAAAAACGGATGGGTGGAGATTTTTGAAAATATGTGAACAAACTTTCGCATGAATAATGAAAAAGGGGGAGTATAAAAATCCGACGTTTTAAATTTACAAGTCCTACTACATTTGTATTCTAAATGTGCGATATACCTTTATTTTTTCTATAAAATCTGAGTATAGGTTTTTACAAAAAGTTGGCGAAGTTTTTTATAAAAAGGTTGGAGGACTTTTATTTAAAAAGTGGGATGTGTTTTCATTAAAAGTGAAAAGTTTTTTTTTAGTTTCCTATAAATTATAGCAGCGTTAAAACAGTGAAATGCATTTCACATTACGATAATTCTCGAGTGAATCAATAGAGTTGGATACCCTACCAATAAGCACTTTTGCCATTTCCTCTATTCGGTCGAGAAGCTCCAAAATAGACTTGAGGCTCCGGCCCATACATACGAGTTATATTCTATTTTTGATCGGATATAGGTGGTGTAAATAGTAAGATCGGATTTAGTGAAGTACCTCTTACACCGTTTTAAAAAACCGAGGCACGTTTTAAAAAACCGAGGTACTCAAAAAATGTATGTATATAACGCCATATGTCCAAAATGATTTGAATGTCGTTAAAATATTTCTATAATAACAAAAATAACTCTGTTACACTAAAAAAAACTGGCGAAACGAACTAGCTTGGGTTGTAGGCCTTGCTGAGAAGATGACAAATCGACAAAAATTTCAGAAATACTTACAAGTTTAACAGTTATACTCAAAAAACCGATTTTAACGAGGTTCGTTAACTTATAGACCATAGCTCAGCCAGCCACAGCAAATATTGGGATAGCACTAAGTAATTGAGGATTTTTTTTAGAAGATAAAACAGAATTTTTTCATGGAAGGGAACAACATTATTCTTCAATGTATAGCCCATTTTCAGTAACGAACTTTTGCCATCTTTTCGGCAACTTCATAATTCCACGTTCATAAAACTTCTGGCTTATATCAGAAAAAAACTGAACCAGGAGGGATTTGACGTCATCATCATTATTGAAATTTTTACCATTCATGGAGTTTCGCAAAGATTGAAATAAAGATGTGTGTGGCTTTGCATTGTCATGATGTCAATTCGGGCCGCTTATCTTCAACTGCATTGTTCAATTTTGTAAGGTGTTCAATGTATACATCTGAATTGATAATTCGGTTGGGTGGTAAAAGTTCAAGATGGACAATTCCTTTGTAATCCCACCAAACAGATAACATTATTTTTTTATGAATATCAGCTTTTGATGTTGCTTGCGCTACGATCTTTTCCGATTGACGTTTTAGTAAACAACCCCTTTTTCATCACCAGTTTTCAATCGTTAAAAAATTGGATCGTTTTCAATACGTTTCTGTAACAAATCGCAGATGTGAATGCGTTGTGTTAAAAGATTTTCTTTAACTTCATGAGGAAACCATATATCGAGTTTTCGTACATAGCCAAGTTGCTTTAAGCTATTTTTATTGCATGTACATATGTGATACATGAAGCTTCTCTGCAATCTCACGTTTTTAATTGTGACGATCCGAATCGATTATTGCTTTGATTTGGTAGTCATCAACATTAGCAATTCGACCAGAGCGTTTTTCATCTTTAAGTGAAAAATCACCAGAACGAAACTTTAAGGCTTCGTCGCCATAAACAGCACATAACTTTTTGTGAGGTTGAGAGGCGTTTTTTTCCTTTCCCGAAATAAAAAAGCAAAAAGTAACGAAAATGTTCGTTTTGATCTTCAATTTTTCAATAGACGCCAAACAAAAACTACACAACCGATTCAAAAAGTTTACTGATTGACATTTGAAGTACATATCAAATGACAACACTTGTTTGACATTTCGATTGCGCCAAAATTCAATCAAATTCATCTATGACTGAAATCCGCAATTACCCAATAAGAGAAAACAGATTGAGCTTTAAAATATCATATCATTTTTGATACATTTGTAAATCAAAAATATTTTTTGCCTTGTAAATTCTTTCCAAAACTGTTTAAAATTTCAAAATCGCTCTGCAAATGTGAGATTTGGAGGTACTAAAGTACAACGACATACCTGAAAACATTCTTTCGCGAATATCTCGAAATTTTGCACGTGTTTCAAAATTTTTGAAGATAGTTTTTGTATGTCCTCACCTGTTTCTATAACCTCCACTAGGTCGCTTTCCAAGTTTTTACAAAAGTTGCTCATTTGTGACACCGTATAATCGGTCCATATTGTATCTGAGGTGTGTGGTAGTTATCACATGGTTGGGTTTGAATGACTATTATTGAAAATGCTAATATTTTTGATTTCATGTAAGATATACGAGAAAATTGGGGTTCAAAATTTGTTAAAATCGGAAATTATTTAAATACCACGAAATTGTTTATATGATGGTAAAGTATAGCAAATATATAATCTATGTGTAATAACTCATGAAATTAATCCAAGAATGATAACGAATATTTTTCAATGAATAATATTTTTATTTGAATTCTTTAGTTTTTATATAAATTCTAGAATATAATATTTTAGATTATAATATTATAGATTACTGAGATTCGAATAATAACAGCAATCAGTGTTGCCAAAAGTAACAACAATAATCAGCGTTGCCACATCCCTTCTACCTTTTTTAGTTTTAATTTTAACGGTTCTTGATCTCGAATTGACAAATCAGGGTCATCGCATATTTCGCTATCCTGTGGTTTGCTTATCACTTCCGAAGGACAGAGATCTGTTGATGAAGGTCGATTGTTGGTGACGATGGGAAGTGTTTCCGAATTAAGATGTTGATCAGACGTGTCCTCAGAAGATTGAGCTGATGGAATCTTTTTGACCATGCTTATGTTTCTGGTGTATACTCGCCCTCCTCCATCAATTTTAACTTCACTTCCATTTCTCTCAATAACTTCGTATGTGGTTTTATCGAAATTTGGAGTAAGTTTGTTTGGGAAGATAACATTTTTTAGTAATACTTTGTCACCTACCACAATATCGGATTCCTTCGCACCCCTCTTCAAGTCAGCTTTTTCTTTTCCTTTTTGCTTGTTAATTAGATCATTATCTCTAGCGGACGAATCAATTACATCTTCTGTTATCTCCTCAATACCCGGAATCTTATCACGAATACGTCTGTTGAACATTAATTCACTTGGTGGCGAACCAGTTGTGCCATGGGGGGTAACGTTGTACATAAGGATGAACTTTTGGATCTCTTCTTTATAATCAAGTTTATTTGCAGCTGCTATTTTTAATCGTTTTACCAAAGATCTGTTCATATTCTCCACTTCGCCATTAGCCTGGGGCCAGTAGGGTGGTGTTCTAACTATCGTTATGTTATTTTCGGCGCAAAAATTTTTGAATTCATCGCTAACGTATTGCCTCCCATTATCGGTTCTTATCGATTTAGGCAATCCAAGTCTGGAGAAAATCTCTTTCATAGCCTTGATTATAACTTCAGAGGTAATTCGCTTCAAGAAAACAACTTCTTGGTATCGAGAATAATAATCAATGACCACTAAAACATACTCTCCATTAGGTAGTGGTCCTAGTAGATCAGTTGCTAAAAACTGCCAGGGACCATTAGGAAATGAATGTCTATGCATCGGAGTAGGATTTGTCGGTTGTGAGACCAAGAGGCAATCACGACACGCTTTCACAAAGTTTTCGGCATTCTTGTCTATAAGTGGCCACCAGACCTTAGAACGAAGTCTTCGCTTCATCGCCGATTCCCCAGGATGGCCTTCATGTGCCAATTCCAATACCATGGACCTTAAACATTTTGGTATTACGATACGGTTTCCCCGCAGCAACATCGATCCAATTGCCGATAACTCAAACCGAAAAACATAGTAAGGATTAGATGTGTTTGAATCCCAACAATCATTCTCCATACTGGAAATTGCATCACGAATATCCACATCTTTTTCACTTTCTTTGGCTATTAGTGAAATGGTTAAAGTTGCCGGAACAGTGTGCTCAAGTACCTGGAAAATTGACTGCTCGCAAGTTCCATCAAATGAGTCTTCATCAGAAATTTTACAGAGCCTAGATATTGAGTCTGCAATGTTATATTTTCCAGGACGATATATTACCTTAAACTTGAATGCCTGTAATCTTAGAAGCCACCTTTCAATTCTAGCTGGAGGTTTTGAAGTCGGTTTAAAAATGGTTTCTAGTGGCTTATGGTCGGTCACAAGTTCAAAATCTAATCCAGCTAGGTAGTAATAAAACCTCTCTACGGACCAAACCAAGGCCAAACTCTCCTTCTCTGTTTGAGAATATCTCTTCTCAACAGCAGACAAACTTTTGCTTGCAAAAGAAATAATCTTGGGATCACCAACAGAGTTGAATTGTAACAAGACAGCGCCAAGAGCCACTGGACTTGCATCAGCTATCACACGTGTTCTTAGCATGGGATCAAAGTACGAAAGATTTGGAATTTCGGATAGCATCGTTTTCAATTTGCAAAATGCTTCCTCCTGTCTATGACCCCATACAAATTTTGCATCCTTTATAAGCAATAACCTTAGTGGATCAGTGCTATCTGCTAAGTCAGGCAAGAATTTTCCAACGTACGTGACTAATCCCAGAAAACTGCGTACTTCGTCTTTCGAGTTAGGAGCCCGGAATTGTTGTATAACTCTTATTTTTTCAGGATCTGCAGTAAAACCGTCTGCTGAAAGTATATGCCCAAGAAACATAAGTTTTTCCGCTTTCCATATGCACTTTTCTTTATTTAAGGTAACATTATTCTTTTCTAAGATATTAAGAACATCCTTCAACGCCTTATCATGATCTTCCACACATTTCCCAAAAACTATTATGTCATCAATATAATTAAGAACATTCTGACATGTTGAAAGCATCCCCTCCATAATTTTTTGAAAAATTTCGGGAGCTGAGTTGACTCCAAACATTAATCGCTTATATCTGAACAAGCCTTTATGTGTTATAAAGGTTGTGATTTCACGACTTGATTCATCCAATTCTATTTGATGATAAGCAGATTTAAGGTCCATCCTAGAAAATATTTTAGCCGACTTAAGTCTACACATGAATGATTCGAACGTAGGCAGGGGGTAATTTTCGCGAAGAATTGCCCGATTGGCGCACCTCATATCAACGCATATACGGATGTCATCATTCCCTTTGAACGCAATAACTATTGGAGAAATCCATTTACTGGGGCCAACTACAGGTTCTATAATGTCAAGGAATAATGCCTCATTTAATTTATTAGCCACCTTATCCTCCAGAGCAACAGGAACACGGCGTACTGGTTGTTGCACTGGCTTAATAGAATGATCTATAGATAATGACACTTTAATACCATGTATTTTGGGAAATGGTTGGAGTTTATTTTCCTGAATAAGATTGACGTCTAGTCCCAGTTTTAGTACATTTAATTGGAGTGCTGTTTCCCTTCCCAGGAGAGATTGCTTTCCATTTTTAATTACATAAAAAGAACATATTGTCTCTTTTCGTTTGCCAACTCTTATAGGTGCATCAAAGACCATGACAATTTCTAATGGATATGTTGAAGCATATGCTTTAAACTTGTTGGCAGAATGTGAGCGCATATTCCATATTACTGCTTCCGATTTCCGAAGTAAAGTCCAATCACCTTCACTTATAAGATTAAATCGGCAGCCAGAATCAATAACCATAGAAATATCTTTTCCTCCTATGGTGCAGCATATATTTTCATCATTAGGTTCTTCATTCATAATTTTAAAACAGCCGAACTCACGAATTTCAGAATTTAGATTTTCTTCTTCTGCAATACATCGAATATTAGCTGTAGTTCGCTGTCTTTTGTACGGTCCGTTGTTATAATCACTATTCCTTTTCTTTGTTCTGCATCTTACAGCAAAATGACCTAGCAAAGAACACCTGTTGCATTTTGCATTTCTGGCTGGACATTCAAAAGATGTTGATAAATGTCCCTTTTTTCCACAACGGCTACACTCAACTGATACATTTGCTTGTGTGTTGACTTTCGAAGAAACTTTGTATATTTGCTCGCTGTCATTACTTTGCCCCATGCTCCGTGAAGTCTTTGTAATTTGCTCGTACACTTGACATGCCTCTATTATATCTAAGAGACTCTGTTCCTTCTCTAACAATCTTTTTTTTAAATCGAGTGGTGCCCACGAATCTATTATTTTATCCTTTATGGAAATTTCTTCGATTTCCTCTTTAGTATTGCCGAATGAACATTTTGCAACCTGTTGACGCAACCTAAGTAAAAATTTGTTAAAACTTTCACCTTCAATGGATGTTATATTTCGAAACAGATGCCTTTCAAATGTTGTATTTCTCTTTGGAGAAAAATAGTCATTTAATTTTGATACCAAAACGTCATAGATTTTAACATCTTCCGATCCCACATCCAATATAGCTCCAGGAATATTAAATACTACCTCTTGTAATTGTGGGCCACCCAGATGAAGAAGTTTATTCTTTTTCTTGATGTCATCAGTGATTTCTTCAGCGGCTAGATAAAGAGAAAATGATCTTAACCACTTTTCCCATTCGTGACGCAGTAGTGATTTCTCTATTGCATCACAAAGAAATGGTCTTATAACTTCTGTCATCTCGCTGCGCAAAGTAACTGAAATAAAAATTAATTAATTCTCCTTGTAATTTTTTTTGTAAGTGAAACAACTAAATGCACCCATTCTATACTTTAGGTGAACATTTAGATTTTTTATTTTTTTTTATTTATTTTCGTAGATTTCCGAATTAAATCGGTAACATACCAATAATATATGTAATTTCGTTTTAGTGAACCAATGTACGCAATTTAATGCCCTCTCACTAATCCAACAACTTTTAGTGAGAGTCTGTAGCAATTTAATGCCCTCTCACTAATCCAACAACTTTTAGTGAGAGTCTGTAGCAATTTAATGCCCTCTCACTAATCCAACAACTTTTAGTGAGAGTCTGTAGCAATTTAATGCAATTCGTAGTCTTCCAGCAATCTTTAACAACACGCAACGCAATTTAATGCTTTATTTCAAACTTTGATTTTTACCACTCGTCGCCAATGTAATAACTCATGAAATTAATCCAAGAATGATAACGAATATTTTTCAATGAATAATATTTTTATTTGAATTCTTTAGTTTTTATATAAATTCTAGAATATAATATTTTAGATTATAATATTATAGATTACTGAGATTCGAATAATAACAGCAATCAGTGTTGCCAAAAGTAACAACAATAATCAGCGTTGCCACACTATGCATTCAAAATAAACTACTAAATTTGTTAATAACTGGTCCATAAGTTACCTTAGTGTTAAAGTCGGCCCTAACCGACTTTAATACTTGTTTTAAATTGCAGATACATATTTTGAATAGTTTTTAAGGTGGATCTAGTTCTTTAAAATATTTTAAATAATTAAAATTTAGCAAACCTGGCCGTACTATCAAGTTTACGAAAATTTTGAAAATTTGTATGAAATTTACGGAAAATAAAATGAAAACTGATGAAGAAAATGTTCATGTGTGAAAGTGTATGCAGGTTCAAAAGAAATTTAAAGAAAAACTGATCATGTAAACCTGATTCGTATGAAAGGGACTTTCCCTTTTATAAATAAAATCTAAAGTGAAAATTTTTCACTATTAACTTCTTCCTTATTATAAACAAATTTTGAAAATGGGAAAAAAATTCAAATTTTCAATTGAAAATCCCTTCCACATAAAAATATTCTCCCGTTAGTTTATCGTGAAAGATAAGCTCAATGTGGAACTGGACTCACCAGGAATATTTATACTTGGGTTGAATAATTTGCATGAAATAAAAGAGCACCAGAATTTTTAGTTCTTGGTCATTACACAATGGTGGAGTACTTGATAGGCGTAAAACTGGGCTCACTTCTCATTTTTCGAAAAGTTTATTATTACTTTAGGAATTATTTTAGTTTTGTAAAGTAATCGACGAGGAGTTTTATCCTTCTAGACCCGTGTCTCATAATGTGGCCCTACAATGTTATTTCCAAATTTTTAAACGGAATAACAATTTGAATATTGAGAATATCGTCACCTAAAAGACGAAATTACCTATCTACAGTTTTCAAAAGTTTACAGGAGAGGGAAAAAACGTTATAAAATTGGAACTATTTGCAATATTGAAACGAAAATTATGTATTTAGATTAAAATGAAACCAGAAATATATATCAGTTAAGAAAATTTTGTTATTCTAAACACAGCTTATGTTATGTCACTTAGGTTATGTGGAATTGCAAAAATCTGAAACCAAATAATCTATCTAGGTACAAAAACTGTAATAAAAAACTGATAATAGACGTTAAAAATTTTGCACAGATATACATTATGATATAAGGAATAATAATTCATAAAAAACTCAATTTTGCAGATAGGTTATTAGGTTAGATGACGATATATAGAAAACAAATAAAACACGTACAAATTCTAAAAATCGTGCCTTTTTAGCCTTTTTCGAATCCATGCGTCATATAATATTTGTGATTGACTTCAATTTTTATGATTTTCAATTTCACATTCTTATCGAAATAATTGCGCAATTTTTTTTAAATGTATGTATTTTAGAATACATATTTTTTTTACTGTAAACAAAAAAAAAAACCTCGACTGATAAAAATTAAACAAGTATAAATTTGTTGATATATAAAATGCAAAATTCTTTTTTATTTGCTATTTAATAAAGTGTTATGTATGTATATACATATTTTTTTATATTAATATTGAAAAATCTTAAAAATAACGCTTATATTAGATTAATAATATTTGTTTTGCAATTAGAGTATTCACAAGATGTCGTAATTTTAAAATAGCTTAAAAATCTTTGTTTTAAAAGTTATTCTAGGTTTTATATTTTAAAACACTTTCGGTTTGAAAAAATAAAATCCTTATGACTATACGACTTCATAAAAAACCTTGTGAATACCCTTAATATTTAAAATTTTTCATAAAAAACCTTGTGAATACCGTTAATATTTAAAATTTTTAAGTAATAAAACTCTTAACAAAAATTAAAATTCTTAAAGACTATTCAGACCCAGTGTTAAATGTACAATAATATACAAATAATTTTTAAAATGCACTAAAATTCTGGAGTTTGTTTCCATTATAACGACTCTTTACCCCTCATATGAATTTGTTCTGATAGTTTTCTGTTGCTCCAAAGCCCGACAGATCTTGCAGTAGGGCATTTGATCCGGTGTTGGTGGTGAAGATCCTGAAATCGAACCCATCGAGGACAGAGCCGAAGTAAAGGGAAAACGATTATAATGTTGACACGGCATTTGGCTGAATACTTTTAGTGGGAAAGGCATCTTTTTAAATTTTTATTGTTTTTTTTTTTTTTTTCAATATTTTTAATAATTTATTCCCAAATTTCTTTGTTTTATTTTATTTTTTTTTTTTATTTTTAATTTTTTATTCAAACTTTAAATTTTTGAGTTTTTGCGTTCACTTGACTTGTCTCTTTAAATATGCTGTGAATACTGAGCTGCCAGTAACGCGTGTCTGGTCGTAAATATCTTACTACGACGACAGCAACAAAAAAAATCTCAACTCAAAGTATCTAGTATATTCTTAACTACCGCGTACTATACTTTAGCTAGAGTACAGTAGATACGCTAAGAGGGCGTCTATTATGGGTCTCTCTGTTAAAAAACGTGTTTGTTGCTCTAGCATATGCGTTTGTATTTGTGAGATTGTTTTTGTTTTGTTCGTAAAAGATTGGGAATGCCCAGCAGTTCAGCGGTATCAATTTATAACAAGTAAGTGCATTATATTCGGCTTTGATGAATCTTATATAGAATTGGGTGGATCTGCACTGGAAGCTATTGAAACCAGAGGCACGACGCAAAGAGGAGTTATTCACCAACTTTATAGATCCTTACACTTAATTGAATTTTACTTGAACTTACCAATATTGGAGTTGGTGTGGTAGTATACGCCGATGATCTGGCTCTTCTAGTAAAGGGCATATTTCCAAATACCTTTTCAATTCCTCTACTTTTTTTCTACGAATTTCCTCGGTATCATTTTCGAATACTTTTCTTGTTGACGTATTTTCGTCCATTGGCACAACATGTCCTAGCCAATGCATCCGCTGCTGTTTAATGTGTTTAACTATGTCTATTTTTTTAATTTTAGGACCAGCACTCAGCGGATTATGCAATGCATTGTGTTAGAACTAGGAAATTAGGTTATGGGAGGGAGGATAGATGGAGTAGTGTTTATGGACATTTGATAAGAACTTCCCTATATTACAACTGGCAGGGAAAATTTCTGCGGGAAGCAAATTCCACATACGAACTGTGTGGCTAAAGAACGAAATTTCTCTGGTGACCTCTAACAGATAGACGTGTATTGCGTAAACAAATTCGATCTTCCGGAACTAGTTCTCTGATTTCAAAATATTAACGATAGAACAGTGTGATATAACCCACATTGCGACGGTGCTCCAGTGAATCAATAGAGTTGGATACCCTACTGTCACAAATAAACACCTTCGTCCTCTCCTGCGTCCGATCGAGAAGCTCCAAAATAGACTTTGAAGCACCGTCCCATACATGAGAGTTGTATTCCATTTTTAGTCAAATATAGGTGGTGTAAATAGTAAGGAGATCAGACGGAGTGAAGTATCTCTTGAATGCTTCTTTCGACACTTGGAAAATGTGTTCGCTCCAACGGACATCACATTGAATTATCATGCCCAGAACTTCAAGAGTGTCTGATTCCTTGATATTTTACCACCCAATAATACAGAAGAAGTAACATGATCCGTGCGTAAGCATACAACATTGAGTTTTCCGCGCATTAAAATTGACTATTCGCATGAGCCCATTATGAGATTCTTTCTAAATCGAGGTTTAATGATGCATTCATGTTTTTTGCCTCACAGTGCCAATCTCTAAAAGGTGATTGAATGATTACGAAAAGTAAATGTTACTATCATCTGCAAAAGACTAGGTAGGATTGGAAGTTTGATGTAGAAGGTCGTTTATGAAGATAAGAAATAGAGTAGGAGAAAGAACGGAGCCTTGTGATACACCTGAATTCAGCTTGAACTCGTTTGCAGAGATCTTATCTACAACAATTCTTATACTGCCCGAGGATCACCAAGAATTTTAGCGCGAAGACCGTGCTCGTAAAGAGCTTTTGCACGTCTTAATACTTTGGCACATGTACGACTCGTATGTTTCGTTGGAAATCAGTTACTGGATTTTGGTTATAACGCCAGTTACTGAAAGCTTCCTCTCGGGATCTGACTACATGTTTGCACGTCTGATTAAACCAAGTGATTCTTCGTTTGATTTTGAAACTTTTGTCGTTTAACCACGGCGGCACCTAGGTAAAGAAATTCTTTTATAACCTCGAAGCGGTAGTTGGCAACGATCATATGCCGTTCAATTCTAATGAACTGTCTGCTTGTATAAACCATTTTCATTGATTCCTTCTCGATACTTGAAAATGCAGTAGTCAACTTAAGCAATGTTTGTCTAAGGATATCAATGTCATCGATATGTGTTTTCTGTTAAAAATGAAATATCTTGCAAGATTTTATGTAAAAGAGATCGCATGATAAACTATCGTCTTGCCTGAATCATCGTTAAGTTATAAAGGACTCCGACGGATTGTAATCTATTTTAACTAATGAGTTAATATCATTCTGCATAACCTTATTAACTTCGTAGATTGCAAAACTCAGACATTGCAGTAAATATCTTCATTTGCATCGGGCGGTTAAAAGTAGCTTCGTAGTCAACGAATAGGAGATATGTGTATATTTATTTCGCTTAGGTCTTCTCCAGCATTTGACGTAGTGTGAAGAAGCTGGCCAAAAGCCTCATTGGTAGGTCCCGATTATTTCGGGACCTATAGAGTATGGTCGTTGAATCATACATATAGGCAATGGAAAGGTACACCGCCTCCTGGACTCCTGCGGCCTTTAAATGCTCTTTTGTCAATCTATCGGCACACGCAGCATTGTTATTTTTCTGGAATCGTCACCTCAGCTTCTGTAAGAGGCACTTGTCACAACCTTTAGTCGCTTGCTTTCCAGTAGTCTAAGAACGGTTCTTATCTTTCTGGAGTAAATTTATCCTCGGACAGACGTGCATCTATCATTTGCAAAATAGCATGCTCTCTTTCAGTAGGTGCTTGTTAGTTCTTCTGCTATCCTTGACTCCCAGTGGAGCATAGGGCCTCAAATAGCAATATGCCAAGCCATACGAACATATATTGAATTTTAAATTTGTAAGGTAATCCTATTTCTGCTAGAATTACATGGAATGTAAATTCTTTATTCTGAAACTGCAGGGTATTTTTGTTTATTATCGCCATACACTTAACAATTTACGAGATATCAACATCTGTATTCATGTTGATACTTTCTTTGTATTCGTTTGTGTTGTTTTCTGCACTTTTGTTTTTGTTTCTATATTCTGCCGGGTTATTTTCAGTTAATAAACGTTCATTGGTCTCAATATAGAAGGGCATAAGCAGGGTTGCCAAACTTATGTTGGTGTACTTATCAATATAAGTATTATTGAAATTTTACCAAAATTTTGATATATTTTGACAAAATGGTGAAAGTCTGATCCTTTTATTTAACGGTTTCTCGGATTTTACATTATCCATTTTAAAATAGCTTTCATGGCAATCCTAACACTGCAGTGCGAGGTAGGTATTCTTTGCAGTGCACTGCAAATAATACCATACGCAAAAATTAATATAGGCATTAAGTTGTTGACTTTGTTATTTGCAATAGCAATCAGTGATGGGGTTTATGAATATTTAAATTTCTAAATAGATTTCTAAAAAGTACCAAATATCACTAAGAAGGCTAATACTAATAACTATATATTAAGAAATAGGACTTTGACTGCGATTCAGACGCTGACTTGAAATTGAAAACCTCTAATTTAAATAACTGAAGGAAAAAGTACCGATTTTTATTAAAATCCGATTTTGGGTCACAAAGTCTTTAGGTCTTTCTTGATTGTTGGTGATGTGAAATTTGTAATTGCTGTAATTTCAGGATGATGACGAAGTTATGGATCTTCATATTTAAAGAATTTAATTTTTGGGTTCTGCGCCTTCAAATTTTGGACTATAAAAAGAGGTATACAGAGGGTTTCTAAAGTATCTGGACAGAAAGCAATTGTTTGCTGCATAAATTGCATGAGAAACGGAGAAGGAAATGCGATTGAGTTTTAGGTACTTGGTTAGTTAGTAGGGTTATAAACACAATTGGGACGAACGACTAGTTTTTCGGAACGAAAATTCGTCATTACAAATTGAACATATGGGCTGATATGAAAGTGCTCACAAATGTTGCATTTGTGAGCCCGGCGTACTCTGTCAAATTAACAAACATGGCGTCAACAACGTTTATTCGTCCTAAATGTGTTGATTAGACGAATGTAAATACATAACGAATTTTGACGAATACGTTATGCTGTACGAAAATAGTAGTTCCAACTGTGTTTTATACCTAAATGGGTTTTTATCTGGATAGTGAATTATATAAAATAGTCGAAAGATTTGAAGATTATGTGCCTTATGTGGAAAAACTTTTAGATTTCAGGCCAAGAGAATATTTGGTCAAATAAGGCTGGGTTGAATGGAGAGCTTATTGTGCACATCACCTTCAAAGGTTGAGGAAGAGTAATATATTATACGAAAAAGAGAAGTCTTAAAAATTTTAGTATTGGAATTAGAGCTGCTGTACGATATTTATTAGCAGTCTTAGATATCTTATACGAAATAACATTACATTACATTTTGATAGTTCAAGATTCAGACCGAATATTGAAGATGGTCTATTATTAACTAATTATTCTGTTACAAAACTAAATAAAAGACATTATAAAAATATAGTCTCAATAAAGGACATTTATCTTCGTCGAATCTTGTTTCACCCCAAAAAGAATTGCTTAAAAAGTTGTACATTGGTGCCATAAACTTCATCACAGAATTTATGATATTAATGCTAATATTAATATTTGTTGAAGCATTAAGAGGGGGACAGAATTGCGAATTTGAATTAACACTATTTCTTTAAGTTGAACGGACTCGTATTTCTACACATACGAGCGCAATT
The DNA here is from genome assembly GCA_933228675.1 of Stomorhina lunata. NCBI lineage: Eukaryota > Metazoa > Arthropoda > Insecta > Diptera > Rhiniidae > Stomorhina > Stomorhina lunata. The sequence goes on from OW121743.1 coordinate 71,621,827, forward strand.
GAGTGTGTCTATAAATTTACAAGAATGACCCCGGCTATGTTTGTACTTGTAATACTTTTCAATTATAGAAACTGTATTCAAATTAAATATGGAACAACTTTTTAATTATTGTTTTGTGTTATTCAATAAATGGTTCCTGAACTTTTAATAAAAAAAATTAAATTGACTTTCAATTAAAATAAAATATAGCAGAAAATGATTTTTGTGTAATAAAATACAAAATATGTATAATATGAATGTTTGAACTAAAATATGTTATGTTTTTTAATTGTTTGATTGAATTATAAAATTTGTATATGACATTTATTGCAATTTAAACTTAAGGTACGTTAAAGGCATTGCTTCTGGAAAAGTCAGACGCAAAGTAATATATATAAATTTTAATTAGATCGTGTGATATTTGCTTCTGACATACGTTCTGTTATCAGCAAATAACATGTTTATAAACGAATATTTTAAATCTTCTGTAACATATGTAACTATTTTGACAGACAGGCATAAATATATAAATATGACTTTTAAAGTTGAAAAGTCAGATGTAAATGTCAGTCCGTGAATGGCCGTGAATATTGTATAATCTAAACCCCTTATTTATCTTATATTCTTAAACGAGCAATAATTGTATATATATATATACATATATATATATATATATATATATATATATACATATATATATATATATATATATATATATATATATATATATATATATATATATATATATATATATATATATATATATATATATATATATATATATATATACAAACATATATATATACATACATATATATATATATATATATTTACATATATTTATATATAGAATGGCTATCACGAAAACGGCTCTAACGATTTTGATTAAATTTGAACGGTGGGTACCTTTTTTGATGTCGAGTTAGAAGGGACTTTTGGAAACTTTGCCTCTAAAGGGGTAAAAACGGGTAAAAAGGGGAGAAACGAAAACGTTAGATCTCCTAAAGTAATAAGTATAGAAACAAAATTAAAATTTCGTTTTGAACAACTATAAAAATAAGTGGACAGGTGTTTGGTACTTTTTTGAAACTGTGCCCGATAGGGGGTAAAAAGTGGTAAAAGTAGTTTTTTTTGGTACTATTTTTAACCCACACTTATCTTTTGAACCAAAAAATAGAGAAAGGAACTTTATACTAGAATCAATAAATGTAAAAAAAAATATTGAACACGTATTTGGTACTTTTTTGATTTCGGTGTCCAAACTGGGTAAAAAAGGGACAAAGTTATAACTTAAAATCTTATAAAGTAATATGAACAGGAACAATATGTTAACTGCGTATTTATAAAATGTACTGAATTCAATTGGTACCAAATTTGCAGATTGAACTTTTTAACGATTAGGAGATAAAAATTGGTAATATTATAACTTTTAAACAAATGAATGTTTGCCTGTCTGTATGTACTTTATATAATAGTAAACTATGCATTTGATCATGTTATGCTCTTCAGCAAAGTTGTTGGGCATGATTCAGCTAAGATTTTTAAGTTGGCATGAGTAATTTTCGATAGGTGGCGCCACAGAAAATTACTCAAAATGATTTAGATCGCGAGTATGATATTTCTTAATTTAAAAGTAAACCATACCTAACCTTTCTTAATATTTTCATACATTGATGCATACAAACGTAAGTATTCGAATTTATATACCTTATTCACATTTATTTAGATATTCAAAATTCTTTCATTATGATTTCATGAGCATTAAAAAGTAACATATTCAAAATAAATTGCGCAGTTATAAGTCTCTAACCTGCTTTAATTCTCTTTTCCTACTTAAAACTGACTCGTGTTTGATGTTTTTGTCAAAAATAAACAACATTATCGATAAAGTCAAGAAGTAGTGAACAAATTAAGACTAAGAGAAAACAAATTTTCATTATACGAATACAAACAAGGTTTAAATCATAGAAATCGACATTTTTCATACCCTACACATTTTATACATACTTTCAGATTACCAACCTTTAAACACTCATTTTGTCGTTTTAGGTGTAAAGATTTTTAAAATTCAATTTAAAAATTTCTGAGTTGTCTAAAATTGTGAACCGCCATGGTATAGCAGGTTAGTCATCCGCCTAGCATACAAGAGGTCCCAAGTTTGATCCCCGGCCAGACCCACTTGAAAAAAAAATAAATTTTCAAAAAGCGGCGGTTCACCTCATAATTCAGCTAGCCACTGGTTATTGAGTATTAGGCTATGTGCATTTGCCGTTCGGAGCCGGCGTTAAAACGTAGGTCGCTTTCAATGAGTCTAAAAATAGAATCGGATGCAGCTCATTGTCTGAGAGAATTACCCTTTGTTCCAATTTGAATTTTACCGGGGAATTATATATAGTTGTCTAAAATGATGGATTTACCATAAGTCCGAGAAATGAAGTTAATTAATTAATCATTAGGCACGCATGATACCGAATTTAACTGTCTATAGGTTAAGTTCAGAATCAGGGCACTTATTTTGCACTTCCAGTTTCTTTACAAAAGGCCAAACGCGGTTAGGAACACAACGTTATCTGGCTTCGATGCCATTTCCGATTCAATTTTGAAGATCCTCGAAAGTTGCCTGAACAGCGAAATCGTAATTGCTGGTGACTTCAATATTCACAACTCATCCTGGCCTCGACGTTCGAGCCACACGACTTCTGAAGGCCAAAATGTTGAACTATTAGCTGTGCAATATAACAATGCACAACTGGTGAATATGCGAAGGGCACCAACAAAACACCCTTGATGTTTTCCTAACTTTACACCCTGACAAGTTGAAGTCAAGGTTCTTTCACCTTTTGAAAATTCCGATCATTGTACCATTTCCGCCTCTTTTTCGTAATGTTTCACAAACAGTTACGAAACGTTTAACTTTTTTATACGAAAAAGGTCGTTGGGCTGAGCTCAACGAGTTTTATAGGCACTTCAACTGGAAACTTTGTTTCCTCGACAATAATGTCAGTGCCTCGGTAGAAATGGTCTCCCATGTTATTAAGCTGGAAGTAAAAATGTTCATTTCAGCAATAAATATGTCGATTAAACCTAAGTTGAAAACTTGGTTCAATCAGACGTGCAAATATCCAGTCAGATTCCGAGAAGTTGCTTTCAGAAATTGGAGTAATAACCAAAATCCAGTTACTGATTTCCAACTCAAACGGCCAAGACGTACGTATGCCGAAGTATTAAGACGCGAAAAAAGCTCTGTACGGACAAAGTCTTCGTACTAAAATTCTTGCTGCTTTTGGGAGCAAATAGATTTTCTGGTGGTTCGTTAAATGAGTTAATAATAATAGTTCTACAATTTCTTCTCTGTTAAGGAATTGTCAAACATAGATAAAGCTAGCTTTTTACCTGAATTATTTGCAAGTAATTCCCGCTTACCGGAAAGCAATCATTCTCTGCCCGAGCTTGAAAGAGTATCTGTAACTATATCAAAAGTATTCATTTGCGCCCACGATGTAAAGCGGGTTTTAGCTAACATAAACAAGAATCGAGGGTCGGATGGTATTTAAGCACTAGTCTTGAAGCTGTGCTGTTAGCCCATTAGCTAACCTCTTTAGCACCTTGTACCATAAGTTTCTTCGGTGTTGGAAGGTTGCTAATATTACGCCAATCCCCAAAAGCAACCCCGAAAATTATAGCCCAATACCAATTTGTTCTGCACTCTCCAAAGTTATGAAGAGTATGGTGAACCACCATCTTGTTAAATATCTAAAATCCAACAACATACTTAGCTACCGCCAGTGTGGATTTCGTAGGGGACGCTCTACGGGGGACCTGCTAGCGGTCGAATAATACACCATTCTGGAGAAAGTAATGTTTTGGCTCTGAATATTTCCAAGACGTTTGATAGAGTCTCGCACGGAGCACTTCTATCAAAACTTATTATTTTAGTGTCGAAATAACTTTTCTCGATTTATATTAAACTTCCTCAGGGATCGCACTATACGAGTCGTTAATAGATGGGATCTCATCAAACGAGTTCAAGATTTATTCAGGCTCTATTCTTTCCCCTTCTATATTTCTTACCTTTATAACGACCTTCTACGTCAAACTTCCAATCCTATATACTTCTTTGCAGATGATAGTAACATTTGCCATTCATATTCATTCAATCATAGACCAAGGCTTTTAGAGGTTGGCGCTATGAAACAAATGAATGAATCATTAAACCGCGATTTGGAAACAGTTTCAGATTGGGGTCGTGCGAATAGAGTTGATTTTAATGCGCGGAAAAGTCAATTTTGTATGCTTACCTATAAACGCTCTGCAAATCATGTTACTTCATCTGTATTAATGGGCGGTGTAATATTGCCTCGGTTTTCTAAAACGGTGTAAGAGATACTTGCCTTGATCTCCGTACTATTTACACCACCTATATCCAACCGAAAATGGAATACAACTCTCATGTATGGATCGGTGCTATATATATGTATATTTTGAATTATCTTGACCGAGTGCAGGAGAGGGCGAAAGTGCTCATGTAAGGTATACAACTCTAATGACCCACTGAAACACTGTCGCAATATCGGTTTCGTCACACTGTTCTATCGTTACTACTTTGGAATGTGCTCTAACGAAATTAGGAAACTCATTTCCGGAAATCGAACTTTCTTATGCATTTGATTTCTATTTGTTAGAGCTCATCCCTTTGTAGTCGATTGGCCAGTGGACAGAGCAACACACTACGGAGAAAGTTGGTTCTTCAGCCGTACAGTTCGTATGTGTAATTTACTTCATGCAGAAGTTTTCTCAGTCAGTTATAATATAGGGAAGTTCAAATTAAATCTCTACAAACACTATTCAAATTAAATCTCTACAAACACTAGTCCACCTATAACTTATATTCCTAGTTAAATTAAGTTCTATTTTAGATTCAATAACTAAAATTTGTTACCTATTTATTCCAGTGCATTTAAATTAAAATTATATTCAAAAAGTGATATCTACATTTTCGACGAAAATGGTTTTTAATAGAAACGTGTTCCTTGGGTTATCTGTCATATATTATTAGTATTTATATAAGGAGTTTATTAAAAAACTTAATTTGTACAAAATCTTAGTCCCAATTTGTATGGTATTGTAAAACAAAGTTTATTTAATACAAAGTTTATTTAAAACAATGTTTATTTAATACAGTTTTTTTCGCTCTCCTGAAAAATTGTGAATTTGTAGATAGCGCTATTTGAATATAAACCCTTGATATGTATATGTATATTGAGTGACTTTCGTATATACAATTTTTATTTTTTGAATGAGTGAGTTAAACAGTTGTGACGCAATAATGGTCGACATTGAAATTAATATGAATAGATATACCACCACCACGACAATAAAATCACATGTTAGAAAAAAAGTACCTGCCTCAATACAATACCCAGTAAGAAAAAGGTTTTTTTTTTCCAAAATTGAGGATAATTTGAGAGTAAGGGTTTTTTTCAAAGGTCAAACGCTTGATACTGATTTAAGAATAATAGCGTTCTTAACGAAAACGGCAGTTTTTTCTCAAATTGAGAAATGTGTTTATTCAAAAAACATTATCAAACCTCATTCAACCTCAAATGTGGTTACTATCTACAAGTAACATAAATAAAATAGCATTATATTTTCGACATTTTTGAGCTTATTTTGTTCTTGAAAACCTTTTTTCTTAAAATCGGATTTTTCTAAACTTGTGATCAATTGATAATTTGAAGAATTTAGGTATTTCTAGTGTTATGTATAGCCAAAAGTTAGCAACTGGCTATAAACTGTAGTCATATAGCTGATAACAAGAATATTGTGGGTATTTAAAATAATCTAGAATTAAAGAAAGAATTCGTTTCTATTATTTGACTTCAATATCATTGGAATCCGTCAAGTAGTTTGCGAGTTATAAGCAATGGAACATGTCTTACATTAGAACATTTCCTTTCTGCTAAATTATGTTCGCCTGGTTTTTGATGAAAATTTAACAATAGAAAATGTTTTAAAGAATTTGTATTAAGTTATGTAGTAAAAACTAATTTCAAACAAAATTGTCTTGCATACTTTTAGGATGTTACAGAAATGGCTATGGCCATGTATGAAAATTAAATTTGATTTTTAGGCTATATCTCGAAAAGTTAGAAAGATATTTATATTAAACATAACGGAGTTTTTAACTAAAATGTTACAAATAAAATAACTTTTTCAAAATTTGTTTAGACCCACAAATTTCTAAAATATTTTATTTCCTTTACAATATTTCCACTTTTCACTACGAAGGCGTGGCAGTGGGCATTTAAATAATTTCTACAATTACAGAAGAAACTCGTATCTATCATTTGACATCAATATCTTCACAATACGTCAAGTAGTTTGTGAGTTATAAGCAATGAAACATGTCGTACATTAACAAATTTCCTTTCTGCTGAATTATGTTCGCCTGGTTTTTGATGAAAAGGTTTTAAAGAATTGGGGTGAGTGAGTATGTAGTAAAAAACTAATTTCAAACAAAATTGTTTTGCATACTTTTAGGATGCTACAGAAATGGCTACGGCCAAATGACTTTTCCAAAATCTTTTGAGACCTAAAATTTTCTAAAATATTTAAATTTCTGTACAATATTTCTACTTTCCACTACGAGGGCGTGGCAGTGGGCATTTAAATAATTTCTAGAATTAAAGAAGAAACTCTTATCTCTCATTTGATATCAATATCTTTACAATACGTCAAGTAGTTTGCGAGTTATAAGCAATGCAACATGTCGTACATTAACAAATTTCCTTTCTGCTGAATTATGTTCGCCTGGTTTTTGATGCAAATTTGAGCATAAAAAAACCTAATTTTAAACAAAATTGTTTTGCATACTTTTAGGATGTTGCAGAAATGGCTACGGCCATGTATGAATATTAAATTTGATTTTTAGGCTATATTTCGAAAAGTTTAAAAGATATTTATGTGAAATATTGAGGAGTTTTCAAATAAAATGTACCGCGTAACTCGATTCGAAATAAATTATTTTCGAAACACAATGCTTTAAGCATACAAATTCGAATAGTTTTATTTTCGAATCGAGATACGCAGTAACCCCCCTGCTCACTTTTCTTGAATGTTATTAATAAATAAAAAGCATTATTTTAAATATAATTTATTTATATTAAAATTTTATTTAAATATTTTATTTATAATAAATTTAAACTAATTATTAAAATGTTTTATATCTTAATAATAATAATTAATAAAAAATAATTAAATAAAATAATATTTATAAATATAAATTGAATTAATATCATGATAAATATTATTTGATTATAACTTTTTCTTATTTGAATTCATTACGGATTTTGTTGTCTTCTAAGATTAAGAAATATTTTCAAACAAAACTCATTTTCAAAACGTTAGGAGACAGAGTAAGAGAGAGAGAGAGAGAGAGATAGTTTTAAAGAGAAAGGGATAGTGAGGGATAGAGATAGAGCTAGAGTGTGTTTAAGAAAGTATTTGTAATTTCGAATTGTTTTATTTTGTTTTATTTTAAATTCAATTTAGATTCAAAGTTTGGGGCTAAATATTATTTTAGTAGGTTCATTTTTTTAAGAGCCTGTGTTTTTTTTTAAATAATTATGTTCTTAATAAATATTTATTTTGATATTTTAGAGCTTTTCTTTGTTACTATTTTTTTGTAGTTTTAGTTTCTATATAAAAAGTGTTTTGAAAATGTTTTAAAGTTGTTTCATTATTTAATTGTTTGATAAGTGTGTGGTTTTTTTTGTTTGTTTGTTTGGAAAAACTTGGTTTTGGAATTTTATATGGTTTTTTAAATATTGTACACTATTTTTTATTTTATTTTTTATAATAAAAATGATACTACTAATATTAAAGCTTAGTTTACAAGCCATTGCAAATAGTCTAGCATTGTAGCTTTTGCATATGGCTATAGCAAATGAAACATTGTTTATATTATTTCCATTGAAAATTTTCAATTTGTTAGAACTTTTTGCAAATGCTATGATGTTAAAACATTTGCAATAGCTTGTAAACTAGGCTTATTTTTAATTTTATTTAATTATTTTATTTACATTTACAAAATATTATAACATCATAGAATATTTAATTATAAGTTCTGTTTTAAATATTTTACATTATACAATATTTTTTTATTTTTTTTTTAAATTTTCGAGATTTTTTCTTGAATTTTTTTAATATTTTTAGCTTTGCCAACTAAATTTTCTTTTTATTTTATTTAAATTCATTATCAAATCTAATATTCATTGAATATTATTTTGCTTTCTAACTATTGACAAATTATCTAATTTCAAAAAGATTTTTTTGCCACTCCAAATTCTTTTCGTTTTTAAATTCTTTTCTTTTTGTATTGGAAAGTTATTTAAAAAAAAAATAAGTCTAATTCACAATCCATAGCAAATAGTGTAGCATAGGTGTAGCAAATAAATAATTTTCTATATTAGCCCAGTTCAAAATCCGTTGCAAATAGTCGTAGCATTTGCTAATTGGTATAGCAAAAAAAAAAATCTAGTAAAGTCTTCAAAAAATAAGTTAATGATAGGGAGAGGTTGTGCAATTATAGATCTTACTATGCGAAAAATAATTAATTTTAAATTTACAAAACCTACTCAAATATTGACAGTCAAACATTTTGTAGTTAACGATTAGACACAAATTTTTTAATCTAAAAGAAAAAATTATTCAAACAAAATAAAAAAGTCCAATACATTTTTAAGAAAATTTTTCAAAAATTTACTTTTTATGGGAAATTTATCAAAAGTTTATTTTTTATAAAAAATTTTTTAAAAATTTACTTTTTATAGGAAATTTTTCAAAAATTTATAGGAATTTTTAAAAAATTTACTTTTTATAGGAATTTTTCAAAAATTTTCTTTTTATACGAAATTTTTCAAAAATTCACTTTTTATAGGAAATTTTTCAAAAATTTACTTTTTGTAGGAAATTTTTCAAAAATTTACTTTTTGTAGGAAATTTTTCAAAAATTTACTTTTTTAGGAAATTTTTCAAAAATTTACTTTTTTAGGAAATTTTTCAAAAATTTACTTTTTTAGGAAATTTTTCAAAAATTTACTTTTTTAGGAAATTTTTCAAAAATTTACTTTTTTAGGAAATTTTTCAAAAATTTACTTTTTTAGGAAATTTTTCAAAAATTTACTTTTTTAGGAAATTTTTCAAAAATTTACTTTTTTAGGAAATTTTTCAAAAATTTACTTTTTATTGAAAAATTTTCAAAAATTTACTTTTTATAGAAAAATTTTCAAAAATTTACTTTTTATAGGAAATTTTTCAAAAATTTCCTTTTTATAGGAAATTTTTCAAAAATTTACTTTTTATAGGAAATTTTTCAAAAATTTACTTTTTATAGGAAATTTTTCAAAAATTTACTTTTTATAGGAAATTTTTCAAAAATTTACTTTTTATAGGAAATTTTTCAAAAATTTACTTTTTTAGGAAATTTTTCCAAAATTTACTTTTTATAAGAAATTTTTTAAAAATTTACTTTTTATAGGAAATTTTTCAAAAATTTACTTTTTATAGGAATTTTTTCAAAAATTTACTTTTTATAGGAATTTTGCTATAAAAAATATTTGGCAAAATTTTTTTAAACAAAATTTTTCGTTTTATTTGTTTTGAAAGTGGATTAAATCCCATAGATTTTTCAATTCAAAAAATGAATATTTTAAAATGTTTGTTTTGAAAGTGGTACAAGTCCATTCGCTAAAAAACGCATTTCCAAATGGTTTTTATAAATTTATTTTTATGAAAGAAAAAATTTGATAGGTTCTGATCAAAACTAATGATTTAATTTACTAAAATTGGTCAACCATATTTTTAAAAACACTAAAATGCAAAACCATTTATATCTCAATTTAAAAGAAAATGGACTTAATCCACTTTCAAAATAAGGTCTTCAATTTCAAAAGAAATTTGTTCACTTGCTTTAACGATTTGCAATGTATCAGCTAGACTATTTATAAAGGATTGTAAATTGGGCTGTTATTTAATAAGAAATTTTTGAATTTACTTTAACAATTTGCTAATAACATCTAGAAGATTTACAATGGTTTGTGAACTGGCTTATTGTAGTTTTACTTTCTTTAAAAAATATTTAATTATTTATATTTTTTTATATCAACTAAATACTTTACAATTTTAGTATAAAGCTTTTTTTAAATACAATTAATTAATCTGTTTTTATATTTAATATTATTTTCTGTTTGTTTTATTTTACTCTAATATTTGGCGTTGAAAGAAAACCTTTTTCTTGTTTTAAATAACGCTTTAAAAATTTTCTTTTTTATACCTTTTTTAATTTTTATATTTCCTTTTATTTAATATTTTTTTTTTTATTAATTTCCTGTTTTTGTTTTCAAAATTGTTTTTATGTAGTTTTTGTTGTTGTTGTTTGTATAAGGCTTTAAAATAAAGTAATTTTTAAGATGTATAAGAGTGTTTCTGTTTTTTTTTTTTATAATTTGTTTAAAATATGAACAACATTTAGTTAAATAGACTTGTGCTTTTCGAAATTAAAATTGTGATTTTTTTCCTGAATTAAAAAAAATTAAGATTTTGTTTAAAAAAAAAGTTTTTTTTAGAAAACTAGAATTAGAATTTTATAAACAAAAAATTTTAATCAACAATAATAAGTACAAAATACAATATTTAGTAATTGGAAGATATTTGATTTTAAAAACAAAAATTTTGGAAAGTCTACTTTACATTTTTAATGAGAAAAATTTTTTTTTAAGTAAATTTTGAGTTATACAAATTTTAAACAGAATTAGTTGAAAAATGTATTCGGTTACCTTTAAAATCCATTTTGAAAACGAAAGCTTAAGTTCTCTTTAACATTTTTAACCCTGCATCACTATCGTCTGGGTGGATTCCACCCAAAGAACTGAACTTTCAAGGAAACTATATAATTTCTCATGCAAATCGCCCTTTTATCATAATGTAATCTACCTTTAAACAGGTTTTTCTGTTATTTTTGTTCGGTATTTTAGTGCTCATTATTTTAAAAAATTTCATTATTCGTCGATTTGAATTTCAAAATTATAAAACGCAGCACCCAATGATAGTAACGACGTTAGTTAAATATACGATAGTAACGTAGGGTTAACCCATACGGCACTTGTAAATAATAACTTTTTTCCAATTTATTCCCGAATTGAGTAAACAATAATTGTGTTAAATTTCCCACCTAGTTATTGAAATGACAATACTGCCCAATATGAAACTGTCAATTGACTCCTTTGGTAGCCGTATTGCAGACTACCTCGGTATTTGAGAAGAAAATGGAAAAATGTGAATTTCGTGTGCGCCCAAATTCCACCGAACATAGAATTAAAGTAAAAGGCTTATCAAAAGTCTTATCTGCTTTTTAAATGGATTCTATAACAAATAAGAATTCAAAATGAAAATGGGTTCAAAACCTTCAAGGTAATTCCACTGTTTTATTAAAAACGATTTTACTTTCTTGTTTTATGTCTCTTTTAAATTACTAGAGTTATTCACGTCAGAAATTTTTGGCCTAAAAAGTGCGAAATATGAAAAGTCTAATCCGAAAATAAAAACAAATGCATAGAAAATAATTTCGCACAACCTTTTGAATTTTGCAAGAGGTCTGAGGTTGTGCGAAAAATAATCAGAAAATTTAAAGAAAAACATATGTTCAGTGCAAAATTTTATTGTGTTGCCACTAGTTGATTTTATGTAAAAAGTACCAAAAAATGCAACTGTTCATTAAAATCAAAAATGAAGCAAAAACAACAATTTACTTTTTTCTTGTAAATAACGGATTTGTTTGGAAAAAATTAATGCTGCGAAAAAGAATCTTTTGAAAGTACAAAAAAATAAGAATATACAAAAATTAAAGGACTTTGAAATTTTAAAAATTTTAGATTATTTAACAGATAATCGAAAATTTGAAGTAAGTGTAAATGCAAAATTTATGTATGTGTATATGATTATAAAGTTATAGTTTTCTATTTTAATTTTGCAGAAAACGACAGCACAAATTTATTACAAAAAGTAGAAAATGGCTGTTCATATCAACCCTTGCAAAATTTCGCATTTTCGCACTTTTTTGGCCAAAAATTTCTGACGTGAATGACTCTACTAATTCGGTAGGGAAATTTAATTAATTCCACTTCCCAAACCACTTTGACGAGAATAAGAACACAAACTTAGCGATGGTTTCACTTTCATTCTATTTTCGTATTAAATGCTTTTGTTTTTCGAAGCGGCTAATTGTACACATTTAAAGTCGAATTAGAAATGTTTTGAGATCGAATACGATTTTGAAATGATATAGTTTGATATCTGTTACCCAAAAAAAAAAAAAAAAAAAAATTAGGCTCATATAAAACACTAGATATTCCAGTTTTATTAGCAGAATTTATACTTTATAGTTAAACCAATCAATGGAATATTTCGAGTTGTACTAATTTTTCATTTAAAAAGATTAATCAAATAGTTGTTTGAATAAAAAAGTCTTAAATATAAATCTGTGGACAGACTCCCAGATTTGAATCGAATTAAAGAGCTATAAAGGAAGTAAAAAAATGGGTATTCAAATCAATCGAAAGTTAGTAATTTAATAGAGTTAATCTATTTTGAACCCTCTATCAACAACGTTTATTCCAAAATCTCAATAATTTCGATTCGAATCTATGGGAATTTAGTGCCGGGACGTATCCATATATACAAAAAAATATATGTACTTAAATTGTATATAGTTACATTTTGTACAACTTTTGAATTAAAAACAAAATAATTAAATATAAACTATTTAGATTGCCTTAAATAGTAACATAATAACTATTAAAGAAATTTTATATATAGCCATGTCACAGAACACAATTCCGTTCGGAAGTGAAATTAATTTCGTATTTTGCTTCTATCAAACAAGTGAGACCAAATTTGTTTCAGAACGAAAACACTTTTTGAAGAGTTCAATTGAATTTGTATGTTTTTTTTTCAATATTTTAATAATTTCTTGAATTAATCAGTGTTATTTGTTGAAAAAAAGAAAAAGTTACTGATTGAGTCAAGTCAAGTCTTGAACCACACCGTATCCGATTTCGATGAAATTTTGTATATACATTCTCCTACCTCATACAATTTTTAAAGTTCCTTTTTATAAATTGTGGTCAACTTTTTAATCAGAGCAGATCAGAAAAAATCTCGACGTTACTTGAGGTGCTGACTTCAAATCCGGGGTTAGTTTTTCAAAGTTGATTCTGGTTTGTGAATTCGCGCATGTTGGCATCATTGCTTTAACAAAATGACAGTCAGCTGTTGTAGTCGCGACGAGACGCTGAAAACATTATTTAAACCGACAACAACTTAACGAAATGTTTAACGGCCAATAAAGCTATCTTTATAAGATAGCTCACATGCTCACTTTATTTTTATAAAACTTACATTTTAGCATATGTAATATAGTAATCATGTAAGAGAGATCAATTATATCCTTGACTCAAGGATATCTCTAAAAGTATAACTTCCATTTTCTTTATACTTCTCTCAAATATGGATTATAGTGTTGACATCAAAAAATTAAAACCAAAAAAGTTGGCCTATGGAGGAATCGGAAAATAATAGACTATTTGTAAATCAACTCGTGTTATTTCAGTACAAGTTTTGAAATAAAAGAATGTATTTCATCAAAATCGGTTCAAATTTCGTATTTTACATTCGAACATTTTTGATTTCACCCGATTTCAATTGAAAAACATAGGTTTTGTATTTCGAAATCTATAGCAGCTTTCTATAGCCTTTCGTTGAGAATTCAAGTACGGAATGTTTTCAATTCCGAACTGAATTTGTGACAAGCCTGTTACTAAAAGTATATATATAATTGTAAGTATATAAATTTATACACATATACAGCCATGGACATAGAAATAGGATTATGATTTTTCATAAATCAAATGCGTCATTTTATTGGTTTTTTATTTAAAATTTGTTGGAAAAGCAAAATTCGTAATTATTTAAAAGAAATGACAAAATATTTTAGAGTTAAATCTTATGGATTGGACAAATAAATATCACTTCTATTTGGGATGGGAGTACCGAGCAAAATACTAAGTCAAGAATATCTGTTGAATCTCGGGCAGCTGGGCGGGAAATTGATATTTGCAAAAAAAAACATTATGCCTGGAGGCTATGGCGCAAACCCGTCGATACACATCAATGTAGATAACGAAGTTATTGAATGTGTAGATACCTTTAATTATCTTGGAAGTGTTATTATCGCATATTAATAAGGTAAAATCTGCATCGGCATTCTCAGGGTTATTTAAAAATCTCAGCAACAACTAAGTAGGTCACACACTTCGAAGGCCAAATATTAACATTGCTCGACAAGCGCTTCGTTGGAATCTACCTGCTAGAATGTGGAGAAGTAGAAGGTGATGCTCAGTTGTAAGCAGCAAACTATTCATGAAATGACGTATGCCGAACATCACGCAATAGAGTTCGATATAATAGGATGGTTCAGGCCCTATGTTCCACCGGGAGTCAAGGATAGCAGAATAAGAAGTTCTTGTAGATGCCAAAGAATAATAGACCATAGAGTTTCCAATACATAATATTAGCATTCTTTTAAAAATTACAGAATTAATATATATTTTTTTGGTAGTGTCCTATTTATTTGTACAGCCGGTAAATGTTACTTCTAAAGTTTCTTTAATTTTTTTTAAATAAATAGAAATTTTCTTTTCCAGCAAATATTGAATTAAATCCTTTAATAATAATAATAATATGAGGTTCAGTTTGGAAAATACAGATAATTCAAATCTGCCACATATATGTGCCCTATTTCTATGTCCATGGCTGTATTTTAAATACATATCTTCCAAATATACAAAAACTATAAACATAAGTTATACATTATATAAAACAAAATCTAAATAATAAACTATTAAAAAAAATTATACTACAAAAACAAAATTGTAATAAAAATCTATAAAAAAAAACTAAAGTAAAGTTTTAATTTTATACTTAAGTTTATAAAAAAAATCTACATAAGTGCTAGAGATGAATTGCTCACAATAGAATTAATATTTTGTTTAACACAGTTCTACAGAGGTGATAAGATTAATTAAAATTATTTCATTAATATTTAGTACTTGTTGCTACAAATGTGCGAATTATCATTATAATTAATTAGTTAATTAATCAAAAACATATAATAGATTTCAATACAATTTGAAATGTCTTTGGAAGTTGAAAAAGACATTCTTAATTCATTCTCATAAAGTTTTAAAAGCAAAATCAAATGGCCTAAAAATAATATATTTAAGATTATTAAATGTTATTTATAATTTAAAATTTGGTGTCTTGGGAGGTGGGCGAAAAAAACAAAAACTAAAGAAAAGCTAAAGAAAAATGTTGTCAAAAGCTGAAAATATAAAGGAAAAACTTAAAATGTTGATACATGTCCTTATACCATGTATTCAATAGTCAAACAAATTTAAACAAAATTCATTGAGTATTGCCACGACAATGGCAACACCTAAACAAGCAGCATCATTATGATAAAACTTAGAATATAAAAAACTAGCAGCTGAATTGGATTTAAAGACGTTAATTTGGCCGTTTAATTTTAGGAGGCATTAGTCGCGGCAGCTGATGTTGACGTCGCTTGGCGATAATAAATATTGGCACCCTTAATGGGTAAGGGATGAGCCTCAGTATTAAATACCCATTCATCCAAGGGTATCAGAGAATCATCCGAGAATAAAAGATACAAATACTAAAACAGAAAAAAATCATAAAATCATCATTTAAACCATTTTTTTAATAGAATTGTAACTTGAAAATAAAATTACCTTAAGTGTCTCCGCTAAGAAGAAACTTTGTTGTACATCATCTTTTTGTGGCACCTCTTGGTAGACATTCTTAATGCCTGAATAACCGTGAGGTGTACGACAATGCTGTTCGAGCGCTTGTACAGCATCCCAACCCCAATCACGATACTTTTGATCGTGTGTCAGACGCCAGAGCACAAAGTAAGATTCAACGGTTTCGGGTCTTAGAATATAGTATTTCTCATTGGATTTCAAGGCACGAGCCTCGGCGGCTTCGCTAAAGCTGCAAGGGAAAAATGTAATTAGAAATTATCTATAGAAAATAAAAAATGTATAGAAAAATTTTAAAATTATTCGCACTTAATTCCAGTCTATTACATTTTTTATTAAGATAATAGACAATTTATTTATAAAAGCCAACAAATTTTTGTGAGGACAACCAATTACTCGACGAGTTTCGATGGTTGGTAAGGCCATCATTGGTTTTCCCACAAACATTTTTTGGATTTTATCAATAAATTGGGATTTAGTGCGAATCATTTTTCTTTTGAATAATATTTACATTCCGACAATTTTGTTATTACTTGAGATAAATTTTATCTCAAAAAGATTAAAAGAACAAATTTTATTAAAAAAACCTAAACCTAAACCTACATTAAAAATTAAATTTTAGAGGAAAAATTATAAATCGTAAAAAAATTTTTACCAAAAAATTTTATCAATAATTTTTTATCAAAAACTTTTATCAAAAATTTTTATCAAAAAATTTTATCAAAAATTTTGACTAAAAAAATTTTATCAAAAAATTTTATGAAAAATTTTAATTTTTCGCAAAACAAAATAAATTAATTTTTCTATAGAGAAATTTATTTGTTAAGCATTTTTTTTTATTAAAAATATTTGTATAGAACAATTTTATAGAAAAAAATATTTTATAGAAAAATTGAATTTTGGAAAAACTTTATTTTGAAAAAACTATATAAACAATTTTTTTTTTATAAAAATTAAAAAAATAAAATTAAATATTAATATCGAAAAAAGTTTTCCGACTAAAATTTTTCTATGAAATAATTTAAATTGAAAATGATTCTAAGAAAAAATTTTGCGTCGAAAATATTTCTAAGAGAAAAAAATTTATATCGAAAATTTTTCTATGAAAAAATTTAAATTTAAAATTATTATTATTCTATGATAAAATTATGAAACGAAAAAATTTCTATAGAAAAAACTAATTATCGGATATTTGTATTATAGATAAATTTTTACATGAAAAATTTTACTATGAAAAAATTTTCTGTAGACAAATTTAAATTAAAAAATAGTTCTATAGAAAATTTCATTTCGATAAACTTTATTCATAAAATTTTCAATCGAAAAACTTTCAATAGAAAAAAAATTTCAATTGCCTTTTTTTGAAAAAATTTTCTATCCAAAAATTTTATGTCGAAAAATTTCTATTAAAAAAAAAAAATTGGATGAAAATTTTCAATTTTATCTTTATATTGAAAAATATATTTTACTATGAAAGAATTAAAATTTAAAATTAATCAATGAAAAAAAAAAATGCATCGAAAATATTCCTATGAGAAAAAACTAAATATCGAAAATTTGTCTATAATAAAAAATTAGATCTTATTTTATATCAAACATTTTTTTTTAAATAATTTAAATTAAAAATGATCATATAAAAAAATTTGCATCGAAAATATTTCTTAGAGAAAAAACTTAGTATCGAAAATTTGTATAGAAAAAAATTTAGGTATATCCATAATCCAAATTTTACATGAAAAAATTGTCTATAATAATATCAAAAAGTATTCTATAGAAAAATTTCATGTCGATAAAAAATATTTCAAAAAGTCTTTTATAAAAATTGTTTATCAAAAAATTATGTATGTGAAAAATTGTTTATCAAAAATTAAAAAAAAATCTTTATATCTACGAATATCTATGAAAGAATTGAAAATTATTCTATACAAAAATTTTGCATTGAAAATATTTCTATGAGAAAAAATTCAATATCGAAAATTTCTCTATTAAAAATTGTGTGTTCAAAATTTTCTTTAAAAAAACATATATACAAAATTTTTTTATGAAAAAGTTATTTGAAAATTTTGCTATCAAAAAATTTCATATCGAAAATATTTCTATCAAAAATCGTATCCATCAATTTTTGTGGATAAAAATGTAGCATAAAAATTTTTCTAAGGAAAAATTATATATCCAAAATGTTTCTATAAAAAAATAAACTTTGATAATTTTTTTTTTAATTATTGGAAAAATTTCCAAAAAAAAATTTTTACATAAAAAAAAATTTCTTGTTATCCAAAATTTTTGTAGATGAAAAAATTTTAGTGCGGAAAATTTTTGTATCAATAAATGTTCTATGAAAAAAATTGCGTGCAAAATTTGTCTGTAAAAAAATGCATATCTAAAATGTACAAAAAAATTTGAATCGAAAATGTTTCTATGAAATCATTTTACATCAAAAGTTTTATAACAAAAAATTTCTATGGAAACATTTATTATGAAAAAAAAAATTCGGAAACCACATTTTTCTCTTAATAGAAACTTACCGGAATGCTTCTGGTCCTAAATGTGTAGTGGAGCGTATATAACTTTCATGACAGGTATTTGTAATGCCCTTGCCGATATTCATGAATCTTTCAGTGTTTTCATTTTGTCTGGTATTGGCGCCCAAGGCAAATAAGCCACCTATAAAATAATATAAAACAAATTTAATAAAAAACATTTAAATACAAAGAAATCTCCATAATACTCACCCGAAAAACAAGCTAAATGATCCATTTTATGTTCTAAGCGATCGAATTTCAAGTCTGAGACATAAGTCAAACCATTTGGACTGGTGCGCACCATTTTTTCATCAATGGCTACCATGGCTTCATCGAACATTTGTCTGGCCTCTTCATCGGTTTGACCGGATTGAAGCCAGGCTTTAAGCAAATATTCATAGAAACTGTCGCCCAAAGCACCCAAGGACATGTGCACTAAAGGAGAAATTTAATATTTTAAGTATAAGAATATTTTCTTTAAATTATATTTTTTTTAACTTACTTTGACCCCATTTACCAGTTTTGGGATTCAAGAAATTGGGATATAAACCTTTAGGCTTCTCAATTTCCTTCAAAATCTGTCTAATCGTTTGTACCCTCTCCTTGTACAGTGGATTACCGGTGATATCACTTAAATAGCTAAACTCTAAATGTAAAGTACCGAATTCCGAGAGAATCGAACTAGCACCGGAAGCCCAACCGTAATTTTTACTTAAACCAGTTTTAGGATTTACCAAACCATAGGGTATACCGGTTGGTGTCTGGAAGGCAGGCAATAGTTTATCGGCAACATGTTGGGCTCTCTCCTTATAGAGATTATCACCCGTAAAGGCATACATTGTTAGGAGACCACCGATGAAACGTATATTCGTTTCGAATACCGATAGGTCGGCACTCACATTGTCGAGCGTGAATTTACGTTCAATCCAGTCACGACCCTCTTTGTATTCTTTCTCCAAACCCATCAGGTAGAGAGTGTCAAGGCCATCGATGATAGTGGCTCCCAAGTCCATGGAACCGAAAATACTAGAGCTGTGGGCTCGTTGCGATAGAGGGCGCAGTTCGTTTTTGCCCCACGCATAGAGTTTGTAATTTTGCCAGGCATGTTGCATCATCTGGAAGAAGAGAAGAGGGGGGAGTAATTAGAAAAAAATCTTTAATATTAGAATAAAGAAGTGGTAGAAATATGGATAAAAATATCGTCACCCATGGGAATCGTGTTCCCAAAAACTTTTTTTAATACTGTAAAACATATAAGAAAACAGTTTTGGGAAAACGATTTCCATGGGAGATGATATTCGCTATAGGGTTGATTATGTAAGAAGGGGCTTTTAGAAATTGTTACGTTAAGGGGGTAATAAAAACGGATAAAAAGGGGAAAACTCGAAAACGTTATATCTCCTAAAGTAATAGGTATAGAAACAAAATTTAAATTACGTTTTGAACAGCTATGAAAATTAGGGGACAGGTGTTTGGTACTTTTTTGAAACTATGCTCGATAGTGGGCAACAAAGGGTGAAAATAATTTTTTTGTGTACTTTTTTAAACCACTATTATCTTTAAAACCGAAGAATAAAGAAAGGAACTTTGTACTGCAATTAATAGTTGTGAAAATATTGAACACGTATTTGGTACTTTTTTGATTTCGGATGGCAAAATTGGTAAAAAAAGGATAAAATTATAACTTAAGATCTCATAAAGTAATATGAATAGAAAAAACTGCGTTTTAATAAAATGTACCGGATATAATTGGTACTAAAGAAGTACCAAACATGTATATGGAACTTTTTTTGAAATTTGGTTATAAAAAAGGGGAAAAATTGGTAACGTTATAACTTTTAAAGTAATAGGTATGGAAACAAAATTTAAATTGCGTTTTGATCGGCTGAAAAAAATCAGAAGACGAGTAATTGGTACTTTTTGGAAAAAAGGCCGAGAAGAACCAATAATGTGTGAAAAATATTTTCGGTACTTTCTCAACTTTTGAATAAATGAACTTAGAAACAAAATGTGTATCGCAAGTAAATACTTTAGAAAATAAAATATGTAAAATATGCCTCGAAATGCTTATTACAAAACTTCGATCAAGGCTCTGTCAACCAGGTACTGGGGGTTCAATAGGTTATGCATTTTAAACGGTCGAAGAAATTAACAATTTTGAACAAATTGGGGGAAATAGAAAAAATATAAAATTTTTACAAAATGACATTATTGTTTGTGTACCAATCAAATGCCTTTCTTCAATTAATCGGATCAGAAATATGTAGGCACTTCAAAAACAACAAAAGTAGGCACTCCGTTATATAAATTTCAGTGTTTTCCAAATAAATGATTGGCTTCTACTGACACAACTGCAAATTTCTTACCAAATCAGGTCAGAAATATGTAGGCGCTTCCTGCAGTCTCAGTGCCGTTAAAAACCGGCAATCCGTTATAAACATTTTTGTTTCTCAAACAAATAATTGGCTTCTTTTGCCGCATCTGCAAACGACATTACTGTATGAATGTCACTCAAGTGTCTTCCTTCAATAGATGCATAATGCCAAATCGGGTAAGAAATATGTAGGCACTCTGAGCGGTCTCAAAAACAGCAAAAGTGGGAACTCCGTTATATAAATTTCAGTGTTTGTCAAACAAACGCTTGACTTCTTTTAACTCAACTGCAAATTTCTTGCCAAACGAGATATTTCTCGGGGGATTTTTTTCGCTTATATAAATAAGTTTTGCCAGAAATTGTTAATGCATATTTTTTTGAAACACTCTTTATTTGTAAAATTTATTTTATAAATCCATCATCTTTGAATTTCAAACAAAGTCTCAAGTTCTTCGAATACTCAATTTACATAATTACCCTTCAACTTTGCTGGCACATGTTTTAATCAATAAATTGCAAATTAATTTCTATAAATTAGTTAAACATTAATTTTTCATGGTCCTTACCCCCTTCCACCCATCTTAATTTATTTGAAAAGGCTGCGACTGATGCTGCTGCTTTAGCTGGAAATGTCCAACTTTTTCCATTAATAAACAATTAGTGTGAGTGCGTGAGTTTTTATGTCTTGAGTATTAATAAAAATTAATTGCCTTTAAATGGCAAAGAATCTCGGAGTGTGTTATCTATCCAAATACACTCGATTACAAATGTCTCACATACATAAATACACCCCATATGGAGGTGGCATCACTATATGTTCAAATACCCTTGACATTTTCTAGGGAGAGTAAAATAGATTAAGATAAAGTGTCCTCTGACAGATGACGGCAAATTGTTGTGAGAGTTTTTGTCATTGTTTTTGTTGCTGCTACTGCTGCTGTGAAGATGATACTACACAAAATCCATTACGTTGTTTTAATTACGCAGTCACGTAAATAAATACGCATTGAAATACGAATAATCAAGAACAAAAAAAGAAGAAACAAAAACGATAATATTGTTCCAGCAACGGACATGAAAAGACTACAATAGTTGCTGGTATACGAGGGCTGGAAATGTTGAGATTTTGAATTTTAAAGAAATGCCCAAGTTTAGTAATTTAGTTATATTTACGAAATTTCTTCAAATTTTAAAGATTTTGGTAAACATTTCAAATTTTTTTGAAAACCTTACGAAATTTTCCAAGTTTAGAATTTTTAAGTAATGAAAGCTTTAATCTTGATTAACCATAACTGCTTCCAATTTCCGTCACTACATCCCTCGTAGTAAATATATCATGGAATTAAATCAACCATCCATCCATTCATTCATTGTACAATATCTGTGTAAAAATGTGTGCGAAATTAAAAAAAATCATTCAAAAAGGCGCCCAAAAGTCAAACACATCTGGCGTTTTTTTTTTTTTTGAATAATGTCTTGAAATGGCGAATTTTAACTCGTTATGATTCGTTAAACTTTCTGATAAAGGCTGTCATTCATACTACAAATATGGCCACATAAAAGATGATTTGATGTTTTTTTGGGAATACACCCAGAAAAACTTTTCATTACCAAATAATGAGTTAAACAGCTAAACTATTGAACACGAACTACTTACTCATTCACTGTTTAAGTCATTACATTAACATGGGGATGTCATTGCAGGCAAGTACTTACCAATTGCAGAAAAGTAATGACTTGGGTAAGTAATTGGAAAACAACAACAAAAACTTTTTTGTTGTTGTATTTAAAAAAATATATATTTTGAAACGAAATACAAAATTTTTTTTTATGACCCCATGGGGGCTCGAACCCAGACCCTCCGACTGCTAGGCAGAGACTCTTCCACTGAGCTAATTCATATGTTGAAAACTTGGCAGCTTATAATTAATATATACAATATTTATTTTTGTTTTTCCCTCTTTTTTTGCTTTAATAATTTTTGGAAAAATATTTTTATACGATTTTTTGTAAATGTTTAATGCATTTAAAAAACAATAAAGAAGTTTTTTTTCAATTATTTTTAAACTTAAACAATTTAAATCTTCTTTTTTGTATAAGTTTTTACATAAGATTGACTCTTACTTACTTAAATGGCCTATAGTTACAACCTGTTAAGGTCAAAGTCCGAGCATATTTTAGAATTCCATGGATTTCGATCTTGTGCAAATATTCTACAATTTTATAGGCCAAGCTTTGAAAAATGTTCCTCTACTTGGTCTTTCTAGGTGGTGGGACATTTTAATTCTAATTTTATCCTCTTCATAGCATTTTTTTTTTTCAAGAGAGGGTTACTAGCCCGTAATCCTAACCCATGTACATGTTATCTTACTATATTAATGGGTGTTAAACTAGCTCCCCTGGTGATACCACGAGGAGGTCTGTGTCCACAGTTGAGATGAAGGATGACCCAGATAAGTTGGGCTTACCAAGTTAAGACCAATTAGAATCGCGTTTGCTATCCAACATCCCCTACATAACATTAACTCATGATGATATTTTTTCATTACGTGAGTTAGTTTTCCAAATTTTTTTTTGGAGAAGGTAATATTAAAGTTCTTAAAATTCAAAAATCATTTATAAAAACTCTTTTAATAAAAAAAACTAAAAAAAATTGTTGCCCTTGGTGGGATTTGAACCGCGGCCATTCAGTTTAAATTACCATCTTAATTACAAATAAGTACTTCTGTAATAACTTATTATTTATTCGAAGGGTATGTTGTAGTCATTACAAGGTATAAGAGTCTAATGGATATCAAACAAACATTTGTAAATATTAGACTTGTAAAAAAGAGCTATACTTGGTAAAGACCGGCTATTCGATTCTCTTCTATATTTGATCCTAGTTAAAATATGGACCAGTGACAACTTTATTGCCATTGGAGTACCTATATTTCTACAAAACGGTCTTCCAAAACGTTCTTCGGAACTTTGAAAGTTGATGACGTCTATCTATTATTGAAGTTGTTTTTTATTTAGATGATTAGTTAATTCATTATATTCAAGTTTGTGTTATCGAAATGGATGTTTTGTTCGACCCAGTACCACCACTTTCACCACTTTTGTCATCGATCAAACTCAGCCCTTTATATACGCCGCGGCGGTCATGGAATATTTAATGTTACATTCAAGTCTTTCTATTAAATAAAAAAGTTCGAAGTGTGCAGATGGATGACGACCATTTCAGCTTCACTTAGGTCCTAAGAATTGGTCCCGTTGTGTTACCTGCAAGGCATAGAAAAGAGGTAACAAAGCTATCGTAAGTTGACCAAGTTAGCTAGAGAGACCGAACAACTAGTTTCTGTAATCCAGTTGGTCTGCTCGGACCTATACAAATGCTTATGGCAAATCCTTAATGCATAGTTGCCGAATCGCATAGGTAATAGCGGTGAATAGGTCACACGCTACGAAGGCCAAATACCAACATTGCTAGACAAGTGCTTCGTTGGAATCCACCGGGAAGTGGCCGTCATCTTGGTGCTTCTGATAGAACGTGGAGAAGTGCAATTGGTAGGGATTTGTAAGCAGCAAACTATTCATGAAATGAGGCCCTATGCTCCACTGGGAGTTAAGAACAATAGAAGAATGTCATCTTGACTTAGGAGATCACCAGTTTTTTTTTTTTATTTTTTTAGGACCAGCACTCAGGGGATGACCCCTACTTATGCAATGCATTGTGTTGGAACTAGGAAAATAGGTTGTGGGAGGGGGATAGGTGGAGTAGTGTTTGTGGACATTTGATTTGAACTTTCCTATATTGCAACTGACTGGGAAAACTTCTGCGGGAAGCAAATTCCAGATACGTACTGTGCGGTTAAAGTACGAATTTTCTCTGTAGTGTGTTGTTCTGTCTACCGGCCAATCTACTACGAAGGGATGAGCTCTAACAGAAAGACGGGTATTGCGTAAGGACGTTCGAGTATCGTGAACGAGTTCCCTGATTTCGTGAGAGCACATTCCAAAGTAGTAACGATAGAACAGTGTAACGCAACCCACATTGCGACGCAGAGCTCTGGGAACTTAAAATAAATTTTAAGCACCCAGAGGGGTGAAAAAGATTCCTTCTTCGATTTAAACCTATCTGCGAAGTTCCTGAGATGTCCACAGCAAAGCATCGGAAGTAGTCAATATTGTTCGGGCTAGTGATTAGTTTAGCAGAGAATCTTAACAAAAGAGCCTCGCTGATTTGCCTAACATAGAGCAGGCATCCACACAAGAGAGCCATATATGAGTATAGGTTTGACAACTAGCTCGAAGAGCCAGGTAGCATTGGCAGGGAAAAGACCCCATGGTTTGCTTAAGACCCATATACTCGAGTAGAGTACAATAGCTGTATTGGAAACCCTGAATTAGGTATTTTAGATTTAAGATAATTTAGGGTCCAAAATGACCCCCAGGTATTTGGCGTTGTCAGTGAGCATGACTTTAACCCCGTCTTGCATCGGGAGTGCGAACTTTGGTAAGTTGTATTTCCTGGAGAATAGTGCAAGTCCTAATCCATTGGAAACGCTTCAGCTAGCAGCTGATCTGAGGATTTTAACAAAAGAGCCTAGGTGATTTGCCTAACATAGTGCAGGCCACCAGACAAGAGCTTGATACCGATTAAGGCTCCAATGCAACTTAGAGTCCAGAATGATCCCCAAGTATTTGGTGTGATCAGTGAACATGAGTTTAACTCTGTCTAGCTTCAAGAGAGTGAAATTTGAAGAAAAGTACAAGTTCCAATCCACTGGAAACGCTATAGCTAGTAAGTGTGGCAAGAGCAACTTCAAGAAGCTGTGACGTCATCCGTTTAAGAAATCGTTATGAAGCGCAAGGAGTCAAGTTCCCTGAGTTTATTAATAGCATGATTGAAAAAATAGAGTACGAGCGTTTTGAAAGATTTTGACTGGATTCAATTGGTACAATCCATGTGACAACATGTAACAGAGATCCTGTTAAAGGCTAATGCTTTCAATACAGTCAGTCAGTTTATTGGTATTCGGTGTGAGATGATGGATATATGTCTCATCGATTACACTGCTATAAAAATTGGCTCTAGTCTTCGAGATATATTTTTTTTCGAAAAAGAGGTTTTACACGACAAATATTAATATAAATGAAAAACAGTCCGCCCTATTTAATACGCAAAAAATTTAAAATTCGGCGACAGTATTGTCTTTAAGTTGTACTAACAACATGTTTTATCTACCCGGCAGTTACAGAGATATTCTATAATTTAAGTCATAAAATATATAATATAAAAGTTTTCGAGCTATAGCGTTATTTAAAAAAATGGACTAGGTTTGCGCAATAAATATTCGCGTAGCTCGAAAACTGTTTATTTTCTTGAACTTAGTAAAAAGAATTGAAATTCGACAACAAAATTATCTTTCAGAAACTCTATTACTTGTTAATCGTTTTAGAAAAAAATTTTTATTTGCAAAAAAAAAAAAAATATTGATGAAAATGGAAATTTTTGTGATTTTATTATAAATTGTATATCGCTGGCTTAACATGCAAAGGCACTAAGTCCACTTTTCTAAAAGTTTTCATTTTGATGTAGAAATGAACAATAAGTAAAAATACATACATTACAATAATAAAATTGCAGTATCTCGTTTTTGTGTTGTTGTTTTGTGGTGATGAGCAAAAGCGCTAAGTCCAATTTTTTATAAGAAAAATATGTAAGTCCCTATTAAAAGTATACATTTCAAAAAAAAAAAAATAATAAAAATTGTTATACAAAAAATTTGATTGTTTTTTGAATCCCCTGAAAATTTTTCAAATATAGACTTAGTGTCTTTGTATGTTAAGCCAGCGATATGATATAGCCTATTTGGTTTAAAACATATCCAGCTATAAAATAATACGAAAAGAAATAACTTTTGTTGATTCTTCTTTTTTTATGATTTTTTTCGGTACAAATTCTATATCTCTAAAACGAATAATCGAATAAAGAAAGGTGTAAGAACGACTTAGAGATACAATTGATTTTTCTGGTGCAGAGTCCGAATAATGTTTATTCAGCCAAGTCTTGGCTTTATATTAAACAAAAGTTGCTTTCCTCAAAATGATACATCTTTCAAACTGGCTGCTATAAGAATCATATAGATTTTAACTCATAGTGGCGCCATCTTTGTGTTAGCCCACATTTTAGTATTTCTCTTCGTTAATATTAGATCATATTTGACCCCAGTAGTGCAGGGTAACATACGGACGGTCATGTAGTGGGTCATAAAGCTTTACTGTAAATATATTAAATACGAGGGCGGTTCGGAAACTTCTTAGCCTACCAATGAAAGAGAATAGTTAGTTTTTCAAAACTATTTTTATTTTTCAATATAGTCTCCTGAAACTTCAATACACTTAGTCCAACGCTTTTCTAGCAATTCTATCGCTTGATTAAAATAGTTTTCCTCAAGGTCTTCAAAATAGTGGTTTACAGCTGTAATTGCATCTTCATTTGAGGTAAAACGCTTGCCAGCAAGGAATTTTTTTTAGATTTGGGAACAGGTAAAAGTCACTGGGAGCTAAATCAGGAGAATAAGGTGGGTGGTCAAGCAACTCGTACTTTAATTCGTTGATTGTAGCCATCGTTAAAACACTCTTATGTGCTGGTGCGTTATCTTGGTGAAAAATTATTTTTTTGTGTTGTAAGCCAGGCGCGTTTTTCTCGAATTTGTACATTTAATTGATCCAAAAGGTTGCAATAGTACTCTGAATTTAAACCCTGAATTTAAACCCTTTTGCAGATAGTCAATCAATAAAATACCTTTGAAGTCCCAAAAAACCGTTGCCATAACCTTACCAGCTGATTGAATTGCTTTTGCCTTCTTTGGGGCACTTCCTCCAGCTTCAGTCCATTGTTTTGTCTCTGGAGTATAGTGGTGGATAGGGTTTGCAGTTCGGTTTTAATCGAAACCGAAACCTCGGGTTTTTATGCCTCAAAACTGAAACCGAAAACCGTAGAAAAAACCGCGGTTTTAGCTATTTATTTTTCAAAATTGTTTGTTGGTATTATTCAGAAATAACATTAGCTTATCATAAATTTGCACGTAATTTGTCTATTTAATGAAGCAGAAGAATGAAGCAAGCAAAAGGTGTTTACAATGAACGAATGGATGTGAACGTATGTGAACGTAAATATTCACGATTCTCATGGTAAATTTTATAACATGGGCCGTATTTTAGGAACGTGTAATTTTAAGCAAACGCAAGGAACCATTAGACAAAGGCTAATGGAGTTTGATATTTTACTTAATACAGCATGTACTATAGATGGAGCAGCAGCCAATATCAAATTTGTATCTGAAAATCCATTTTAAAGACGGCGACGATGAAATTTTGACTCATTTAAAACCGATTGCCCATATTCATTTGAACCTAGAGGCTTTAAGAAAAACTGTTCGATATTTAAAAAATTCGTCAGTTCGTTATAATATTTTACAAACAAGCGTTAAAAAGCATCATAATCGTGAATTAAATTTACTCTTAGATTTCTGCTTCTAAAACAAAGTATCCATGAAAGTTTAGAAGTGCTGTCGACCTTAGATTTGCTTCATTCTATCGACTTTGAAATTGTAAATTCTTGAAAATATTTGCTATTTGTTAAAATTACTATTGAAGCAATTTGTCGCTCGGATGCAAAAATTATTCACGCTAAAGGGGCTCTGCAGTTTCTCCAAAAGAAACAAGACTTATTTAAGAAATCCCTCATATTTAAAAAACCTGAATTATTTTCCTGAATTTTAGTATTAAATTATAATATGTTTTAATGAAGTTATGTAAATTTTCCTACAAATTTAAACTGAAATAGTTTTATTTAAAAAACCGAAACCGGCCGGTTTTGGGTGTTTTAAAAACGAAACCGCGGTTTCTCATTTTCACGTTTTTTTGCAAACCCTAGTGGTGGATCATCAGCAGTTATGAAACGACGCTTAAAATCCATTTTATATCGCTTAAAATGATCTAAATAAGCTTGAGAAATGTTCATTCTTATGCGTTTTTGGTCGACTGTTAGCAAATGCGGCACCCATCTTGCAGAAAGCTTTCTCATCTGTTGCTCTTCATGCAAAATGAAATGGACTCGATCACCCAATTTTTTACTGTTGCATATGAAGGAGCACTTTCACCTAACACTTTCACCATATCATTTTGAATTTCTTGTCCCGATAAACCTTTTTTATGTAAATATTTAATGACACCACGTATTTCTAATTTTTCCATTGTAAAAAAATAGTGGATGCGTCTTTTGTGAACACCTGTTTCTATATGAAGGGGTTACCAGATCGAAACAAAATTTAACATGTGTTTATATCAGAGATTGAAGTTTTCAAAACACTTAACTTTTTTTTGTTTGTAGCACGCTTTTTGTGCTAGGCTAAGGAGTTTCCGAACCGCCCTCGTATGTAAAAAGACTTACATATCTGAAATACTCTTACCCACAATCCCATTAAGAAATCTAATTGTTGTGATCAAATATCCTCTTTATAATATATAATGAAAAATAAACATTAACATAATCTATTTAAAACCTATCAATGGTAAATGGTAAATGTTTATTGCAATATATTTAAATACTGATTTTCTAATACATTGGTCTACTCTAATACCAATTTAATTTACTATTTAAGCACGAACACTTACATACTCGTACAAAGAAAATTCAATTCCTTTTGCAGCATAAAACTCCTGTAAGTATGCTTTCAAATAAATTTTATTTCCGATTCATTTAATTATTCATTTAAGCTTTTAAAACCCTTTTTTATTGTTTTTAATCCCTAGACTTTGCTGGTATTGCCCATGAGAGCTTCATGGGTAACCTTTATCATTTTACATTTTAAACAGTTTTCGAAATTCTACTTTGGTTTGACTTTAACCCATTTTCTTCGTTTGTTTTTATGGCAAATTTAAGCTTCAGACAACATATGAAAAGGCAAAAGAATTTACTTGCTATGAGTATACGTATGGAAAGACAAATGTATGCAAGTAAATACATACGAGTATGAAGGTCAGTGATAGCATAGCAAAGCACCAAAGCAATTGTCGTAAATTGTCTATGTCTTCTGACTTGGTTGGCTGGGCTATTTTTCAGGCTTTGCTATGTCTTTTATACATTTGACACTCATGACCATTGTCATTATCATGACTGCCGATGACATACAACGTTACACCAATGACAATGTCTTCCGTTTAGTCATGGTCTAGCAGTCGCAGAGACAGCTAGAACAGCAACACTATCTGCTGACTGTCTAAGTATACTAATTTTATTTAAACTTTAGTTTTTGTTTGGTTCATTCATTTTCTATTTCTGTCTATCATTTTCAATTTGTTGGTTTTGGAGCAAATGATGTTTGTTGGCTGATTGTTTTGTTGTTCGTCTTTGGAACAGTATTGGCTTTGAGCCACTGACCATAGCCCAGTTTAGAATTTGTTTTATTTATATTTATGGGAGGTTGTCCAGGGCAAAATATTCAAATCGTAAAATTATTCAAATATTATTTTATTGTTTTATTATGCATTATTTAAAAAAGACATATTGTCATAGTAAAGTAATAAAAGAGTGTTCCAACAAATATAAAAAAAAAATTGAATACAGGCAACTCCCGGTATAACGAACGATATAATGTCAGGCTCATTCGTAATATAGAAATATTCGTTATATCGCAAAGTTTTTATACTCTACACCACCATAGATATATTGGTCTGACACCACCTACTAATCTACTCATAATCAATAACTGAGTCGATTTAACGATGTCAGTTCGTTCGACTGCTGTTCAGGCTTGTCATCCATGTAATCTTCTTATTAAAGTCCCATTTTCAAGGATAATTTCATGAAAGTTAGTACAGACATCTTTTTTATAGTTAGACTAACAATACTGAAATCGGTTCTTTATTTCAGGAACCTTTCATAGGTCTGGCTTCTCGAAATTTAGATTTTGCCCTCAAATTTTATTATATTTATACAAAATTAAGAGGAAATATTTCTTTAAGATTTAAAAATCACTGTACAAAATTTTCGTTGGAATCGGTCAAAATCTTACGAAAACGACAATTTGATTCTTTTTTTTTTGCACAGTTTACATATTTTTTACTTGTTTTTTTACTGTCTTTTTAGTGGGTTTTCAAATACACATTAATAAAATGTTTAAATTCATGGAAATTTTACATAACTTTTTTTATTATTCGTTATATCGCGTATTAAATTTGCTTAATATTCGCTATATAAGGTATTCAATGGAAAAAATAATAGCGTTCGTTATATCCAATTTTCGTTAAATCGGGATTCGTTATACCCGGCTTTGCCTGTATTACTTTTTATCCCTTAAGGTATGCAAATTAAATTTTTTGTAAACTTTTGGAAATTAAAGTAAATTTCAAAATGACAATAGCTCTGGGGTAAAATTTAATGTTTATATTTCAAAAGTTTTTTTTTTAATATTTATATAAAATATTTTTAAAACTTTAAATGTTAAAATAATTAAACTTTATCTCTACTATTTATGCCTGGAGCAGAAACTTGATTTTTAATTATATTCTGTCATAAGTATGCTATAATTTTATATGTCATTATAAAACATAAACTTGATGTTTAATTTTGTTCTCTTAAAAGTATGCTATAATTTTATATGCCCTAATGTATGCTTTTATTTTAGTTTAGTTTGTTTTTAGTACATTTTATTGTTATACAAAAGTTGTCTCTGATTTTAATTAACTGATATAAGAATAATTGTAAATGGTAATAATTTTAGTAAGCAAAACTTTTTAGTAATAGCAGGAATTAATACTAATTATATGTCTAGATCATTTACGATTATATGTATATAAAACTTTATTAGAACAAAAGAGTAAACAGTAGTGACTAAACTTAATTAACTTTTTTTAATAGAAGAGTTTTCAATTAAAGTAAAACTTGTAATCAGGGCTGCCAGACATTTTTCTTAAAAAATCAGCACATTTTTCAAAAAAAAAAAAAAAATCGGCATTATCGGCAGTAAAATTTCAGAAATCGGAAACAATGGGAATAGTCAGAAATATATCACAAACATAACCGAATATTAAAAAAATGTTCATTGAAAATTTTTCTTTAGCACAAACTTTTATTGAAAATTTTCCTATAGAAGAAATTTCATATTAAAAAATTTTCTATAAAAGAAATTTCATATTGAAAATTTTTCTAAAAGAAAAAACTCATACTGAAAATTTCTCTATACAAAAAATTTTATATTAAAAATTCTTCTATTTAAAAATGTTTATGGAAAATTTTTCTATAAAAAACAACTTTGCTTAAGATCAAAAGCACAGTATACAATTTAATTTATTTTAATTAATTTTCAGTGTCGCCACCTGTCGGAATTGGTCATAATAACTTAGAAACCACAGTCGGCTCATAAGCAACAACATTGCTAAAGATCATAACATGATCAAATGCACTGTTTACAATTTAATTCATTTTAAATAATTTTCAGTGGCGCCAGATATCGGAAAATGGTCATAACAAATAATAAACCTTCGCTAGCTCATTCGCAACAACTTTGCTTAAGATCATAACATAATCAAATACACAGTTTATGATTTAATTAATTTAAAGTAATTTATAGTGGCGCTACCTATCGGAAACTGGACACACCTACTTAGAAACTTTCGTCGGCTCATGCGCAACAACTTTGTTAATGATCATAACATGATCGAATACACAGTTTACGATTTAATTAATTTAAAGTAATTTATAGTGGCGCCACCTATCGGAAACTGGACACACCTACTTAGAAACTTTCGTCGGCTCATGCGCAACAACTTTGCTAAAGATCATAACATGATCAAATATACAGTTTACGAGATAATTTATTTTAAGTAATTTTTAATGGCGCCACCTGTCCGAAACTGGTCATACCAACTTAGAAACCTTTGTCGGCTCATGCGCAACAACTTTGCTAAAGATCATAATATGATTTACTATTCTATAAGGGACATACAAACAATATATGAAAACTATATTATACAATATGTAAATATAAAAAATTTCCATAGATTTTATAAACTTATATAAAAATTTCTATAGATTTTAAAAACTTGTATAAAAATTTCCATAGATTTTATAAATTTACCCAGAAAAACTTTTCATTACCAAATAATGAGTTAAACAGCTAAACTATTGAACACGAACTACTTACTCATTCACTGTTTAAGTCATTACATTAACATGGGGATGTCATTGGAGGCAAGTACTTCCCAATTGCAGAAAAGTAATGAATTGGGAAAGCAATTGGAAAACAACAACAACAACTTTTTTTGTTGTTGTTTTATTAAAAAAAAACATATTTTTAAACGAAATACAATTTTTTTTTGTGTGCCCCAATGGGGGCTCGAACCCAGACCCCTACGACTTCTAGGCGGAGACTCTTCCACTGAGCTACTTCATATGTTGAAAACTTAGCAGCTTATAATTAACATATACAATTTTTACTTTTAGATCCAAAATCATGTGAAAATAACTTTGTTTTCCCTGATTTTTTGCTTTGTTGTAATTTTTGGAAAAATATTTCTATTGATTTCTTGTAAACGTTTAATATTAGTAAACAATAAAGAAGTTTTTTTTAATTATTTTAAAACTTAAACAATTTAAATCTTCCTTTTTGTATAAGTTTTTATATAACATTGACTCTTATTTACTTTAATGGCCTATAGTTACAACCTGATAAGGTCAAAGTTCGAGCATATTTTACAATTTTGTAGGCCAAGCTTTGAAAAATGTTCCTCTTCTTGGTCTTTCCATTGAAGTTTCAGACGTCTCCTTCTAAGATTAGTTGGTGGGACATATTTATTCTAATTTTATCCTCTTTATAGTAGTTGTTTTTTCCAAGAGTGGGTTACTAGCCCGTCGTCCTAACCCATTTTTATCGATCTTATGGAACAACTCTCGGTACATGTTAGCTCACAACATTAAGGGGTGTTAAAAAAAAAAAATAAAAAAAAATAAAATATACTAATTAATTTTTTATAATAATAGAAAAAATGTGGTAAAAGAAGAACCGCTCGACCGATTTTGAGCAAGCTTCACATAAACCATCTACTAAACAGTCCGAACAAAGCTTAAACGTTTTGTTCGGATAGGTAAGCCTGTTCTTGACTCATAAAATTACAGCGAAAAGTGGCATTAATTTTTACATATTAACAAGTAGATATATATAGAAAGTTTTTCTGTACAAAAAATGTATGTGGAAAATGTTTCTATACAAAAAATTTTATGTGTAAAATTTTTCTATTAAAAAAATTAAAAGGGAGTTTTCGATCAAAAAAAGTTTAAATAGAAAATTTCACTATAGAAAAAAATTTAAATATAAAATTTTTCTATAGAAAAAAATTTATATTGAAAATTTTTTTCGGCGGAAACAATATTCAATTAAAAATTTTTCGATAGAAAAAAATTTATATTGAAAATGTTTTTGTAGATAGAATTTTATATAGGTCAATTTTTCATTTAAAATTTTGTTTTCGTTTCTAAATTTTTACTCAGTAAATTCCAATGCATCGGAATTATTGAAAACTTATATCGTTTTTAATCTCTGATTTGTTATTTGTATGCATGTT
Organism: Stomorhina lunata; assembly: GCA_933228675.1. Lineage (NCBI taxonomy): Eukaryota > Metazoa > Arthropoda > Insecta > Diptera > Rhiniidae > Stomorhina > Stomorhina lunata. The sequence goes on from OW121743.1 coordinate 71,656,212, forward strand.
AAAAAAAAAAACTGTTATATACTTTGAAGTTAGGTTGGTTTTCGATTTTATCTTAAAAATCGCCAATTTTCTAACCAAAATCTGCATATCGGCAATTTACTATTTTTCAGGTCAAAAATCGCCAAAGTGCCGATAAATCGGCAAATCTGGCAGGTCTGCTTGGAATTGTAACTGCTTGAGCGTTTTTTTGCGATCGAATCATAACATTTGATATGAAACTTAATCTAAGGGAGTTTTGAAAAAATCGTGCAGCATACTTTTAGGAGATTCCTTAATAAAGTTTGTATGACTCAATGCTAGACTTTAGGTTCATGCACCTAATGATGACAATAACTAAGATTTTAATCCCACAACAATCATAGTTTTAATTTGAAATTCTACTATTTATGATCATGACATTACTTAATGGCTCAATAAAGCATTGCAACTCAACTTAAATTGAGTTGCCAACTGCCAAAATGACATTACCAAAGGCAACTGTTCATTATTTTAATCTTCACTGTAAACTCATTACCAGTCCGACCCGAAGCCAAAACATCTTAATAGTAAAAATAGGAGGACCACAAGAGCAACAACAAAAACATTTGTAGTGACAACTTAAATAAATGTTGACAATTCAAGTACAAATGAATATTAATAATCAGAATAATAATAACAATAATAAATAATGCAAACACCAACAATAAGACAACAACAAAAAATACAAAAGAATATAAAGGAAAATCGTTTAAGAAAACAAAAAAAAAAAACAAAAAACAATAACAAAAATATTTGTTAAAAACAAAAGACAAGTAAGTACCTATTCATTAAAGATTTAATAAAGATAGAAAAAAAAAAAAAATGAATAGAAAACAAAAAGAAAAATAAAAGAAAATTGTATCAAAACAAGAAAATGACGTTTTATAAATTGAATAATTAAGGAAAACTATTAAGAACAAAAATATGGAAAGGAAATACTTGTGAAACTGAGTTTAAAATAATTGAAATTTTAAAAAATTTTTTTGGAGACGGTCAATGGAGACATCTATCTCAATATTTTTTTGTGTTCGCTCTTTATGGTTTTGAAGTGGAAGATGTTAGGCAAGTTTCGCCAGTCATTTTCCAATAAACAATTGCAAAATTTACGTAAGTTTTCTGGTAATTTTCGGATACTATTTCGGTTCTTTTATTATACAAATTACCGATGTGGGGCCAAATTATTATTTTAGAAATTTCAAAACATTTGTATAGCATACTTTAAGGATCATCAAAATTATTTAAAAGATGCACAGTTTGCTTTATTTTTTTGAAGTTAATTGCCAAAAGATGAACAATAGTAAAAGAGTTGAAGAATTGAACTATATGTTTTTTTAAAAACGAATCAAAATGGATAATAAAATTTCAATAAACTTTTTCCATCGAAGTAACTTTCAACATCCCTAAAGTATACTTCACAATATTCGCTTAAAAGTCTGAGTTTTCGATCGATATCGAATGCGGTAATTTGGCCCCTGTTTATGAAAGGGCCTACCAGCGAGATAAAATCATAAAACGATTTCGTATTATTTTACAAAAACAACGTCGCACAAATAAGAATCTTATGTAGCGTTGTTGATGAACTGTATGTCGATTTGAAATCACGTCATCTTAGCACTCTTTTTTTTAATGTTTTCGTTTAATAAACTAATTAAAATTTACAATGAAATGCAAAAGGGCGTAACTAACACAAAAATTGCAATTAAGTTTTTGATTGATTATGACACAGCAACCCAAAATACATCTAGCTAAAATTTGTTTATGTGTACGATCAAAAAAGCGATTTTCTTGGAGGATATACGAGTACTACGTGCCTGATTTCATTAGAACACATTCCATTGTAATATCGATAGAACAGTGGAACACAACTCACATTGCGACGATGCTCTAGTGAGTGAATAGAGACTCTATTGTAGTAAAGTGGTTATATAATTATGATTCAAAATATTACCCATCGCTGCCCACTACTTAAATCTTTCGGGCAGCGTATGCATCCCGCGTTGAAAAAACTCATCATTTTTTGAAGCTATCCATGAATCGATACAATTTGTTGCTTCTTTATAAGACCGGTAGTGCCAGGCCTTTGATCGAAACAAGTAATTGTCCGATTGAGCGACGTTTAGAGAATATATCGGGTGGGGTAGGATTTCCCATTTCAACGTTTCCAAGTAGATGTTGACCATTTTGACCACATGCTGTAAAATTACTTAATCATGTCTCACGTTTTATTCCTCACATTTTATTTAATGGTCCACTCAAACGTATTAATCGTCTGTGATTGTTTTATTCGGGTTTTGCAACTTATAATACACAACGCCGAACTGGTCCTACCTTCTCTATTCAAGCTGGTGCCAAATCGCAGCATTCGATATCTATCGAAATGTAAGATATTTCAAAAACATTTGTGTAGCATACTTTTAGGATAATCGAATGTATAATATAAGGTTCACTACATTGTATCTTATTTGTCAAAATTTTAATAATAGTAAAATAATTTCGTTTAAAATAAATGTTTTGACAAACAAAAACGAATATCAAATATCAAATCAAATTTTAATAAACTTTTTGCAAAATATTTTTTTTAAACCCCTAAGGTATGCTACACAATATGTTTGTTCCTGTGCTTTAATGAAACTACCCAAAACAGTTCGAAGTTGTCAGAAATTACTCAAAAAACAACAATTTGTATTGGAAATTTTGTACGGGAACACTTTTGAGTAAATTTGGGTTGTTTCGTTAAAGTAAAGGCACACATTGAGATGGGTTTAGACTTGGGTATTTACCTAACGCTGGGTTTTTACCTATTTATACCCACCTTCATACCCGGGTATATATCTAATTTGGGGTAAATACTCGTTTGAATAACAAATATTCGTTGTTACGTAGAGCAACAGAATTTTGAACATTTTCGAATTTATCTGAGGTACCTCCTGCATTGGAATTCATTTACACAATGTCACAGGCGCTTAACATAAATGTAATGACAAATTTGGTCAATTACAAGGCCAGACATGATTTTTGGACCAAAATTTTTGTTTGGATGAAATTTCTTCAGTAAATTAGTGGAAAGAAATTTGTGGAAGTACGCAATTAAGCAAATTAGATGTTCGAATTTTAACAGCTCCTAGTACTTCAGCTGCTTCTGAACGTCCCCTTATCACCCACAGCTTTTTCTTTAAAATTTTTTTATTTTGATTTATACCTACATTTTGGGTAAATAACCAAGTGCTTGGGTAAATACCTGGGTATTAACCTTTTAATACCCAATTTACCATTTTAATACCCAATTTACCATTTGTCCATTTGTCCCATTACCAGGCACACATAATATTTCCTGAAAAGTCTGAGTTTTCGATCGATATCGAATGCGGCGACTTGGACCCAGGTCTAACCTTCTCTCTTCCACCGCCATGACGGTCTTTGACGTAAAAGTCAAAGTTCAGAAAATATACAATAGTTTTTTTTACACGAAAAATAAGTTTATGATATTCCCAAATTATTTAATAGAATGCTTAATATTTAATAGCTGATTTAATATAAATATCTGCTTAACCGCTGTGGTATAGCAGGTTAGTCATCCGCCTAGCATACTAGAGGCCCAAGTTCGATCCCTGGCCAGACTCACTTGAAAAAATACATTTTCAAAAAGCGGCGGTTCACCTCATAACTCAGCTAGTCACTGGTTATTGAGTATTAGGCTATGTAAAACTTCACTTGCATTTGCCGTTCGGAGCCGGCGTTAAAACGTAGGTCCCTTTCAATGAGTCTAAAAATAGAATCGGATGCAGCTCATTGTCTGAGAGAAGTACCCCTTGTTCCAATTGAAATGTTGTCGGGGAATTATATATATATGGGCAAAAATCAAACAGTTTTTATTCCTTTGAAACCGACTTTCACCTCGAATAACTTTTGTACCCTTAGGAGTTCGGAAAATCTTATTACAGATCTGGAACTCGCAAAAACTTCTGTATACTGAACACAATATCTTAGTAGCGCAAATTTGCGCTTTTAAGCATAATTGGCATGCAAATTAAAAAAAACGTTAAAAAAAAATCGATTGAAGCTTTCAAGTTTTTCTTTATATTTCGTCTTCTTCTGCATTCGTTTTAACATTTGGACAAAAGTCGTTGTTCTACGAAATAGACACCACACTTAGGGGATAAATCCACTTCCCTCTAAATTTTAATTTTATCACTTCTAATACTACTTAATGGCTGTCAAAATTTGAAGCTCGTTTTCGCCACTTTTTATTTTTTTTCACATATTCTTTGGCCGCCTCAAAGAATTCCAAAAAAATATATAATGATTTGTAGATATTTTAATTTCACGTCGTTTGATATATATCTCGTTAATGTGCTCTATATAGGTATAACATACGACAGGTGTAAATGCGGAGTTTTTGAGCGTAAATTTTTCAAAATACCGGTTTTTCGTTGAGCACACTCGCAAATATGAATGAAAATTTCCAAACTACCGCGTAAACCGAGTTTTTTGCCATTTAGCACATAAAAGCAAAAGCGCACCAAAAAATCGTTGTTTGCTAAAATTTTATGAAGATTTTGAAAATCGTGCAAAAAAGTGTATATTGGTTTAAATGGTTTTAGATTGCAAACTGAGACAAAATCACATAAGGCATGAAAGCGATGTCATTTATAACTGATTTGCATCAAAAGTTTGTCAAAAATCTCTTTATTAACTGAGAACGCGAAGGTTTTATCTAAAAACGTTTCAATGAAGCACATCGCGAATTTAGCTCAAAATTCATCAGGAATGGTCTTAAAACTATTCTTTGGTTGGTCTTAAAACTATTCTTTGAAGCGCACCAAAATATTATAAGGATTAACGATTTTGTGGACCAAATAAGAACTTTATATCTTGAAAAGATATGTACCTATTAAAACTTTTATTTAACTAAAACAAGTAAGAAAGCGCTATAATCGGTCAAGCCGACCATACGATACCCTTCACCACTAAGGTCAAAGGTGTTATTTTTCGTGTGTAAAGACAAATATTTGCTAAATTTTGCCATCATACAAACATTTTCTCAAAACTTATATATTCAACCTGTTTCCGTCATACAAACATTTTCTCAAAACTTATATATTCAACCTGTTTCCGTCATTTGGACTTATATGAGAGCTAGGGTCAAATGTGGACCGATTATCTCGAAATTTGGCAGATTAATTACAGTTGTTACAAAAATTATGTATGCAAAAAATAGACTCAAAATTTCCATTATCTTTAGATTTACGAGCGTTTTAGTGATTTTTTGTCTCATTTAGTGCGTTTTTAAAGAAGAGTTTGTATGGGAGCTATGGTCAAATGTGGACCGATTTCAACAAAATTTGTGATTTTAGTTGACATAAGCAGTATTTGTTTTAAATTTCATGAAAAAATATTGATATTCGTGGCCAATATAGCAATTCCGGGAAGTGGGACCTATGGGAGGTACCATAAATAATGGACCAATTTTGACCAATTTCAATAGCCATGGTCCCATTATCAAAAAAATGATCTGTGCCAAATTTCATCAAATTATCTTTAGAATTGCGACCTGTAGTTTGATTACAAGGTTTACATGGGGGTCCAGCCAGCCAGCCAGACGGACGGACGGACGGACGGACGGAAATCGCTAAATCGACTCAGAAAGTGATTCTAAGCCTATTGGTATACTAAAATGTGGGTCTAAGACAAATATTTCTATGCGTTACAAACATCAGCACAAACTTATAATACCCTTTTCACCTATGGTGGTGAAGGGTATAAAAAACCTTTTAACCTTTTTTTTTTTAAATTTGTCCATAAGTCAAGGCAGCAGAATTTCGCTAAGTCTCACATTTTGTCAAATTTCGCGAAAATCGCGGTTAAAAAAATAAAAAAAATATTGTTTAAAAACTATTTTTTTTCACTTGCATAATTGCATTATTTCTTCGTGTTAAGGCATATATAAATTACCATAATACCATGAAACGACAGAACACTTTAAAATGTAGAAGTTGTGTCAAAATCAACATAAAACTAATAAAAATAAAATAGTTTTTAATTTTTTTTAGAAATTTTTGTTTTCACCGTCATAATTTCTGCGCGTATCGCGTAAAATCATTTACGCGAACGGATTTTACATTCCCTAAGCTCCCTAAATAGAACCCCAAAAAAAAAAAAAATTAGTGAGCGATCAAAAATTTTTTTGAATTTTTTTTATTCCTTTAATTAAAACTATTTGATTTTTGTCCATATATATATATATATATATATATATATATATATATATATATATATATATATATATATATATATATGCTTAATAATAAAATTATTTGAAAGCTCCTAAAAGTAGGCATCACGATTTAAAAACAATATCTCTAACTATAATTCAAGTGTCGCAATTTGTCGTCTTCAATCATTCATCATCTCGACCTTCCGAGAATTTGTCTCGAGTTAATTAAATATTTTCCTAAACATTAAACCCAAATAAATATGTATCATAAATTCTGCTCCTCATATCCAGTTACAGCCGATTAAATATCAAAACAATAAGCTTCGCTTAATGACATTCAATACAGCGCCATTATCAACGTCATCAACTGTAAATGTTCATTTCATTATAGCCGTCATAATTGGCGCACAATCATCTGAATAATCATTATTATCAATTAATAGTAGCAATAATTAAACGTTTGCAACAGAAAGAACATTGAACACGTTGAAATTACCGCGAATACCTATTAAAAAAAGCGAATATCATAACTGAACAATTAATTCCGGTGTTTTTGTATTATTTTTGCATTTTAAATAAGTATAAATTTCAGTTTGCATTAAAAAGTGTAAAATGCTAAAAAAAAAATTTTATTCAACCACAATAAACAGCAGAAGGCGAAAGAAAAAAAAAAAACAATTAAGAAAATGCTAAAGTCGGTCAGGCCGACCATACGATACCCTTCACCACTAAGATCAAAGGTCTTATTTTTCCTGTATAAAGACAAATATTTGCTAAATTTTGCCATCATACAAATATTTTCTCAAAACTTATATATTTAAGCTGTTTCCGTCATTTGCACTTATATGAGAGCTAGAGTCAAATGTGGACCGATTATTTCGAAATTTGACAAGTTGACTACAGTTGTTACAATTATTATTATTATTATTATTATTATTATTATTATTATTATTATTATTATTATTATTATTATTATTATGTATGCGAAAAATAAACTCAAAATTTTCATTATATTTAGATTTACGAGCGTCTTAGTGATTTTTTGTCTCATTTAGTGCGTTTTTAAAGAAGAGTTTGTATGGGAGCTATGGTCAAATGTGGACCGATTTCAACGAAATTTGATACAGTGATTTAAGTTTACATAAGCAGTATCTGTTTTAAATTTCATGAACAAATATTGATATTTGTGGCGAATATATCAATTCCGGGAAGTGGGACCTTTGGGAGGTACCATAAATAATAGACCGATTTTGACCAATTTCAATAGCCATGGTCCCATTGTCAAAAAAATTATCTATGCCAAATTTCATCAAATTATCTTTAGAATTGCCACCTGTAGTTTGATTACAAGGTTTACATGGGGGTGCAGCCAGCCAGCCAGACGGACGGACGGACATCGCTAAATCGACTCAGAAAGTGATTCTAAGCCTATTGGTATACTAAAAGGTGGGTCTAAGACAAATATTTCTATGCGTTACAAACATCAGCACAAACTTATAATACCCTTTCCACCTATGGTGGTGAAGGGTATAATTAAATACAACTAGCAATTATTTGAATTATAATTTTGCACATTATTAAAATAAAACTCTTTATTATTCGATGAACAAAACATCATAGAACATGCCGCAACATGATTTTTAAAAAATGTTACCCTCCCCCCGCCCCTCCAAGCATTTAGGCCTTTTTGGTTGATTTAATTCTGTTGGTTTTACAAATATCAACCAAAAAGGATTCTGTTGTTTTTTTTTTCTCTATGGTTCGATGGTTTTGGTTTGTGTCACATTTTTGTGACTTTCCGATTGTGAACAGAGTTAAATGATTTTTGGCCAAATGCCAATAAAAATGTTGGATAACATTTTTACACGAAAATATTCATACATTTAATGGGCAATGAATGTAGTGGCAACGAGTAGGACATTATTTGATGAACTAAAAGCATCCTAATTGTTTGAGTTATTCGAATCTATTTTCGTATTCAGTTGACGTTAAGTCGTTCTAATGCAGCTGTTGTAATTTGTAAATTTGGTGATTTTAATTGTTAAATTGAAATTTGCGGATATTGTTATTTTATTTGATTTAAAGTTGGTTGGCAGATTGTTTTTGGAGAATTTATTTAATTAATTTTTATTTAATTTATAATTTACTGCAGAATGTTAGTTAAAATGTCAATAGATGGCGTTGACTTTGGACAATGCATAATTACCATAAATATCTGAATTATGATAAAAATTTCAATTATAACTTTCACATTTAAGATCCACTTACGATCTACTCACATTTTTCTATGGTAGAACAATTGTTGTTCTTATTTTTCGTCTGTTATCCTTGAATCCCAGTGGAGCATAGGGTCTCAACCATCCTTTTATATTGAACTCTATTGCATACGTCATTCCTGCTTGCAACTCAACATCAATTTACCTTCTCCATGTTCTAGCAGGTGCACCAACACGACGGCCACTTCCCTGTGGATTCCAACAAAGCACTTGTTTAGCAATGTTGGTATTTGGCCTTCGGAGTGTGTGGCCTATCCACCGTCATTTCCGTTGACATACCTCTACAGAAGCAGAGATTTGGTTTGTCGCATTTAGTAGATCTTTATTAATATGGAGCACACAAAGGAGCATTTTCGTCATATTTTACTTAATTATTTCCGTAAAGGAAAAAACGCGGAGCAGGTTGCTAAAAAGTTACGAGATGTGTATGGTGATAAAGCCTTAAAAGAAAGACAGTGTCAAAATTGGTTTCGCAAATTCCGTTCTGGAGATTTGTCACTTAAAGATGAGCCACGTTCAGGTCGGCCAAATGAAGTTGATGATGACCAAATCAAAGCATTAATCGAATTGGATCGTCATGTAACTGAGCGTGAGATAGGAGAGAAATTAAATATACCAAAATCAACCGTTCATTATCACATAAAAAGTCTTGGACTGGTGAAAAAGCTTGATATTTGGGTACCACATGTATTGAAAGAAATTCATTTAACAAACCGAATCATCGCTTGTGATATGCACCTTAAACGCAATGAATTCGATCCGTTTTTAAAACGACAACGTTAGTCGAAAACGATCATGGCCCAAGCATGGTGAACCAGCTCAAACCACTTCAAAGGCTGATATCCACCAAAAGAAGGTTATGCTGTCTGTTTGGTGGGATTGGAAGGGTGTGGTATATTTTGAGCTGCTTCCAAGGAACCAAACGATTAATTCGGATGTTTACTGTCAACAATTGGACAAATTGAATACAGCCATCAAGGAGAAGCGACCAGAATTGGTCAATCGTAAAGGTGTCGTATTCCATCATGACAACGCCAGACCACACACATCTTTGGTCACTCGTCAAAAACTGAGTGAGCTTGGCTGGGAACTTTTGATGCAACCACCATATAGCCCTGACCTTGCACCATCAGACTACCATTTATTTCGATCTTTGCAGAACTCCTTAAATGGTAAAACTTTCGGCAATGATGAGGCTATAAAATCGCACTTGGTTCAGTTTTTTCCAGATAAAGGCCAGAAGTTCTATGAGCGTGGAATTCTAAATTTGCCGGGAAGATGGCAAAAGGTTATCGAACAAAATGGCAATTATATATTTGATTAAAGTTCATTCTAAGTTTTATTAAAAATGCATTTACTTTCTTTTAAAAAATCCGCAATTACTTTTTGGGCAACCCAATAAGTTGTTGTTGACATTTGTCGAGATTTCCAAATAGCTCGGAGAATGTCGAATGCAGATTTTATCTTAATAATATCCTCGTCGGGGCCACCTTTTGTAAATACCAAACTACCGAGATAATTAAGGTAGGTACCTTAATCCAATAACCTCCTTATCCACAATGATGTGTGATATAGCCTCGAGGCATAATCTTTGTCTTGGAAATATTGATTTCCAGCCCATCTGCCCGAGATTCAACAGTGAAAGCGTTAGTGTTTTCTTAAAGGTAACCTGAGCTTTGGCTTAGAAGTCCTCGAGTTGTTTAAAAGGTGTCCATTGAATAGAGCCGGGCGCATTATATTGTCGATGATGAGAATAAAAAGTATAGGTGAAAAGATACATCGTTGTCTTACTCCAGTAGTAACTTTGAACGGATTTGACAATTTACCTTTGTGTAGGACCTGACATTTTTAATCAACGTACATTGCCCGAATAAAGTTTAAAATTTTCGTTGGCATGTTACGATTTTCTTAAATTCTCCATAATTCCAAACCGACTTTAGTCTTAAGATTTATTACCATTGGTTTCCCATTGATAGGTTATTGCTTTAGCTATTCTTTTAGACATCAGAAAGCCCACACCTGGTGTGGGCTATGATCATCGCCGGCGACCGCACTTCCCCTTGCCCTTTCAACGTGGCGTTTTGCACCGCCAGCAAATCAATTTTATAACGCAACATTTCACGCCACATTTCACGCTGTTCTAATTTGCCAGTTTCGTATAACGTGCACACGTTCCATGTCGCAAACTTCAAACTTTTCTTCATGCCTATAGAAGGTTTTATAGTCCGATATTTTCGGGTAGAATTGGTTTCATTCGTCATAATTTTCTTGCATAGATTACCTTTAAAATCCTTGTGCCATTTGCCGTGTCAGGCGGATTACTCGCATGATTACCTCATGGAGTAGTATATTCCATAATGTTGTTTCTTTTCATGCTTAAAACATTGTTTTTCCATGCTTAAACATCCAAAGAAACGAGCCACGTTTATATAGCGAGCCGCTGGATCCGAGACCGACGACCGCTTGCAGCCGCATGTAACATGTTGAACAAACGCTGCATTTTTCGTACTTTACCAAACGCTCAAGTGAAATTTCAAACGGTTGCGTTTGTGGTTGATTATGAGGAAAGCCTTTGGGATGCCTATGGTGTCGGCAATCTTCTCCACTTTCAATCTCCGAAAGGCTTAAACCATATTTTGTTAATTGTTTCGGGTGTAGATATCTCAACTGAGCGTCATTTAGATCGTTCGGTATTCAGAAACCACTTGCACTTTGATAATGACTTGCACCTGAACAGTGACACTTTCACAATGACTTTCACAATGACTTTTACAATGACTTTTACTTCGGCTATGACTTGCGCTTTGGTAATGACTTGCACTTTGAGAAAGACTTTTACTTTGGCTATGACTTGCACTTTTGATGACTTGCACTTTGATAATAACTTTCATTTTGAGAATGACTTGCACTTCGACTATGACTTGCACTTTTATAATGACTTGGCTTTGAGTCATGTTCATTTTGAATTGAAGTGGCTAACGCAGATATTCATTCCATAAGAATTATTGAGCATACTTTTAGGCAAATACATAAAAATATCATTAACGTTTTTAAAAAATTACTTAAAAAAACTATTAGGAGCGGTAACTGGTAAAAGTATTTTTGTTAACGCTAACTATTATAACGTTTAGAGGTAAATTTTGAAAATATTTTTTTTTGTGTTAATAAACGTTGAGTTTAGTTTCGCATTTAGATCTGTTTTGCATTAGTATGCGGCTCAAATATTTTCTCAAAACTTATATTTTTAAGCTGTTTCCGTCATTTAGACTTATATGAGAGCTAGGGTCAAATGTGGACCGATTATCTCGAAATTTGGCAAATTGATTACAGTTGTTATAAAAATTATGTTTGCATTATTTATTATACCCTTCACCACAATAGGTGGAAAGGGTATATTTGTCTTAGACCCACCTTTTAGTATACCAATAGGCTTAGAATCACTTTCTGAGTCGATTTAGCGATGTCCGTCCGTCTGGTTGGCTGGCTGGACCCCCATGTAAACCTTGAAATCAAACTACAGGTCGCAATTCTAAAGACCATTTGATGAAATTTGGCATAGATAATTTTTTTTGACAATGGGACCATGGCTATTGAAATTGGTTAAAATCGGTCCATTATTTATGGTACCTCCCATAGGTCCCACTTCCCGGAATTGATATATTGGCCACAAATACCAATATTTTTTCATGAAATTTAAAACAGATACTGCTTATGTAAACTTAAATCGCTGTATCAAATTTCGTTGAAATCGGTCCACATTTGACCATAGCTCCCATACAAACTCTTCTCTAAAAACGCACTAAATGAGACAAAAAATCACTAAAACGCTCGTAAATCTAAAGATAATGAAAATTTTGAGTTTATTTTTTGCATACATAATTGTTGTAACAACTGTAAGCAATTTGCCAAATTTCGAGATAATCGGTCCACATTAGACCCTAGCTCTCATATAAGTCCAAATGACGGAAACAGCTTGAATATATAAGTTTTGAGAAAATGTTTGTATGATGGCAAAATTTAGCAAATATTTGTCTTTATACAGGAAAAATAACACCTTTGACCTTAGTGGTGAAGGGTATCGTATGGTCGGCTTGACCGACTAAGTATAGCGCTTTCTTACTTGTTTTTGTCTCATTTAGTGCGTTTTGACACATAAGTTTGTATGGGAGCTATGGTCAAATGTGGACCGATTTCAACAAAATTTGGAGCAGTGATTTAAGTTTACATTAGCAGTATTTGTTTTAAATTTCATGAAAAAATATTGATATTTGTGGCCAATATGTCAATTCCGAGAAGTGGGACGTATGGGAGGTACCATAAATAATGAACTATCAAAAAATTATTTGTGAATTGCGACCTGTACCTTGATTACAAGGTTTACATGGGGATCCAGCCAGCCGTCCAGCTAGACGGACGGACGGACTGACATCGCTAAATCGACTTAGAAAGTGATTCTATGCCTATTGGTATACTAAAAGCTGGGTGTAAGACAAATATTTTTATGGGTTACATACATCAGCACAAACTTATAATACCCTTTCCACTTATGCTGGTGAAGGGTATAAAAACATTCTTAAGTCTTATGACAGGTCCACACTTAGTACTTCTCACTTGATTTAAATTGCAGATGTCTCACATTAAAGTTAATCTCCAATTAAGAATTTTTGACAATTTTTATTCAAATACGTTTATTAAAGTATCTATTTTCAAATACAAATTAAGAGCCTTACGAAAAGCTACTTAATTATTCAAATGCAATATTGATGCTGTTCTACATATTTGATAATTTATAACCATTTGTATTATTACAGATGTTCTGCAAATGTTATAATAAATGTATTTATTTATTCATTCATTCACATGTATTGCATTGTTTTGACACGCCTAATGGTATGCAATGAATTTAAATTTACGGCTAAAACATAAACACTACAGACACTCTAACACACTAACTTCCATCTCTCGCCCTCTATCACTCTCTTTAACATATTTGGCTGGTAATGCTATGAATTTATAGCTGTTGAATGCTAAAACTAGAAACTTATTAAATTTCTATGAAATTCTAACACTCAAATGCCATTTATTGTCAAAATTTTCAAATAAATTTAAATGTTTTATGGGATGAATGTAAATAAACTAGAAAATAAACCAATATTATATTCATTTTCTAACACTTTAACATTTAAAATATTGCATGTTTGTATTAAAACGTTAAGAGAGGGCAGAGACTTAAAAGTTAGGGAGAGTGTTAAACATTCAAGCATGTAACCAGGCAACCACAAAAGTATACTATAGTTTTGTAGATTTTGTTTGTAGGTTTGATGGTATGAGTGTGAATTGAAGAATTTTATACAAATTTACACTTAATGGTTTATTCTTTGTTATTCTGTGACATTTGGAGAAGAAAACACAAAAAAAGAATGTGGCTTCCAGCATTTGGTATGTGGTATATGGCATGTTATTGTTGGCAACAATAGCTTTAGTTTAGCAGCAGCAACACAGTAAGTAGACACCACTGACGACTACTACAATGACAGCAACATTAACGTCAAAACCAGCAGCAGCAACAGAAAAAAAAAACATTGACTCTTTCCCACATTTTCTCAATGTTATTTTATTGGTGTTTTATCCTTTTTTTCGTTAAATGTTTTTTGTTTTCACATTTTTATCGGAATTTAAGGACACTTTTGTTTCAAGCCTAGTCCGAACACAAAAGAATAAATCCAAAAACATTTAAAAGTTTCATTCAAGCCTGTCACTTACGAGCTCTACTAGTAGAATTCTGTGATTAAACCAATGTGAACTATAATAGTGGAACATTATGAGTTTATGACTTTTCAAATAAACAATTTTAAGGAGTACAATATACAACACACAATATACATATGTACAACAATGTCCTTTATGTCCTTTCACAATTCAAGTGAAGTTGGTTTTTATGTTATACATTTTTAATGTGAAAATTTTTAATGTCAACTTTACTCTCATCTCACACTTGTGTATTACAGGCAATTGTTGTTGATGCTGTTGCACTTGTTCATTTAGTCGCTCGGTTCATCTGTAATCTTTTAAAAGCGTTTTATTATGCGTTTGAAATCCCTTAGTATTCATTTGAAATGGAATTTATTTGCCATTCTACGAGGTTGTAGCAAAAGGTCATTAAATAGATATTCTATATAGAGTTTAAATGTTTTTATACGATTTAAAGATTTTTATGTTACTCCTAGAAGTATGCAATTTTTTTTAATCTATTAAATATGTATGAAAAACATTTCGGTATGTGATGGAAATCGATCGTTTTCAAATCGTTCGATTTCTGTTATATTTTTGAGATAATTTTTGTAAATTTTCTCAAAAAACAAAAATAAAAAGTGGAACCCAATCCCGACTGACATCATTTGTGGCAATGGGGAAAATTATCTCAAATGTTTATCTGAAATCGATTGATTTCCGTCACATACCGGATTATCTCTCCTTTTTAATTTTTAACCGAGAGGAGAAGAGTCATCCTCAGAATTCTACAAATGATAAAATCATTTATAGAAATATAAAATATACTTTTAGGAGTTAGAAAATAAATAAAAAATCTCTCAAATACATATCGAACATATAATATGGTTTTGCTCCCTTATTCCTGAGCTATATTCGAAATTAATAAAATTATTTATAGAACTGTGAGGTATACTTTTAGGAAGAGCGAAACATATGATAAGGTTTTGCTATACAATTAAATTTTACTCGCAAACTCTTGCACTCTCAGTTTTATGAGAGAGGGTTGCCAGAGGTTTATCGTGAAAAATCAGCATGTTTTCAAAAAAAAAAATCGGCATTATCGGCAGTAAATTTTCAGAAATCAGCATAAATCGAATTTAAAAAAATATATATCACAAAAATAGCAGAATATTAAAAAATGTTTATTGAAAATGTTTTTATAACACAAACTTTTACTGAAAATTTTTCTATACAACAAATTTCATATTAAAAATTTTTCTGAAAGAAAAGTGAAGAATTTTTAACTTCTATACAAAAAATTTTATATTCAAAATTTTTCTATACAAAAAAATCTACATTTTTCTATACTAAAAATGTTTATGGAAAATTTTTCTATACAAATAATAAATAATTGTAATAAATTGGAATCTTAGTGCAATACACTACAGTAAAACTTTTCAATCAAAAAATTGTATGTTAAAAATTTTTCTATACATACAATTGTAAACGGAAAATTTTTGTATTCAAAAAAATTATGTTGAAAATGTTTCTATACAAAAATATAAAATATGTGGAAAATTTTTCTATGCAAAAAAATTTTATGTAGACAATTTTTCCCTGCAAAAAAAATTATACAGAAAGTTTTTCTATACAAACAAATTTTATGTTGAACATTTTTCTATACAAAAATTCAAAAATTTTATTTGAAAAATTTTTTAATTTTTATGTAAAATTTTTCTATGCAAAAAATTTTATATGAAAAATTATTCTTTACAAAAAAATTTATATTGCGAAATTTTTTATAGAAAAAATTGTAATTGAATTTTTCTATAGAAAAAAATGTTTATTGACAGTTTTTCAGCTGAAACAGTTTTAAATTGATAATTTTTCTACAGAAACAATTTTAAATAGAATATTTTTTCATAGTAAAACATTTATACTAAAAATGTAGAAAAAATTGTATGTATCACAAATTTATATTAAGGCCCTGCGCTCCACTGGGAGGCAACGATGACAGAAGAATTCCAATGTATAGGAGTTATTGAAAACCTATATGGTTTTTTAACCTCTAATTTGTCATATATGTTATAAAAAATTGTTGAAACTTTGAAGTTATGTTGGTTTTCGATATTATCTTAAAAATTCGCCAAAATCTGCATATCGGCACTTTACTATTTTTCAGGTAAAAAATCGCGAAAAATGCCGCTAAATCGGCAAATCTGGCAGCTCTGTCTGTGACCTTGTATGAACTTTGTAAACGAAATCTCTTGCTCTCTAAGTTTTATCAAAGAGGAGATAAAACTTACGACTTAAAACTTATTTTGTGATCAAATACGAACTTTGTTGACAACCCTCGTAGCTTTAATCTTTTCAAAGGCTTTATCATTGCATTAGTCGTTGCAAGCATGTTAATGTTTGGCTAATTTGTTAGTGTTTACTAATTCAAGGAAAAAATTTATACACTTCATGAAATTTTATACCAAATAGATTTGTTTAATTAAGTAAAAATTGCAATTAAATTTTCCAGAACTAATGCACGGCTAAAGATTTTAGTTTTTACAAACTCTAATTGCGTTATCATACCTAAAGGTAATTCAAATTTAATTGCATTAAACATTTATCACTTCCACTTCAATGGAAATGACATGAAATATTTAAAAGATTTCTATTAGATTAAAAATTGTTTCAAGCTTAACGAAACTTATGTACAAAATGACCTAAGTCACATTTATTTTTTAAACATAAATACCTTTCAAATTGAAAATTTCATACCTGTAAAGAAAAAGAGAAAATATTTTAATTAAATATTTTATTGAATATATTTTAAAAATTAAATTTAATATAAATTTTTCTATAAAAAATTTTAATATGGACGAAAAATTATCCAACTACGAACGAAATTATAAAACAACGAACGAAAAATTTTCTATAGAAAATTTTTATATGAACGAAAAATTTTCTATAGAAAATTTTGAACGAAATTATCCAACAACGAACGAAAAATTTTCTATAGAAAATTTTGAAATGACCGAAAAATTTTCTATAGAAAATTTTGAAATGACCGAAAAATTTTCTATAGAAAATTTTGAAATGACCGAAAAATTTTCTATAGAAAATTTTGAAATGACCGAAAAATTTTCTATAGAAAATTTTGAAATGACCGAAAAATTTTCTATAGAAAATTTTGATATGACCGAAAAGTTTTCTGTAGAAAATTTTGAAATGACCGAAAAGTTTTCTGTAGAAAATTTTTATATGACCGAAAATATGTCTTAGTCTATGTCTTAGTCTATATCTTAGTCTATGTTTTAGTCTATGTCTTAGTCTATGTCTTGGTCTATGTCTTAGTCTATGTCTTAGTCTATGTCTTAGTCTACTCGTATATCTCAGTCTATGTCTTAGTCTACTCGTATGTCTTAGTCTATGTCTTAGTCTACTCGTATGTCTTAGTCTATGTCTTAGTCTATGTCTATGTCTTAGTCTATGTCTTAGTCTATGTCTAAATCTATGTCTTAGTCTATGTCTTAGTCTATGTCTTAGTCTATGTCTTAGTCTATGTCTTAGTCTATGTCTTAGTCTATGTCTTAGTCTGTGTCTTAGTCTATGTCTTAGTCTATGTCTTAGTCTATGTCTTAGTCTATGTCTTAGTCTATGTCTTAGTCTATGTCTTAGTCTATGTCTTAGTCTATGTCTTAGTCTATGTCTTAGTCTATGTCTTAGTCTATATCTTAGTCTATGTCATTGTCTATGTCTTAGTCTATGTCTTAGTCTATGTCTTAGTCTATGTCTTAGTCTATGTCTTAGTCAATGTCTTAGTCTATGTCTTAGTCTATGTCTTAGTCTATGTCTTAGTCTATGTCTTAGTCAATGTCTTAGTCAATGTCTTAGTCTATGTCTTAGTCTATGTCTTAGTCTATGTCTTAGTCTATGTCTTAGTCAATGTCTTAGTCAATGTCTTAGTCTATGTCTTAGTCTATGTCTTAGTCTATGTCTTAGTCTATGTCTTAGTCTATGTCTTAGTCTATGTCTTAGTCTATATCTTAGTCTATGTCATTGACTATGTCATAGTCTATGTCTTAGTCTATGTCTTAGTCTATGTCTTAGTCTATGTCTTAGTCTATGTCTTAGTCTATGTCTTAGTCAATGTCTTAGTCAATGTCTTAGTCTATGTCTTAGTCTATGTCTTAGTCTATGTCTTAGTCTATGTCTTAGTCTATGTCTTAGTCTATGTCTTAGTCAATGTCTTAGTCTATGTCTTAGTCTATGTCTTAGTCTATGTCTTAGTCTATGTCTTAGTCTATGTCTTAGTCTATGTCTTAGTCTATGTCTTAGTCTATGTCTTAGTCTATGTCTTAGTCTATGTCTTAGTCTATGTCTTAGTCTATGTCTTAGTCTATGTCTTAGTCTATGTCTTAGTCTATGTCTTAGTCTATGTCTTAGTCTATGTCTTAGTCAATGTCTTAGTCTATGTCTTAGTCTATGTCTTAGTCTATGTCTTAGTCTATATCTTAGTCTATGTCATTGACTATGTCATAGTCTATGTCTTAGTCTATGTCTTAGTCTATGTCTTAGTCTATGTCTTAGTCTATGTCTTAGTCTATGTCTTAGTCAATGTCTTAGTCAATGTCTTAGTCTATGTCTTAGTCTATGTCTTAGTCTATGTCTTAGTCTATGTCTTAGTCTATGTCTTAGTCTATGTCTTAGTCTATGTCTAAATCTATGTCTTAGTCTATGTCTTAGTCTATGTCTTAGTCTATGTCTTAGTCTATGTCTTAGTCTATGTCTTAGTCTATGTCTTAGTCTGTGTCTTAGTCTATGTCTTAGTCTATGTCTTAGTCTATGTCTTAGTCTATGTCTTAGTCTATGTCTTAGTCTATGTCTTAGTCTATGTCTTAGTCTATGTCTTAGTCTATGTCTTAGTCTATGTCTTAGTCTATATCTTAGTCTATGTCATTGTCTATGTCTTAGTCTATGTCTTAGTCTATGTCTTAGTCTATGTCTTAGTCTATGTCTTAGTCAATGTCTTAGTCTATGTCTTAGTCTATGTCTTAGTCTATGTCTTAGTCTATGTCTTAGTCAATGTCTTAGTCAATGTCTTAGTCTATGTCTTAGTCTATGTCTTAGTCTATGTCTTAGTCTATGTCTTAGTCTATGTCTTAGTCTATGTCTTAGTCAATGTCTTAGTCTATGTCTTAGTCAATGTCTTAGTCTATGTCTTAGTCTATGTCTTAGTCTATGTCTTAGTCTATGTCTTAGTCTATGTCTTAGTCTATGTCTTAGTCTATGTCTTAGTCTATGTCTTAGTCTATGTCTTAGTCTATGTCTTAGTCTATGTCTTAGTCTATATCTTAGTCTATGTCATTGACTATGTCATAGTCTATGTCTTAGTCTATGTCTTAGTCTATGTCTTAGTCTATGTCTTAGTCTATGTCTTAGTCTATGTCTTAGTCAATGTCTTAGTCAATGTCTTAGTCTATGTCTTAGTCTATGTCTTAGTCTATGTCTTAGTCTATGTCTTAGTCTATGTCTTAGTCTGTGTCTTAGTCTATGTCTTAGTCTATGTCTTAGTCTATGTCTTAGTCTATGTCTTAGTCTATGTCTTAGTCTATGTCTTAGTCTATGTCTTAGTCTATGTCTTAGTCTATGTCTTAGTCTATGTCTTAGTCTATGTCTTAGTCTATATCTTAGTCTATGTCATTGTATATGTCTTAGTCTATGTCTTAGTCTATGTCTTAGTCTATGTCTTAGTCTATGTCTTAGTCAATGTCTTAGTCTATGTCTTAGTCTATGTCTTAGTCTATGTCTTAGTCTATGTCTTAGTCTATGTCTTAGTCTATGTCTTAGTCTATGTCTTAGTCTATGTCTTAGTCTATGTCTTAGTCTATGTCTTAGTCTATGTCTTAGTCTATGTCTTAGTCTATATCTTAGTCTATGTCATTGTCTATGTCTTAGTCTATGTCTTAGTCTATGTCTTAGTCTATGTCTTAGTCTATGTCTTAGTCAATGTCTTAGTCTATGTCTTAGTCTATGTCTTAGTCTATGTCTTAGTCTATGTCTTAGTCAATGTCTTAGTCAATGTCTTAGTCTATGTCTTAGTCTATGTCTTAGTCTATGTCTTAGTCTATGTCTTAGTCAATGTCTTAGTCAATGTCTTAGTCTATGTCTTAGTCTATGTCTTAGTCTATGTCTTAGTCTATGTCTTAGTCTATGTCTTAGTCTATGTCTTAGTCTATATCTTAGTCTATGTCATTGACTATGTCATAGTCTATGTCTTAGTCTATGTCTTAGTCTATGTCTTAGTCTATGTCTTAGTCTATGTCTTAGTCAATGTCTTAGTCAATGTCTTAGTCTATGTCTTAGTCTATGTCTTAGTCTATGTCTTAGTCTATGTCTTAGTCTATGTCTTAGTCTATGTCTTAGTCAATGTCTTAGTCTATGTCTTAGTCTATGTCTTAGTCTATGTCTTAGTCTATGTCTTAGTCTATGTCTTAGTCTATGTCTTAGTCTATGTCTTAGTCTATGTCTTAGTCTATGTCTTAGTCTATGTCTTAGTCTATGTCTTAGTCTATGTCTTAGTCTATGTCTTAGTCTATGTCTTAGTCTATGTCTTAGTCTATATCTTAGTCTATGTCATTGTATATGTCTTAGTCTATGTCTTAGTCTATGTCTTAGTCTATGTCTTAGTCTATGTCTTAGTCAATGTCTTAGTCTATGTCTTAGTCTATGTCTTAGTCTATGTCTTAGTCTATGTCTTAGTCTATGTCTTAGTCTATGTCTTAGTCTATGTCTTAGTCTATGTCTTAGTCTATGTCTTAGTCTATGTCTTAGTCTATGTCTTAGTCTATGTCTTAGTCTATGTCTTAGTCTATATCTTAGTCTATGTCATTGTCTATGTCTTAGTCTATGTCTTAGTCTATGTCTTAGTCTATGTCTTAGTCTATGTCTTAGTCAATGTCTTAGTCTATGTCTTAGTCTATGTCTTAGTCTATGTCTTAGTCTATGTCTTAGTCAATGTCTTAGTCAATGTCTTAGTCTATGTCTTAGTCTATGTCTTAGTCTATGTCTTAGTCTATGTCTTAGTCAATGTCTTAGTCAATGTCTTAGTCTATGTCTTAGTCTATGTCTTAGTCTATGTCTTAGTCTATGTCTTAGTCTATGTCTTAGTCTATGTCTTAGTCTATATCTTAGTCTATGTCATTGACTATGTCATAGTCTATGTCTTAGTCTATGTCTTAGTCTATGTCTTAGTCTATGTCTTAGTCTATGTCTTAGTCTATGTCTTAGTCTATGTCTTAGTCAATGTCTTAGTCAATGTCTTAGTCTATGTCTTAGTCTATGTCTTAGTCTATGTCTTAGTCTATGTCTTAGTCTATGTCTTAGTCTATGTCTTAGTCAATGTCTTAGTCTATGTCTTAGTCTATGTCTTAGTCTATGTCTTAGTCTATGTCTTAGTCTATGTCTTAGTCTATGTCTTAGTCTATGTCTTAGTCTATGTCTTAGTCTATGTCTTAGTCTATGTCTTAGTCTATGTCTTAGTCTATGTCTTAGTCTATATCTTAGTCTATGTCATTGACTATGTCATAGTCTATGTCTTAGTCTATGTCTTAGTCTATGTCTTAGTCTATGTCTTAGTCTATGTCTTAGTCAATGTCTTAGTCAATGTCTTAGTCTATGTCTTAGTCTATGTCTTAGTCTATATCTTAGTCTATGTCATTGACTATGTCATAGTCTATGTCTTAGTCTATGTCTTAGTCTATGTCTTAGTCTATGTCTTAGTCTATGTCTTAGTCTATGTCTTAGTCAATGTCTTAGTCAATGTCTTAGTCTATGTCTTAGTCTACGTCTTAGTCTATGTCTTAGTCTATGTCTTAGTCTATGTCTTAGTCTATGTCTTAGTCAATGTCTTAGTCTATGTCTTAGTCTATGTCTTAGTCTATGTCTTAGTCTATGTCTTAGTCTATGTCTTAGTCTATGTCTTAGTCAATGTCTTAGTCTATGTCTTAGTCTATGTCTTAGTCTATGTCTTAGTCTATGTCTTAGTCTATGTCTTAGTCTATGTCTTAGTCTATGTCTTAGTCTATGTCTTAGTCTATGTCTTAGTCTATGTCTTAGTCTATGTCTTAGTCTATGTCTTAGTCTATGTCTTAGTCAATGTCTTAGTCAATGTCTTAGTCTATGTCTTAGTCTATGTCTTAGTCTATGTCTTAGTCTATGTCTTAGTCTATGTCTTAGTCTATGTCTTAGTCTATATCTTAGTCTATGTCATTGACTATGTCATAGTCTATGTCTTAGTCTATGTCTTAGTCTATGTCTTAGTCTATGTCTTAGTCTATGTCTTAGTCAATGTCTTAGTCAATGTCTTAGTCTATGTCTTAGTCTATGTCTTAGTCTATGTCTTAGTCTATGTCTTAGTCTATGTCTTAGTCTATGTCTTAGTCAATGTCTTAGTCTATGTCTTAGTCTATGTCTTAGTCTATGTCTTAGTCTATGTCTTAGTCTATGTCTTAGTCTATGTCTTAGTCTATGTCTTAGTCTATGTCTTAGTCTATGTCTTAGTCTATGTCTTAGTCTATGTCTTAGTCTATGTCTTAGTCTATGTCTTAGTCTATGTCTTAGTCAATGTCTTAGTCTATGTCTTAGTCTATGTCTTAGTCTATGTCTTAGTCTATGTCTTAGTCTATGTCTTAGTCTATGTCTTAGTCTATGTCTTAGTCTATGTCTTAGTCTATGTCTTAGTCTATGTCTTAGTCTATGTCTTAGTCTATGTCTTAGTCTATGTCTTAGTCAATGTCTTAGTCAATGTCTTAGTCTATGTCTTAGTCTATGTCTTAGTCTATGTCTTAGTCTATGTCTTAGTCTATGTCTTAGTCTATGTCTTAGTCTATATCTTAGTCTATGTCATTGACTATGTCATAGTCTATGTCTTAGTCTATGTCTTAGTCTATGTCTTAGTCTATGTCTTAGTCTATGTCTTAGTCAATGTCTTAGTCAATGTCTTAGTCTATGTCTTAGTCTATGTCTTAGTCTATGTCTTAGTCTATGTCTTAGTCTATGTCTTAGTCTATGTCTTAGTCAATGTCTTAGTCTATGTCTTAGTCTATGTCTTAGTCTATGTCTTAGTCTATGTCTTAGTCTATGTCTTAGTCTATGTCTTAGTCTATGTCTTAGTCTATGTCTTAGTCTATGTCTTAGTCTATGTCTTAGTCTATGTCTTAGTCTATGTCTTAGTCTATGTCTTAGTCTATGTCTATGTCTATGTCTATGTCTATGTCTATGTCTTAGTCTATGTCTTAGTCTATGTCTTAGTCTATGTCTATGTCTATGTCTATGTCTATGTCTATGTCTATGTCTATGTCTATGTCTATGTCTATGTCTATGTCTATGTCTATGTCTATGTCTATGTCTATGTCTATGTCTATGTCTATGTCTATGTCTATGTCTATGTCTATGTCTATGTCTATGTCTATGTCTATGTCTATGTCTATGTCTATGTCTATGTCTATGTCTATGTCTATGTCTATGTCTATGTCTATGTCTATGTCTATGTCTATGTCTATGTCTATGTCTATGTCTATGTCTATGTCTATGTCTATGTCTATGTCTATGTCTATGTCTATGTCTATGTCTATGTCTATGTCTATGTCTATGTCTATGTCTATGTCTATGTCTATGTCTATGTCTATGTCTATGTCTATGTCTATGTCTATGTCTATGTCTATGTCTATGTCTATGTCTATGTCTATGTCTATGTCTATGTCTATGTCTATGTCTATGTCTATGTCTATGTCTATGTCTATGTCTATGTCTATGTCTATGTCTATGTCTATGTCTATGTCTATGTCTATGTCTATGTCTATGTCTATGTCTATGGTATGTCTATGTCTATGTCTATGTCTATGTCTATGTCTATGTCTATGTCTATGTCTATGTCTATGTCTATGTCTATGTCTATGTCTATGTCTATGTCTATGTCTATGTCTATGTCTATGTCTATGTCTATGTCTATGTCTATGTCTATGTCTATGTCTATGTCTATGTCTATGTCTATGTCTATGTCTATGTCTATGTCTATGTCTATGTCTATGTCTATGTCTATGTCTATGTCTATGTCTATGTCTATGTCTATGTCTATGTCTATGTCTATGTCTATGTCTATGTCTATGTCTATGTCTATGTCTATGTCTATGTCTATGTCTATGTCTATGTCTATGTCTATGTCTATGTCTATGTCTATGTCTATGTCTATGTCTATGTCTATGTCTATGTCTATGTCTATGTCTATGTCTTAGTCTATGTCTGAGTCTTTGTCTTATTTTTTGTCTATGTCTTAGTCTATGCAAATTTTTTTCAAATTTTTTCGCGTTGGTTTTCTTAGAAAATTTTTCAAAATATCGATATTATAAAGAAAATTTTTAAATTTGAATATAAGATAAAAATTTAAAATTTTCTAAGCCTCAAAAAAACCTCTCGAAGAATTCAACTTCCCCCTGCAGTCAAATTATATTTTATTTGATTGAGGCTAAAATTTCAATTAATTAAAATCTTACACTGAGCGCATTATAAATTGTAATTGGAACGGAAATATAAATAATTTGTGGGTGTCTGTGTGTGTGTGTGTGTAAAATAGAGAACAAGTGGAAGATATAATTAAGTCTCACACGTCTATGAAAATTTTAATTAATTTTCTAGTCTTATATTTTAATTGATATATTCAAATATAGTCCCCCCTTCTTTCTATTTGCATCATTTGAAACGTCATAGACATCATGATTTTAAATAATTTATTTTCCATTTCAAGACCAATCACTCAACTACTCAATCATACGTGTATTTTGAACTCACATCTTGCTCTCTAAATATCGGGGCATATTTAGACAAATTCATATACATTCAATATGACACTTGACGTTTCCATTTAATGAATTCAAAACATTTGCGCCAAATGAAAATGATTTGAAATTGGAATGAAAAGAATGAAATACAAAATAAATTGTGCATTTCCAATTAAAATAGTTTTGTGGTCTGAGTTTAGGCCTTTATTTGGGGAGGGGAAGATTTTGTTTTTTTTTTTAATGATAAAAACGGCTACTAACAATAGCTTTGATTATTCTACGTGGACTATAGTCTGGGTTTTGAGAGCTTTTTTTTTCTTTTCATATATAGAAATTAGAGCCATTGGAATTTGAAAAAAATTTCATTAAAAGATTAAACATTTTAATTTTAATTAAAAAACTGTGTCAAATTTCTAAAAGTTTAAATATGTTGCTTAAATTTTATGGTACAACGCAATTTATTTTTTTATTGTATCCAGCCTTGAGGCATTTTATTAAATTTAACATTTTTCTAACATTTATTAAATCCTTTTTCCATTATGGTCTTGTCTTTCCAGCTAAAGCATGAACAATATAAATTCTGCTCTTTATTCAACACCCTAAAGTATGCAGCATTTGTTTTTCAGCTAACGCTTTAAAAGTATGCAATTGATGGCAGTTTTTTTCTTTTTCATTCCTTTTGTTAGAGTTTAAGGCAATTTGTCTAACACTCAAACTAATTGAAGCAGGCAAAGTTTTTATTAAAAGAGTCTAAGAAAAAAAATAATAAAAGTCTTAAAAATGGGTTAAAGAAAAAAAGATTAATTAATAAAAAATTGCTCAAGACACAATAAGTAAAAAAATTCCTAAAGAAAAATTTTAAATCCTTAGTCTTAAAGTCTTTAAAAATATTGAATAAAAAAGTTATTTTACACGTGTTTAATAGCGTGTTACTCTCTAGAGCTTTGTTTCCTTGAAGGACTCGTGCTTTAAACTTTTGACCTGACTCTGACAAAAATAAAAAAAAAAACACCTAAAGGTATTTGTTCTGTTACATATTTTTCCTGATGGTTTCACTTTTATATTCTTTAATGCCTCACAGTTTAGCCTTAAAGTCATAACATGTTATAGCAAAAAAGAAGAAAGAAAAAATGTGAATACAACGAACTAAAAATTTATAATAAATAAAGCACGTGTTTTAAATAACAAGTCACGTTTTTAAGTTTTATTTTTGCTTTCGTTATAAATAGTACCTATATAGCGCTATACACGATATTTCAGGAGTATATGCTATAGAAACGCAAATAATTTTATTTATAGTATTAACTAAGAGAGAGAAAGTTACAGAGTGACAGAAATACAAAAATAGCGTTACTGCGCCACTAACTAAAATAAATTAGAAGGAAATACATTACACGAATATCCAATTAATTTTGAAACATTTTATTGATTCTGTCCGATCAACACATGATCAAATGCATAGTGTAGGATTAAATTAATTTTGATTGGCGCCATCTATCGGAAATTGATTTAACTAAGATTTAACTTAAATTGAAGCCTCTTTCAGTTTCTCCACCTGTCGAAACTTAATTTATATTGAAACTATGTCGAAATCGGTGGGCAAATCGCCGTATTCCATAACGATCGAAAACTCAGAGTTTTAAGCAAATATTGTGTAACATACCTTAGGGATTTTCATAATAATTTATTTTGCAAAAAGCTTAATTAAATTGGATATCCTAAAAGTATGCTACACAAATTTTTCAAAAATATCTTACATTACGATCGATATCGAATTCTGAGATTTGGGCCCTGGTTTGTAGATAAATAGATCAAAAACAGGGATTCTAAAGAAAAAAGATAAAAACTGATTCCAAATAGAATAATACTGCAAATTGGTCAAAACTAATTTTTATAATACATATAAAATTGATCATTTGTATTTCTAAATTATTTTCTAAATTTCTAAATTCTTTAAAAATTTTGGGAAATTAGATTTTTATAGAAGATTTTACAATAGTAAAATTTTTATAAAAAATCGCTATAGAAAATTGTTCAAAAAATACTTTATATAGAAAATTTTTCAAAACACGATTTTTATAGAAAATTAAAAAAAAATTATTTTCTTTAGAAAATTGTTCAAAAAACGAATTTTCTAAAGAAAATTGTTCAAAAATACGATTTTTTATAGAAAATTTGTAAAAATTTTTTTTTTAGAAAATTGTTTAAAAAAATGATTTTTTATAGAAAATTTTTCAAAAACGATTTTCTATAGAAAATTTTTCAAAAAACGATTTTCTATAGAAAATTTTTCAAAAAACGATTTTCTATAGAAAATTTTTCAAAAAACGATTTTCTGGAAAATTTTTTAAAAAACGATTTTTATAGAAAATTGTTAAAAAAAACTTTTTTTTTTTAGAAAAGTTTTTTAGCAACGATTTTTTTTTATAGAAAACTGTTCAAGAAACGATTTTCTATAGAAAATTTTTCAAAAAAAAATATTTTCTATAAAAAAAATTTTTAAACACGAGTTTCTATAAAAAATTGTTAAAAAAAACTATTTTCTTAAAAAAAATTAAAACACGTTTTTCTATAGAAAATTGTTCAAAGAACCATTTTCTAAAGGAAAATTTGTAAAAAAGCGATTTTCTGTAGAACATTGTTCAAAAAACGAGTTTCTATAGAAAATTGTTCACAAAAACGAATTTCTATTAAAATTTGTTCAAAAAAATATTTTATGTAATAAATTAAAAAAAACGATTTTCTAAAGAAAATTGTTCAAAAATAAGATTTTTTATAGAAAATTTGTAAAAAAAAAAAATTTTTTTAGAAAATTGTTGAAAAAAACGATTTTTTATAGAAATTTTTCAAAAAACGATTTTCTAAAGAAAATTTATCAATAAACGATTTTCTGAAGAAAATTTTTTAAAAAACTATTTTTATAGAAAATTGTTAAAAAAACTATTTTTTTAGAAAAGTTTTTTAGCAACGATTTTTTTTATAGAAAACTGTTCAAGAAACGATTTTCTATAGAAAATTTTTCGAAAAAAGATTTTCTATAAAAAAAATTTTCCAACACGAGTTTCTATAGAAAATTGTTAAAAAAACTATTTTCTTAAAAAAAAAAATTAAAACACGTTTTTCTATAGAAAATTGTTCAAAAAACCATTTTCTAAAGGAAAATTTGTAAAAAAAAGCGATTTTCTGTAGAAAATTGTTCAAAAAACGAGTTTTTATAGAAAATTTTTCACAAAAAGGAATTTCTATTAAAAACTGTTCAAAAAAATATTTTATGTAATAAATTAAAAAAAAACGATTTTCTAAAGAAAATTGTTCAAAAATAAGATTTGTTATAGAAAATTTGTAAAAAAAAAAATTTTTTTAGAAAATTGTTGAAAAAAACGATTTTTTATAGAAATTTTTCAAAAAACGATTTTCTAAAGAAAATTTATCAATAAACGATTTTCTGAAGAAAATTTTTTAAAAAACTATTTTTATAGAAAATTGTTAAAAAAAACTATTTTTTTAGAAAAGTTTTTTAGCAACGATTTTTTTTATAGAAAACTGTTCAAGAAACGATTTTCTATAGAAAATTTTTCGAAAAAAGATTTTCTATAAAAAAAATTTTCCAACACGAGTTTCTATAGAAAATTGTTAAAAAAACTATTTTCTTAAAAAAAAATTAAAACACGTTTTTCTATAGGAAATTGTTCAAAAAACCATTTTCTAAAGGAAAAGTTGTAAAAAAAGCGATTTTCTGTAAAGAATTGTTCAAAAAACGAGTTTGTTCACAACAACGAATTTCTATTAAAAATTGTTAAAAAAAATATTTTATGTAATAAATTAAAAAAAAAAAATTTCTAAAGAAAATTGTTCAAAAATAAGATTTTTTATAGAAAATTTGTAAAAAAAAAAATTTTTTTTAGAAAATTGTTTAAAAAAATTAAAATTTTTCAAAAACGATTTTCTATAGAAAATTTTTCAAAAACGATTTTCTATAGAAAATTTTTCAAAAACGATTTTCTATAGAAAATTTTTCAAAAACGATTTTCTATAGAAAATTTTTCAAAAACGATTTTCTATAGAAAATTTTTCAAAAACGATTTTCTATAGAAAATTAAAAAAAAAAACGATTTTTTGGAAAATTTTTTAAAAAACGATTTTTATAGAAAATTGTTAAAAAAAAACTATTTTTTTTAGAAAAGTTTTTTAGCAACGATTTTTTTAATAGAAAACTGTTCAAGAAACGATTTTCTATAGAAAATTAAAAATAAAAATTTTCTATAAAAAAAATTTTCAAACACGAGTTTCTATAGAAAATTGTTAAAAAAAAACTATTTTCTTAAAAAAAATTAAAACACGTTTTTCTATAAAAGATTTTTCAAAAAAGATTTTCTTAAGAAAATTTGTAAAAAAAGCGATTTTCTGTAGAAAATTGTTCAAAAACGAGTTTCTATAGAAAATTGTTCACAAAAACGAATTTCTATTAAAAATTGTTCAAAAAAATATTTTCTGTAAAATATTCCAAAAAACGATTTTCTAAAGAAAATTGTTCAAAAATACGATTTTTTATAGAAAATTTGTAAGAAAAAAAATTTTTTTAGAAAATTTAAAAAAAAAAATGATTTTTTATAGAAAATTTTTCAAAAACGAGTTTCTATAGAAAATTTTTCAAAAAACGATTTTTTGGAAAATTTTTTAAAAAACGATTTTTATAGAAAATTGTTAAAAAATACTATTTTTTTAGAAAAGTTTTTTAGCAACGATTTTTTTTATAGAAAACTGTTCAAGAATCGATTTTCTATAGAAAATTTTTCAAAACAAGATTTTCTATAAAAAAAAAATTTCAAAAACGAGTTTCTATAGAAAATTGTTAAAAAAAAAACATTTTCTTAAAAAAAAAATTAAAACACGTTTTTCTATAAAAAAATTCTTCAAAAAAAACATTTTATAAAGAAAATTTCTAAAAAAGGCGATTTTCTGTAGAACATTGTTCAAAAAACGAGTTTCTATAGAAAATTGTTCACAAAAACGAATTTCTATTAAAAATTGTTCAAAAAAATATTTTATGTAATAAATTAAAAAAAAACGATTTTCTAAAGAAAATTGTTCAAAAATACGATTTTCTATAGAAAATTTGTAAAAAAAAAAATTTACAAAATTGTTTAAAAAAACGATTTTTTATAGAAAATTTTTCAAAAACGATTTTCTATAGAAAATTTTTCAAAAAACGATTTTCTGGAAAATTTTTTAAAAAACGATTTTTATAGAAAATTGTTAAAAAAAAACTATTTTTTTTAGAAAAGTTTTTTATCAACGATTTTTTTATAGAAAACTGTTCAAGAAATGATTTTCTATAGAAAATTAAAAAAAAAAGTTTTTCTATAAAAAAAATTTTCAAACACGAGTTTCTATAGAAAATTGTTAAAAAAAAACTATTTTCTTAAAAAAAAAAAAAATAAATCACGTTTTTCTTCAGAAAATTGTTTAAAACCCATTCACTAAAGAAAATTAAAAAAAGGCGATTTTCTGTATAATTGTTCACAAAAACGAATTTCTATTAAAAATTGTTCTATAGAAACCATTTTCTATAGAAAATTTTTCAATAAACGATTTTCTATTAAAAATTGTTCAAAAAACTTTTTTCTATTTAGGGAGTGCTCTAAATAAAATTTGTAGTTGGATTTTCTTAAATTAAAATCAAACCTTTTAATATAAAAACTATACAAAATACGCAAATATAATGACATATTATACAAAATCATTTAGCATTAAAATGTTAACTTAGTACTCGGGTTTTGCAAAATTATCAACTTTTTTCGGAAACCCTCCCATTAAAGATTTTACAGTTGCTTCTGATACCTTTTCGGAGCATGTGTTCCACCTGCGCTTAAAATCGGACATGTTCTTGGAAATCTTTTCTGTGTTCTTCAATTCCTTTTTTACCAGGGCCCAATACCTTTCCACAGGCCGAAGTTCTGGACAGTTACATTGATTTTCCTCTCGTGGTACAAAAATGACATTATTCTTTGAGTACCACTCAAGTGCCTTTTTTCCATAATGGCATGATGCCAAATCGAGCCAAAAAAATGTAGTCACTCTGTGCTCTCTTAAAACAACAATTTTTGTAGGCACTTCTTTATATAAATTTCTGTGTTTATTGTGCCAGATGCCACAAATACTTTACTTCTTTTGCCACAACTGCAAATAGCTTGCCACACGAGAAACTTCTTAGGGAATTTTGTTTGTTTTTTTTGTGCGAAACTCTTGCCGAACATTGCCCCGTTTATCAGCAACATAAAAATCTTGACCAGGAAGTTGAGAAAAGTCTGCCAGTACGTATGTTTCATCATCCATCACACAACAGGTGTATTTTTTTATAAAATCAGACTTCAATTTTTCGCTCGTTTTTTTGCTTCTAAGTTCTTTATAGCATTGCGATCTGGAACCTTTTGGACTTTGTATGTCTTCAGTCCAGCATAAGCTTTGACTCTATGTGCAAAATTCGTAGAACATTTCACCGTACGAGCTGCTTTTCTTAAAGAAGTGTTAGGCGCTCTTCGAAAGAGTCGCTCGACTTCTTTTGCCTTACCAATATCTGTAGGACCTTTTTTCCTCCCTGATCCAGGTTTTCTTTTAATGCTCAGGGTTTCCTTATACCGTCTGATGGCATTAGAAACCGTTCGAGGGTCAACTTTCAAATTTTTTGCTATTTTTTTAAAAGTCCATGACGGATTTTTTTGAAAAGTTTTAATTATATTTTCACGAACTTTTTTTTGCAGTCCATTTTGATTGAAATAACCATTGAAAATTAATAATTTCTAAAATAATAGTATCTGACATATCTATAGAAACTAACTTGATCAAAAAATAAATTATTTCTTGCACTATGGATAAATTTTGTCTAAAATAGTAAATGCATATTTTTTTTAGAACACTCTTTAAAATTGTTCATAAAACAATTTTCTATAAAAAAACACGATTTAAAAAATTGTTCAATAAAATATTTTCTATGGAAAATTATTCAAAAACGATTTTGTAAAGAAAATTATTAAAAAAAAAAAAACGATTTTCTATAACAATTAAAAAAAAACGATTTTCTATAGAAAATTCATCGATATAAGGATTTCCATAGGAAATTAAAAAAAAAAAAACAATTTTCTAAGAAAATTATGCAAAAAAATTATTTTCTATAGAAAATTTTTCAAAAATAATGCTTTCTATACAAAAGTGTCCTGGGCCAAATTACCGCATTCGATATCGATCGAAAACTCAAAAATATTGTGAAGTATACTTTAGGGATGTTCAAAGTTACTTCGATGCAAAAAATTTATTGAAATTAGGTATCCATTTTGATTCTTTTTTAAGAACATATAGTCCAATTTAAATTCTTTTACTATTGTTCATCTTTTGGCAAATAACTTCCATAAAATATAGTAAACTGTGCGTCTTTTAAATAATTTTGATTTTTCCTTAAGGTATGCTATACAAATGTTTTGAAAATATCTAAGATTTCGATCGGTAATTTGGCCCCTGATTGACAATTTTCTACAGACATTTGCTTAAATTAAGAATTTCCTGTAGAGATATACGACTTATTACATGACACACTGTTTAACTAAGAAAAAACTGTAAATAACACTTAGTATACTTATGCATGGAACTGAAACTCAGCGAGTCAAAACATGTCTACATGCGGTAAAATACTATAGAGTAGGTATAATTCAACTACTTGTGGAAAAAATATGTAAAAAAGAAAAAATCGTGCAAAAAATAAAAATTATTCGTTGCATAATAAGCATGAAGTTAAATATATAAAAAAAAAAATCAAGTGAATATTAAGTAGGTTCCTACTTTAAAAAAACAATCCAAAAAGAGTCTGAAAAATTTTTTAAATAAATTTTAAAGAAAAAATAAAATCGAGCCTAGAATCTAGAAGAATTTAAATCCCAAGCATTTGTACAAATATAAAACTTTCATATGTTTCCTAACACAGAAAAGGAGTGAACACGAAACTTCCCCTACATGAGAGTAATGATGAGTGAAAAATGAACTAACACAAAAAAGCTTATAAGCCTAAAGATATATCTTGTTTGTTTTGTAACTTGTAAAACATTTGCATAATATTATAAGTTGCATACTTTTAGGAGGAGATGTGACTGTGTGTGTGGAAAACCTGAAAAACTACGACAGCAGAGGACATGTAGACATTTTACATATGTTCTTTACCAGCATCTACAATATTTACAAAAGTATTACAAGGGAATTTTTAATATTATTAAAAAAAGAAGAGCAAAAAAAGAGTTTTATGTTTAAATAATGACATGAACAGCAATATATTTAAATAAAATAGAAAAAAGAACTTCACTTCTAGTCGTTTTCAACATTATCGTCATCATTCTGTTGTTTTATATAAATGTTAAATTTTTAAAATCAAAACACGATTTAACCTTAATATACATATGTTTCGAAATGTGGGCGTTTATAGGAAATTTATGTAATACCTTCTAACATTTTTACTTAATTCCTAACTCATTAAACGATTTATGAAAGAAAACATTCAACAAATTCCCTTGAAATAAATGAGGAGCAAGAGAAAAATTAATACTAATTTGCATAATTTATAAAAATAGGGGTAACTGATATTTAATTACTATATAATGGATAAATTTTCAATAAATATTTATAATAAATAAAAATGTTATTTTTAACATTTTGAAAATAAATTCTTGGAAATAAAAGAAACAAATTGGATGAACAATTTTCTTTATATTTTTAATTTCTATAGAAAATTTTTTTATCAAAAATTTTTCTATAGAAAATTTTTTTATCAAAAATTTTTCTATAGAAAATTTTTTTATCAAAAATTTTTCTATAGAAAATTTGTTTATCAAAAATTTTTCTATAGAAAATTATTTTATCAAAAATTTTTCCATAGAAAATTTTTATATCAAAAATTTTTCCATAGAATTTTTTTTAATAAATTCTTGAAAATAAAAGAAACAAATTTAATGAACAATTTTCTTTATTTTTTTAATTTCTTTAGAAAATTTTTTTATCAAAAATTTTTCTATAGAAAATTTTTTTATCAAAAATTTTTCTAAAGAAAATTTTTTTTATCAAAAATTTTTCTATAGAATTTTTTTATCAAAAATTTTTCTATAGAAAATTTTTTTATCAAAAATTTTTCTATAGAAAATTTTTTTATCAAAAATTTTTCTATAGAAAATTTTTTTATCAAAAATTTTTCTATAGAAAATTTTTTTATCAAAAATTTTTCTACAGAAAATTTTTTTATCAAAAATTTTTCTATAGAAAATTTTTTTATCAAAAATTTTTCTATAGAAAATTTTTTTATCAAAAATTTTTCTATAGAAAATTTTTTTATCAAAAATTTTTCTATAGAAAATTTTTTTATCAAAAATTTTTCTATAGAAAATTTTTTTATCAAAAATTTTTCTATAGAAAATTTTTTATCAAAAATTTTTCTATAGAAAATTTTTTTATCAAAAATTATTCTATTGAAAATTTTTTTATCACAAATTTTTCTATAGAATTTTTTTTATCAAAAATTTTCTATAGAAAATTTTTTTATCAAAAATTTTTCTATAGAAAATTTTTTTATCAAAAATTTTTCTATAGAAAATTTTTTTATCAAAAATTTTTCCATAGAAATTTTTTTTTCAAAAATTTTTCTATAGAAAATTTTTTTAATCAAAATTTTTAGTAGAAAGTTTTTTTATTAAACATTTTTCTAAAGAAAATTTTTTATTAAAAATTTTTATATAGATTTTTTATGAAAAAATTTGTTATAGAAAATTTTTTTTATAAAAAATTTTTAGTAGAAAAGTTTTTTAATAAAAAAAATTTTATCAAAAATTTTTCTATAGAAAATTCTATTCAGATGATAATCTTCGCTTTATGTTGACAATTTTTGGACACAATAATTCTTATTTATTCTGTCCAGCAAAAAAATATAAAATATAATCCTCCTGAAGAGATGGCCTAACCAACCACCGAAACTAGTCGAGGAAAGGTTTCCACACCAAAATATTTTGGTTTTATCAAAAAACTATTTATTACCATAACAAATAAATGTAATAAATTGGGATCTTAGTGCAATACACTACAGTAAAACGTTTTAATGCAAATTTTTTAGAAATTTTTTTATAGAAAAATTTTTTATCACAAATTTTTTTGAAATTTTTTTATTGAAAATTTTTCTACAAATAATATTTCCTTCTATAATTTTTCCATAGCAAAAAATTTTTGTCGAAAATTTTTCTACAAAAAAATATTTTTACCGAAAAATTTTCTATAGAAAAATATTTTTATCGAAAATATTTTTATAGAAAATTTTTCTATAGAAAAATATTTTTATCGAAAAATTTTCTATAGCAAAAAATTAATACGAAAACTTTTGTACAGGAAAATATTTTTATCAAAAGTTTTTCTACAGAAAAATATTTTTATTGAAAATTTTTCTACAGAAAAAAATTTTTAACGAAAAATTTTCTATAGAAAAATATTTTTATAGAAAATTTTTCTAGAAAAAAATTCTATAGAAAAATTTTTTATACAAAAATTTTCTGTAATAAAATTTTTTAAAGAAAAATTTTGTATAGAATAATTTTTAATAAAAAAAATTTTATATACAAAAATTTATGATAAAAAAATTTTCTACAGAAAATTTTTTGATAAAAAAATTTTCTATAGAAAAATTTTTGATAACAAAATTTTCTATAGAAAAATTTTGGATAAAAAAAATTTATACAGAAAAATTTTTAATACAAAAATTTTCAAAAAAAATTTTTGATAAGAAATTTTTAATAAAAAATTTTCTATAGAAAATTTTCTATAGAAGAAGTTTTCTTTATTAAAAAAATGTTGATAAACAAATTTTCGATAGAAAAATGTTAGATAAAATACTTTTCTATAGAAAAATTTTTGATAAAAAACAATTTCTACAGAAAAATTTTTAATAAAAAAAAAATTTTCTACAGAAACATTTTTAATAAAAAAATTTTTCATAGAAAAATTTTTGATAAAAACATTTTCTTTAGAGAAATTTTTTATAAAAAAAATTTGATAAAAAAATTTTTTTAAAAAAAAATTTTGTATAGAAAAATTTTTGAAAAATAAATTTTGCTATAGAAAAATTTTTGGTAAAAAAAATGTATATAGAAAAATTTTTGATAAAACAAATTTTCTATAGAAAAATTTTTAATAAAAAATATTTCAATAGAAAAATTTTTGACAAAAAAAATTTCTAAAAAAAATTTGTATAGAAAAATTTTTGATAAAAAAATTTTCTATAGAAAAATTTTTAATACAAAAAAATTTCAATAAAAAAATTTTTGATAAAAAAATTTTCTACAGAAACATTTTTGATAAAAAAATTTCATAGAAACATTTTTGATAAAAAAATTTTCTGCAGAAAAATTTTTAATAAAAAATTTTCTTTTGAAAATATTAAATAAAAAAATTTTAATAAAAAATTTTCTTTTGAAAATATTTAATAAAAAAAATTTTCAATAAAAAATTTTCTATAGAAGTTTTTTATAATAAAAAATGTTTGATAAAAAAAAAAATTCGATACAAAAATGTTTGATAAAAAAACTTTTCTATAGAAAAATTTTTGATAAAAAAAAATTTTCTATAGAAAAATTTTGGATAAAAAATTTTCTATAGAAACATTTTGGATACAAAATTTTGATAAAAGAAATTTCTATAGAAATATTTTTGATAAAAAAATTTTGTATACAAACATTTTTGATAAAAAAAAAATTCTATAGAAAAATTTTTGATAAAAAATTTTATATAGAAAAATTGTTCAGATGCTCTTACTTATTGGCCTGCCCTCGTATATTATTAGCTACATTTGCAATTTAATTTTATAATTTTAGTATTTAGAACATTTTCTATATTTTGATTTATTTCTTTACACTTCCTTTAA
Source organism: Stomorhina lunata (assembly GCA_933228675.1). Classification (NCBI taxonomy): domain Eukaryota; kingdom Metazoa; phylum Arthropoda; class Insecta; order Diptera; family Rhiniidae; genus Stomorhina; species Stomorhina lunata. The sequence continues at coordinate 71,693,199 of OW121743.1, forward strand.
AGAGTTACATAAGCGTATGACATTTCTTAATGCAAAAGTTCATGCAGCCGAATAATTATTTAAACCTAATCTTAATTTAAATATTTATATTAATTGGAATATTATAAAGTCATGCATTTATAAGATCTAAAAGCGAAGATATGATTTTTTAATGAAATAGATTTTTAAGAAAAAATTAAAAATTAAAGTTTTAATTGAATTGATATTAAGACCTAAGAATACTTATGTAATTGAAGGCTTTTTGATATATTTTTTTAATTTTATATTAAATATACACAATCCACACTATTTGATTATAAAATTTTTGTCTAAAAGTATTCTTTAAAATTCTTGCCTAAAAGTATGCTTTGACATACATATATACAAATTTTTGTTTCAAGATTTCATTAAACATTTTAATTTTACTAGAAACATTTCATACTAAATTTAAATACATATTTTAAATTTCCCCCAAAAATATGCTATACTTTCATAATAAACATAACCCCTAAAATTATACCCCAAATATTTATTTTGCTCGTTTAAATTCAAATTCTATTATTTCATGTCACATTTGAAACAAAAAACATTTCGCCCCAAATACAAACCAACAAAAAATCTTTTCGTGACTGCAATTTCACACAAAATAAAATATAAAAATAAGCAAATATTTATTATTTTGTTACCCTCTCGTTCATTTGATATGCAAATTATCACGTAGTATTTCCAAAAAAAAAAAAGAACACAAGAAACCGTAATAAAAAAACGTGTAAACTTTTGGTGTCTATGTAAAAATGTTTTGTGTTCAGACAAAAGTAAAAATCTGCTTTCGATTTAATGAGTAGAGAATGTCAAAGCTCAACACCGCAATAAAATAGAAATAATATTCAAATAAATGTAATAAAAAGAAAAGTTCTTTTTTTGAAATACGAAATTGAAGACTCAATTCAGGAAGAAATAAATTTGTTACAAAAACAACGATTTTAAAGTACCCTAATACTCTAAGTAAAATTACTAAGCATTAATCTTAAATATTCAAATTAAAAAACAGTTTCCTAAAAGTAGGCAACACTTTCATTTTTTAACTATCCCTGAAAATATACCAAACTAAAAATTATTTCCATACAAGATTATTCCTTGAGAGGTTCTGTTTTTACAAATAACTTTTAGTACAAATTCTTTTGAAAATAAATCTATGTTTAGTACCTTTGTCTACTGTAGCCTGTCCTTTTCTTTACCCAACAAATTTGTTTGAATAGTATAAAAAAATTGAAAAATGCAAATATAAATCTGAATGAAACTGAAAATGTTTATGTAAATCAAATCGTAATTTCAGCACGAGAAAAAGGAAAAAGTTTATAAAAATTTAAATTGAAATTGTTTTGTGTTATTCTACGCTCAGATTCTTCAAGATTTTTAGAAAATGATAAAAACTTTAATTAAATATTCAAGATTTTTGTCTGTGTTTAGCTAAATAAATATTTTTGATTTTTTTTCTGTTTTGCATAAGAAATATGAATAAATGAAAATCAATTTAAAGTTATTTAGGAATAAAATTTTAAGAAGTTGAAGAACATTTAACACGTTTTCCTCACGAATAGATAATTTTTAATTCGAAAATTTGTATATATAAATTTTATTTTCCTATTCGAAGAGATTGTTCGAATTCAATTCGAAAAGTTTTCTTTAGAAGTTTTTTAATTATAAAAAATCTTTCAAAATTCAAATAAATATCGAATAAATTTTAAATGTGACGTTAAAAATCTTTAAATGTTATTTTGAAAAAAAAATTTGGGTAAAAAATTTTTATAGTGAAAAATTTTCATTAAAAAATGTTTGTGATAAAAGTTTTTCTATAAAAAAAAATTTAGTGAAAAATTTCTATAAAAAAATTTATAGTTTTAATTTTTCTATAAAAAATTTTTGTATTAAAATTTTCTCTAAAAATTTTTTATATTGAAAAATTTTATTGTAAAAAATTTTGAATATAGAATTCGATAGAAAAATGTTCATATTGAAAAATTTTCGATAGAAAAATTTTGATATTGAAAAGTTTTCTTTTGCAAAATTTTCATATTGAAAATTTTCTATAGAAAAATTTTCGAATTGAAATACTTTCTATAGAAAATTTTCTATTGACATATTTTATATAGAAAATTTTCTATTGACATATTTTATATAGAAAATTTTCTATTGAAATATTTTCTATAGAAAATTTTCTATTGAAATATTTTCTATAGAAAAATTTCTATTGAAATATTTTCTATAGAAAATTTTCTATTGAAATATTTTCTATAGAAAATTTTCTATTGAAATATTTTCTATAGAAAATTTTCTATTGAAATATTTTCTATAGAAAATTTTCTATTGAAATATTTTCTATAGAAAATTTTCTATTGAAATATTTTCTATAGAAAATTTTCTATTGAAATATTTTCTATAGAAAATTTTCTATTTAAATATTTTCTATAGAAAATTTTCTATTGAAAAATTTTCTATAGAAAATTTTCTATAGAAAATTTTCTATAGAAAATTTTCTATTGAAATATTTTCTATAGAAAATTTTCTATTGAAATATTTTCTATAGAAAATTTTCTATTGAAATATTTTCTATAGAAAATTTTCTATTGAAATATTTTCTATAGAAAATTTTCTATTGAAATATTTTCTATAGAAAATTTTCTATTGAAATATTTTCTATAGAAAATTTTGTATTGAAATATTTTCTATAGAAAATTTTCTATTGAAATATTTTCTATAGAAAATTTTCTATTGAAATATTTTCTATAGAAAATTTTCTATTGAAATATTTTCTATAGAAAATTTTCTATTGAAATATTTTCTATAGAAAATTTTCTATTGAAATATTTTCTATAGAAAATTTTCTATTGAAATATTTTCTATAGAAAATTTTCTATTGAAATATTTTCTATAGAAAATTTTCTATTGAAATATTTTCTATAGAAAATTTTGTATTGAAATATTTTCTATAGAAAATTTTCTATTGAAATATTTTCTATAGAAAATTTTGTATTGAAATATTTTCTATAGAAAATTTTCTATTGAAATATTTTCTATAGAATATTTTCTATTGAAATATTTTCTATAGAAAATTTTCTATTGAAATATTTTCTATAGAAAATTTTCTATTGAAATATTTTCTATAGAAAATTTTCTATTGAAATATTTTCTATAGAAAATTTTCTATTGAAATATTTTCTATAGAAAATTTTCTATTGAAATATTTTCTATAGAAAATTTTCTATTGAAATATTTTCTATAGAAAATTTTCTATTGAAATATTTTCTATAGAAAATTTTCTATTGAAATATTTTCTATAGAAAATTTTCTATTGAAATATTTTCTATAGAAAATTTTGTATTGAAATATTTTCTATAGAAAATTTTGTATTGAAATATTTTCTATAGAAAATTTTCTATTGAAATATTTTCTATAGAAAATTTTCTATTGAAATATTTTCTATAGAAAATTTTCTATTGAAATATTTTCTATAGAAAATTTTCTATTGAAATATTTTCTATAAAAAATTTTCTATTGACATATTTTCTGTAGAAAATTTTCTATTGACATATTTTCTATAGAAAATTTTCTATTGAAATATTTTCTATAGAAAATTTTCTATTGAAATATTTTCTATAGAAAATTTTCAATTAAAATATTTTCTATAGAAAATTTTCTATTGAAATATTTTCTATAGAAAATTTTCTATTGAAATATTTTCTATAGAAAATTTTCTATTGAAATATTTTCTATAGAAAATTTTCTATTGAAATATTTTCTATAGAAAATTTTCTATTGAAATATTTTCTATAGAAAATTTTCTATTGAAATATTTTCTATAGAAAATTTTCTATTGAAATATTTTCTATAGAAAATTTTCTATTGATATATTTTCTATAGAAAATTTTCTATTGAAATATTTTCTATAGAAAATTTTCTATTGAAATATTTTCTATAGAAAATTTTCTATTGAAATATTTTCTATAGAAAATTTTCTATTGAAATATTTTCTATAGAAAATTTTCTATTGAAATATTTTCTATAGAAAATTTTCTATTGAAATATTTTCTATAGAAAATTTTCTATTGAAATATTTTCTATAGAAAATTTTCTATTGAAATATTTTCTATAGAAAATTTTCTATTGAAATATTTTCTATAGAAAATTTTCTATTGAAATATTTTCTATAGAAAATTTTCTATTGAAATATTTTCTATAGAAAATTTTCTATTGAAATATTTTCTATAGAAACTTTTCTATTAAAATATTTTCTATAGAAAATTTTCTATTGAAATATTTTCTATAGAAAATTTTCTATTGAAATATTTTCTATAGAAAAAAAAATTTCTATAGAAAATTTTCTATTGAAATATTTCCTATTGACATATTTTTTTTATAGAAAAATTTTCTATCGAAATATTTTCTATAGAAAAAATTTTCTTTTGAAATATTTTGTATACAAAAAGTTTCTATTGAAATATTTTATATTAAAAGCTTTTCTATAGAAAAATTTATATAAAAAATATTATTTTATAAAGTTTGAATATAAAAATTTTCAATGGAAAAATTTTTTATAAAAAAATTTTCTATAGAAGAATTTTTTATTAACAAATTTTCTGTAAAAAAAAATTTATATTGAAAAAATAAAATTTTCTATTAAAAAATTTTATATAAAACAAATTTCTATAAAAAAATTTTAAATTAAAAAAATTTATTTTAAAAAAATTTCTCTAGAAAATTTTCAATAAAAAAAATTTTATAAAAAAATGTATATTAAAAAATTTTCTATACAAAAATTTTAAATTGAAAAATTTTCAATAGAAAAATTTTGAATTGAAAAATTTTTTATAGAAGAAAAATTTTCTATTGAAACATTTTATATTATAATATTTTTGAGCGAAAAATTTAATATTAAAAAAATTGTATATTGAAAAATTTTCTACAAAAAAAAAAAAATTCTATTAAAAAATGTAATATTAAAATTTTCTGTAGAAAAATTACTTTCTTATAGGAACGTGAATAACCAGATAACACAAGAAATGAAACCTTAAAGGCAACCTCATATTAAATTAAAAATATTTCGAAAGAAACTTTAACTTTAATATTAACTTAAGAAATAACTCAAACAAAACAGAAATAGATTGAAATGTAATAAAAGACAAATATCCCATTGGCTTGAATCAACAAGTGTTTCGTTAATATTTAACGAACAAATAAAGTTAAGGGAAACCAATTCATGGAAAATGAAATCATAAAAAGGAATGTAATAAAATCTTCAATACAAAATCCTTAAAACTTTTTTTTTTATTATTTTGAAACTTTGAAGTTGATTTATGTTTTTTGTATATCAATAGCAAATAAATTTAGTATCATCATTCTTGACAACGATTTTAAAGTCTAGGGTTTCAAAGGAAAAAAATCCTTATAAATAAAAGATATTGATACTCAGGCGTTAGAGCAAGAAAATGATATACAATTTAAGAATTAATGAAAAAATGAAATATTTAAGACAAAATCATATGATATGGAAGAAAAAAGGTAGACAAAAGGTATAAAGTGATAATGAGAAGTATTGATTTATTTATAATGCAAGACTCTCTACATTTTCAAGGTAACAATTTTAAAGGAATTACTAAATTAATTCTATGAAAAAGTGGAATTATAAAATTTTTCTAAATTAAAAAAACAAAACAAATCCTAAGCAAATCCTTCTTAAAACGTCCATGTTCGCTTAATCTGCCTGGCACTTATACCTAATATAAAATAAGGAAAATACGCTATTTTTTGTATTACAAATAAAAACTTCAAATATCCTCATAAAAAGCAATTTCCGTTCCATGTCATTTATGACAAATTTATTTTCATTTTTACCCAAGACGTGACGTAAAAACGTCACAATTTTTCTTAGCATCTTTTGAATGTTTTTTTTTAAGCTTTTAAAATCTTTAGATCGAGAATTTTTTATAAATCATCATAACAAAATCGTATTTCCTTTTAGTCTTAACATTTATCCAAACAATTCTTATTTGAACCCATGCATTTGTATGAGTCTAATTAATGTCCTTAAGGCTGTTAAATTGTCCTTTATGATGATTGTCGTTTTTGTTATTTTTGTTCACATCTTTTTTTGTTTTTGGCCAACTCTTAGGAAATTGCTGGTAATTATTTTGACAAAGTGATAAACTTCAAAAACATACAAAAAAACAAGGAAACGGAAAGGCTGGTAATTAGAGACAGGAAATATTTTAATTGTAAAGGAAAGCCAACATTTTTTATTTGATTTGTTCTTATATGTTATTATAAGGATGCACTTAAAGACAATTTCAAATTCTCCTCAAATTTGTGACGATTTTGTTGAAATGAACAAATTTCAATGTAAAAGAAATTCTTATGAATAAATTTTCTGTAGAAGAAATTCTTTAAGTTTTTTGGAAATTTTGAAAATTTTTTTTTTGTTTTCAAAAATTTTTCAAAAAATTTCTTATCTTTTAGGAAAATTTTTTATAGGCAATTTTTCAAAAGTTTCTTATTTTTATAGAAAATTTTTCAAAAATTTCTTATTATTATAGAAAATTTTTCAAAAATTTCTTATTTTTATAGGAAATTTTCAAAAATTTCTTATTTTTATAAAAAAATTTTCAAAAAATTCTTATTTTTATCAAAAATTTTTCAAAAATTTCTTATTTTTATCAAAAAAATTTTAAAAAATTTCCATTTTTTTAAGGAAATTTTTAAAAAATTTCTTATTTTTATAAAAAAAAAACTCAACCATTTCTTATTTATAGAAAATTTTTTAAAAATTTTTTTATTTTTACAGAAAATTTTTCAACAATTTTCTATTTTTATAAGAACATTTTTTCAAAAAATTTCTATTTTTATAGGAAATTTTTCAAAAAATTTCTATTTTTATTGAAATTTTTTCAAAAATTTTCTATTTTAAAGAAAATTTTTCAAAAATTTACCATTTTTGTAGGAAATTTTTTAAAAATTTACCATTTTTTTAGGAAATTTTTCAAAAATTTCTTATTTTTATAGGAAATTTTTTCAAAAAATTTCTATTTTTATAGGATTTTTTTTCAAAAATTTTCTATTTTTAAAGAAAATTTTTCAAAAATTTACCATTTTTGTAGGAAATTTTTTAAAAATTTACAATTTGTATAGGAAAATTTTCAAAAATTTCTTATTTTTATAGGAAATTTTTAAAAAAATTCTTATTTTTATAGGAAATTTTTTCAAAAAATTTCTATTTTTATAGGAATTTTTTTCAAAAATTTTCTATTTTTAAAGAAAATTTTTCAAAACTTTACCATTTTTGTAGGAAATTTTTTAAAAATTTACAATTTTTATAGGAAATTTTTCAAAAGTTTCATATTTTTAAAAAATTTCTTATTTTTATAGGAAAATTTGCAAAATTTCTTATTTTATAGGAAGTTTTTCAAAAATATTAAATTATTATAGGAAATTATTTAATAATATTCTATTTTTATAGGAATTTTTTCAAAAAGTTTCTATTTTTAAAGGAAATTTTTCAAAAATTTTCTATTTTTATATGCAATTTTTGAAAAATTTCTTATTTTTATAGGAAAATTTTGAAAAATTTCTTATTTTTATAGGAAATTTTGCAAAAATTTCTTATTTTTATAGGAAATTTTTCAAAAATTTCTTATTTTTATAGGAAATTTTTCAAAAATTTCTTATTTTTATAGGAAAATTTTCAAAAATTTCTTATTTTTATAACAAAATTTTCAAAAATTTCTTATTTTTATAGGAAAATTTTCAAAAATTTCTTATTTTTATAACAAAATTTTCAAAAATTTCTTATTTTTATAGGAAAATTTTCAAAAATTTTTCAAAATTTCTTATTTTTATAGGAAATTTTTCAAAAATTTCTTATTTTTATAGGAAATTTTTCAAAAATTTCTTATTTTTATAGGAAATTTTTGAAAAATTTCTTTTTTTAGGAAATTTTTCAAAAAATTTCTTATTTTTATAGGAATTTTTTTTAAATATCTTATTTTTATAGGAAAATCTTCAAAATTTCTTATTTTTATAGGAAGTTTTTTTTTAAAATATTATATTATTATAGGAAATTATTTTAAAATGTTCCATTTTTATAGGATTTTTTTAAAAAATTTTCTATTTTTAAAGGAAATTTTTACAAAAATTGCTTATTTTTTAAGAAATTTCTTATTTTTATAGGAAATTTTTCAAAAATTTTTATAGAAAGTTTTTTTTTCAAAAATTTTCTATTTGGTATGAAATTTAAAAAAAAATTTTAATTTTATAGGAAATTTTTCAAAAATTTTTTATTTTTATAGAAAATTTAAGAAAAAAATTTGTGATTTTTGTAGGAAATTTTTCAAAAATTTTTTATTTTTATAGGAAATTTTTAAAAAAATTCTTGTTTTTATATGAAATTTTTCAAAACTTCCAAAAACTATTTAAGACATTTTTCAAAAATTCCTCTTTCTTTATAAAAATTTATAATTTTTCAAAATTTCTCTTTTTTATAAGACACTTTTCAAAAATTTATTATTTTTATTTATGGGAAAATTTTCAAAAATTTCTTATTTTGATAGAAAATTTTTTTAAAATTTCTTATTTTTATAGAAAATTTTTCAAAAATTTCTTATTTCTATAGGAACATTTTCAAAAATTTCATATATTTATAGGAAAATGTTCAAAAATTTCTTATTTTTAAAGAAAATTTTCAAAAATTTCTTATTGTTAAAGAAATTTTTAGAAATTTCTTATTGTTAAAGAAATTTTTAAAAATTTCTTATTTTTAAAGAAAATTTAAAAAAATTTCTTATTTTTATAGGAAATTTTTCAAAAATTTTCTTTTTTTATAGGAAATTTTTCAAAAATTATCTTTTTTTATAGGAAATTTTTAAAAAATTTCTTATTTTTATAGGAAATTTTTCAAAAATGTCTTATTTTTATAGGAAAAAATTTTCAAAAATTTCTTATTTTTAGGGAAATTTTTAAAAATTTTCAAATTTTTTTTTAAGAGTTTTTGAAAAATTTATAATTTTCAAAGGAATTTTTCAATTTCTTTAGTTTTTCTATTCGAAAAATGTTCTTTTAAATACTTTTTGTTAAAAAAAAGTTTTTTTTTTTTTGTAGAAGATTGCATTGTTTTTAAAACGTATTTTTTTATTAAACAATTTTGAAGAAACATTTATAATTTGCTGCCAACATTACTTAAAATTTACTTCTTTATCTAACTTTTAGTCATTTATTGCTTAAAAAGAAACAACCCAAAAAATAAAATTGCATTCTGGCATTTGTCTAATTTTTGTATTGAATAATTTCCAATCATAATTTATCCAGTCGACCGCAACCACATCAATCAAAATCGTATACAAAATTGATAGAACTCAAACAAACAAGAATATTTATGTTCAAATTGTGTTTGTGGTTACTTTTTGGGGTCTTACATTTGCGGTCTACCGCCATAATTTACCATGTCAGGAGCAATATATGACATACTACTTACAACATAAATAAGGGTATGTGAAACAAGTAAGTCAACAAATATTAGGACAGAAATGTACAGTAGAGAACAAAACTGCGTAGTTCTTCTAGAGTAGTAATTTATATTTGTTTGATATTTTTCTAATTTAGAATTTTATTGAAGTTAATATTGGTAAGTAGTAATATATTTTTTAACCCACACTGTTCATTTCCCTTTTCGATTAGTTGATTTCTGTTTATCAAAAAATTTTTATTAGAAACCACCAAATATTTCCAACGCAAATTCAATTTTGTGGTATTTGAATGAAAAATTTATCAACAGACAACAGCAGCAGCAGCAAAATGTTAACGTATTTCGAATGTCAGAAAATTTTTATTAAACTTCAAATACCAAGGATTACAAAAAAACATTGACAGCAACAAAGTCATCGGGTAAAAAAATGTTCATGTTATGGTTATGGTCATGTAATATTGAGGCTTGCCTGAATGAAATTGTCAACTTTTGCATCAGCAACTTTTGACATTAGAGAAAAAACGCATTAGAAAACACAGGGACGTAGACAGTCTTTGTTGGAAATTTTCTATAGAAAATTCTGTATTATAAATTTTCTATAAAAAAATTTCTGTTACAAGTTTTCCATAAAAATTTTCTACTAAAAATTTTTTATTAGAATTTTTTTTTTATTAAAAAATTTTCTATAGAAAATTTTCTATTAAAAATTTTTCTATAGAAAATTTTCTATTAAAAATTTTTCTATAGAAAATTATCTATTAAAATTTTTTCTATAGAAAATTTTCTATTAAAAAAATTTTCTATAGAAAATTTTCTATTAAAAAATTTTCTATAGAAAATTTTCTATTAAAAAATTTTCTATTAAAAAATTTTCTATAGAAAATTTTCTATTAAAAAATTTTCTGTAAAAAAATTTTCTATATTTCTTATAAAAATTTTCTATTAGAAATATTTTATAAAAAATTTTCAATGTTTTTTTTTTATAGAAAATTTTCAATGTTTTTTTTACAGAAAACTTTCTATCAGAAGAATTTTTATACAAAAATTTTCTATTGAATGTTTTTTGTAGAAAATTTTCTAATGGAAATTTTTATAAAAAATTTTCTTTTAGAAATTATTTATGGAAATTTTTTAAAGAAAATTTTCTATTAAAAATTCTTTTTAGGAAATTTTGTATAGAAAATGCTCTATTAGAAATTTTTTATGCAAAATTTTCTATTAAAAATTTTTTATAGAAAATTTTCTATTAGAAATTTTTTATAAAAAATTATGTATTACAATTTTCTATTACAAATTTTTTATAGAAAGTTTTCTATTTGACATTTTTTTATAAAAATTTTCTATTGGAAGTTTTTTTTTACAAAATTTTTTATTAGATTTTATAAAAATAAAATTTTTTTACAGAAAATTTTCTATTAAAAGTTTTTATAGAAAATTTTCTATAAGAAATTTTTTGACGGAAAATTTCCTATAAGAAATTTTTTACAGAAAATTTTGTGTTAGATTTTTTTTTACAGAAACTATTTCTGTTAGAAATTTTTTATAAAAAATATTCTATTATAAAATTTTTTTCTATTTTTTCTATTATAAAATAATTTTCTATTAGAATTTTTTTTAGAAAATTTTCTATTAGAATTTTTTTAATAGAAAATATTGTCTTAGAAATTTTTCTTTTAAAAACTTTTTATAGAAAATTTTCTATTAGAAACTTTTTTTAGAAAATTTTCTATAAGAAATTTTTTATATAAAATTTTTTCTAAGATATTTTTTAAAAAGAATTTTCTATAAGAAATTTTTTATAGAGCATTTTCTATTCGAATTTTTTTTATAGAAATTTTTTATAAAAAATTTTTTATTAGAAATTTTTTAAAGAAAATTTTCTATTAGAAATTTTTTGAAGAAAATTTTTTATTATTCTAAAAAAAATTTTTGTTTAAAATTTTTTTGTAGAAAATTTTCTTTTCGAAATTTCTCATAGAAAATTTTCTATTAGAAACTTTTTATAGAAAAATTTCTATTAGAAACTTTTTATAGAAAATTTTCTATAAGAAATTTTTTAAGAAAATTTTCTAATAAAATTTTTTTATAGAAAATTTTTTATTAGAAAATTTTCAATATAAGAAAATTTTCTATTAGAAAATTTTTATAGAAAATTTTCTATTAGAAACTTTTTATAGAAAATTTTCTATTAGAAAATTTTTATAGAAAATTTTGTATTAGAAACTTTTTATAGAAAATTTTCTATTAGAAACTTTTTATAGAAAATTTTCTATTAGAAAATTTTTATAGAAAATTTTCTATTAGAAAATTTTTATAGAAAATTTTATATTAGAAAATTTTTATAGAAAATTTTATATTAGAAAATTTTTATAGAAAATTTTATATTAGAAAATTTTTATAGAAAATTTTCTATTAGAAAATATTTATAGAAAATTTTCTATTAGAAAATTTTTATAGAAAATTTTATATTAGAAAATTTTTATAGAAAATTTTATATTAGAAAATTTTTATAGAAAATTTTATATTAGAAAATTTTTATAGAAAATTTTATATTAGAAAGTTTATAGTAGAAAATTTTTATAGAAAATTTTTTATGGAAAATTTTCTACTAAAATTTTGTTTTAGAAAATTTTCTATTAGAAATTTTTTATAGAAAATTTTCTTCAAGAAATTTTTTATAAAAAATTTTCTATTAGAAATTTGTTATAGGAAATCTTTTATTAAAATTTTTTTATAGAAAATTTTCTAGAAAAAAAAAAAATTTATAGAAATGTTTCTATTAAAAATTTGATATAAAAAAATGTTTTCAAACAAATCTTATATCAGAAATTTTTTATAGACAAATTTCAAGTAGAAAATTTTTAGAAAAAATTTTCCATTAGATTTTTTTTTAGAAATTTTGTATAGAAAATTTTCTAATAGAAATTCTTTATTTAATTGCAAATTTTTTATAAGAAATTTTTTATTAGAATTGTTTTATAGAAAATTTTCTATTAGAATTTTTTTTTATAAAAAATTTTCTTTTTGAAATTTTTAAGAGAAAACTTTATATTAGCATTATTTTTTAGAAAATTTTCTCTTAGAAAACATTCATAAAATAATTTTGTTTGAAAAAAAAATTAAAAATTAATCCCCAACAGAAAAATGTCTTACCTACGCCCATGTCAGTAATAGTAACTGCAACAAGCACTAATAAAAAATTACGACAACTGCAATATAACGCCATTATTCTAACACATACTCATGTACACGTCACTCACAGACACACACTCATTCACTCTCATGTAATACATCAGGAGCAAAAATGAAATTAAAAAGTTAAAAGCAACAACAAAGTCCCAGAGTAGTTTAGCTTTTCCTTTTTCAAAACGAAATATGAAATTAAAGGGAACGAATTCAAAACACCCTCCAAACCTGGCCACCAATTCGATACAAGACATAATTAAAGGAGAATAACTTCATCTTTTATACTATAATCAAAATCTTTCTAATAATCTAGTGAGCTAAGACTTTAAGCATATGATAAAAAACGAAACAAAGATATATTTGATCTACATTTAATGAAGATTCAGTTAAATTTACTTAGAACCTCCTAAAAGTAGACAAGTTTTTTTCTCGTACATAAAATACGAAATAGCTTTAAATAAAAAATTACTAAGTATACTTTTAGGAGGTTCATTTCAAATAGTTCTTAATAGTTAATTTTTTTCAGTTTCATAGTCAAAAGCCGGTTAAAGCTCACATTTATCGTAAATGTTGTAGGGTACAACAATAGAACAAAAAACAATTCAATTGAATTCATTTCAATGAGCACAAGCACTAAGTACTCGTATTCAGATGCTGATGCCAGTGTTTTAGCAGTTTCTCTTGTTGTCACACCGTGATGATGCATGACTGACAACAACAACGACAACAACAATGTAAGGCAAATGTTCAAACATCATCATTGTCAACGAAACTTCATTATTGCCCCCTAAGAGTTGTGAAAATCATAAAATATTTACATACAACCTCTTACCATCGACACTCAAAGCCAGTCACTACTGGCGGTGGTGTTCTCTTATACATATCCGTTGTAAAACCGGGGATATGGAGACTGTGGCTGACACTAAGTAAGAACAAGGACAAATTTTAACGTTTATGACAGCAAGCCGGTTACTAAACTGACTGAGTAAATATTCATACGTGTGTGCAGTGCACTGAAGTAATGCGGCTCCGAAAAGGCAGATCTTTAAAAGAATTGCTTTTATTTAGTAGCAAAATTTAAATATTTAAAAATTTCACATGAAGTTTTTCCTATTAGGATATTTTAAAAAATAAACAAAATTTATAAGAATCACATAATTTCTAATTTCGTATTATTAATCAGTTTTGGGAAGAATTAGAATTTTGTAACATACTTTAAGGAGGTTTAATTTATATTATTTTTGGTTTATTTGGAATCATTACTTGTTATTAAATATAACATAAGATTCAAATCGATTTACTTAAAACATACATACATTACAATAAAATTTCATAGTAGAGATTTAAAAAAACTTTTAAACTCCTAGAAGCAGGCAACACAAATGTCGTCAAAAACTCTTTCCTTTAATTGTAACTGGGCTTTAGATGTTAAGAATTGTTCTAATAAACAGCATAATCTTTGTAATAAACTAAATTTGAATTTCATTGCATACATTTAGGCGCTGGTTTTATTTATATTATATAATGCAGTTGTACATGACGCAAAAAGTAATGCTCGATATAAATTACAATGCGAATAAAATGCATCAGAGTATCATAATTCAAGTACAAGTGTAATGTCTTTAGGGAAAAAGTTTTTAAATTAAGCCTCAAACATATTCGCACTAAAAAAGAGACTTAATCTTTTTAAACAAATTTTAGCCAGGCGCTAGACTTAAAGCAGTTCCACAGCCTAACTATAGTTCTATACACTCAGACTTAAGTCATATCTCGAAAACTGTTCTAATGATTTTAATAAAGTTTACCATTTTTTTAAATTTTTTTTATAGAAAATTTCTACTACAAACTTTCTTTAGAAAAGTTTCTATTATTTTTATTACAAAATGTATTTTAGAAAAATTTCTATTAGGAAATTTTTATAGAAATAGTTTTTTCCCAAATTTTTTAAAGAAAAATTACTATTAGAATTTTTTTTATAAAAAAAATTTCTATAGAAAATTTTTTATAAAAAAATGTCTATTAGAAATTTTTTATAAAAAAATTTCTATTAGAAATTTTTTATAGAAAAATTTCTGTTAGAAATTTTTTATAGAAAAATTTATGTTAGAAATTTTTCATACAAAAATTTATATTCGAAATGTTTTATAGAAAAATTTCTATTAGAAAATTTTTAAAAGAAAAATTTCTATTAGAAATTTTTTCTAGAAAAATTTCGATGAGAAATTTTTTATAGAAAAATTTCTATTAGAAATTTTTTTTAGAAAATTTTCTATTAGAAAAATTTCTATTAGAAATTTTTTATAGAAAAATTTCTATAAGAAAATTTTTAAAAGAAAAATTTGTATTAGAAATTTTTTATAGAAAAATTTCTATGAAAATTTTGTTATAGAAAATTTCCATTAGAAATTTTTTACCGAAAAATTTCTATTACAAATATTTTTTAGAAAAATTATTATTACAAATTTTTTTATAGAAAAATTTCCATTAAAAATTTTTTATAGAAAAATTTATATCAAAAATTTTTTATAGAAAAATGTATATTAGAAATTTTTTATAGAAAAATTTCTATTAGAAATTCATTAAAGAAAATTTTCTATGAGAAATTTTTTTAAGAAAAATTTCTATTAAAATTTTTTTATAAAAACATTTCTATTAGAATTTTTTTTTATAGAAACATTTCTATTAGAATTTTTTTTATAGAAAAATTTTTATTAGAAATTTTTTATAGAAAAATTTAAATTAGAAATTTTTTACCGAAAAATTTCTATTAGAAATATTTTTTAGAAAAATTTCTATTAGAAATTTTTTATAGAAAAATTTTTATTAGCAATTTTTTATAGAAAAATTTCTATTAGAAATTTTTTACAGAAAAATTTCTATTAGAAATTTTTTACAGAAAAATTTCTATTAGAAATTTTTTACAGAAAAATTTCTATTAGAAATTTTTTATAGAAAAATTTCTATTAGAAATTTTTTATAGAAAAATTTTTTATAGAAAAATTTCTATTAGAAATTTTTTATAGAAAAATTTCTATTAGAAATTTTTTATAGAAAAATTTCTATTAGAAATTTTTTATACAAAAATTTCTATTAGGAATTTTTTACAGAAAAATTTCTATTAGAAATTTTTTATAGAAAAATTTCTATTAGAAATTTTTTATAGAAAAATTTCTATTAGAAATTTCTTATAGAAAAATTTCTATTAGAAATTTTTTATAGAAAAATTTCTATTAGAAATTTTTTATAGAAAAATTTCTATTAGAAATTTTTTATAGAAAAATTTCTATTAGAAATTTTTTATAGAAAAATTTCTATTAGAAATTTTTTATAGAATAATTTTTATTACAAATTTTTTATAGAAAAATTTCTATAACAAATTTTTTATAGAAACAATTTTTACTAGAAATTTTTTATAGAAAAATTTTTATTAGAAATTTTTTATAGAAAAATTTCTATTAGAAATTTTTTATAGAAAAATTTCTATTAGAAATTTTTTTATCGAAAAATTTCTATTAGAAATTTTTTATAGAAAAATTTCTATTAGAAATTTTTTATAGAAAAATTTCTATTAGAAATATTTTATAGAAAAATTTCTATTAGAAATTTTTTATAGAAAAATTTCTATTAGAAATTTTTTATAGAAAAATTTCTATTAGAAATTTTTTATAGAAAAATTTCTATTAGAAATTTTTTATAGAAAAATTTCTATTAGAAATTTTTTATAGAAAAATTTCTATTAGAAATTTTTTATAGAAAAATTTCTATTAGAAATTTTTTATAGAAAAATTTCTATTAGAAATTTTTTATAGAAAAATTTCTATTAGAAATTTTTTATAGAAAAATTTCTATTAGAAATTTTTTATAGAAAAATTTCTATTAGAAATTTTTTATAGAAAAATTTCTATTAGAAATTTTTTATAGAAAAATTTCTATTAGAAATTTTTTATAGAAAAATTTCTATTAGAAATTTTTTATAGAAAAATTTCTATTAGAAATTTTTTATAGAAAAATTTCTATTAGAAATTTTTTATAGAAAAATTTCTATTAGAAATTTTTTATAGAAAAATTTCTATTAAAAATTTTTTATAGAAAAAATTTCTATTAGAAATTTTGTATAGAAAAATTTCTATTACAAATTTTTTATAGAAAAATTTCTGTTACAAATTTTTTATTTTTTAGAGAAAAAATTTCTATTGTAAATTTTTTATAGAAAAATGTCTATTAGAAATTTTTGATAGAAAAATTTCTATTGAAAATTTTTCCAAAAAAAAAAAAATTTCTATTAGAAATTTTTTATAGAAAAATTTTTATTAGAAGTTTTTTTATTTATTTCTATTAGAAATTTTTTGTAGAAAATTTTCTTTTGAAAATTGTTTAGAAAAAAATTTCTAGTAGAAAAATTTATATAAGAATTTTTTATAGAAAAATTTCTGTTAGAAATTTTTTATAGAAAAATTTTTATTAAAATTTTTTTTATAGAAAAATTTCTATTAGAAATTTTTGACAGAAAAATTTCGATAAGAAATTTTTTGAAATTAGGGGATTAAAAAGGGAGAAAGTTTAAACTTTTAAAGTAATAGGTATGGAAACAAAATTTAAATTGGGTTTGGATCAGCTGCAAACATTAAGAGACGAGCAATCGGTACTTTTTGGAAAAGGGCCGAGCAGAACACATAATGTGTAAAAAATATTTTTGGTACGTTTTTTTACTTTTAAACAAATGAACTTAAAAACAAAAAGTGTATCGCAATCGATTAAGAAATGATTAGAGACATAAATCAACTGGAATATGATCATAGAAAGTTAAGAATTTGACTCGAAATGCTAATTATAAAACTCCTAGTAAGGCTTAATCAACCAGGTACTTATAGTTATACCAAAGAACCTTCGATTAACCAATTGTTTTCTAAATTTCAGTTGGTCCCACTACTATTTCCCGTGCTATTACAATAGATATCATAGTCCAAATTAATCGGATAACCTGCAGTCCCCACTCTTTCACCTACCAAATCGAACAGTGCTACCCTACTACTTACAACTGCAGTAAGCCCCCAGAGAGTTCAAGAGCAACTATTTCCTTTAAGCCTTTGTTCGTATTTGTAAAACATTCTGGTGGCTTGGTTACACAAAATGTCATCGTATGTTAAAGTCATTGTAAATTGAATAATACAAATCATGTAAAATGGTTGGTTGTATGTTTGTGTGTAGTTAAGCATAAATTTATTGGAAATTTATTTAAAACAAAAAACAAACATATGCAGAACATGTCCTCAAATGGGACAAACACAATCAAACATAATGTAACAAACGCCCACAAATGTGGAAGATGTTAACGCTTTAGGGGGCAAAGGAGTAAAAACTTCGGTGATGTTACAAAATAAAGGCAAAACCACAAAATTCTAAAATTGTTTTGGGAAATTGGAAAAAATTGGAAAATATATAAAAGCTCTCTAAAAAGGTTAATTTGACATAGTATTCGTCTGTCTGTTCGACTGTCAACCACTGAAAATTTAGCTGTTTTCTGCGATTGACATTGATGATTTTGCATTGTATTTTATTTTATTATTTTACTATTTGTTTGCGTTTTTTTTTGTAAGTTTTAGCAATATAACAATTTTTATATTGTATTTTTCTCATGGTACGAGAACGTATCTAACGTCAATAGATTGTTATGTTTTTCAGTTGGAATTTCGTTGTTCTTTTAGTTGTCGTCATTGTAAACAAAACAATCAATCACAGAAAAAGTTTCAATAAATTTTAGTTTTATTTGATAAAAACCATTGAAAAAGTATATAAAAATGTCACATGACCATTATATAAAGTATTTTGCTTTTTAAACAAAAAAAAAAAAGCAATATATAAATTATTTGCTGAACAGCTAAAAGTATGCCTTGAATTTGATGATGAGATAAAATGTTGGCAACTGCAAAGCCTAAATGTAGGCAGTGGAAGTTCTACGAATATAAAAAATATCTTTAAATATTTTAAAATTAAGTATGAGAGTTAAATAAATTTGTAATGACAAAAGTCATTAATCATTTGAAAAATAACTTTTTAAATTTATCATCTTTAAATAAATTACTCTATTTATGTAATTTCTGATTTATACAAATTAATTTAATAAATCTGAAAATATCAAATGTAATTTAAACCATAATTTCATATAGAACATATTCATTATATTATACACTTTATCTTATTTTATAAAGCAAGACATTTTCTTTGTTTTCCAAGCTTTTGCAACTGTTGTCTACATTCAAGTGCTAATTTATTCAAAAATTAAAGCATACTTTAAGGATGTTAAAAATTTCTTGTCATTATTCATAGTTCATAATTTGATGTAGGAAGTCAAGTGTATTTCAAGTAAAAATTATGATGTATAATATAATAAAATAAAATCCTACATCGACATCAAGTGCATCTAAGTACTCATGTTATTGAATATGAAGATTTTTCATAAACAGGGCAGGGTTTCCCAATTTAAAGTTATCAAAAACTTTTCTTTAAAAATTTTTATAGAAATTTTTTTTTTATAGAAAATTTTTTTTATAGAACATTTTTATAGAAAAATTTTTTATATAAAATTTTTATGGAGAAATTTTCAATTTCAAATTTTTATACAAAAATTTTGATATAAAATTAAAAAAAAAAACATTTCGATACCAAATTTTTATAGAAACATTTTCGATATAAAATTTTATTTTAAAAATTTTCGGTTTAAAATTTATAAAGAAAAATTTTCGTTAAAAAATTTTTAAAGACAAATTTTCGTTAAAAAATTTTTATAGAAAAATTTTCAAAATTTTCGATTTTAAATTTTTATAGAAAAATTTATGATACAAAATTTTTATAAACAAATTTTTATATAAAATTTTTAAAGAAAAATTCCTATATAAATTTTTTAAAGATAACTTTTCGATATAAAATTTTTATAGAAAAATTTTCGATATAAAATTTTCATAAAATACAAAATTTTTAAAGAAAAAATTTCGATACAAAATTTGTATAAAAAATTTTCGATATAAAATTTTGATGGAAAAATTTTCGATATAATATTTTTATAGAAAAACATTCGATATAAAATTTTAACAGAAAAATGTTCGATATAAAATTTTTTAGAAAAAGTTTCGATATAAAATGTTTTTAGAAAAATTTTCGATATAAAATTTTTATCGAAAAATGTTTGGTATAAAATTTTTATAGAAATTTTCGATATAAAATTTTTATAGAAACATTTTCGATATAAAATTTTTATAGAAAAATTTTCGATATAAAATTTTTATAGAAAAATTTTCAATATAAAATTTTTGTAGAAAAATTTTCAATATAAAAATTTTATAAAAAAATTTTCGATATAAAATTTTTATCGAAAAATTTTCAATATAAAATTTTAATAGAAATATTTTCATAATAAAATTTTTATAGAGAAATTTTCGATATAAAATTTTTAAAGAAAAATGTTCGATATAAAAGTTTTATAGCTAAATTTTTAATATAAAATTTTTATAGAAAAATTTTAGAGATAAAATTTTTATAGACAAATTTTCGATATAAAACTTTTATAGAAAAATCTTCGATATAAAATTTTTATAGAAAAATTTTCGAAATAAAATTTTTATAGAAAAATGTTCGGTATCAAATTTTTATAAAAAAATTTTCAATAAAAAATTCTTTACAGAAAAATTTTCGATATAAAATCTTTATAGAAACATGTTCGATAAAAAATTTTGATAGAAAAGTTTTTAGCAAAAAATTTTTATAGAAAAATCTTTTATATAAAACTTTTAGATATAAAATTTTTATAGAAAAATTTTCGATATAAAATTTTTATAGAAAAATTTTCGATATAAAATTTTTGAAGAAAAATGTTCGATATACAATTTTCGATTATAAAATTTTTATAGACAAATTTTCGATATAAAATTTTTATAGAAAAGTTTTCAATACTAAATTTTTTTGTAGAAAAATTTTCAATATCAAATTCTTTGTAGAAAAATTTTCAATATATAAAATTTTTATAGAAAAATTTTCGATATAAAATTTTTATAGAAAAATTTTCGATATAAAATTTTTATAGAAAAATTTTCAATATAAAATTTTTATAGAAAAATTTTCAATATAAAATTTTTATAGAAAAATTTTCAATATAAAATTTTTGTAGAAAAATTTTCAATATAAAATTTTTATAGAAAAATTTTCGATATAAAATTTTTATCGAAAAATTTTCAATACAAAATTTTCGTAATAAAATTTTTATATAGCAAATTTTTTGAAAAATTTTCGAAATAAAATTTTTATAGAAAAATGTTCGGTATCAAATTTTTATAAAAAAATTTTCAATAAAAAATTCTTTACAGAAAAATTTTCGATATAAAATCTTTATAGAAACATGTTCGATAAAAAATTTTGATAGAAAAGTTTTTAGCAAAAAATTTTTATAGAAAAATCTTTTATATAAAACTTTTAGATATAAAATTTTTATAGAAAAATTTTCGATATAAAATTTTTATAGAAAAATTTTCGATATAAAATTTTTGAAGAAAAATGTTCGATATACAATTTTCGATTATAAAATTTTTATAGACAAATTTTCGATATAAAATTTTTATAGAAAAGTTTTCAATACTAAATTTTTTTGTAGAAAAATTTTCAATATCAAATTCTTTGTAGAAAAATTTTCAATATATAAAATTTTTATAGAAAAATTTTCGATATAAAATTTTTATAGAAAAATTTTCGATATAAAATTTTTATAGAAAAATTTTCAATATAAAATTTTTATAGAAAAATTTTCAATATAAAATTTTTATAGAAAAATTTTCAATATAAAATTTTTGTAGAAAAATTTTCAATATAAAATTTTTATAGAAAAATTTTCGATATAAAATTTTTATCGAAAAATTTTCAATACAAAATTTTCGTAATAAAATTTGTATATAGCAAAATTTTTGATATAAAATTTTTATAGAAAAATTTTGGAGATAAAATTTTTATAGAAAAATTTTCGATATAAAATTTTTATAGAAAAATCTCCGATATCAAATTTTTATAGAAAAATTTTTGAAATAAAATTTTTATAGAAAAATGATCGATATCAAATTTTTATAAAAAAAATTTTCAATCAAAAATTTTTTACAGAAAAAATTTCTTTATGAAATTTTTATAGAAACATTTTTGATACAAAATTTTGATCGACAAATTTTTAGCAAAAAATTTTTATAGAAAAATTTTTTATATAAAACTTTTAGACATAAAATTTTTATAGAAAAATTTTCGATATAAAATTTTTATAGAAAAATTTTCGATATAAAATTTTTATAGAAAAATTTTTGATATAAAATTTTTATAGAAAAATTTTTGATATAAAATTTTTATAGAACATTTTTCAATATAAAATTTTGAGAGAAAAATTTTTAATATAAAATTTTTATAGAAAAATTTTCAATATAAAATTTTCAAAGAAAAATCTTCGATATAAAGTTTTTATAGAGAAATATTCAATATAAAATTTTTATAGAAAAATTTTCGATTATTTTTCTTTGCATTAAAAGTTTATAAAGTTTAGTTCCTAGTATATTTATATTTCCATTAGAGGTTCCCCCTTTTCCTCTATTTTCCTTAAAGGAAGTCTATTTTACAATTTAAGGAAAGTCCTTAAAGTTTATATTTTATGCTTCCGGGAAACATGAACAAACAAAAACCGTTACAGCTTCCCTGTTGTTATTGCGTCTTTTGCGAAAGTTATACAGGAAAAATATTAAAAATAAAAACTTTTAAAACGCATCAGAATTCTTTTGAAATGCAGACAAGTATTATTAATGTCTCTTCTAATAGAGTTTGCTAACCATTTTATAAGAGTACAATATATACAACATTTTTTTATTATTATCTATTTATTTTTTCCTGTATTTATTTTTTTGTTGTTCTGGGTACAAACAAGAATATCATCATCATCATCGTCATCACTTTGTAAAATAGTGTATAAAACAATTTCTTTGGTGATTTAGTTGTCATTGTTATGAGAAAAATGTGAAGGAAAATAACTTTTGTGTGAAGAATAATGGTTTTGGCTACAAACATTACCACAACAAAAAATTGTGATATTCTTTTACTATTTAAAGAAAATACAATAAAGAAATTTATAGGAGATTTTAAGGAAGGAAATGCTTTTTCCTTAATATAGTAGTGGTTCAATTTTGAACTTTGTGTATTAAAGTTGTGATTACTACTAAGGCATAAATACCTTAATTTTCTAATTAGAATATTACATACCTGAAAAGATAAGAATTTTAATGATAAATTAGTTTAGTTTTATAAAAAATAATTTTTATTCAATAACTTAACAAGTAAGAGTGTTAAATGCCGAATCTTATATACCCATCATCAAGTTGTGCTAGATTTATAAATGTATCTCATATATTTCTATAAAAATTTTATAACAAAATTTTTTCTATAAAAATTTCATATTGAAAAATTTTCTATAAAAATATTATATCGAAAATTTTTCTATAAAAATTTTATATCGAAAATTTTTCTATAAAAATTTTATATCGAAAATTTTTCTATAAAAATTTTATATCGAAAATTTTTCTATAAAAATTTTATATCGAAAATTTTTCTATAAAAATTTTATATAGAAAATTTTTCAATAAAAGTTTTATATCGAAAATTTTTCTATAAAAATTTTATATCGAAAATTTTTCCATAAAAATTTAATATAGAAAATTTTTCAATAAAAGTTTTATATCGAAAATTTTTCTATAAAAATTTTATATCGAAAATTTTTCTATAAAAATTTCATATCGAAAATTTTTCTATAAAAATTTTATATCGAAAATTTTTCTATAAAAATTTAATAACGAAAATTTTTCTATAAAAATTTTATATCGAAAATTTTTCTATAAAAAGTTTATATCGAAAATTTTTCAATAAAAATTCTATATCAAAAATTTGTCTTTAAAAATTCTATATCGAAAATTTTTCTTTAAAAATTTTATATCGAAAATTTTTCTATAAAAATTTTATATCGATTAAATAAAAAAATTTTTCTATAAAATTTTTCTATATATTTTTCTATAAAATTTTTCTATAAAAATTTTATCACAAAATTTTTTTATAAAAATTTTTTTTATAAAATTCTATAAAAATTTCATATCAAAAATTTTTCTTTAAAAATTTCATATCGAAAATTTTTCTATGAAAATTTTATATCGAAAATTTTTCTATAAAAATTTTATATCGAAAATTTTTCTATAAAAATTTTATAACGAAAATTTTTCTATAAAAATTTTATATCGAAAATTTTTCTATAAAAATTTTATATCGAAAATTTTTCTATAAAAATTTTATGTCAAATATTTTTCCATAAAAATTTAATAACAAAACTTTTTCTATAAAAAGTTTATATCGAAAATTTTTCTATAAAAATTTTATGTTGAAAATTTTTCGATAAAAATTTTGTTTTGAATGTTTTTCTATAAAAATGTTATGACAAAAATTTTTTTTATACAAATTTTATATCGAAAATTTTTCTTTAAAAATTTTATAACGAAAATTTTTCTTAAAAATTTTATAACGAAAATTTTTCTATAAAAATTTCATATCGAAAATTTTTCTATAAAAATTTCATATCGAAAATTTCTTTTTGAAAAATTTTTTATAGAAATTTCATATCGAAAATGTTTCTATTTTAATTTTATATCGAAAATGTTTCTATTTTAATTTTATATCGAAAAAGTTTCTATAAAAATTTTATATTGAAAAATTTTCTATAAAAATATTATATCGAAAATTTTTCAATAAAAATTTAATATCGAAAATTTTTCTATAAAAATTTTATAAATTTTTCAATATAAAATTTTTATAGAAACATTTCCGATATAAAATTTTTATAAAAAAAAAATGTTCAAAATAAATTTTTTATCGAAAAATTTTCAATATAAAATTTTTATATAAAAATTTTATGAAAAAATTAGGTTTCATCAGGCTTGAGTTCATTTTAATTTTCAAATTATTAATTTTGAAAATTGGAAAGTAAATTATGGAGAAAAACTGAAAAAATTATTTTTGAACGCGGCTAGTGGATTGCAATTTCTGTCCCGCCACAGGACGTCATCAGCACTTAGCGCCCTCGACCACAGTCGAGTTGTCAAATTGCAGAGATAATCATCAATTTAACTCATTGAGTTTGATCGAACATCACTACGTTTAATTGATTGTGTATTCTCCTATTACTTGTTTTGCTCGATCTTTTCACTTGCCGTTGGCATGTAGAGAAGAACAAGACTTTTTGGTTTGATGCTATTTTTAGAATAGTAACAATGTTAACAACATATGTATGTAAGTAAATTACATGAATGTATGTAAATGCAACGTGCCCTTTGCTTTTAATTATTTGGGAATTAATTATTCGAACTTTAGAATTAATTGAAAAAATTAGGTTTCATCAGGCTTGAGTTCATTTTAATTTTCAAATTATTAATTTTGAAAATTGGAAAGTAAATTATGGAGAAAAACTGAAAAAATTATTTTTGAACGCGGCTAGTGGATTGCAATTTCTGTCCCGCCACAGGACGTCATCAGCACTTAGCGCCCTCGACCACAGTCGAGTTGTCAAATTGCAGAGATAATCATCAATTTTACTCATTGAGTTTGATCGAACATCACTACGTTTAATTGATTGTGTATTCTCCTATTACTTGTTTTGCTCGATCTTTTCACTTGCCGTTGGCATGTAGAGAAGAACAAGACTTTTTGGTTTGATGCTATTTTTAGAATAGTAACAATGTTAACAACATATGTATGTAAGTAAATTACATGAATGTATGTAAATGCAACGTGCCCTTTGCTTTTTTTGATAAAAATTTTATATAGAAAATTTTTTGATAAAAATAAAATTTCAATATTTTTAATATAAAAATTTTATATTGAAAAATTTTCTATAAAAATATTATATCGAAAATTTTTCTATAAAAATTTTATATCGAAAATTTTTCTATAAAAATTTTATAACAAAAAAAAAAAAAAAAAAAAAAAAAAATAACTAAAGAAAATTTCATACCAAAAATTTTTCTATAAAAATTTCATATCAAAAATTTTTCTATAAAAATTTCATATCGAAAATTTTTCTATTAAAATTTCATATCGAACAATTTTCTACAAAAATTTTATATCGAAAATTTTTCTACAAAAATTTTATATCGAAAATTTTTCTATAAAAATTTTATATTATAAATTTATCTATAAAAATTTTATATTGAAAACTTGTCTATAAAATTTTTATATCGTAAATGTTTCTATAAAAATTTTGTATCGAAAATTTATATTGAAAATTTTTTCTATAAAAATTTTATATAGAAAATTTTCTATAAAAATTTTAAACTGAAAATTTTTCTATAAAATGTTTACCGAAAATTTTTTTTATAAAAATTTTATATCGAAAATTTTTCTATAAAAATTTTATATAGAAAATTTTTCGATAAAAATTTTATATTGAAAATTTTCCGATAAGAATTTTGTATCTAAAATTCTTTTATAAAAATTTATATTGAAAATTTTTTCTATAAAAATTTTATATAGAAAATTTTTCGATAAAAATTTTATGAATGCATGCAGTTTTATCAAAAAATAACAAATTAGTCGGGATGTAAATATTATTCAAAAAGAAGTGTATTTGCATTTGATCCCAAACCTGTTACATTTATTTATTAATGTAACAGATCAATTTATTGATAAAAAGCCAAAAAAATGTTTGCGGAGAAACCAAATTCCTCGTAGTAATAATGCGAGGTTTTCGATCTGTCTAAATTGGGGATAATCCTCCTGAAAAGATGGCTTAACCAACCATCGAAACGCGTCGAGGAATTTGGTTTCTCCGCAAACATTTTTTGGCTTTTTATCAATAAATTGATCTGTTACATTAATAAATAAATGTAACAGGTTTGGGATCAAATGCAAATACACTTCTTTTTGAATAAAAATTTTATATTGAAAATTTTTCGATAAAAATTTTATATTGAAAATTTTTCGATAAAAATTTTATATTGAAAAATTTTCTATAGATAGACTTAGAATTTCATAAGGATTCTTTTGGTTTTTTGGGGCAATATAAAGGAAATTACAAACGAAATGACAATCTCAATATGATGGTGTGTATAAAAAAATTTCTAATAAATCGACATAGTGCATTGTCTCGAATAAGTAATAAGTACCTGGTAGACCGAGCCTTGCTCGGAGCTTTATGATAAGCATTTTGAGGAAAATTTTAAAGTTTTTATATATTTTATATTATAAAGTGCTAAAATAAATTTAGAGGAAGACATTGTAGAAATATTCAGTTAATTTTGAATTATTTGATTTATTTTGTCCGACCAACACATAGTTTGCATAGTTTACAGTTTAACTCATTTTGAATAATTTTGGAAATTATTCATATCAACAGAAACCTCTGTCGACTCATGCGCAACAACTTTGCTAAAGATTATAGTCTGATCAAATGCACAGTTTACGATTTAATTCATTTTGAGTAGTTTTCTGTGGCGCCACCTGTCGGACTTTGCTTATTCCAATTCATAAACCTTCTTCGGCTTATCCGTAACAACTTTGCTGAAGATTATAGCATGATTAAATGTACAGCATACGATTAAATTGACTTTGAGTAAATTTCAGTAGCGCCACCTGTCGAAATTTCTTCATACCAACTAAGAAACCTTCGTCGGCTCATGTGAAACAACTTTGCTAAAGATTGTAGCATGATCAAATGTACAGTTTACGATTTAATTAATTTTTAGTAATTTTCAGTGGCGCCATCAGTCGGAAATTAGTCTTATCAACTTTAAAACCTTCGCCGGCTTATCCATAACATCTTCGCTAAAGAGCATAACATGATCAAATTCACACTTTACTATTCTATAAAGAACATACATACAGACAAACATTCATTTGTTTAAAATAATACTAATTTTTCGCCCTTTTTATTCCCTAATTTCTAAAAGTTCCATATGTATATTTAGTACTTTTTAGTAATTTTCAGTGGCGCCATCAGTCGGAAATTAGTCTTATCAACTTTAAAACCTTCGCCGGCTTATCCGTAAAATCTTCGCTAAAGAGCATAACATGATCAAATTCACACTTTACTATTCTATAAAGAACATACATACAGACAAACATTCATTTGTTTAAAATAATACTAATTTTTCGCCCTTTTTATTCCCTAATTTCTAAAAGTTCCATATGTATATTTGGTACTTTTTTGGTGCCAATTGAATTCGATACATTTTTTTAAAACGCATTTAACATAATGTATAATGTTCCTATTCATATTACTTTGGAGATGTTAAGTTATCATTTTATCCCTTTTTTACCCATTTTGGCTCCAAAATCAAAAAAGTACCAAATATGTGTTTCATGTTTCTTTTACATCTATTGATTGCAGTACCAAGTTTCTTTCTATATTCTTTAGTTTAAAATATAAGAGTGGGTTAAAAAGGTGCCAAAAAAACTATTTTCACCCCTTTTTACCCCCTATCGGACATAGTTTCAAAAAAGTACCAAACACCTGTCCGCTTATTTTCAAAGCTGTTTAAAACGTAATTTTAATTTTGTTTCTATACCTATTACTTTAGGAGACATAGCGTTTTCGATTTTTTCCCCTTTTTACCCGTTTTTACCCTCTTAGAGGTAAAAGTTCCAAAAGTCCCTTCTTCTTCGACCTATACATCAAAAAAGATACCCACTGTCCAAATTTTATCAAAATCGTTAGAGCCGTTTTCGAGATAGCCATTCTATATATATATATATATATATATACAATTATTGCTCGTTTAAGAATATAAGATTTGAAAACTAGAAAATTTTTGGGTACGTAATATTTTCTTAATGTTAATATTACGATGTAATATTCTTAATTAGATATTCAACATACGCCTAATAAAATTAGTAAACTTTTTGCAAATCTTTTTTTCTTAAACCAATTTCTTGATTTCAAAACGTGCCGACAAATTGACCCAATTACAACCCAAAAAACTCATTAAAAACTATAATTTCAATTAATAATTTACAGTGCAAAAACTTCAAACAATTTGCAATGTTCAGAAATTTCTTTATTGTAATCTGATGATGAGTTAGTTTTAATGAAATATTGTTTTACAATATTTTTCATTTCTGTTGGCAACAGCAAATTGTTATGCTGTCCCTAAAGTCATTAAAGCCAAGAACAAACGGCAGCAGCCCACAAGAACATTTATAGTTTCTTCCAAAAAAAAAGAAGCAAACTTTTACATAATAAACCCAACTCATGTTGTACAAGAAACTTTAAGTAGTTCCTAGAAAAGAAACCAAAAAATCAAACTATGAACAGTAATTATGTAAACTAAGGCAAAACAATCAAGAATTACCAAACAGTATTTAAAACTGCAGTCATTCAAGTATAAAAACACTCTAGGGTCATGCTTACAGGACTAATAAAAACTGTAAAAGAAAAACAAAACCATAACCGGAAACAACAATTTGTGATAGAAGGAAGTACAAAAAATACTGTGTTATAAATTAAACTTGAGGACTCATACATGAAAATATTTTCTTACTAAATTTTCTCTCAAAAGTCTTTAATTGTTGTACAAAAAATGTCTCTATTATTTTAGATATTAAAGAGAGGGGTTAGCAAGTTTCTAACATTTAATTTTTAACTGTTAACAGTTTTGGATTTCCCTACTCACATCAAAATCCCTAAATATTTTTAATTTCGTTGAAATGCTGTTTTTGATGTTCTAATTTGTTTATCCCTGATTTTCTTTCTACCCATGTTTAAATGTCAAAAATGTCATGTTTAATGACAAACAAAATGATTATGCTACAGTTAACAGGACTCAACTTGATTTTAATATCCTTGTCCTTGTAATGTTACTTGGATGTTTAACATTAAAATTTTTCAAAATTTTTTTCCAAGTTTCTTGAACCATTAAAAACATATTAAAGCGGAATTAATTATACATTTTCGAGATTTCCTTAAGTTTCACGAAACTTTTAAAAAATTTTAACAAAATGTCAAAATAAAATAATAATAAAGTTTTTGATAAATTTTGTATAGAAAATAAAAGTTATCTTATTTTTTATACGAAATTTATCAAAAACTTAACTTTTCTATAAAAAAAAAATATATTGATAACTTTACTTTTCTGTGTAGCAAAAGTTATCGATAACTTTACTCTTCTACATTTCTATAAAAATTTTATACTGAACATTTTTCTGTAAACATTTTATACTAAAAATTTTTCAATTAAAATTTAATATAAGAAATTTTTCTATAAACATTTTAAGTCAAACATTTTTATATAAAAATTTTATATCGAAAATTTTTCTTTAAACATTTTATATCGAAAATTTTGTATCAACATTTTTTTCTATAAAAACTTTATATTGAAAATTTTTCTATTAAAACTTTGTATCGAACATTTTTCTACAAAAAATTTTATATTGAAAATTTTTCTTTAAAAATTGTATACCTAAACTTTTTCTCTAAAAATTTTGTATCAAAAATTTTTCTATAAAAATTTTGTATCAAAAATTTTTCTATAAAAATTTTGTATCAAAAATTTTTCTATAAAAATTTTGTATCAAAAATTTTTTATAAAAATTTGATAACGAAAAATTTTCTATAAAAATTTTATATTGAAAATGTATTTAAAAAAATTTTATGTTGAACATTTTTCTATAAAAATTTTATATTGAACATTTTTGTATAAAAATTTTATATTGAAAATTTTTCTATAAAAGTTTTATATCAAAAATTTTATATTGAAATTTTTGTATCAAAAATTTTCCTATAAAAAATTTATAACGAAAATTTTTCTATAAAAATTTCGAATCGAAAATTTTTCCTTAAAAAATTTTATATTAAAAATTTTATATCAAAATATTTTTTTTATAAAATTTTATAATGAAAATTTTCTATTGATATAAAGTCGAACATTTTTCTACAAAAATTTTCTATCGAAAATGTTTCTATAAAATTTTTTTATCAAAAATTTTTCTATAAAAATTTTAAATTTTTATATAAAAATTTTATATCGAAAATATTTCTATAAAAAATTTTATATCGAAAATTTTTATTTCGAAAAATTTTGTATCGAAAATTTTTCTATAAAAATTTTATATCGAAAATATTTTTATATAATTATTTTTTCGAAAATTTTTCTATAAAATTTTTTTTTATTGAAAATTTTTCTATAAAATTTTTTTTATTGAAAATTTTTTTTATAAAATTTTTATATTGATAAATTTTCTATAAAAATTTTATATCGAAAATTTTTCTATAAAAATTTTATATTGAAACTTTTTCTATAGAAATTTTATATTGAAAATCTTTTAACAAAAATTTTGTGTCAAAAATTTTTCTATAGAAATTTTATATCGAAAATTTTTCTATAAAAAATTTTCTATAAAAATTTTATATTCAAAATTTTTATATAAAAATTTGGTATGGAAAATTTTTTTATTAAAATTTTATATCTAAATTTTTTCTATAAAAATTTTGTATCGAAAATTTTTCCTTCAAAATTTGGTATCGAAAAATTTTCTATAAAAATTTTATATCGAAAATTTTTCTATAAAAATTTTGTGTCAAACATTTTTCTATAAAAATTTTATATCGAAAATTTTTCTATAAAAATTGTATAACGAAAATTTTTCTATATAAATTTTATAATGAAAATTTTTCTGTAAAAATTTTATATTGAAAATTTTTTTATAAAAATTTTGGATCGAAAATTTTTTCTAAAAAAAATTTTGTATCGAGAATTTTTCTATAAATTTTTTTTTAATTTATACTGAAAATTTTTCTATAAAAATTTGGTATAAAAAATTTTTCTATAAAAATTATATACCAAGAATTTTTTCTATAAAAATTATATATTAAAAATTGTTTCCATAAAAATTTTGTATTAAAAATTTTTCTATAGACGTTTTATATTGAAAATTTTTCTAGATAAATTTCATATCGAAAAATTTTCTAGAAAAATTTTGTGTCAAAAACTTTTTATTACAAATTTGTCTATACAAATTTTTTATCGAAAATTTTTCTATAAAAATTTTATATCGAAAATTTTTTTATTAAAACTTTGTATCGAAAATTTTTCTGCAAAAATTTGTATATTAAAAATGTTTCTATAAAATTTTTATATCGATAGTTTTTCTATAAAATTGTATATCTAAACTTTTTCTATAAAAATTTTATATGGAAAATTTTTTTATTAAAAATTCTATATCGATATTTTTTGTTAAAAATTCTATATCGATATTTTTTATTAAAAATTCTATATCGATATTTTTTCCTAAAAATTTTATAATGAAAATTTTTCTTTAAAAGGTTTATATTTCAAATTTTTCGATAAAAAATTTATATTAAATCGAAAATTTTTCTATAAAAAATTTTACATCGAAAATTTTTCTATAAAAATTTTACATCGAAAATTTTTTTATAAAAATTTTTTATTGAAAATTTTTCTATAAAAACTTCATATGGAAAATTTTTGTATAAAAATTTTATATCGAAAATATCTCTATAAAAATTTTACACTGGAATTTTTTATAAACAAATTTTTTACCGAAAATTTTTCAATGAAAGTTTTATATCGAATATTTTTCTATAAAAATTTTGTATCCAAAAATTTTCTATACAAATTTTATATCGAAAATTTGTTTATAAAATTTTTTTCTATAGAAAATTGTTATTGAAAATTTATATATAACAATTTTTCTATAAAAATTTTATGTTTTTCTATAAAAATTTTGTATCAAAAATTTTTTCCATCAAAATTTTATTTTTCTATGAATTTTTTACTGAAAATAATTCTATACAAATTTTATATTGAAAATTTTTCTATAAAATTTTTTATTGAAAATTTTTCGATAAAAAGTTATATCAAAATTTGTTTATAAACATTTTTGTTTGACAATTTTTCTATCAAAATTTGGTATCAATTTTTTCTTTAAAAATATTGTATCAAAAATTTTTCTATTCAAATTTTATATTGGAAATTTTTCTATAAAAATTTGATATCGAAAATTTTTTTGAAAAAATTTTTTATAGAAAAATTGTATCAAAAAATTTTCTGTAAACATTTTATATTGAAAATTTTTCTGTTAAAATTTTATATTGAAAATTTTTCTGTAAAAATTTTATATTAATAATTTTTCTGGAAAAATTTTATATTGAAAATTTTTCTGTAAAAATTTTATATTGAAAAATTTTCGATAAAAATTTTATATTGAAAAATTTTCGATAAAAATTTTATATTGAAAAATTTTAGATAAAAATTTTATATTGAAAAATTTTAGATAAAAATTTTACATCATTTTAATATTTCTATAAAACTTTTGTATCAAAAATGTTTCTACAAAAATCTTCTTACACAATTTAACTTTTTCCAAACAAAAAAAAAACTAAGTAAAACTACAAAACTTATTACAATTTACAAAACTTAAGAAATTACCCAAAAACTAAACAAAAAAACTAAAATCACACAAAAGAAACGTAAGTTGCTGTAGTTTTTTTTCTGTCGTTCTTTGTCTTGTGCAGTAGCAACATTTTTCTGTTGTTGAGATATTTGTTGCCAATGACTACATGCAATAAGTAGCTTGAGGCTTTTGAAAAGTTTCAGTTTTGCAGCGAAAAACTGTCGAAAAAGTAAAACTATTAAAAAAAAAACTTTTGTTCGCGTAACCAGGGGAAACCAAATTGTCGAGAGCATTGAATGAGTGTTAGATGGAAAGAACCAGATGCCAAAGATTTGAAGAAAACAAAGACCCCAGATCTCCAAAGAGTAATTGGAAGGCAAACAAATTATGAATTTTTGGCACTAAATAAAATAAAAAAAGTAGAAGAAAATTAAATATTTTGTGGGTTAAGAGAAATTATGAGAAAATTGTGATTTGATAAATGGAAATGTAAGGAAAGAAAAGGAAAATTTGATAGAGGAAAACAATTCAATTGTTTGAATTTGTTAATTTTTAACGAAAGTATAATGTACTTGTAACAATAATGCAATAAATGTTACAATGTATACAAATGGTAACACTAGGCGTATGATTGTTAGGGAATTTAATTGAATATCAATCATGCGTATGGGTGTGTTTTTAGTTGTATGAAATAATCATACGCTAAAATTAAGTAAGAGGAAAATGTTAAGAAATAAGTCTAGATTTTTGAAATTTATAAGCTCAAATATTTTTTATTATATTAAAATAATTTTATGGAAGTATTTTTGACATCTTTCCTTATATCAAGCCGCCTATTCCTTGACTTTCCTGAGGCATATTATTTACTTTCCCCCTAATAATCCCATGTAAATCCCCTTAGACTATACTCCTTATTTTCAAAAAAATTCATAAAATAAATATTATTTTCTTGGGCTTAGAAAAAATCTTCAACATAGCATGTATTTGCATAAAATTCTTGTTATTTTAATATCCTGCCCATAGGCGTCATTTAAATTAGTTTTTTTTTCCTCCATCATTCTAATTTTATTTCTTGTTAAATTCTACTTGTTTTTCTCATTTAAAGAAATCATTAAATATTTAAAACACTAGAACGTACTTAGGAAATTATGCAAAATAATAAAACAAACAATTCATTAACATTTTGCTCATTATTTTAAACACGTCAAGAAGCTAAACACCAGAGCCAGCCCCAGCCATTTTGTGGGTCAGCTTGTTTTTTTTTTTTTGCTAGATATTTAAAATTTTATAAAAACAGTCTAACTTAGCATATTTTAGGGGAGGAAAACTGAGGCATATTTTTCCGTTTCTAGACAACTTCTAAACTTTTAAAGGGACGAATAATGTACATATGTATGTGATACATATGAAATGTACGAGTATGTTGAGTTTAATGAAAATAATTACGTTGCAAGTTTTTCTCGTTCATGCAACAAAATGACTTGTGCACCAAAATTAGTGCTTTCGTTGAATTGGCTTTATTCATTTAACTCTCATGTCACAAGTTGGTAAAAACTTGTTATTTGTACTTGATTTTAAAGCTTCTTTAGTAGGTTTGCAGATGTGTGCTAGCATTTATTAAAAAATATATTCTAAATATTAACTAATGTTTGGTAATTTAACAAATTATTTGAGACATGCTAGCCTTTGATATAAGAAATGAAGATCTACTTAATGAGACAAACCAAATCCCTGCTTTTATAGAGTTATGTCAACGGAAATGGCGATGGATAGGCCACACTTTTTTAAGGCCAAATGCCAACTATACTTTTCTAGCAAAAAGTTATCGTTACTTTAAATGCCTATAGAAAACTTATCGATAACCTTGCTTGACTATAAAAATAAAAGCAGTTAAACTTTTATAAATGTTGAGTTTGTATCGTTACTGCACTCAAACTTCTATATCCATATGTGTAAAAATTTATCTGTATTGGTTTGTGAGTGTGTTGTTTTTCCTGCTATAATATCATTAATTTTGCTAAGTGAATTTTTTGCATTTACGAGGCTGCAGTAAAATAGAGTATTATAATATTACATTTTCCTTCATCGAACAAGAAAAAGTCCTTTTCAGTTTTTTTTATTGAATAAGTGGCTTTTTAATAAACTATAAACATGTTTCAATTTTAACGATACCATTAAGGATATTAAGGATAATATCGATCATTGAGCTTTAATAAAATAGGGAAATTTATTAGTTTAGTCTTGCTACAAAAAATATTCGAAAAAGATCTGAGGAATGAACAATATTTCAAAGCTAGTCCTCCAAAATCTTGAATAATTTTGCTTCAAAAATTTTCATCTGAAATTGAAAACTGTAATTTTCATCATATAAAACTTAAGTTCACACATTAGAGTGAAACATTCCAAACCTGTTGATTCAAATGTTTTTACAACAACCAGATAAAAAGTATTATGACAGCTTAACTGTCAAAGTTTTCTTGTTTAACATAATGAAATTAAACAGCAAACTGTCAAAATAAAGAGAAAAGTAAATAATAAGTCATTAGCACCAACAAAAGGGAATAAACAATGAAAACGTCAACTAAAAAATGGCAACAGGAAAAAATGACATAAAATTAACATAAAGAGATTAAAGATAATGGCAAATGTTTGCTGGTAAAATATGACAATGTTTAAGGGAAAAACTTAAATATCAAGAGAAAAACTTTTTATTATATTAAAAAAGAGTAAAATTTTCGATAACTTTTCTATATAGAAAAGTAAAGTTATCGATAACTTTTCTATATAGAAAAGTTATCGATAACTTTTCTATATAGAAAAGTTATCGATAACTTTTCTATATAGAAAAGTAAAGTTATCGATAACTTTACTTTTCTATAGAAAAGTAAAGTTATCGATAACTTTTCTATAGAAAATTAAAGATATCGATAACTTTTCTATAGAAAAGTAAAAATATCGATAACTTTTCTATAGAAAAGTAAAGTTATCGATAACTTTTCTATAGAAAAGTAGTTATCGATAACTTTTCTATAGAAAAGTAAAGTTATCGATAACTTTTCTATAGAAAAGTTAAGTTATCGATAACTTTTCTATAGAAAAGTAAAGTTATCGATAACTTTTCTATAGAAAAGCAAAGTTATCGATAACTTTTCTATAGAAAAGTAAAGTTATCGATAACTTTTCTATAGAAAAGTAAAGTTATCGATAACTTTTCTATAGAAAAGTAAAGTTATCGATAACTTTTCTATAGAAAAGTAAAGTTATCGATAACTTTTCTATAGAAAAGTAAAAATATCGATAACTTTTCTATAGAAAAGTAAAGTTATCGATAACTTTTCTATAGAAAAGTAGTTATCGATAACTTTTCTATAGAAAAGTAAAGTTATCGATAACTTTTCTATAGAAAAGTTAAGTTATCGATAACTTTTCTATAGAAAAGTTAAGTTATCGATAACTTTTCTATAGAAAAGTTAAGTTATCGATAACTTTTCTATAGAAAAGCAAAGTTATCGATAACTTTTCTATAGAAAAGTAAAGTTATCGATAACTTTTCTATAGAAAAGTAAAGTTATCGATAACTTTTCTATAGAAAAGTAAAGTTATCGATAACTTTTCTATAGAAAAGTAAAGTTATCGATAACTTTTCTATAGAAAAGTAAAGTTATCGATAACTTTTCTATAGAAAAGTAAAGTTATCGATAACTTTTCTATAGAAAAGTAAAGTTATCGATAACTTTTCTATAGAAAAGTAAAGTTATCGATAACATTCCATAGAAAAGTAAAGTTATCGATAACTTTTCTATAGAAAAGTTAAGTTATCGATAACTTTTCTATATAAAAGTAATGTTATCGATTACTTTTCTATAAAAAAGTAAAGTTATCAATAACTTTTCTATAGAAAAGTAAAGTTATCGATAACTTTTCTATAGAAAAGTAGAGTTATCGATAACTTTTCTATAGAAAAGTAAAGTTATCGATAACTTTTCCATAGAAAAGTAGAGTTATCGATAACTTTTCTATAGAAAAGTAAAGTTATCGATAACTTTTCCATGGAAAAGCAGAGTTATCGATAACTTTTCTATAGAAAAGAAAAGTTATCGATAACTTTTCTATAGAAAAGTAAAGTTTTCGATAACTTTTCTATAGAAAAGTAAAGTTATCGATAACTTTTCTATAGAACAGTAAAGTTATCGATAACTTTTCTATAGAAAAGTAAAGTTATCGATAACTTTTCTATAGAAAATTAAAGTTATCGATAACTTTTCTATAGAAAAGTAAAGTTATCGATAACTTTTCTATAGAAAAGTAAAGTTATCGATAACTTTTCTGTAGAAAAGTAAAGTTATCGATAACTTTTCTGTAGAAAAGTAAAGTTATCGATAACTTTTCTATAGAAAAGTAAAATTATCGACAACTTTTCTATAGAAAAGTTAAATTATCGATAACTTTTCTATAGACAAGTAAAGTTATCGATAACTTTTCTATAGACAAGTAAAGTAATCGATAACTTTTCTATAGAAAAGTAAAGTAATCAAAACTTTTCTATACAGAAAACTTTTCTATATAAAAAAGTAAAGTTATCGACAACTTTTCTACGGAAAATTAATGTTATCGATAACTTACTTTAGTTTATAACATTTTGTAAAATTTTTATAGACTTTTGTTAAACTTTAGTAAACAAACCTTTTATGCCCATCAAAAAGCCAAAAACTGACACTAAAATCAATATTTAAACAATAAATTCCCCTGAGTAGATAATAATAAATCGTTGCCTACCTTTAGGCATTTCATCATTTGGTCGTTATTGTTGACACTTATTTATTTGATATGATAATAAATGACTTACTTATGTATATTTAAATTAGCATATAAGTTAAATTGCTAGTATTTCTATAGGTTCAAACAAATTCAATTGATTAACCAAATTATATTAAAGCACAGCTTTAATATACAGAAGTTTAACAGAAAAAAAAGTAAATACCACCAAAAAGTTTAAAAGAATATAAATGAAAACCTTTAAAATGAACTTCCTTATCACTATCTTCATAAAACGGAAATTCTGTAAACTTGACTCCCATCTTAACACTTCCTGTGGCAACTGGTTTTAAATGTTCATGCAATAAACCATGAATCTATTTCCGTTTCACACGCATTTTTATTTCATATCCTCAGAATAGGATATAAAACGAAAGCTTCATATAAAAACTATAAAATGCGAGAATAAATGTGAGAATATTTTTTTTCATTTTCAGATGATAAATGTTCTTAGCGAATTTATTTATTTGTTTGTAATGGCATTTATTGTCAAAATGCCAGTGGAAAAAAACTTAAAATATTTATGGGTTTTACAATTTGTTTTATAGTCTGGAAATAAAAAATGTTCTTCTCGATTTTTCGATTTAAAATATGTTCTATTTTTCAATATAAAAAATTTTTTACAGAAAATTTTTCGATATAAAATTTTTTTAACAGAAAATTTTTCGATATAAAAAATTTTCCATAGAAAATTTTTCGATATAAAAAATTTTCCATAGAAAATTTTTCGATATAAAAAATTTTCTATAGAAAATTTTTCGATATAAAAAATTTTCGATATAAACAATTTTCTATAGAAAATTTTTCGATATAAAAAATTTTCGATATAAAAAATTTTCGATATAAAAAATTTTCTATAGAAAATTTTTCGATATAAAAAATTTTCTATATAAATTATAAAAAATTTTTTTTTTTAGTATAACAAATTTTTTAATATAAAAATTTTTCTGTAGATGATGTCAGCATAGGGCAGAAATTTGTAGAG
Organism: Stomorhina lunata; assembly: GCA_933228675.1. Classification (NCBI taxonomy): domain Eukaryota; kingdom Metazoa; phylum Arthropoda; class Insecta; order Diptera; family Rhiniidae; genus Stomorhina; species Stomorhina lunata. The sequence goes on from OW121743.1 coordinate 71,732,129, forward strand.
ACTCAGAAAATGTAGAAATCGATTATGTAGAAAATTTTTCGATATAAAAAATTTTCTATAGAAAATTTTTCGATATAAAAAATTTTCTATAGAAAATTTTTCGATATAAAAAATTTTCTATAGAAAATTTTTCGATATAAAAAATTTTTCATAGAAAATTTTTCGATAGAAAATTTTCTATAGAAAATTTTTCGATACAAAAAATTTTCTATAGAAAATTTTTCGATACAAAAAATTTTCTATAGAAAATTTTTCGATACAAAAAATTTTCTATAGAAAATTTTTCGATACAAAAAATTTTCTATAGAAAATTTTTCGATACAAAAAATTTTCTATAGAAAATTTTTCGATACAAAAAATTTTCTATAGAAAATTTTTCGATACGAAAAATTTTCTATAGAAAATTTTTCGATATAAAAAATTTTCTATAGAAAATTTTTTGATATAAAAAATTTTCTATAGAAAATTTTTCGATATAAAAAATTTTCTATAGAAAATTTTTCGATATAAAAAAATTTTCTATAGAAAATTTTTCGATATAAAAAATTTTCTATAGAAAATTTTTCGATATAAAAAATTTTCTATAGAAAATTTTTCGATATAAAAAATTTTCTATAGAAAATTTTTCGATATAAAAAATTTTCTATAGAAAATTTTTCGATATAAAAAAATTTTCTATAGAAAATTTTTCGATATAAAAAATTTTCTATAGAAAATTTTTCGATAGAAAAAATTTTCTATAGAAAATTTTTCGATAGAAAATTTTTCAATAGAAAATTTTTCGATAGAAAATTTTTCAATAGAAAATTTTTCGATATAAAAAATTTGCTATAGAAAATTTTTCGATATAAAAAACTTTCTATAGAAAATTTTTCGATATAAAAAATTTTCTATATAAATTGTTTTTTTTTTATAAAAATTTTTTTTAGTATAAAAAATTTTTTAATATAAAAATTTTTCTGTAGATGATGTCAGCATGGGGCAGAAATTTGTAGAGACTCAGAAAATGTAGAAATCGATTATGTAGGCACTCCGTCATATAAATTTCTGTGTTTATCGTTCCTAAAGCAAGTGTATTTTTTTTATAAAATTGTATTTGATCGCTTCTATTTTCTTTTTTTGCTTCTATTTTCTTTACCGATTTGCGATCTGGAATTTTCTGAACTTAAGATAAAGTGCTGGTAATGTGGTATACCACATGATACATGTGTTGTTTTTCCATGGATCCGTTTGAGATAAAAATTAAGCTCAGAAATTTTGAGATACTTTATTATTTTATTATTTTTTATTGTTTGACTTTTATTTTTTCGAGCAGAAATAAAAGTTATTTTTTGACTTTAATTTTTTCGAGCAGAAATAAAAGTTATTTTTAGTTTTAAATGCAAATTAAATGCATTAAAAAAAATTTTAGAACAACGATATGTTCAGAAATTAATGAAGTTGAGTTTTGCAATTGAGAACACAAAAATAACTTTTATTTCTGGTCGAAAAAATAAAAGTAAAAAAATAACTTTTATATTTGCTGGAAAAAATAAAAGTCAAAAAATAACTTTTATTTATGCTCGAAATAATAAAAGTAAAAAATAACTGTTATTTTTGCTTGAAAAAATAAAAGTTACTTGTGCTCAATAAAATAAAAATCGAAAAATAACAGTTATTTTTTTTTTGTAAAAAATAAAAATCAGATTTTTAAAAAGCATCGTATCAAATTTGGTAAAAGACTATCTAAATGACATACTTGGTTTTATTCTCCGACATTTCCTTGAGGTTGTTTTTTTTAATAAAAAATTCAAAAATAACAGTTATTTTCGGTCTCTGGTTATAATTCGTCATTTATTAGCATATAAGCGATTAGTCTAGGCGAGGTTATAAAGAGTGCTCTAAATAAAATTTGTAGTTGGATTTTCTTAAATAAAAATCAAACCTTTTAATATAAAAACTCTACAAAATACGCAAATATAATGACATATTATACAAAATCATTTAGCATTAAAATGTTTACTTAGTACTCGGGTTTTGCAAAATTATCGACTTTTTTCGGAAACCCTCCCATTAAAGATTTTACAGTTGCTTCTGATACCTTTTTGGAGCATGTGTTCCACCTGCGCTTAAAATCGGACATGTTCTTGGAAATCTTTCCTGTGTTCTTCAATTCCTTTTTTACCAGAGCCCAATACCTTTCCACAGGCCGAAGTTCTGGACAGTTGGGTGGATTTGCCTCTCGTGGTACAAAAATGACATTATTCTTTGAGTACCACTCAAGTGCCTTTTTTCCATAATGGCATGATGCCAAATCGGGCCAAAAAAATGTAGTCACTCTGTGCTCTCTTAAAAAGGGTAACAACCGTTTTTGTAGGCACTCCTTTATATAAATTTCTGTGTTTATTGTGCCAGATGCCACAAATACTTTACTTCTTTTGCCACAACTGCAAATAGCTTGCCACACGAGAAACTTCTTAGGGAATTTTGTTTGTTTTTTTTTGTGCGAAACTCTTGGCGAACATTGCCCCGTTTATCAGCAACATAAAAATCTTGACCAGGAAGTTGAGAAAAGTCTGCCAGTACGTATGTTTCATCATCCATCACACAACAGGTGTATTTTTTTATAAAATCAGACTTCAATTTTTTCGCTCGTTTTTTTTGCTTCTAAGTTCTTTAGAGCATTGCGATCTGGAACCTTTTGGACTTTGTATGTCTTCAGTCCAGCATAAGCTTTGACTCTATGTGCAAAATTCGTAGAACATTTCACCGTACGAGCTGCTTTTCTTAAATAAGTGCTAGGCGCTCTTCGAAAGAGTCGCTCGACTTCTTTTGCCTTACCAATATCTGTAGAACCTTTTTTCCTCCCTGATCCAGGTTTTCTTTCAATGCTCAGGTTTTCCTTAAACCGTCTGATGGCATTAGAAACCGTTCGAGGGTCAACTTTCAAATTTTTAGCTATTTTTTTAAAAGTCCATGACGGATTTTTTTGAAAAGTTTTAATTATATTTTCACTAACTTTTTTTTCGCAGTCCATTTTGATTGAAATAACTATTAAAAATTATTAATTTCTAAAATAATAGTATCTGACATATCTATAGAAACTAACTTGATCAAAAAATAAATTATTTCTTGCACTATGGATAAATTTTGTCTAAAATAGTAAATGCATATTTTTTTTAGAACACTCTTTACGGGAGCTATGGTCAAATGTGAACCGATTTTACCTGATTTCAATACCAATATTTTTCAAGAAATGAAGAATATTTGTGCCAAATTTCAGTGACATATATCCTTTCGTTAAGGTATTATCGTGCCGACAACAGAGAGACGGATGGACAGACGGAAGGACAGAAAGACGGACAGACAGACAGACAGACAGATAGACAGACAGATAGATAGACTGAGGGACAGACAGACAGACTGACAGAAAGACAGACAGATAGATAGACTGAATGACAGACAGACAGACAGACAGACAGATCGTCTTAGAATTTCATAAGGATTCGGAATGTACTTCAATTTTGGTTTTTGAGCCAATATTAAGGAAATTACAAACAGAATGACAATCTCAATATACCCCCCATTATTTTTGATTGTGGGTATTTTATCATTTTGAATGTGAAATGATAGATTGAAATTAAAAAAAAAATAATTATTACTGAAATGGGGGAATTTTGGGTATTTAATTGTCCCCGCACCGGAAAAATAAAAGGGTTTCTAAAAATGTTAATTTATGTTTGAAAATAGTAGGCCAAGACAGATATATGCAAGAAATTTCATTAAACTATCATAGCACCTTAGACTTTTTTCCAGTTTTACTATGGGGACCGTTCACTGTGCAATGGTTCAAAATACATTTTAAATTTCCTATATCCTTTAACAAATTTCTTCTAAGTCCCTTAAGATTTTCTTTGAATCATTTACATTTGCTCTGTCTTTTAAACAACTTCTGCTCTCTTCTATTGCCCAACTTAAATGCTCTGGGCCTTCGTTATTGGCTTAATTCAATATACATATATATTTTTTTTTGCATTCATCCTTTCCTTGCCCCATACAAATCCATACATTTACATTTGATTGACCTTGAAGTTAAAGAAAATCCATGTAGGAGTATATTTCAAACTTAACCCACTCGTACTTTTTTGGTCTTGGTACTATCTATCTAATATCTATTACACTTTAAATATTGAAGCATGTTCTGTCTGTACGAATGTTTGTAATTTGTTCATTCTAGTGTAGAATAGGACTTTCTTTCTAGGAAAATACTTTAAACTTAAATTTTGAAGCAGAACCAAACAAGACAAGACATTTGTTTTCCAAAAACAAACTTGTAAGGATTAAGGCAAGAAGAAATATAAAAAAGTACAGAGTAAAATTTACAAGGTCTTTTGCAATGTAAAGTCATTGTCGGTTGTATAGAAAGAAAATTCAAGTTTAATTTAAAAGACAAACATTCTTAGAGATTTGAGATTTTAAAGTTTAATATTTAAGGAATTTTAGTAAATTTAAAATCAAATTTTTTCATCAAAAGACTATTGAGAATAAATAATCATAAGGACATATTACTTTGATATTATCTTTAATGTCAGAGGTCAAATTGAAGATCATTTAAATTATAATTAAATATGAATATAGACATTTTCTAAAAGATATCATAAAGCATTTTCCATTGAAATTACAAAATTTGAAGACAAATCTAGGATCTCTTGAAGAACAGGTTAAATATTTTTCTATGGAAAAATTTTTGATAGTAAACTTTTTCGATGGCAAAAATTTTCTATAGAAAAATGCTCGATAGAAAAATGTTCGATAGCAAAATTTTTCGATAGAAATATTTTTCTATAGAAACATATTCGATAGAAAAATTTTCGATACCAAAATTTTTCTATAGAAAAATTTTCGATACCAAAATTTTTCTAAAGAAAAATTTTCGATACCAAAATTTTTCTAAAGAAAAATTTTCGATACCAAAATTTTTCTATAAAAAATTTTTCGAAAGGCAAACTTTTCTATAAAATAATTTTCGATAGCTAAATTTTTCTATAGAAATAGTTTCTTATCGAAAAATTTTCGATAGCAAAACTTTTCTAAAGAAAAATATTTCTATCGAAAATTTTTCTAAAAAAAAATTTCGATACAAAAATTTTTCTACAGAAAAATTTTCGAAGCCAAAATTTTTCTATAGAAAAATTTTCGATGACAAAATTTTTCTATACAAAAAAAATTTCGATAGAAATATTTTTCTATACAAAAAAAATTTCAATAGATATATTTTTCTATACAAAAAAAATTTCGATAGAAATATTTTTCTATACAAAAAAAATTTCGATAGAAATATTTTTCTATACAAAAAAAATTTCGATAGAAATATTTTTCTATACAAAAAAAATTTCGATAGAAATATTTTTCTATACAAAAAAATTTCAATAAAAATATTTTTCTATAGAAAAAATTTCGATAGAAATATTTTTCTATAGAAAAAATTTCGATAGAAATATTTTTCTATAGAAAAAATTTCGATAGAAATATTTTTCTATAGAAAAAATTTCGATAGAAATATTTTTCTATAGAAAAAATTTCGATAGAAATATTTTTCTATAGAAAAAATTTCGATAGAAATATTTTTCTATAGAAAAAATTTCGATAGAAATATTTTTCTATAGAAAAAATTTCGATAGAAATATTTTTCTATAGAAAAAATTTCGATAGAAATATTTTTCTATAGAAAAAATTTCGATAGAAATATTTTTCTATAGAAAAAATTTCGATAGAAATATTTTTCTATAGAAAAAATTTCGATAGAAATATTTTTCTATAGAAAAAATTTCGATAGAAATATTTCGATAGAAATATTTTTCTATAGAAAAAACTTCGATAGAAATATTTTTCTATAGAAAAAATTTCGATAGAAATATTTTTCTATAGAAAAAATTTCGATAGAAATATTTTTCTATAGAAAAAATTTCGATAGAAATATTTTTCTATAGAAAAAATTTCGATAGAAATATTTTTCTATAGAAAAAATTTCGATAGAAATATTTTTCTATAGAAAAAATTTCGATAGAAATATTTTTCTATAGAAAAAATTTCGATAGAAATATTTTTCTATAGAAAAAATTTCGATAGAAATATTTTTCTATAGAAAAAATTTCGATAGAAATATTTTTCTATAGAAAAAATTTCGATAGAAATATTTTTCTATAGAAAAAATTTCGATAGAAATATTTTTCTACAGAAAAAATTTCGATAGAAATATTTTTCTATAGAAAAAATTTCGATAGAAATATTTTTCTATAGAAAAAATTTCGATAGAAATATTTTTCTATAGAAAAAATTTCGGTAGAAATATTTTTTTATAGAATAAATTTCGATAGAAGTATTTTTCTATAGAAAAAATTTCGATAGAAATATTTTTCTAAGAAAAATTTCGACAGAAATACTCTCCTATAGGAAAAATTTCCATGGAAACATTTTTCTATATAAAAAATTTCGATATAAATATTGTTCTATGGAAAAAATTTCCAAAGAAATATTTTTCTATAGAAAAAATTTCGATAGAAATATTTTTCTATAGAAAAAATTTCGATAGAAATATTTTTCTATAGAAAAAATTTCGATAGAAATATTTTTCTATAGAAAAAATTTCGATAGAAATATTTTTCTATAGAAAAAATTTCGATAGAAATATTTTTCTATAGAAAAAATTTCGATAGAAATATTTTTCTATAGAAAAAATTTCGATAGAAATATTTTTCTATAGAAAAAATTTCGATAGAAATATTTTTCTATAGAAAAAATTTCGATAGAAATATTTTTCTATAGAAAAAATTTCGATAGAAATATTTTTCTATAGAAAAAATTTCGATAGAAATATTTTTCTATAGAAAAAATTTCGATAGAAATATTTTTCTATAGAAAAAATTTCGATAGAAATATTTTTCTATAGAAAAAATTTCGATAGAAATATTTTTCTATAGAAAAAATTTCGATAGAAATATTTTTCTATAGAAAAAATTTCGATAGAAATATTTTTCTATAGAAAAAATTTCGATAGAAATATTTTTCTATAGAAAAAATTTCGATAGAAATATTTTTCTATAGAAAAAATTTCGATAGAAATATTTTTCTATAGAAAAAATTTCGATAGAAATATTTTTCTATAGAAAAAATTTCGATAGAAATATTTTTCTATAGAAAAAATTTCGATAGAAATATTTTTCTATAGAAAAAATTTCGATAGAAATATTTTTCTATAGAAAAAATTTCGATAGAAATATTTTTCTATAGAAAAAATTTCGATAGAAATATTTTTCTATAGAAAAAATTTCGATAGAAATATTTTTCTATAGAAAAAATTTCGATAGAAATATTTTTCTATAGAAAAAATTTCGATAGAAATATTTTTCTATAGAAAAAATTTCGATAGAAATATTTTTCTATAGAAAAAATTTCGATAGAAATATTTTTCTATAGAAAAAATTTCGATAGAAATATTTTTCTATAGAAAAAATTTCGATAGAAATATTTTTCTACAGAAAAAATTTCGATAGAAATATTTTTCTATAGAAAAAATTTCGATAGAAATATTTTTCTATAGAAAAAATTTCGATAGAAATATTTTTCTATAGAAAAAATTTCGGTAGAAATATTTTTTTATAGAATAAATTTCGATAGAAGTATTTTTCTATAGAAAAAATTTCGATAGAAATATTTTTCTAAGAAAAATTTCGACAGAAATACTCTCCTATAGGAAAAATTTCCATGGAAACATTTTTCTATATAAAAAATTTCGATATAAATATTGTTCTATGGAAAAAATTTCCAAAGAAATATTTTTCTATAGAAAAAATTTCGATAGAAATATTTTTCTATAGAAAAAATTTCGATAGAAATATTTTTCTATAGAAAAAATTTCGATAGAAATATTTTTCTATAGAAAAAATTTCGATAGAAATATTTTTCTATAGAAAAAATTTCGATAGAAATATTTTTCTATAGAAAAAATTTCGATAGAAATATTTTTCTATAGAAAAAATTTCGATAGAAATATTTTTCTATAGAAAAAATTTCGATAGAAATATTTTTCTATAGAAAAAATTTCGATAGAAATATTTTTCTATAGAAAAAATTTCGATAGAAATATTTTTCTATAGAAAAAATTTCGATAGAAATATTTTTCTATAGAAAAAATTTCGATAGAAATATTTTTCTATAGAAAAAATTTCGATAGAAATATTTTTCTATAGAAAAAATTTCGATAGAAATATTTTTCTATAGAAAAAATTTCGATAGAAATATTTTTCTATAGAAAAAATTTCGATAGAAATATTTTTCTATAGAAAAAATTTCGATAGAAATATTTTTCTATAGAAAAAATTTCGATAGAAATATTTTTCTATAGAAAAAATTTCGATAGAAATATTTTTCTATAGAAAAAATTTCGATAGAAATATTTTTCTATAGAAAAAATTTCGATAGAAATATTTTTCTATAGAAAAAATTTCGATAGAAATATTTTTCTATAGAAAAAATTTCGATAGAAATATTTTTCTATAGAAAAAATTTCGATAGAAATATTTTTCTATAGAAAAAATTTCGATAGAAATATTTTTCTATAGAAAAAATTTCGATAGAAATATTTTTCTATAGAAAAAATTTCGATAGAAATATTTTTCTATAGAAAAAATTTCGATAGAAATATTTTTCTATAGAAAAAATTTCGATAGAAATATTTTTCTATAGAAAAAATTTCGATAGAAATATTTTTCTATAGAAAAAATTTCGATAGAAATATTTTTCTATAGAAAAAATTTCGATAGAAATATTTTTCTATAGAAAAAATTTCGATAGAAATATTTTTCTATAGAAAAAATTTCGATAGAAATATTTTTCTATAGAAAAAATTTCGATAGAAATATTTTTCTATAGAAAAAATTTCGATAGAAATATTTTTCTATAGAAAAAATTTCGATAGAAATATTTTTCTATAGAAAAAATTTCGATAGAAATATTTTTCTATAGAAAAAATTTCGATAGAAATATTTTTCTATAGAAAAAATTTCGATAGAAATATTTTTCTATAGAAAAAATTTCGATAGAAATATTTTTCTATAGAAAAAATTTCGATAGAAATATTTTTCTATAGAAAAAATTTCGATAGAAATATTTTTCTATAGAAAAAATTTCGATAGAAATATTTTTCTATAGAAAAAATTTCGATAGAAATATTTTTCTATAGAAAAAATTTCGATAGAAATATTTTTCTATAGAAAAAATTTCGATAGAAATATTTTTCTATAGAAAAAATTTCGATAGAAATATTTTTCTATAGAAAAAATTTCGATAGAAATATTTTTCTATAGAAAAAATTTCGATAGAAATATTTTTCTATAGAAAAAATTTCGATAGAAATATTTTTCTATAGAAAAAAAACGAATTCTTGGAATGTAAAGATATTTCAGGTTAGAAAAAACGAATTCTTGGAATGTAAAGATATTTCAGGTTTTTTTAAAAAAGAATTTAATACCTAACTTTTAAACATTTTTAGGAAATTTGACAAAATATTCATCATTACATCATTAAACATACCTGAAATGAAAATAAACATTTTCGAAATTATTAAAATTTAAATAGAAATTATTCAAATTCTTTAAAACAATAAAATAGTTTTATTTAAAAAAAATTTTGTTTGAAAATAAAACATTTGTTTTAAATGACAATTCAAATTTTTCTGGTATTTTCTAATAATACAAAGAAAAATTAAAAAATTTGACATTTTTCCCTTTAAATTTTGAATAACTCAAATAACTTTTCGTATCTCCGAAAGACCTTTCAAAATGATTTGTAAATATTTTCCATGTAAATCTTTATTTCATTTCCTTTAAACAAATGGAGTCTTCTGGGAAAATTGATGGAGAAAATGTTAAACTTTTTTAAATAAATATATACATATAAGTATATATGTATAAATAATATAGTAAGCCATTTAACACAATACACTTACATATTTTTCATGAACATTCATGTCTGAACATGCATGTTTTTTGTATAAATTTACACATAAAATTGAAAACTTTTCTTGTAATAAAACAAACTTATTTATGAAAAACAAATATTTTTTAATTTAAATTTAGCAGAAAAAAAATTGCATTTAATGTATTTTTCCTCTTATATAAAAGTTTATTTTCCATAGGAAAACAAAAATGATAAACTAAAAAATAAAAACTATGAAAAACTGTAATAAAATTTTATAAATTTCGTGATAGTTTTTGGGAAAGAGGAAAAAAAATAATTTTTTTGGCGAATTAAATTGAGTGAACTATTATTTTTATAAAACTTTTAAAATAATTTGAAAAGGGTAATAAATAAAAAATTACGAAAATTCCTATGACATTGTAACTGCAAATAATATAATCAATAGGGGTCAAAGGTTAATTTAGAAATTTAGAACAAATTCAAAAAATGTTAACATGAATAGTTTCTAGGATGAAATCAGAATATCTAAGTGTCAAACGAAAATTTTTCTATAGAAAAATATTCCTAACGAAAATTTTTCTATAGAAAAATTTAGAAAAATATTTCTAACGAAAATTTTTCTATAGAAAAATATTTCTAACGAAAATTTTTCTATAGAAAAATATTTCTAACGAAAATTTTTCTATAGAAAAATATTTCTAACGAAAATTTTTCTATAGAAAAATATTTCTAACGAAAATTTTTCTATAGAAAAATATTTCTAACGAAAATTTTTCTATAGAAAAATATTTCTAACGAAAATTTTTCTATAGAAAAATATTTCTAACGAAAATTTTTCTATAGAAAAATATTTCTAACGAAAATTTTTCTATAGAAAAATATTTCTAACGAAAATTTTTCTATAGAAAAATATTTCTAACGAAAATTTTTCTATAGAAAAATATTTCTAACGAAAATTTTTCTATAGAAAAATATTTCTAACGAAAATTTTTCTATAGAAAAATATTTCTAACGAAAATTTTTCTATAGAAAAATATTTCTAACGAAAATTTTTCTATAGAAAAATATTTCTAACGAAAATTTTTCTATAGAAAAATATTTCTAACGAAAATTTTTCTATAGAAAAATATTTCTAACGAAAATTTTTCTATAGAAAAATATTTCTAACGAAAATTTTTCTATAGAAAAATATTTCTAACGAAAATTTTTCTATAGAAAAATATTTCTAACGAAAATTTTTCTATAGAAAAATATTTCTAACGAAAATTTTTCTATAGAAAAATATTTCTAACGAAAATTTTTCTATAGAAAAATATTTCTAACGAAAATTTTTCTATAGAAAAATATTTCTAACGAAAATTTTTCTATAGAAAAATATTTCTAACGAAAATTTTTCTATAGAAAAATATTTCTAACGAAAATTTTTCTATAGAAAAATATTTCTAACGAAAATTTTTCTATAGAAAAATATTTCTAACGAAAATTTTTCTATAGAAAAATATTTCTAACGAAAATTTTTCTATAGAAAAATATTTCTAACGAAAATTTTTCTATAGAAAAATATTTCTAACGAAAATTTTTCTATAGAAAAATATTTCTAACGAAAATTTTTCTATAGAAAAATATTTCTAACGAAAATTTTTCTATAGAAAAATATTTCTAACGAAAATTTTTCTATAGAAAAATATTTCTAACGAAAATTTTTCTATAGAAAAATATTTCTAACGAAAATTTTTCTATAGAAAAATATTTCTAACGAAAATTTTTCTATAGAAAAATATTTCTAACGAAAATTTTTCTATAGAAAAATATTTCTAACGAAAATTTTTCTATAGAAAAATATTTCTAACGAAAATTTTTCTATAGAAAAATATTTCTAACGAAAATTTTTCTATAGAAAAATATTTCTAACGAAAATTTTTCTATAGAAAAATATTTCTAACGAAAATTTTTCTATAGAAAAATATTTCTAACGAAAATTTTTCTATAGAAAAATATTTCTAACGAAAATTTTTCTATAGAAAAATATTTCTAACGAAAATTTTTCTATAGAAAAATATTTCTAACGAAAATTTTTCTATAGAAAAATATTTCTAACGAAAATTTTTCTATAGAAAAATATTTCTAACGAAAATTTTTCTATAGAAAAATATTTCTAACGAAAATTTTTCTATAGAAAAATATTTCTAACGAAAATTTTTCTATAGAAAAATATTTCTAACGAAAATTTTTCTATAGAAAAATATTTCTAACGAAAATTTTTCTATAGAAAAATATTTCTAACGAAAATTTTTCTATAGAAAAATATTTCTAACGAAAATTTTTCTATAGAAAAATATTTCTAACGAAAATTTTTCTATAGAAAAATATTTCTAACGAAAATTTTTCTATAGAAAAATATTTCTAACGAAAATTTTTCTATAGAAAAATATTTCTAACGAAAATTTTTCTATAGAAAAATATTTCTAACGAAAATTTTTCTATAGAAAAATATTTCTAACGAAAATTTTTCTATAGAAAAATATTTCTAACGAAAATTTTTCTATAGAAAATATTTCTATCAAATATTTTTCTATAGAAAAATATTTCTATCGAAAATTTTTCTATGGAAAAATATTTCTATCGAAAATTTTTCTATAGAAAAATATTTCTATCGAAAATTTTTCTATAGAAAAATATTTCTATCGAAAATTTTTCTATAGAAAAATATTTCTATCGAAAATTTTTCTATAGAAAAATATTTCTATCGAAAATTTTTCTATAGAAAAATATTTCTATCGAAAATTTTTCTATAGAAAAATATTTCTAACGAAAATTTTTCTATAGAAAAATATTTCTATCGAAAATTTTTCTATAGAAAAATATTTCTATCGAAAATTTTTCTATAGAAAAATATTTCTATTAAAAAACAGTTTAATTGTTACAAACTTGAGGTCAAGTATGTAAAAATCCCCATTTACTTATACCAAATTGGAACGGTTAAGCTTGGCATACTTCCCCTCGAAAAAGTTTATCTTGAATCAGTTACGGTTCGTGGAAATATTAAAGTTTTTAAATTAAATAAAAATAAAGAAATCCCCAAACTCACCTCAACAACATGCGAACGTTTAGCATAATCAATCATGGAAGTATTCTTGTCACTTATAACTAAAGCCGGCGGAGGTGATGAAGGCTCAGGAGAAGCAGAAGAAAGCAATGGAGCCGCAGCAGATGATGACATAGAAGAGGGTGTTGCTATTGTTGTTGTTGATTGTGATGTAGAATCTATAACATGATTTAACAAATCATTATCGTTGACAGCTGTTGTCGTCGTTGTCGTTGAAGAGGGAGTAGAAATAAATGTCGTTTCTTTTGACTTTGACGGCTGTGAAGAGGAGGCGACTGGTGATGCAATGGCATTGATTTCCTGTATTTGCAAAGTGTCAATATTCCTTTCGTTCGTTATGATTTTGTCAGTTTGCCAAAAACCTTTAGCCGTATCCATCATCAAAGAGTTTTCATTTCCATTAGCTTCCGCCGTTTGGTGTAAGTTAGCCTTTGAGGAAGTGGTTGGTGTTGGAGTTGTTGTTGCCTTGTTATTTATTTGTAAGGATTTGGGTTCCTTATTTATATTTGACATCATACCCGTTTCTTTGTCAAATCTATAAATATTTTTCGGATGATTTTGGCCATAATTTGTATCTCTACTAGCTAATTCTTCAGCGGCCTCGTCATCATCATTGTCGTCGTAATTTTGTGAATTATCATGATGATGATTATTGGGTGACATGCTATCGCTGGCAACTTTTTCATTGAGCCTTATGATATTTGACAAATTGATGTTATTGATGAGCGTTATGCCGCATATGGCCACCAGAATGATGACAAAGCCAACGCCACCAATTAGAAAAATGGGAGCTTTTGAGTTTTTGGGACACATTTTTGTTTTTATTTTGGATTTTTTATTAGTCTCTATTATTAGCAATAAATTAGTTGAACGAATATAAAAGCTCAAGTTCTAGCTTTTGTTGTTAAATATTACGCCTTTAGTTGATTTTGATTAAATTGGAATGTCTTTGTTCGTGTACTTTTGCTTTGACTCTTTGTTATTTACTTGGATCACAATTTCATTTAATTTGAAAATTTTTGCTTAATTTAATATAATTTTTGAATAGAAGATTCTATTTGGGTTTTTTTTAATTAAAAAGTTTTTTTTTTTCAGCTACATTTTGTGTTCATAATTTTTTTCAATTGGTTCTTCAATTTTATCTTTCTTCTATTTAATTTAAATGTTTTTATTTTTCCTTACTCAGCAGCACGTTTTCAGTAATTGTTGTTTTACATGTTAATAAAGCAAATAACTCAAGTTCGTTTTTTTACTTTACATATTATTTATCTTATCTCTCAACGTAGCACAGTGGTTTACGGACGCTTTTTTTTGGAAATAATTCTGTAACTTTTGAACGACTGGAGATATTTGAATGAAATTTGACATGGTGGTAGTCAAGGAGTATTTGAGTTGGTTTTTAAAAGCACTGGTCCATGAGGGGTCGGGAGAGTGATTGATGGACCTTCAAAGTTGGTCACCTCGGGTGTTCGATTTTTTTAAAAATTCGCCAAAAATCCATTTATGTATGGATTGAAAAGAAATTTTAAACTTAAGTTGTCCTTGAGAAGATCTACAAAAAATATGCTTAAATGTGTAGGTTATCTCCTTTGGATTTCGAGATATTTGGGTAAAAAGGAATTTTTAGGTTGATTTTTTACCTCTTTTTTTAAGCTTTTTTTGATCTGGTGGACGCATCTGAGGACCAAAAATTTTTTAAGAATATTCTTTAAATTTGTAATAAAATTCTGAATAATTTTTGTGCAAGTTAGTTATAGAAATCTTCTTTTGTTTAAAAGTTAAAAATATTCAAAGTTGAAACTTACAAAAAATTTCGCTTTTTTTTTAGTTTTTCCCCAAAAGATAGCTATATTTTTTCACTAATAAAAAAATATTTTCTTAAGAAACATAAAAAGATTTTTAAAGTTTTTAAAAGAAAACATAATGAGAATGCGTATAAAACAAATTTCTTGCTAATTGGACTTTTGGTCCTCGCACATGTCCTCTCCAAAAAATGGCAATTTATAAAAAAAAAAATTAGTTTAAACAAAAATTTCTCAAAAGGCAAAGCACCGATTTGAAAAAAATTATAATGTTCATATTTTCCAATATATCTGTTATTGATTAGAAAAGTTTTTTCTGAAACGCGCTGCAAATAGAGACAGTGTTGCCATATTTGTAAAAAAACTCATTTTTTGAAACACCTTTTTCCCCAGTTGGGAATTGGGGAATTTTTAAGTTAAAATTGGGAATTTTTTTTAGTCTATTGCTTTTACATCTTATTGGTCTACATTACTACAAAATTTCATTGAAATATCTTTATCCATGTCATTTCCACAGAATATCAAAGATTAAAAATATTTTCCTTAAAAAAGCAGAAAAACAATTTTTTTTTGTTTTACGATACAAAGTGTAAAAAAAGTAACGCACTTAAAAAAAACTTTTACTTAGTGCTAATCTCCTAGTCTTTCCCGATCTAATGATACTAAACATGTATATAAAGCATTAATACCGAGTCTTAAAAAACTCTGAAAAGTTTGGCCCCCGTAGCATTTTTACACTGTTTATTTAAATATAAGTGATGAATTTGTGCATATAAAGTTAATTATCATACTCAAATATTTCACTATTTTTAAGATGACAATGATCCTTCGCTAATAAACAAATATTTTCTTCAAAAAGATATAAATAGTTTTTTATTTTTTTAAAGAAAACATTATAAGAATGACTTAAAAAAATTTTATTCGATTTTGCCTTTTGTTCCAAGCTAAAAAATAAAATTTTAGTAAAAGATTCTAAATAAGTAAGTACGAGTAAGGCACCGATTTTGATAACAGTGTAAAGGTAATATATCCATAATTTGTAGCAAAAGTTTAATTAGAAGAGTACTTTTATAGTAACAGTGTGACAATTTATTTAAAATAAGATTTAAAGGCATTTTTCCGGTATTTAAAATTGGTGTATTTGAAAAAATTGCAAAATTATGTTAAGGTTATAAAATGTTTTTTAATGTGAAAGTTAATGCAATAGGTAAAAATTGTTACAACTTGGGTTTTTCATAATGGTCAGAAAGGATATGGTTACTCACCTCCATACAGGTAGGTTTTACGAGACGCACATATTGGTTGAGTTATATATGCACCTATTTTTAGAGGTAAAAAATACATTAATTCATTGATTTCTTTATTATTCTTTGGATACAGGTATATATAAAAAATGTTTTTTTTTAATATAAAAAAGAAAGTTTTAAATGTAACTGCTATTAACAGTTAAAACATCATGGCTATAACATTGGAATTTAAAGTGTTGTGCGATATTCTTTTTGAACAACCAAGCAGTTCGAGAGCAGAAAAAATTAAAATAATCATGCGATATGCTAAAAGTCAAACTAACTCCATGATTCTCAATAGTGAGGAAGACAAAGTCGTAAAATTTGTAAAGTTATTTGAACTTAAAATTAAGTCGGTTAATTACTGTTTAAAAAGATTTGAATCTAAATTTAAAGACTGGCTGAAGGACTCAATTGAGCTTAAAACTTCTGGTGCTGGAGCCCCTCTAAAAAACTATGATGATCTCGGAGAAAGATCTAAAAAGATGCGATTATCCGAAGTTCTTTCTACTCATTCGGATACTGAAATCAAAGATTCCTTTAAGGAAGTGCTCAAACGAAATAATCAACCAGCTGAAGCTAAACAAATAGCAGATATTCTCCCAGAGGCTTCTCCTAAACGTCTTAAGCGAATTATTAAGAGTATACCAACTCCTTCTTCTCAATCAGAATTTTCGGAGGAAGAAGCACTTGCTCTTATGCTCGAGTTGAAATTGAGTAAAAATAAATATATTAAACTCTGTAAGGCATTACGAGACAAAGGACACTCAATTTTACCAGGATATAATGCGTTATTAAAAACCAAAAAAAAACTTAATACCAACAAACGTGATAGGAGACGAAAGTGCATCTGTGGATTTATCAAAATTATTGGAAAATACGGCATCAAGGCTGATATCTACTACATTGTCTGAAGAAGAAGCCAAGAAACTTGACAACAAGGACTTAACTTTAATATGTAAATGGGGATGTGACGGTTTATCTGGATTACCGGAATACAAACAATCAACATCTCATCAGAACACAAATGACTACAGAAGCGTTTTTATGGCATCCCTAGTACCACTAAGATTAAGAAAGAATCGTTCTGAACCATCCACATCAAAAGAGCGTACTGAATATGTGTGGGTTAACACATCTCCAGGATCAAAGGCATTTTGCAGACCGATCAGATTCGAATATTTAAAAGAAAATGCAGCAAGCACAAAAAATTGGGTTGATGATATCAAATATTCAATAGACAATTTGAGTCCAGTCTGCATAGACATACATGGATATTTGATTAATGTAAATTTTGAGCTTCAATTGACAATGATAGATGGAAAAGTAAGCAACGCTATAACGGAAACCCATTCAACTTGGAAATGCTCATTATGCGGAAAGAAGAAATCGGAATTTCTACAAACTTCAGAAGATGCATCAGCTAGTACTGCAATTAATCAAGAGGTTCTGGAATTTGGTATATCGCCCATACATGCACTTATCCGATTTTTAGAATTTATGCTACATATAGCATATGATCTGAAATATAGGAATATACCTGATAATCAGCTAAAATCCGTGAGAAATAATAAGGAACTGATTAAAATGAGATCCAGTGAAAAAAAAAGGATTCAGGAAGAATTCAAAACTATGACGGGTCTAAACATAGACAAACCACTTGTAGGATATGGCAGTACAAACGATGGTAATACGGCCAGGCGATTCTTTGAAAATTATGAAACAACTTCAAAGATTACTGGAATTGATGAGGAAGTTCTTCGTAAATGTTACGTAATATTATCGGCAATAAATAGCAAATATCAAATAAATGCTGAAAAATTTCATTGCTATGCCCTCAACGCGTTAACTCGTATACGACATTTGTATCACTGGAAAGAAATTACACCAACAGTTCATAAAGTCCTTCAACATGGTCGTGAAATAATTGAATCAAATCTTCTCCCACTTGGTGAACTGACAGAAGAGGCCCAGGAAGCGCGGAATTCAGATTTCAAGTATATCCAACTATTTAATACCAGAAAATGCTCAAGAAAATCGCAAAATCAGGATCTAATAAATTATCTCTTGTTGTCTTCTGATCCTGCTCTATCAACGATAAGAAAGAAATGGTGGAGCAGTTATACAAAAACTTCTGAAAACGAACACCTGGAAGAGGTTCTTGATATAATAGATTGTACTGATTATTTTACTGAAAATAAAAATTAAGTAAATAACTACTTTTATATAAATATGTAATAAAAACTGTAAGTTTAAACTTTAACTACAAATACTTCAATAAAATGTATTTCACCTTTTAATATAAGTACAAATTATTTACATTTTGATATTTCATAAATCCTCATGATATTTTCTTTAAAAAAATAAAAAAATATTTGTTTGTTATCGAAGGATCATTGTCATCTTATAGTGAAATATTTGAGTATGATAATTAACTTTATATGCACAAATTCATCACTTATATTTAAATAAACAGTGTAAAAATGCTACGGGGGCCAAAGTTTTCAGAGTTTTTTAAGACTCGGTATTAATGCTTTATATACATGTTTAGTATCATTAGATCGGGAAAGACTAGGAGATTAGCACTAAGTAAAAGTTTTTTTTAAGTGCGTTACTTTTTTTACACTTTGTATCGTAAAACAAAAAAAAATTGTTTTTCTGCTTTTTTAAGGAAAATATTTTTAATCTTTGATATTCTGTGGAAATGACATGGATAAAGATATTACAATGAAATTTTGTAGTAATGTAGACCAATAAGATGTAAAAGCAATAGACTAAAAAAAATTCCCAATTTTAACTTAAAAATTCCCCAATTCCCAACTGGGGAAAAAAGGTGTTTCAAAAAATGAGTTTTTTTACAAATATGGCAACACTGTCTCTATTTGCAGCGCGTTTCAGAAAAAACTTTTCTAATCAATAACAGATATATTGGAAAATATGAACATTATAATTTTTTTCAAATCGGTGCTTTGCCTTTTGAGAAATTTTTGTTTAAACTAATTTTTTTTTTTACAAATTGCCATTTTTTGGAGAGGACATGTGCGAGGACCAAAAGTCCAATTAGCAAGAAATTTGTTTTATACGCATTCTCATTATGTTTTCTTTTAAAAACTTTAAAAATCTTTTTATGTTTCTTAAGAAAATATTTTTTTATTAGTGAAAAAATATAGCTATCTTTTGGGGAAAAACTAAAAAAAAAGCGAAATTTTTTGTAAGTTTCAACTTTGAATATTTTTAACTTTTAAACAAAAGAAGATTTCTATAACTAACTTGCACAAAAATTATTCAGAATTTTATTACAAATTTAAAGAATATTCTTAAAAAATTTTTGGTCCTCAGATGCGTCCACCAGATCAAAAAAAGCTTAAAAAAAGAGGTAAAAAATCAACCTAAAAATTCCTTTTTACCCAAATATCTCGAAATCCAAAGGAGATAACCTACACATTTAAGCGTATTTTTTGTAGATCTTCTCAAGGACAACTTAAGTTTAAAATTTCTTTTCAATCCATACATAAATGGATTTTTGGCGAATTTTTAAAAAAGTCGAACACCCGAGGTGACCAACTTTGAAGGTCCATCAATCACTCTCCCGACCCCTCATGGACCAGTGCTTTTAAAAACCAACTCGAATACTCCTTGACTATCACCATGTCAAATTTCATTCAAATATCTCCAGTCGTTCAAAAGTTAAAGAATTATTTCCAAAAAAAAGCGTCCGTAAACCACTGTGCGTAGGAAAAAATAAATTATAACTTTCGTTTTTTTGTCACTTGTTGTTTTGCTATTTGAAATGACAAAAAATATATCAGACAAGTTGTTATTTGGTAAAGAGGACTTATTACATGAAGGACCCTTTTAACACATTAAAAAAAAAAAAAAATATTTTACATATTATTTTGTAATTAGTACAACTTGTAATGAGCTTACGCATACATACACTTGAAAACATTTCAACAATTTTTTACATTTTCCTCCATCAAAGTAAAAAGATTCACACTCACACACATACCCTCAGGCCCTCTACGCATTAGAAATAAAATTCAAAAGTGAAAAAAAAAAAATTTAGGTCTAGAATCCAAGTAAGCATAAAGAACACGCCATATCTTAGTCGATCTCATACTCCATGACTGAGTCCATATTATAGTCTATGACTTAGTTTATGTTTTATACTATGTCTTAGTCTATGTCTTAGTCTATGTCTTAGTCTATGTCTTAGTCTATGTCTTAGTCTATGTCTTAGTCTATGTCTTAGTCTATGTCTTAGTCTATGTCTTAGTCTATGCTTTAGTCTATGTCTTAGTCTATGTTTTATACTATGTCTTAGTCTATGTCTTAGTCTATGTCTTAGTCTATGTCTTAGTCTATGTCTTAGTCTATGTCTTAGTCTATGTCTTAGTCTTAGTCTATGTCTTAGTCTATGTCTTAGTCTTAGTCTATGTCTTAGTCTATGTCTTAGTCTATGTCTTAGTCTATGTTTTAGTCTATGTCTTAGTCTATGTCTTAGTCTATGTCTTGGTCTATGTCTTAGTCTATGTCTTAGTCTATGTCTTAGTCTATGTCTTAGTCTATGTCTTAGTCTATGTCTTAGTCTATGTCTTAGTCTATGTCTTAGTCTATGTCTTAGTCTATGTCTTAGTCTATGTCTTAGTCTTAGTCTATGTCTTAGTCTATGTCTTAGTCTATGTCTTAGTCTATGCTTTAGTCTATGCTTTAGTCTATGTCTTAGTCTATGTCTTAGTCTATGTCTTAGTCTATGTCTTAGTCTATGTCTTAGTCTATGTCTTAGTCTATGTCTTAGTCTATGTCTTAGTCTATGTCTTAGTCTATGTCTTAGTCTATGTCTTAGTCTATGTCTTAATCTATGTCTTAGTCCATGTCTTAGTCTATGTTTTAGTCTATGTCTTGGTATATGTCTTAGTCTATGCTTAGTCTATGTCTTAGTCTATGTCTTAGTCTATGTCTTAGTCTATGTCTTAGTCTATGTCTTAGTCTATGTCTTAGTATATGTCTTAGTCTATGTCTTAGTCTATGTCTTAGTCTATGTCTTAGTCTATGTCTTAGTCTATGTCTTAGTCTATGTCGTAGTCTATGTCTTAGTCTATGTCTTAGTCTATGTCTTAGTCTATGTCTTAGTCTATGTCTTAGTCTATGTCTTAGTCTATGCTTTAGTCTATGTCTTAGTCTATGTCTTAGTCTATGTCTTAGTCTATGTCTTAGTCTATGTCTTAGTCTATGTCTTAGTCTATGTCTTAGTCTATGTCTTAGTCTATGTCTTAGTCTATGTCTTAGTCTATGTCTTAGTCTATGTCTTAGTCTATGTCTTAGTCTATGTCTTAGTCTATGTCTTGGTCTATGTCTTGGTCTATGTCTTAGTCTATGTCTTAGTCTATGTCTTAGTCTATGTCTTAGTCTATGTCTTAGTCTATGTCTTAGTCTATGTCTTAGTCTATGTCTTAGTCTATGTCTTAGTCTATGTCTTGGTCTATGTCTTAGTCTATGTCTTAGTCTATGTCTTAGTCTATGTCTTGGTCTATGTCTTAGTCTATGTCTTAATCCATGTCTTAGTCTATGTCTTAGTCTATGCCTTAGATTAAAACTTAGTCTGTGCCTTAGTTTAAAGCTTAGTCTATATCTTAGTCTATGTATTAGATCATATCTTAGTTTAAAACTTAGTCTATATCATTATGTCTAAATTGATATTCAAATATATATATGTATGTATGTGTGTCAATAATATTATCCTATATTCGCCCTTTCAAATTAAACTCAAATAGTGTTTCTAATTGCCAATTCAACATCAACCTAAAACACTATTTCTTCTTTTGAAAGTGACTTTTATACTAATTTCTGTTAATTAACTCTTAAACGCCATTAAAGCCATCAAAAGGTGTAACAATTTTTTTTTTGCAAATTAGTTAAAATTCCTTTTAAATTTAACGATCCTAATCAAAAACACTCACGTTTTTTTGAAAAATTTAGTCTCGAGCAAAAAACTTTAAATGGTCACTAAATTTAAAGTTCAAGAACAACCAACAATTAAGAACAACAAAAATAGTTTTGGTGTAAAAAAATAGTGAAACGTGTCAGTAAAAAACCAATTTACTTAAAAGTTGAGAAAATAAAAAATCGTTAAATTGCAACTATTAAAAACAAAAGTACAATAAAGAATTTATAAAGAGTTGAAATGGGGGAAAAAATAGTTTAAAAAAAAAAAACGTTATACATAGTTTTTTTCCACAATCATCCGATTGTCGGGAGCTGCTGATGTAGAGGATTCAACTACGCCAGATGATGACATTTGTAATAATAAAAAATGCATTTGTATTTTTTTTTCACAACATGTACGGAGACATTTGTATTTGGATGTATGATTTACTCGTTCGTGTTTGTAAATGGTCCCAGTAGACAAAGCCTTGGGAATTGAAACATAAACAATATAAATTTTAGTTTTACTATTAATATTACATGACTTATTGGTCTAGAACTAGAGATCACACAAATATTTTAAGTCATTTCTAACTTTATTCATATAAATAGCAATCTTAAAGGTAGACATTTGTCCACAAATTGTTTCTAAAGTACTATTGAAAGTCAATTGCTAGACATAAAAATACTTTTGAAATCGGCTTTTGCTGTTATGTCTTACAAACCTTAATTCGGACACAGTTTTCGCATCGTAAACTGCAGGGCTTTGAGTGTCATCAGCATTTTTACATGTGTTACAAAAGTGTTGGAAAAGGTCGGGGTGCTGAGGAAGTGACTAAAGTGTTAACACACTACAACTTCACACTTTAATATTTTTATAGCTACACAATGCCAAAACGACTTTTATACTTAATATAAAAAACGGAAACAGTAACAATTGCCATCGTAATATGGTTGATGTAGACAAAAAATATTAGGGTGATACTCATTTCTTTAAGAATATTTAGGAAAGTATTAAAACCCTACATTATTGTCCTAGTTTTTACTATTTGTAGAGGACATATCTCTAGCTTTTTTGTTGTTATGGTCAATTGATACATTCCAGTCAATAGACTAAGATATAGACATAGACTAAGACATAGACTAAGACATAGACATAGACTAAAACATGGAAAAACATAGACTAAGACATAGACATAGACTAAGACATAGACTAAGACATAGACTAAGACATAGACTAAGACATAGACTAAGACATAGACTAAGACATAGACTAAGACATAGACTAAGACATAGACTAAGACATAGACTAAGATATAGACTAAGACACAGACTAAGACATAGACTAAGACATAGACTAAGACATAGACTAAGACATAGAATAAGACATAGACTAAGACATAGACTAAGACATAGACTAAGACATAGACCAAGAAATAGACCAAGAAATAGACTAAGACATAGACTAAGACATAGATTAAGATATAGACTAAGACATAGACTAAGACATAGACTAAGACATAGACTAAGATATAGACTAAGACATAGACTAAGACATAGACTAAGAGATAGACTAAGACATAGACTAAGACATAGACTAAGACATAGACTAAGACATAGACTAAGACATAAACTAAGACATAGACTAAGACATAGACTAAGACATAGACTAAGAGATAGACTAAGACATAGACTAAGACATAGACTAAGACATAGACTAAGACATAGACTAAGACATAGACTAAGACATAGACTAAGAGATAGACTAAGACATAGACTAAGACATAGACTAAGACATAGACTAAGACATAGACTAAGACATAGGCTAAGACATAGACTAAGACATAGACTAAGACATAGACTAAGACATAGACTAAGACATAGACTAAGACATAGACTAAGACATAGACTAAGACATAGACTAAGACATAGACTAAGACATAGACTAAGACATAGACTAAGACATAGACTAAGACATAGACTAAGACATAGACTAAGACATAGACTAAGACATAGACTAAGACATAGACTAAGACATAGACTAAGACATAGACTAAGACATAGACTAAGACATAGACTAAGACATAGACTAAGACATAGACTAAGACATAGACTAAGACATAGACTAAGACATAGACTAAGACATAGACTAAGACATAGACTAAGACATAGACTAAGACATAGACTAAGACATAGACTAAGACATAGACTAAGACATAGACTAAGACATAGACTAAGACATAGACTAAGACATAGACTAAGACATAGACTAAGACATAGACTAAGACATAGACTAAGACATAGACTAAGACATAGACTAAGACATAGACTAAGACATAGACTAAGACATAGACTAAGACATAGACTAAGACATAGACTAAGACATAGACTAAGACATAGACTAAGACATAGACTAATAAATAGACTAAGACATAGACTAAGACATAGACTAAGACATAGACTAAGACATAGACTAAGACATAGACTAATAAATAGACTAAGACATAGACTAAGACATAGACTAAGACATAGACTAAGACATAGACTAAGACATAGACTAAGACATAGACTAAGACATAGACTAAGACATAGACTAAGACATAGACTAAGACATAGACTAAGACATAGACTAAGACATAGACTAAGACATAGACTAAGACATAGACTAAGACATAGACTAAGACATAGACTAAGACATAGACTAAGACATAGACTAAGACATAGACTAAGACATAGACTAAGACAAAGACTTAAACATAGACTTAGACATTGACTTAGATATGGACTAAGATATAGACTAAGACATAGACTAAGACATAGACTACGACATAGACTAAGACATAGACTAAGACATAGACTAAGACATAGACTAAGACATAGACTAAGACATAGACTAAGACATAGACTAAGACATAGACTAAGACATAGACTAAGACATAGACTAAGACATATACTAAGACATAGACTAAGACATAGACTAAGACATAGACTAAGACATAGACTAAGGCATAGACTAAAACATAGACTAAGACATAGACTAAGACATAGATTATGACATAGACTAAGACATAGACTCAGACATAGACTCAGACATAGACTAAGACATAGACTAAGACAAAGACTAAAACAAGGACTAAGACATCGACCAAGACATAGACTAAGATGAAGACTAAGACATAGACTTAGACATAGACCAAGACATAGACTAAGGCATAGACTAAGACTTAGACTAAGATATAGACTAAGACAAAGACTAAGACATAGACTTAGACATAGACAAAGACTAAGACATAGACTAAGACATAGACTAAGACATAGACTAAGACATAGACTAAGACATAGACTAAGACATATACTAAGACATAGACCAAGACATAGACTAAGACATAGACTATGACATAGACTAAGACAGACTAAGGCCAGTCTAAGACATATATAAATACAAAACTTAAATTGTTATTCAAATTCTTTGAAATTTATTTCAGTTTGTCGTTATCTCTTTTATCATCTTCATCTTCTGTTAGAATACAGTTTTTACACGTTTTAGATGAAATACCTTGCAGCTTTTATTTTTCGAAGTTTTTAAACATTTTAAAAGAAAATTTTAAACTTTCTTAAGCTCTTTTAATATTTAGATTTTTTATTTTCTCCACAAATACATTTTTTGGCATTTCTTTCCTTCCTCGGGCATAATTCTATGGTAGTTTGAGGAATAATAAACGGTTACAACTTGGTTAAGAGGTTAAGCGGAAGCGTGGCAACACAAAGCAACCGGAAATTAACACTTTAGGTTATTTGTTAAAAAAGTCTTTCTTTAAAGTTTGTTAATATGTAGGTACTTAAAAGTTAAGAAAAATATATGATCTTAAACGTTATATTTTCTTAAATTGAAGCACAAACAAACAGAAAATATTAAAAAAAACAGAAATTGTTAAGCCGTTGTCTTAATTAAAAACTTTTGCCATATGTTCATAACAAATTCGCCACAAAAAAAGGATGCCAAATAATATCCCATGATTAAATTTCAATTATTACCAGCAAAGACAAGAATGTTTTAGCTATCAACTCAGTTTTTTGTTCATATAATCTCCTCGGCTTCCGCTTACCTTCTCATTCCATTGCAAAGGATATTCCTGACTATAACAAGACTAAATTAATTTAATCCTTCTTCTAAAAACCAGATACTATTTTCTAGTTTTTGTTTTCACTTTATTCTCATATTTAATTTTCAACAAAGTAAATATAGTTTTTTGCAAAAAATACCGTCTGTTTTTTATAGGTTCCAAATTTCCTTAACACACTGACATAAAAATTCCTTATGCCAAAATTTTCTTCATTTTTCTCGGGTTTTGAATGTGCGCTTTTTATTACTGCAACTTGACAAACTTTAATTTCCTTTTTCTTTTCATTATGTGAACCATTTTAAATAGTTCCTTTAAAACATTCCTAAGTGTATGTGTTTCTCTTAATCTGTGTCTATGAGAAAGTATTGCATAAGCTTGAGGTAATAAATGCAGTAGCGTTAAGTAGCATACTTTTAGGATGCAAAAGAAATGTAATTTAAATTTAATGTACGTTAGTTTGCAAGACTGTTTTTAGAATTTTTAGTTTTTCTTTGCCTTTTGTGTCAGACATTTATGGGCCAGTGATTAATGTTAGTAAGAATAAGCAAATGCTAAAAAAATTGTTCATAGATTTTTTATTTTTAACCATGAATAAACCATGAGTTAAAACATATACTTAGAAATAGTCTAAGCCATAGGCTAAGACATAGACTAAGACATAGACTAAGACATAGGCTAAGATATAGTCTAAGACATAGACTAAGACATAGACTAAGACATAGACTAAGACATAGACTAAGACATAGACTAAAACATAGACTAAGACATAGACTCAGACATAGACTCAGACATAGACTAAGACATAGACTCAGACATAGACTCAGACATAGACTAAGACATAGACTAAGACATAGACTAAGACAAAGACTAAAACAAGGACTAAGACATCGACCAAGACATAGACTAAGATGAAGCCTAAGACATAGACCAAGACATAGACTAAGGCATAGACTAAGACTTAGACTAAGATATAGACTAAGACAAAGACTAAGACATAGACTTAGACATAGACAAAGACTAAGGCAAAGACTAAGACATAGACTAAGACATAGACTAAGACATAGACTAAGACATAGACTAAGACATAGACTAAGACATAGACTAAGACATATACTAAGACATAGACCAAGACATAGATTAAGACATAGACTAAGACATAGACTAGGACATAGACTAAGACATAGACTAAGACAAAGACTAAAACAAGGACTAAGACATAGACCAAGACATAGACTAAGATGAAGACTAAGACATAGACTTAGACATAGACATAGACCAAGACATAGACTAAGGCATAGACTAAGACTTAGGCAAAGATATAGACTAAGACAAAGACTAAGACATAGACTTAGACAAAGACTAAGGCATAGACTAAGACATAGACTAAGACATAGACTAAGACATAGACTAAGACATAGACTAAGACATAGACTAAGACATAGACTAAGACATAGACTAAGACATAGACTAAGACATAGACTAAGACAAAGACTTAAACATAGACTTAGACATTGACTTAGATATGGACTAAGATATAGACTAAGACATAGACTAAGACATAGACTACGACATAGACTAAGACATAGACTAAGACATAGACTAAGACATAGACTAAGACATAGACTAAGACATAGACTAAGACATAGACTAAGACATAGACTAAGACATAGACTAAGACATAGACTAAGACATAGACTAAGACATAGACTAAGACATAGACTAAGACATAGACTAAGACATAGACTAAGACATAGACTAAGACATAGACTAAGACATAGACTAAGACATAGACTAAGACATAGACTAAGACATAGACTAAGACATAGACTAAGACATAGACTAAGACATAGACTAAGACATAGACTAAGACATAGACTAAGACATATACTAAGACATAGACCAAGACATAGATTAAGACATAGACTAAGACATAGACTAGGACATAGACTAAGACATAGACTAAGACAAAGACTAAAACAAGGACTAAGACATAGACCAAGACATAGACTAAGATGAAGACTAAGACATAGACTTAGACATAGACATAGACCAAGACATAGACTAAGGCATAGACTAAGACTTAGGCAAAGATATAGACTAAGACAAAGACTAAGACATAGACTTAGACAAAGACTAAGGCATAGACTAAGACATAGACTAAGACATAGACTAAGACATAGACTAAGACATAGACTAAGACATAGACTAAGACATAGACTAAGACATAGACTAAGACATAGACTAAGACATAGACTAAGACATAGACTAAGACATAGACTAAGACATAGACTACGACATAGACTAAGACATAGACTAAGACATAGACTAAGACATAGACTAAGACATAGACTAAGACATAGACTAAGACATAGACTAAGACATAGACTAAGACATAGACTAAGACATAGACTAAGACATAGACTAAGACATAGACTAAGACATAGACTAAGACATATACTAAGATATAGACTAAGACATAGACTAAGACATAGGCTAAGACATAGACTGAGACATAGACTAAGACATAGACTAAGACATAGACTGAGACATAGACTAAGACATAGACTAAGGCATAGAAATATATATGTAAATATATATGTTTTCGTTTTTGTTAAGTCTCTGATTTACCCGCTGGCTTACATTTTTGTCTTGGCGTGTATAAAATTGTGTCCTTTCTTCTTAAAAACCATTTAAAATTTTGTTGTTTTAGTAAATAAATCTTAACAAAGGCAGGAAATGAAAACATATTCCTTTACAAGCAAAGAAAATAAAAACAATAATAAACAAGGAAACCAAATGTTGAGAAAGGAAGCTAAAGTAAATAGAAAAATGTTTTAAGTTACAAAATGAAAAGCTTTAAAAAATTGTATAAATATGTACATTTAAAATTATGTGTACAAAAGAAAATTTGTAAAAAGAAAGTTCTAAATACCAAAGGGTAATTTCTCAATAACAAAACAAAGAACTTAAATGCTTTAATGTAAGCAAAGCTAAATAGCTTTAAGCCCAAACCTCCTTTTTCCGGTACTTTCTTAACGTTTACTGTTTTTACGTAAAACAAATCTGACACACATACTAACTTACATTGATTGAAATAATAAAAATATACCACAAGCAATCGTAGAGGATATAATTATGATTTGGCCACAGGGTAAAACCATGTAAAAACGGAAAATTTCAATTAAAGAAGTTTAAAATTTGTTTACTGAAATTTATAACATTTTGAGGATTTTTGAAATAATATTAATATTTTATAAACATTTTTGATCAAACATGATCATATCCATCTGCTTATTTCATGAAGGTGTGCAAAATTGTGAACAGGAAAAATTAAGCTTTAAATTATTCAATTATTACAATTCTTTTACATCTACAGCGTGTCAAAGCTTACCGTCGAGAAAGAAGCGCTGGTAGTTAATAATTGTAATAGAAGTCAATAATTAAAAACATTTTGTTGATGGGGTTCGAACCCAGGCACACTATGTGATGTTGATGATAAGTGTTTAATGTGACAACACAACAACACCCAAGGAGTTAGATTCTATAAATAGTGCACGAACAAGTTATTATAACTTTTGATAGAGTCAACCAATTTCAATAGAAAAACAGGTTTGTAAGCGACGTTTGATTAAAGAGTTTGTATGGGAGCTATGGTCAAATATAGAGCGATTTCAAACAAATTTGGTACAGTGATTTCTCTTTTATTCAATTCAATTTCATGAAAATATACTAATAGTTGAGGCAAAAATTTCAATTCCTGGAAATTAGACCTATGGGAGGTATCAAAAATAATATACCGATTTTCTAACGAAAAATTTTCGTTAGAAAAATTTCTATAGAAACATTTTTTATAACGAAAAATTTTCCATAGAAAACTTTTTATAACAAAAAATTTTCTATAACGAAAAATTATCTATTGAAAGATTTTTTATAACAAAAAATTTTCTATAGAAAAATTTTTTATAACAAAAAAATTTCTATAGAAAAATTTTTTATAACAAAAAATTTTCTATAAAAAAATTTTTTATAACAAAAAATTTTCTATAGAAAAATTTTTTATAACAGAAAATTTTCTATAGAAAATTTTTTTATAACAAAAAATTTTCTATAGAAAAATTTTTTATAACAGAAAATTTTCTATAGAAAAATGTTTTATAACTAAAAATTTTCTATAGAACAATTTTTTATAACAAAAAATTTTCTATAGAGCAATTTTTTATAACAAAAAATTTTCTATAGAACAATTTTTTATAACAAAATATTTTCTATAGAAAAATTTATTATAACAAAAAATTTTCTATAGAAAAATTTTTATAACAAAAAATTTTGTATAGAAAAATTTTTATAACAAAAAATTTTGTATAGAAAAATTTTTTATAACAAAAAATTTTGTATAGAAAAACTTTTTATTTTGTATGGACAAATTTTTTATAACAAAAAATTTTCTATAGAAAAATATTTTATAACAAAAAATTTTCTATAGAAAAATTTTTATAACAAAAAAATTTTCTTTAGAAAAATTTTTTATAACAAAAAATTTTCCATAGAAAAATTTTTTATAACAAAAAATTTTCTATAGAAAATTTTTTTATAACAAAAAATTTTCTATAGAAATATTTTTTATAACAGAAAATTTTCTATAGAAAAATGTTTTATAACTAAAAATTTTCTATAGAACATTTTTTTATTACAAAAAATTTTCTATAGAACAATTTTTTATAACAAAAAATTTTCTATAGAAAAATATCGTGAGCCTATATTCAATACCGTCTATGAACCAAATTTTTTCAAAATCACTTTTTATTTGGAACCTGTTTTTTTTATAATAGTTACATCACTTTTAATAAAAATTAGGGAGAATAAATCTATTTTGGAACATTGGCTTTAATATATTGTAGAGAAAATATTGGCTTCTACTTAATTATTTTGGATATTAAATAGTTTTTTGCCTCGCCTTAAAAATATTCTGGTTGGTTCATAGTCGGTATTGAATATAGACTCACGATATTTTATAACAAAAAAATTTTCTATAGAAAAATTTTTTATAACAAAAAATTTTCTGTAGAAAAATTTTTTATAACAAAAAATTTTCTATAGAAAAATTTTTTATAACAAAAAATTTTCTATAGAAAAATTTTTTATAACAAAAAATTTTCTATAGAAAAATTTTTTATTACAAAAAAATTTTTTATAGAAAAATTTTTTATAACAAAAAATTTTCTATAGAAAAATTTTTTATAACAAAAAATTTTCTATAGAAAAATTTTTTATAACAAAAAATTTTCTATAGAAAAATTTTTTGTAACAAAAAATTTTCTATAGAAAAATTTTTTATAACAAAAAATTTTCTATAGAAAAATTTTTTATAACAAAAAATTTTCCATAGAAAAATTTTTTATAACAAAAAATTTTCTATAGAAAAATTTTTTATAACAAAAAATTTTCTATAGAAAAATTTTTTATAACAAAAAATTTTTTATAACGAACAATTTTCTATAGAAAAATTTTTTATAACAAAAAATTTTCTTTAGAAAAATTTTTTATACCAAAAAATTTATTACAGAAAAAAAATTTTTTTGCGAAAAATTTTCTATAGAAAAATTGTTTATAGCGAGAAATTTTTAATAGACAAGTTTTTTATCACGACAAAATTTTTATAATAAAAATTTTTCTATAGAAAATATTTTTGTGAAGAAAAACTTTTTATAACGATAAATTTTTTATAGCAAAAAATTTTCTACAGAAAAGTTTTTTATAACAAAAAATTTTCTACAGAAAAATTTTTTATAACGAAAAATTTTCTATAGAAAAATTTGTTATAACAAAACATTTTCTTTAGAAAAATTTTTTATAACAAAAAATTTATTACAGAAAAGTTTTTTTTACGAAAAATTTTCTATAGAAAAATTTTTTATAACGAGAAATGTTTAATAGACAAGTTTTTTATCACGACAATATTTTTATAATAAACATTTTTCTATAGAAAATATTTTTGTAAAGAAAAACTTTTTATAACGATAAATTTTTTATAGCAAAAAATTTTCTACAATCAAAAATTCTCAAAAGAAAACATTTTTGTAACAAAAAATTTTCTATAGAAAACCAATATTTCTATGCGTTACATACAGCAGAAAAAACTTATAATACCCTTTCTATCTGTGCTAGTGAAGGGTATAAATATGTCCCTCCTCATAAACTAAGTGTAATTTTTAAGTGCTTAAAAAAATTACTAAACAGAACTTCAATTATATGGAAAAATAAGTAAAATAACAGAAAAAGATATATAAAAATACGTTACATTTATCTAAATAGTAAAAATGCAGCATCACTATGAGTATTCATAGCAAAATTTATTTACACTGAAAACATATAAAGAAAATAATCATAAAAAATACACATAAATAGAAAAAATAAAAAAAAACTAAACCTGCAAGGACATCAAAATCATTAACAGCAGCAGAAGCAAACAAGAAAAACACCAGCTCATCATGAATCTCAGAAAAAAATTACATGTTTACACTTTTACATTTATAGTCATTCATTTCATATAGAAATTCTGCAGAAACCTAAGAAAATAAACAACATCTACTAAATACCTCAAGAAATAGCTTGAAATGTAAGAAGATAAGATAACTGGTGGGACAAGTAGAGGGGAGTTGAGGTGTTAAAATTTGTTCAGAGTTGGCAGACATTAAAACTAGATATCATCATTATGATAATTACAAGATATAAACTAAAACAAATCCTAAATAAAAACGACGTCAGAATAAAAACACAGAAACAGCAGCAGCAACTAAATAAATCACATGTTTTTTTCTTGTTCGTTTTTATTTCACAATTGCCTAAAAGCATACTTTAAAAAATGCGTTTTTTTTCTACTCCTTGCTTACAAACATTTGTCACACCACCACCACACAAATACACACATACAGAAACTCTGAAACAAAAGTCTAGAGGAGAAGAAGAGATGGCGAGAGATAAGTTTATTTATTGTTGGTAACACATACAAATGTTTTTTGTAGCTATTCATAATGTGAAAATAAAAATCTCAACATTTTTTTAACATTTTAATTTTTTTTCCTATTTATTTCTATACAAAATTTTGTAATTTACATAGTTTTTGTTTTTTGAAATATTTTTTTAATGTTTATTTAACTAAAGTTTTCTTTATTTTTCATTCTTTTTTTTGTAGATTTTTTGTTTATTTATTTCTTTACATTCAGGTTTATTTGTATGCGGTTGATGTAGTGTGCTTGTGTGTGTAAATGCAATCTGTAGAGTAAATTGTAAAATAAAGTAATCAAGTGCAACAGAAAACCAAAACAATTTATGAGTTCATAAATTACTCATACATATACACAGACTAACATACGTAAATATTAGGGTGACCCTTATTTTGCAAAAGTTCGAAATGCTTTTTTATCAAAACACTAGCTTTTTTATAAAAACTAGCTGATTTTAATTTTAGAAAAATCGGTCCGCTTGGTCATCTATATTTGTCATTTTTAATATATGAGTTAATACTTGAGATTTTAGCAAAAAAAAACCTTACCATACTGTCTTAATTTCAGAAAAATCGGTTAGTTCGATCATCCATATTTGTCTTTTTAAATATTTGACTTATATGGGAGGGGTCACGCCCACTTGAGATTTCAAAAAAATCTGGCCTATTTTATCCATCGGTCATACCTTAACATACTTTCAAAATTTCAGAAAAATCGGGCCTCTCGGTCGCCTATATTTGTCATTTTTAATATATGAGTTATATAAGAGGGGTCACGCCCACACTTGAGATTTCTGAAAAAAACCCTCACCTATTTTAACCACCGGTCACACCTTGCCATACTTTCAAAATTTCAGAAAAATCGGGCCTCTCGGTCATTTTAATTTGTTATTTTTAATATATGAGTTATATGGGATGGGTCACGCCCACTTGAGATTTCTGAAAAAAACCCTCACCTATTTTAACCACCGGTCACACCTTGCCATACTTTCAAAATTTCAGAAAAATCGGGCCTCTCGGTCATTTTAATTTGTAATTTTTAATATATGAGTTATATGGGAGGGGTCACGCCCACTTGAGATTTCAGAAAGAACCCTAGGCTATTTTAACTACAGGTCACACCTTACTCCACTGTCTAAATTTCAGAAAAATAGGGCCTCTCGGTCATCTTTATTTGTAATTTTTAATATATGAGTTATATGGGAGGGGTCACGCCCACTTGAGATTTTAGAAAGAACCCTAGGCTATTTTAACTACCGGTCACACCTTACTCCACTGTCTAAATTTCAGAAAAATCCGGCCGCTCGGTCATTCATATTTGTCATTTTTAATGTATGAGTTATATGGGAGGGGTCACGCCCACTTGAGATTTCAGAAAAAAGTCTGGGCTATTTTAGCTACCACTCACACCTTACTCCTCTGTCTAAATTTCAGAAAAATCGGTCGGTTTGATCATCCATATTTGTATGTTTTAAAATCTGACTTATATGGGAGGGGTCACGCCCACTTGAGATTTTAAAAAAAAAATCTGGCCTATTTTATCCACCATTCACACCGTAAGAAAAAAATCGGGCCTCTCGGCCGCCTATATTTGTCACTTTTAATATATGAGTTATATGGGAGGAGTCACGCCCACTTGAGATTTCGAAAAAAATTTGCCTTTAGTCACCACCGGCCACACCATACTACACTGTTAAAATTTCAGAAAAATCGGTCCGCTTGTCTCGGAGATCCTTCCCAACAAACAACATAAAAACAGACAAACAGACGCGGACATTTTTTTATAGATATTTATTTAAGTAAGAAAGTGCTATAGTCGGTCAAGCCCGACCATACGATACCCTTCACCACCAAGGTTATTTTCCTGTTTATAGACAAATATTTGCTAAATTTTGCCATCATGCAAACATTTGCTTAAAACTTATATATTTAAGCTATTCCGTCATTTGGACTAATATGAGAGCTAGGGTCAAATATGGACCGATTCTCGAAATTTGGCCAATTGATTACAGTCTTTACAAAAATTATGTATGCAAAAAATTAACTCAAAATTCTCATTATCTTCAGATTTATGAGCGTTTTAGAGATTTTAGTCTCATTTAGTGCGTTTTGACAGAAGAGTTTGTATGTAGCTAAGTTTTGTATGGGAGCTATGGTCAAATGTGGACCGATTTCAACAAAATTTGTTGCAGTATTTGATTTAAATTTCATGAAAAATATGGATATTTGTGGCCAAAATATCAATTCCGGGAAGTGGGACCTATGGGAGATACCATAAATAATGGACCGATTTTGACAAATTTCAGTAGCCATGGTCCCACTATCAAATTTCTTTAAATTTCATCAAATTATTTTTAGAATTGCGACCTTTACTTTGATTACATGGTTTACATGGGGGTCCAGCTAGACGGACCGACAGACTGACATCGCTAAATCGACTCAAAAGGTGACTCTAAACCTACTGGTATACTAAAAGGTGGGTGTCAGACAAATATTTCTATGCGTTACATACATCAGCACAAACTTATAATACCCTTCTCTTTCCACCTGAAGGGTATAAAGGAGAAGGAGTGACCCTACAACGATGAAATTTTGCATACTTGTTAAGTTTTATATAGATAAAAAACAAAATAAATTCGAAATACATCGACTCCTTGGGGTACCTGCCTTGGGCCCCCATTTTTTCACCTATTTTTGTTCTCAATGTACAAGTCGCAATTCTAAATAAAATTTGGTGAAATTCAACATACGTCTATTATTTAATACAAAAAAGAGGTCTACTAACTTTGGTTGAAATTCGTCGACTCCTTGGGGTACCTGCCTTGGTCCCCCATGTTTTCCACCAATTTTTCTTTTCAGTGTACAAGTCGCAATTCTCAACAAAGTTTGGTGAAATTCAACACACGTCTATTAATCAATTCTAAAAAGAGCTCTTTTTATTTTGGTTGATATTAGACCACCTCTTGGGGTACCTGTTTTGCACCCCCGTTTTTCACCAATTTTTCTTTTTTTTTGTACAATCTGCAATTCTAAACAGAATTTGATGAAATTCGGCAAACGTCTAGAAGTTGATCTAACAAAGAGGTCAAATAATTTTTGTTGAAATCAGTTGACTCCTTGGGTGCCTGCCTTGGTCGCCTATTTTTCACCATTTTTTTTTTTTTTTTTCAATATATAATCCGCAACTCTCATAAGAATTCGAGAAAATTCGGCACACGTCTATTAATTGATCCACGAAAGAGTTATACTAATTTTGGTTAAGATCCCTTGACTCCTTGAGGTACCAGCCTTGGACCCCAATTTTTCACTTATTATTGTTCTCAATGTGGAAGCCGGAATTTTTAACAGAATTTGAACAAATTTGATACACGCCTATTAGTTTATCCAATAGAGAGTTCAATCAATTTTGGTTGAAATCGGTCTACTCCTTAGGGTACCTGCTTTGGACTCCCATTTTTTACTTCTTTTCTTTTCAATATAAGTCG
This sequence comes from Stomorhina lunata, assembly GCA_933228675.1. Lineage (NCBI taxonomy): Eukaryota > Metazoa > Arthropoda > Insecta > Diptera > Rhiniidae > Stomorhina > Stomorhina lunata. Next base: position 71,768,817 of record OW121743.1, read on the forward strand.
CAATTCTCAACAGAATTTAATGAAATTCGGCACACATTTATTGGTTTACCTTAAAAAGAGCTCTATTTATTTGGGTTTAAATCCGTCGACTCCTACGGGATTTACACTAAAATTCAATTTGATAAAAAAAAGTAACGCCTAAGTGACTGCAACACTTTTTGCTTAAATTATGCGTAACAATTTATTTGAGTTTTTTCAGAAATTTTTTTAACTTTGTTCTACGATTGGTAAATTTTGCTGAATTTTTTTCGCTCAATCTAAAGAAGAGACATTCGCCTTTCATTTGGTTATAGTGGGAACACCGAGCAAAACAGAGCCAACTTAGTTTTTGATCAAAGAAAAACGAAAACACTAAATTTTATAGAGATTTTTTGAATTTCTGATATCTCCTTAACTTTATACGAGAATAAGTTATTTTCTTTTCAAGGCTAAAACCAAGGTTCTGTATCTTAATTAAATCGACATCAAAATTAAAGAAGTTAAACTATATTTGATGCATGAGCGACTAAGTTTGATGAAAAATTTTATCACTTTTAGTTTAAGAACATTAAGCACATTTTAATACTTTTTTTTACATATAATATAACCTTTTCTTGAAAACTATTATTGATCTTATATATCTGGACTTTTCTCTATCGTTCGATTTTTCAAAAGTGGTGGTAAAAAATGTTTTTTTTTTGCAGCAGAAATACCACAGTGCGGCGTGTAAATATCGTATGTAATGAACGTATGTATGTAATGTAACTAATACGAAAAGCGAGAGTAAAACATTTCGAACTTTTTCTAAATTAGGGGCACCCTAATTACCATTTTCGTCCTACATTGCGGTTTTCAAAACTAAAGAGTTAAATTTGATTTTCAAGGTTTTTCTAAAGTGAAATGTTACTTTATACTAATGAAAACTAAAAGGGGAAACAGATTTGTAAGTAATTGTTATGATTTACAAAGAACGAAAGAAGGAGGCAGGCAATAGTTTTGGTTTAACTTTAGATGAAAGCAATTGAATTGTACAATAGAAAATCAATAGATTTATTAAATAAGACGGTTTAAGGTAATAGCAAATAGAAAAGAGTTTCGAATTAAATTTTTAGTTGCACATTTGAAAAGTTACAAGAAAATATTTACGCACTATTTATAAAATCTAAGTCCTTATATGAAGAAATAATTTATTACATATGTATATATTTATTTTACAGATTATGATAATTTTTATAAATTATAAATTATTATAACTTATAACTTTTACGTTTTTCTTAACAATTTTGTAACGTATTTGTTATTTTGTGCAACAGCTGCAATATTTTTCATAAAATCCTGACTTTGATTGTCCTTGAAGTACGAGTGGGGTTATATCAAAACTATATCTTTTGAGGAATCATTGGCCAAAGTGTATAGAATAAGAAAAATATAAATTTAGATGCATATACCTGCATTTGTTTAGCTTAAAAAGGTTTGACAGATTTTTGCGAAAGTGAATCAAATTATAAAATTATATCCAATTTTTAAAAAAATTTTATAGAAATTTTTTTCAAAAATTTCTTATTTTTATAGAATGTTTTTAAAAAAGTTCTTATTTTTATAGGAAATTTTTCAAATTTTTTATTTTTATAGGAAATCTTTCAAAAATTTCTTATTTTTATAGGAAATTTTTCAAAAATTTCTTATTTTTATAGGAAAATTTTCAAAAATTTCTTTTTTTTATAGGAATTTTTACAAAAATTTCTTATTTTTATAGGAAATTTTTCAAAAATTTCTTATTTTTATAGGAAATTTTTTAAAAATTTCTTATTTTTATAGGAAATTTTTCAAAAATTTCTTATTTTTATAGGAAATTTTTCAAAAATTTTTAATTTTTATAGGAAATTTTTCAAAAATTTCTTATTTTGATAGGAAATTTTTTTTTTAATTTCTTATTTTTATAGGAAATTTTTAAAAAATTTCTTATTTTTATAGGAAATTTTTCAAACATTTCTTATTTTTTATAGGAAATTTTTCAAAAATTTCTTATTTTTTTAGGAAATTTTTCAAAAATTTCTTATTTTTATAGGAAATTTTTCAAAAATTTCTTATTTTTATAGGAAATTTTTCAAAAATTTCTTATTTTTATAGGAAATTTTTCAAAAATTTCTATATTTTTATAGGAAATTTTTCAAAAATTTCTTATTTTTATAGGAAATTTTTCAAAAATTTCTTATTTTTATAGGAAATTTTTCAAAAATTTCTTATTTTTATAGGAAATTTTTCAAAAATTTCTTATTTTTATAGGAAATTTTTCAAAAATTTCTTATTTTTATAGGAAATTTTTCTAAAATTTCTTATTTTTATAGGAAATTTTTCAAAAATTTCTTATTTTTATAGGAAATTTTTTAAAAATTTCTTATTTTTATAGGAAATTTTTAAAAAATTTAATACCTACCGCTCAAATCTCAGCATCTTAACACATTCTATTTTATTTATTCCTTTTTAAATGTATTTATTTATTACTCCATTCATTACAATTCCTCAGCTTAAAACAGCTTAATTATTTTTTCTTTCTTTTAATTATATTATTTCCCCACAGATGAATTAAACAATAAAAGACCTGCTACTAGCAAATCAAAGAACTAAAATAAAGGGTTTTTCAATAGGAGCGCTACAAAAGGACCTTTTCGTGAGATAACACTTTCTCCAAACTTGTTATCTCAATAAATTGATTGTGACATTCGCTGTGTGCCGTGTTGGAACCATATCTCCTCTAGATCATCCAATTGGGGCCAAAAAATATTCGGTTATCAGTGAACGGTAGCGATTTGCCATTTACAGTAACGTGCCGGTCGGTCTTGACCGTCACGGAAGAAGTATGGCCTAATGACGACGCCGGCCCATAAACCTCACCAAAAAGTATTTTTTTTCGGGAAGCAACGTTAACTCATGGAGTAGGTGTGGATTGCTGCCTGACTAATAACGCATATAATAACGCGTTGAGGCCACTGACTCCGAATTTCGTTAGTAGATTTTAATAATTTCGACTCGTCGTTGGCTCGTATTTCTTTCCATCACAAAATGGCAAACCTAATTGAAGGGAAATGTCAAAAGAGCAGCAAGAAATATGACATCATCTGCTGTCCCTGTCGCTGTACTTTTGTAGCGTCCCTGTTGAAAAACCCGATATAACAAAAAAAAAGTTTATGATGAAAATTTATAAGTTTTTAAGAATAAGAGAAAATAATGAAACAAAAAAGTGAAAATACCGCCATCATTAGAGCCATAAATAATTCATTAAAAACTATTTGTGAGAAAAGGAGGAAAAGTTTCAGCTGCATTTGAAGAAGCTGAAGATAATGATGATGAAATAATCCTTGATCTAGAACTTAGTTTTGAGAAGATAAATACCAATTGAAATATTCATGAATACATACATATTTATAGAAGAAAATTTTAAGAAAAACGCAAGAAACAATTTAAAAAGGTTAAAATGTCATAAATTAAAGAAAATTTTAATTATTCTAAAAGAAAAAAATAACATCGATTATGGTACATATTCATCAAAATTTGGCTTTTTTTTGAAGAGACAGAACAAAAATTAATAGCAAATATCTGCCAACTATTCCTTAAATTTTATTATTATTCCCCAAAAAAAAAAAAAAAAATTTAAAACTCATTTGAAAAAAAAAGAAAAGCTTCTTTTTGTTTGCAGAAAAAAGGACTAAAAATAGATTTTTTTTAAATAAGAAAAACTAACAGAAGACAATAAAAATATAACCAAGAATCATCATCATCAGTCATATAATTCCAAACAGACAAACTAGGAAAAAATAGTTTTACATTTTAATAAATGTATGAGCACAATTCGTAATTAAGTATTAAAATATTATACAAAAAAATGCCGACTTTTAGAAAAAGGTAGGAAAAAAAACTACTAGACATCACTCTCTTTTCCTTTTTTACTGAATAAATTTCAAATGCAGAAATTTTTTGTTTAGTGCAAACACTTGCAGACTAAAAAGCACACATAGACATAAATAGCATCCTGTTGTGTAGACTCGACAAACAGTGTTGAGAAACGATACAATGTTTAGGCAAAATATAGCCTATATGGAATAAAATCAATGTTAAATCATGTTAATCAGTCTAGTTTCCTCAAAAACTATTCAAAGTATCATTAGAAAAAGTTTTGCAGATTTTTGCAACTAGTTTTATGTTTTTCTTATTCTATACACTTGTGCTAATATTTGCTGAAAAGATCTCAATTCAATTAAGCTAAACATATTTTTACCGAACAATCAAAGTTGGATTTTCAACAAAAATATCAAAATATTTATAACACTGTGATCGATTTTGTCAACTTTTTTTAGCGACAAAAGGGGACCTAGTGGGTAAAGATAAATCGAAAGCGATTAATTCAATGATGCTAACCGTTTTTTGTAGGTTAGCTCTAGTTTTCAAGAAATAGCGTTATAAAAATATGTAGGAGGTTGCGCAATAAATTTCCGCATAACTCGAAAACTTTTTATTTTCTTGAATTAAGTAAAAATTCCAAATTCGGCAACAAAATTATCTTTCAGAATCATTAATTATTTTTTTAATCCGATCAGTCGTTTTGGAAATAAAATTTGTAAAAATAAAAAAAATATATTTTTTCTTTTTGATTTTGTGATTATTTTTGTGATTTTTCAAAAAAAAAAAAAAAAAAATAATTCCAAAACGACGATTAAAAAAGTTACTGTTTCTGAAAGGTAATGTTGTTGCCGAATTTCGAATTTTTACTTAGTTCAAGATAATAAACAGTTTTCGAGTTATGCAGAAATTTATTACTCAAACTCCTACATATTTTTATAACTTAGCTCAAGAAAATAAACAGTTTTCGAGTTATACGAATATTTATTGCGTTACCTCCTCCATATTTTAAATAACGCCATAACTCAGAGCTAACCTAAAAAAGGCCCTATGCTCCACTGGGAGTCAAGGATAACAGAAGAAGAAGAAGAACCTAAAAAATGGTTAGCACCATTGAATTTTGGGTACTCAATTTCTGTTTACCCGCTAGGTCTCCCTTTTGTCGATTTTTTGAACTCGCACAGTGTAATCTTCCTTATATAGAGGAATACATATTTCGAGAAAAAACTAAGCAGGATTTTAAAATTTAAATTTATTGTTGTAAATGTCAACATATTTGATAAAATCTATACATTTCCAAAACCAATGTTCTAAAGTTTTAGTGTTTGCAGAATTTTTTCAAATTTTTATAATAACTTAAATTTCCGCAAAAATTAGTCAAATCCGCATAAGATATATAAAAGCAGGTATATGCAACTGGATTTATATTTTTCTTATTCTATACATTTAGGCCAATGATTCCTCAAATTATATACATTCGATATAGACGTATACGTACTTTAATGGCAATCAAAGTTGAGATTTTACGAAAAAGTTGAACCACCACAGGTGGAAAGGGTATTATAAGTTTGTGTTGATGTATGTAACGCATATAAATATATAAATATTTGTCCTAAACCCACCTTTTAGCATATCAATAGGCTTAGAATCACTTTCTTTGTCTATTTAGCGATGTCCGTCCGTCCGTCTGGCTGGCTGGACCCCCATCTACGGGTAAATCTTGTAACCAAACTACAGATCGCAATTCTAAAGATAATTTGATGAAATTTGGCACAGATCATTTTTTTGCTAATGGGACCATGGTTATCGAAATTCGTCAAAATCGGTCCATTATTTTTGGTACCTCCCATAGATCCCACTTCCCGGAATTGATATATTGGCCACAAATATAAATATTTTTTCATGAAATTTAAAACAAATACTACTTATGTAAACTTAAAGCACTGTACCAAATTTGAAATCGGTCCACATTTGACCATAGCTCCCATACAAACTCTGCTGTCAAAACGCACTAAATGAGACAAAAATCACTAAACCGCTAGTAAATCAATTGTAGTCAATTTGCCAAATTTCGAGATAATCGGTCCACATTTGACTCAAGCTCTCATATAAGTCCAAATGACGGAAACAGCTAAAATATAAAAGTTTTGAGAAAATGTTTGTATGATTGGAAAATTTAGCAAATATTTGTCTTTATACAGGAAACACAACACCTTTGACCTTAGTGGTGAAGGGTATCGTATGGTCGGGCTTGACCGACTATAGCACGTTCTTACTTGTTTTTATAAATATAGATATATTATGTAGATTAATATATTTCCAAAACCAATGTTTTAAAATTTTAGCTTTGGCAGAATTTTATTAAAATCGTATAAAATTTGATCACAACTCTACTTTCGCGAAAATCAATCAAACCCTCATAAGATATACAAAAGCAGGTATATGCATCTGAATTTATATTTTTCTTATTCTATACTCTTAGGCCAATGTTTTCTCAAAAGATATATATTTGATATAGCCGTATTCGTATTTTAATGGCTATCAAAGTTGGGATTTCAAGTTTCAAAATTGTGCAATTGTTGCGCAAAATAATAAATACGTTAAAAAATTGATATGAAAAATGCAAAAATTACAACCAATCATAATCTGTATATTATTAACTTTACCTATAGAATAAATTATTTGTTCATATAGCTTTTTAATTCATTCAAGTCCACATTTTATTTTCACATTGTGATCTTTGTACCTCAAACCTATTTGGAAATATAACTTTGTTAAATACGAATATCTGCTAAAAATTTCCTTTTCCATTCTATCTACCCTGTAGTAAAACTGGGGTCATGTGTCTCCATGTCAACACTTTGTGTAACATCAATTCAAATGTCCCCAATTTTAGTTCAGTACTGAAATAGTGAATATATAGAGACAACTATTCTAGTATATATCTGGTGACATTGTCAACGAATGTGTCAACATATATGTATATCAATAGGCCCCGATTTGATCCCAATGTCTCCATTTGGACCAAAAGAACTACGAAGTCAATACTAAGTAAATAGTTATGATGTCTACTAGTAGATTTCGTAGGAACTCTAAATGTTAAATGTCAATGGTAGATAACATTGGATGGGGCAAAATAGGCAAGTAGTACTGGAGACATTGTCAATAGCAAACCAGTATTGTTTCTCTGACAGCATTTACTGCAGGGTACAAAGTAAATTATTACAATAATAATATATACAATAACAATTTCTTTATCCACTTTATAACTTATACGCAGCACTGTGCAACATTGAAAAAACCGTGGCAAATATTTGAACACACTTTTTTTCTAGCATAAATTCAAACAGAAAATGCACTACGTTCTCGTATTCACATTAGGATGGGAAACACAAGAAGACAACGAATAGAGTGGGGGAAAAATGTATATATCCTGACAATTCAAGGCTAAAGGTAATTAAAACACAAGCGCCTTTCCATATGGTTATGGAAAAACGTGAGAGTGGTTACGGCAGCTTTTTATTAGTACAGTGGGAAATTAGTTGATAAAAACTGAATATGCATCAAAATGCACAATATTATTATTAATTTAGATTATTAGGAGCCTAATGATATTAAATGTTCTAAATAAGACATCGCATCACCTAAGAATGAAAGATAAGATTTAACAGGGGCCAAATCGTCGCATTTGATATCGATCAAAAACTCAGCCTTTTACGCAAATATTGTTAATATTCCTTAGGGATTTTCAAAATAATTTATTTTGCGAAAAGTTTAATAAAATTTGAAATCTAAACATGACAAACAAATTGATACTATCAGGGAACTTTTGACAAATAAGTAACAATGTAGTGGACATTTGTTATATGTTATATATATATTATTTAGATTATCCTAAAAGTATGCTACACAAATGTTTGTGAAATATCTTACATTTTGGTGGGTATCGAACTCACTTGATTTTTCCATAGTTTTAAAAATCTTATGGTTAGTAGAAAAACATTCGTCCTTAGCTATATAAAGAGTGTTCTTAAAAAAATATGCATTTACTACTTTCGACAAAATTTATCCATAGTGCAAGAAATAATTTATTTTCTGATCAAGTTAGTTTCTATAGATATGTCAGATACTATTATTTTAGAAATTATTAATTTTCAATAGTTATTTCAATCAAAATGGACTGCGAAAAAAAAGTTCGTGAAAATATAATTAAAACTTTTCAAAAAAATCCGTCATGGACTTTTAAAAAAATAGCTAAAAATTTGAAAGTTGACCCTCGAACGGTTTCTAATGCCATCAGACGGTATAAGGAAAACCTGAGCATTGAAAGAAAACCTGGATCAGGGAGGAAAAAAGGTCCTACAGATATTGGTAAGGCAAAAGAAGTCGAGCGACTCTTTCGAAGAGCGCCTAACACTTCTTTAAGAAAAGCAGCTCGTACGGTGAAATGTTCTACGAATTTTGCACATAGAGTCAAAGCTTATGCTGGACTGAAGACATACAAAGTCCAAAAGGTTCCAGATCGCAATGCTATAAAGAACTTAGAAGCAAAAAAACGAGCGAAAAAATTGAAGTGTGATTTTATAAAAAAAATACACCTGTTGTGTGATGGATGATGAAACATACGTACTGGCAGACTTTTCTCAACTTCCTGGTCAAGATTTTTATGTTGCTGATAAACGGGGCAATGTTCGGCAAGAGTTTCGCACAAAAAAAACAAACAAAATTCCCTAAGAAGTTTCTCGTGTGGCAAGCTATTTGCAGTTGTGGCAAAAGAAGTAAAGTATTTGTGGCATCTGGCACAATAAACACAGAAATTTATATAAAGGAGTGCCTACAAAAACGGTTGTTACCCTTTTTAAGAGAGCACAGAGTGACTACATTTTTTTGGCCCGATTTGGCATCATGCCATTATGGAAAAAAGGCACTTGAGTGGTACTCAAAGAATAATGTCATTTTTGTACCACGAGAGGCAAATCCACCTAACTGTCCAGAACCTGCGGAAAGGTATTGGGCTCTGGTAAAAAAGGAATTGAAGAACACAGGAAAGATTTCCAAGAACATGTCCGATTTTAAGCGCAGGTGGAACACATGCTCCAAAAAGGTATCAGAAGCAACTGTAAAATCTTTAATGGGAGGGTTTCCGAAAAAAGTCGATAATTTTGCAAAACCCGAGTACTAAGTAAACATTTTAATGCTAAATGATTTTGTATAATATGTCACTCTACAAAATACGCAAATTTTGTAGAGTTTTTATATTAAAAGGTTTGATTTTTATTTAAGAAAATCCAACTACAAATTTTATTTAGAGCACTCTTTATAAATAGGAAAGTAAATTTAAATGAAGTCGTTCCATCTTTTTAAAATTACAGACCTACTAAGAAGGGTATTCTTTTTTAAGGTCTTTAACATGAAAATTTAATATTATCATAAAACATGAATTTATATTCTCATAGTGAATAAATAACTTTTGAATACAATTTTAATGTATGTGTTTTCCATATTCGTTGCGGTTATTTTGGTATCCTGTTTTTACATTTTTAACATTTCATTTTTGAGTATTTTTGAAAAAGTAAGTCAGCATAAGTAATCAAATTAAACTTCAACTTTTAGGTAAGTACATTTTTTGTATCCATCACTCTCATACCACTGTATGTACCCGGTATCAATATGTAGTAACAAGCAAGAATCATGCTTATGCATGAGTTTTAAATTTTAGTAGAATATTTTAAGGTGAACCCAGCAGTTGTCAGCATAAACATTCATACATACAGTTTGTCAAGTAATTGTTTGCATTCAAAAAGAAAATATTGAAAATGCAATTTAATTTTCGAAAATTAAACATCAAATCATTTAAATTTGTTTATTTTGTTTATGATGTCCTAACTATACGGGAGGACATTTTAGCGATTTCCCTGGCGGATTTGCCCTTATAGTGATGGAAATATGGTAATTCTATAACGCCTTGCGAAATTAATTTTGCAGGCATTTTTTTATAATATAGGACACATTTTTTTTACAATACTTTTTATAAATTTAATTTCATTGGATAGCACTCATAAAACATCATAAAATAAAAAATATAACGGTAAATAAGAACATTTGGTGTTATTTTTACTCATTGTGCAAACATTTATTTGACGCCTTTTTAATTGGGTATATTTCTTTTTGTATTGTTGTTGTTGGTAATGCATGTATTTATTTCAATTTTTTTTACGACTTTTTGTAGTAAACAGTTACATTAACGGTATGTGTTAAACAAAATAAGCAAATTTAAACGATTTGATGTTTAATTTTCGAAATTTAAATTGCATTTTCACTATTTTTGTTTAATGCAAACAATTACTTGACGTTGGAAAAGATTTTGAGGACAAGTTAATTAATTTTTTATAATAATTGGTCAAAATTCGTATTAATATCGAGTGCTTGGAGTAGGTTTTGGGTTGTCAGATCAAGTTGAGAGGCCAAACCGCCGCATTTGATGTCCATCGAAAACTCAGACTTTTAAGCAAATATTGTGTGACATACCTTAGGGATTTTCAAAAAAATTTATTTTGCAAAAAGTTAAATAAAATTTGATATCTAAACATATCCGTTTGTTTGTCAAAGCATTTAATTTAAATTAAATTATTTTATTATCAGGAAACTTTTGACAAATAAGTTACAATAAAGTGAACCTTATATGTTATATATTAATTAGATAATCCTAAAAGTATGCTACACAAATATTTTTGAAATATTTTACATTTCTATCGATATCGAATGCTGAGATTTGGACCCAGTCTACATTTGATTATACCTCACATAAAAGAATATTTCATTAATTTTCTATTATTTGCTGCGGCACTCATTTTTGGGATAATTCTTAAATAAATTTTGTCTGCTGAATCCGCAAATGATGTTATTTTTTTCTTTTGGCTCTAGTTTTTGATATATACTCGTACATATATAATATTGCTACCGAATGTGAGTTTTTTCTTATTTGCCAGTAATATAGCCAATCGTTTTGGAGTTATCTTAATACTATTTGCAAAAAAACAGTTTTCCGTAAAAAAAATATCTCGAAAACTAGAGCCAATTTTGAAAAATTAATGTCACTTTCGTTACATCTCCAAAACTCGAGACAATTTGTAAAAACTAATGTCACATTCGGATTTAGCAGACCAAAGTTATTAAGATTTGAAACCTGTATCATTAAGTAGAAAAGGTCCACGGAATATTGGTAAGATAAAAGACGTCGGAGAGCGCATAACACTTAGCCCAGCATAAGCTTTAGCTTAAAGACATACAAAGTTCAGAAAGTTCTAGATCGCAATTCGGTAAGAACCTAGAAGCTAACAAACAATTCTTACTTCTAAATACGTTGAAACCAAGACCTTTAACGAATTTAATTCAGGTTCGAATTCCGCGAAGATAAGATTTTGTTTTTGAGATTTTACGATTTGAGGAGAACAAAACGTAAAAGGAATTAAAACAGAAAAAGTAATATAAGATTATTTTTTGGAAACTTTCTTTTGTTTTTGGTAGATGAGCTGTTTTGTGTAACATGTTACTGCCAAACATGTTTAGTTTGATTTCTAATGTAAGCATGAATTATTGATTTTTGTTATCAAAATTGAATGGCTTCATTTTTTCAAAATAAAAGAGCTTGATTTTTATAAAATATGGACCTGGATTATAATGACTTAGCTAATATGTGATTTTAACAAGATAGTTCAAAATACCACAACACAGCCGAATTGAGAGACGAGTTTATTTTACTATCAATCGACTGCCTTCATCGAGCGATTTAAGGTCTTAAGACTTATTTTGTTAGGCTATGTTAGAGCTCATTCGAATAGCGATAAGCCCGCAATGGTTGACGCACTAGAGGCCAATACTGAAGCATTTATTCGTGAAATACCACCCAATATCGGACACTTTAAATTATATAAATCGGTTTCAATCGACTCAAGTAAAGATTGCATACATTTCGCAAAATTTTATGTGTTTTTTTTTTATCAAATCCGAAAGCTCACAGCTTTTTCTTTCCCTTCACCAACTAAGGTGGAAAGGGTATAATAAGTTCGTGCTGATGTATGTATGTAACGCATAGAAATATTGGTCTGGACTGTCGGCCGGGTGGATCCGGCTGATAAAACTTGTAATCAAAGTACAGATCGCAATTCTAGAGATAATTTGATGAAATTTGGCAAAAACATTTGGTTTAGTAATAGGACCATGGCTATTGAAATTGGTCAAAATCGGTCCATTATTTATGGTACCTCCCATAGGTCCCACTTCCCGGAATTGCTATATTGGCCACAAATATCAATATTTTTTCATGAAATTTAAAACAGATACTGCTTATGTAAACTTAAATCACTGTACCAAATTTTGTTGAAATCGGTCCACATTTGACCATAGTTCCCATACAAACTCTTCTTTAAAAACGCACTAAATGAGACAAAAAATCACTAAAACGCTCGTAAATCTAAAGATAATGAACATTTTGAGTTTATTTTTTGCATACATAATTTTTGCAACAACTGTAATCAATTTGCCAAATTTCGGTCCACATTTGACCCTAGCTCTCATATAAGTCCAAATGACGGAAACAGGTTGAATATATAAGTTTTGAGAAAATGTTTGTATGATGGCAAAATTTAGCAAATATTTGTCTTTATACAGGAAAAATAACACCTTTGACCTTAGTGGTGAAGGGTATCGTATGGTCGGCTTGACCGACTATAGCGCTTTCTTACTTGTTTTTAAATGACTTTATTTTTCACAATAGCACCGACTCCAATTTATCATTTTGCAAAACTACCGGGTCGTTATTTTGACAACTGATGCTCTTGTGTTCTTTTGTATTTATGTTTGTATGTATGTATGTATTCATCTGTATCTGTACACATACACTTGTGTATCATTTTCATGTATTGCGAGAACTTGAAATATGCTCATTTTGACCAAGGATAAAAAACCGGGATGATGAATATAACGAAATGAAAACACCAGCAACAGCAGCAGGAGCAGGAGCAGGAAAAAAATTGTAAATAAATATTAGCAACAGTTTGAAAGCTTTATAGGATGTCAGTGGAAGAAGAAAACAACATGAGATGCTGATGCCTGGCTTCCCCGATGATGTGTTGAAGAAGAAATGAAACCTTTAAAATATGTAATTTCAAACAGCAAAACACCTACACACTCACTCACACTCACTCGCAAGCACAGACACAGACATTCAGAGATATACAATAAAAAGAACAAGGATTCTTCATAAAAATAAACACTAGGGGATTTTCTTTTAACACCAATAGAAGAAAAAAAAACAAGGATATAAACAATATATACAAACAGTTTTTAAACTTAGGTTTTAAAAGTTTAACAAAGTTTAAAATTTAGTTTAAAATTTGCTAAAAATGTTTAAGGATTTAAAATTTTTTTTAACTAAAAACATTTTGTAATAATTTCTTTCATTTTTCTAAAAATTATTACTTTTCTTTTTTTCCAACTTTTGTTTAATTTTTTGTATTTTTATATTTTTAAACAAAAATTTTTTTTTTGCTTTTTATAAATTTAATTATTTTTTTCTGTTAAACACTAGCAACCAAAAACAAAATTTGTTTAAATTTCAAAAATTAAAAACATTTTGAAAAAACAAAACTAAACTCAACCGCCCGTTCATAGTTACGACAAAAATAAAACTAAAATAATAAATAAAAAATTGTGTGTTTTAATTTTTATGGTCACTATTTTTTCTATTGTATGTGTCTCGTGAATTTTTCACAGTTTTTCATTTCTTCTGATTTTCGGGGGGCGCGAAACAAAGCGAAAGACAGAGAATGAAATGAAAATGGCATGAGAACAGCAACAATTTTGATAGAACCCGCATGTTTGGGGAACTACTGGAAAAGGAACATTTGGAATGTGAAACAAAAACTTTATTATGACAAACTTTTGAAGACAAAAACAAATAACAAATCAAAATTTTAGATGGACAAAGTAGACTTTCTAACACTTTACAAAACAAGTAAAATATTTTGCCCACCAAGATACCCTTCAATGTTCATCAAATATGAATTTATTGTAAAACAATTATAAGTTTTCTTTTGTACTGCTTAAATTTGTATACCCACCATCAAAAAGAATTGGAAAAACTTCTATAGAAAAATTTTTAGCGAAAAACTTTCTATAGAAAAATTTTCTAACGAAAATTTTTTATATAAAAAATTATTTTAAACGAAAAATTTTCTATAAAAATCTTTTTTTAACGAGAAATTTTCTATAGAAAAATGTTTTTAACGAAAAACTTTCTATAGAAAAATGTTTTTAACTTTTCTTTATAAAAAGAAAAATTTTTTTAAATTATTTTTGTACAGAAAAATTTTTTTAACAAAAAATTTATTTTAAGAAACATTTTATATAGAAAATTTTTTTAATTGTCTATAGAAACATTTTTTTTAACGAAAAATTTTCTATAGAAAAACTTTTTTAACGAAAAATTTTCTATGGAAAATTTTTTTTAACGAAAAATTTTCTATGGAAAATTTTTTTTAACGAAAAATTTTCTATGGAAAATTTTTTTAACGAAAAATTTTCTATGGAAAATTTTTTTTAACGAAAAATTTTCTATGGAAAATTTTTTTTTAACGAAAAATTTTCTATGGAAAATTTTTTTTAACGAAAAATTTTCTATGGAAAATTTTTTTTAACGAAAAATTTTCTATGGAAAATTTTTTTTAACGAAAAATTTTCTATGGAAAATTTTTTTTAACGAAAAATTTTCTATAGAAAAATTTTTTTAACGAAAAATTTGCTATGGAAAACTTTTTTTAATGAAAAATTTTCTATAGAAAAATTTTTTTAACGAAAAATTTTCTATAGAAAAATTTTTTTACCGAAAAATTTTCTATAGAAAAATTTTTTTACCGAAAAATTTTCTATAGAAAAATTTTTTTACCGAAAAATTTTCTATAGAAACATTTTTTTACCGAAAAATTTTCTATAGAAAAATTTTTTTACCGAAAAATTTTCTGTAGAAAAATTTTTTTACCGAAAAATTTTCTATAGAAAAATTTTTTTACCGAAAAATTTTCTATAGAAAAATTTTTTTACCGAAAAATTTTCTATAGAAAAATTTTTTTACCGAAAAATTTTCTATAGAAAAATTTTTTTACCGAAAAATTTTCTATAGAAAAATTTTTTTACCGAAAAATTTTCTATAGAAAAATTTTTTTACCGAAAAATTTTCTATAGAAAAATTTTTTTACCGAAAAATTTTCTATAGAAAAATTTTTTTACCGAAAAATTTTCTATAGAAAAATTTTTTTACCGAAACATTTTCTATGGAAAATTTTTTTTAACGAAAAATTTTCTATGGAAACTTTTTTTTAATGAAAAATTTTCTATGAAAAATTTTTTTACCGAACAATTTTCTATAGAAAAATTTTTTTACCGAAAAATTTTCTATAGAAAAATTTTTTTACCGAAAAATTTTCTATAGAAAAATTTTTTTACCGAAAAATTTTCTATAGAAAAAATTTTTTACCGAAAAATTTTCTATAGAAAAATTTTTTTACCGAAAAATTTTCTATAGAAAAATTTTTTTACCGAAAAATTTTCTATAGAAAAATTTTTTTACCGAAAAATTTTCTATAGAAAAATTTTTTTACCGAAAAATTTTCTATAGAAAAAATTTTTTACCGAAAAATTTTCTATAGAAAAATTTTTTTACCGAAAAATTTTCTATAGAAAAATTTTTTTACCGAAAAATTTTCTATGGAAAATTTTTTTTAACGAAAAATGTTCTATGGAAACTTTTTTTAACGAAAAATTTTCTATGGAAACTTTTTTTTAATGAAAAATTTTCTATGAAAAATTTTCTATAGAAACATTTTTTTACCGAACAATTTTCTATAGAAAATAACGAACAATTTTCTATAGAAAATAACGAACAATTTTCTATAGAAAATAACGAACAATTTTCTATAGAAAAATTTTTTTTAACGAAAAATTTTCTATCAAAAATTTTTGTGAACGAAAAATTTTCTATACAAAGTTTTTTTGAATGAAAAATTTTTTAAGGAAATTTTTTTTTAACTAAAAATTCTCTATACAATTTTTTTTAACGAAAAATTTAAACATTTTTTTTCTATAGAAAATTTTTTTAAAGAAAAATTTTTTTAGAAAATTTTTTTAAACGAAAAATTTTCAATAGAAAAATTTTTTTAAACGAAAAATTTTCAATAGAAAAATTTTTTAACGAAAAACATTTTTTCTTACGAAAAAATAAAATTGAGATTGTCATTCCGTTTGTAATTTCCTTAATATTATAAGACGGTTTTTTTAAATATTATCTTTAAGCATTTATAACTTTTAAAATAGTTAAGCTTTTAATGCTCTTGTAACTTGTAAAATATTTTTAAGAGAACTTTAAATTCAGTGATCGCTCAAAAAAATTATTTTTTTGAAATTTTTTTATGAAAAACTTTAAAGTCGATTTTCCCGTTAGCTATTATAGCTAGAGCCAAAATAACTAAATTCTGTGATGACCCAAAAAGAATGATTTTTTTTAAATTTGTTTATGAAAAATTTTAAAGTCGATTATATATATAAATCAGATATTAGTAAAAAATCGGTGCAGTATGGGACAAAAATTGACAATTTTAATTTTTGAAGTTGAATATCTTTAAAACTTTAAGAGATAGGCTTTGCATGTCGGGATGTTTTTTGTTTTATTTCCATTATTTTGTTCCACCATCCCACTGTGCACTGCGACAAAGAATGTCAAAGTGGAATTTTGGTCCATAAAATCATATTTACAGTTTTTGGGATGCATAGGGTGTTATACACCTTTCTTACCTTCAAAAGGGTGCCACTAGTAGACCAACTTAGAAGATGACTTCCGAAATTTCTATGGCAAGGCCAAGTAGAGGAAAATCTTTCAAAGTTTGATCTACGAAATTGAAGAATATGCGCACAAGATCAAAGCGAATGGATTTCTAAAATAAATATAAATGCAGGCCACATAAGAGGGTAAGTATGAAACAAAAGCATTAATATTGGTTCCTTTTAAATCTCTGTTCTCATCCTCTAGAATATATATGTTAAGCAGATATCACATTTAAGCTTTCAGATTAAAAATATTTCGCTAACAAATTTCATATCAATTTCTATTTTCAGCCTATGTATATAGAATTATGTATGAATCGATAAAACAATACCTTTAAAAATTATTTCCAGTTCAACTTATATTGCCTATATCTCGGTAACCACTGAACCGATGTCTGTGATTCCCCAGATATTGCTTTCAAATTCAAATTATTTCATTGAAATTCAAATTATTTTTTCAAGGAAATAATTTGAATGTTACAAACCCAGCAACCAACCGAAAAATTCCCAAGTTTTACTACAATCTTCTAATAAAAGTCTATGCCCTAAAATAAAAATTTAAATTCAACAAAAATCCACATTTAAACAAACAACCGTCATCTTTTCAAATTACAAATTAACCGCAATAAAACCACAAAACAATCGACAATTAAATATAACAATCAACAATTATCATCATAGACATGTCCCATTTTACACATGCCCAAACACATTAAACGTTTTCAATGCGTTTTATTCAAACCCTCTAATTAATTACTAACGAGCCACAGTCGCATATAGAAAAACCAACTCACGTCCTCTTAAAAAAAAGGCGCTAACTATTAAAAATCTATTAGAAATGCATAAAATATACTTGAGGTAGGTTTCATTTTCATAAACGGAAATTTATGAGGAGTTTTTGTTTCAAAAAGCCATAAAATGAATAAGGAATTGAATATAAATGAAATGACTCCTTTTCATCAATTTCTGTTTCTTTTTTTTTTTTGTTTGTAAGAAAAGGAGGGAAAATAAATTCAAAACAATTTCCCCTTATTTATACCTTCTTTATTGACTACTTCCACTTTTTCTTGTTAGATTTTCTTCATTCATTTAGTTTATGGTTTTCTTATGATTTTGTAGGAGTTTGCGCAGTTTTTCATAAAAAAATTCGAATATGAAATTCATTACAAAAAAGTTTTTTTTAATCAAAAGCTAACAAAAGCTTTACTCTGTAGAAAATGTGGCCATATTATTTGAAAAGTTTCAAAATTTAACGGAAATTGTAACATTTTAAAGAATGAACCAAATCCTTTCAAAAAACAATTTTTTATAGAAAATTGTTCAAAAAAATGATTTTCTATAGAAAATTATTCAAAAAAACGATTTTTATAGAAAATTGTTCAAAATAAAGATTTTTTAGAAAATGGTTCAAAAAAATGATTTTCTATAGAAAATTAAAAAAAATGATTGTCTATAAAAAATTGTTCAAAAACGATTTTCTATAGAAAATTGTTAAAAAAAAGCGATTTTCTATAGAAAATTGTTCAAAAAACGAATTTCTATAGAAATATTTTCAAAAAACGATTTTCTATAGATAATGTCTCAAAAACGATTTTCTACAGAAAATTGTTCAAAAAAACGATTATATATTAAAAAATATTATATTAAAAAAAAGAATTTTCTATAGAAATTTTTTCAAAAAACGATTTTTTATAGAAAATTGAAAAAAAAGAACAATTTTCTATACAAAATTTTTCAAAAAACGAATTTCTATAGAAAATTAAAAAAAAAACGATGTTAGAAAATAGAAATTTAAAACAAAAACATTTTCTATTGAAAATTTTTCAAAAATGATTTTCCATAGAATATTTTTCAAAAATGATTTTCCATACAAAAATTTTCAAAAAAACGCTTTTCAATACAATATTTAAAAAAAAAACGATTTTCTATAGACAATTTTTCAAAAAACGATTTTCTATAGAAATTTTTGCAAAAAAAAATTTTTCTATATAAAAAAATTTTTGGTAAAAATATTTTTCTATAGAAAAATTTTTGCTAAAAATATTTTGCTATAGAAAAATTTTTGCTAAAAATATTTTTCTATAGAAAAATTTTTGCTAAAAATATTTTTCTATAGAAAAATTTTTGCTAAAAATATTTTTGCAAAATAAATAAAAGATTTTTTTTCAAGCTCGAGGTCTTGTAGTTTTGTTTTTGCAATTTTAGTGCAAATATTTTTGCTAAAAATATTTTTCTATAGAAAAATTTTTGCTAAAAATATTTTTCTATAGAAAAATTTTTGCTAAAAATATTTTTCTATAGAAAAATTTTTGCTAAAGATATTTTTCTATAGAAAAATTTTTGCTAAAAATATTTTTCTATAGAAAAATTTTTGCTAAACATATTTTTCTATAGAAAAATTTTTGATAAAAATATTTTTCTATAGAAAAATTTTTGCTAAAAATATTTTTCTATAGAAAAATTTTTGCTAAAAATATTTTTCTATAGAAAAATTTTTGATAAAAATATTTTTCTATAGAAAAATGTTTGCTAAAAATATTTTTCTATAGAAAAATTTTTGCTAAAAATATTTTTCTATAGAAAAATTTTTGCTAAAAATATTTTTCTATAGAAAAATTTTTGCTAAAAATATTTTTCTATAGAAAATTTTTTGCTAAAAATATTTTACTATAGAAAAATTTTGCTAAAAATATTTTTCTATAGAAAAATTTTTGCTAAAAATATTTTTCTATAGAAAAATTTTTGCTAAAAATAATTTTCTATAGAAAAATTTTTGCTAAAAATATTTTTCTATAGAAAAATTTTTGCTAAAAATATTTTTCTATAGAAAAATTTTTGCTAAAAATATTTTTCTATAGAAAAATTTTTGCTAAAAATATTTTTCTATAGAAAAATTTTTGCTAAAAATATTTTTCTATAGAAAAATTTTTGCTAAAAATATTTTTCTATAGAAAAATTTTTGCTAAAAATATTTTTCTATAGAAAAATTTTTGCTAAAAATATTTTTCTATAGAAAAATTTTTGCTAAAAATATTTTTCTATAGAAAAATTTTTGCTAAAAATATTTTTCTATAGAAAAATTTTTGCTAAAAATATTTTTCTATAGAAAACTTTTTGCTAAAAATATTTTTCTATAGAAAATTTTTTGCTAAAAATATTTTTCTATAGAAAAATTTTTGCTAAAAATATTTTTCTATAGAAAAATTTTTGCTAAAAATATTTTTCTATAGAAAAATTTTTGCTAAAAATATTTTTCTATAGAAAAATTTTTGCTAAAAATATTTTTCTATAGAAAAATTTTTGCTAAAAATATTTTTCTATAGAAAAATTTTTGCTAAAAATATTTTTCTATAGAAAAATTTTTGCTAAAAATATTTTTCTATAGAAAAATTTTTGCTAAAAATATTTTTCTATAGAAAAATTTTTGCTAAAAATATTTTTCTATAGAAAAATTTTTGCTAAAAATATTTTTCTATAGAAAAATTTTTGCTAAAAATATTTTTCTATAGAAAAATTTTTGCTAAAAATATTTTTCTATAGAAAAATTTTTGCTAAAAATATTTTTCTATAGAAAAATTTTTACTAAAAATATTTTTCTATAGAAAAATTTTTGCTAAAAATATTTTTCTATAGAAAAATTTTTGATAAAAATATTTTTCTATAGAAAAATTTTTGATAAAAATATATTTCTATAGAAAAATTTTTGCTAAAAATATTTTTCTATAGAAAAATTTTTGCTAAAAATATTTTTCTATAGAAAAATTTTTGCTAAAAATATTTTTCTATAGAAAAATTTTTGCTAAACATATTTTTCTATAGAAAAATTTTTGCTAAAAATATTTTTCTATAGAAAAATTTTTGCTAAAAATATTTCTCTATAGAAAAATTTTTGCTAAAAATATTTTTCTATAGAAAAATTTTTGCTAAAAATATTTTTCTATAGAAACATTTTTGCTAAAAATATTTTTCTATAGAAAAATTTTTGCTAAAAATATTTTTCTATAGAAAAATTTTTGCTAAAAATATTTTTCTATAGAAAAATTTTTGCTAAAAATATTTTTCTATAGAAAAATTTTTGCTAAAAATATTTTTCTATAGAAAAATTTTTGCTAAAAATATTTTTCTATAGAAAAATTTTTGCTAAAAATATTTTTCTATAGAAAAATTTTTGCTAAAAATATTTTTCTATAGAAAAATTTTTGCTAAAAATATTTTTCTATAGAAAAATTTTTGCTAAAAATATTTTTCTATAGAAAAATTTTTGCTAAAAATATTTTTCTATAGAAAAATTTTTGCTAAAAATATTTTTCTATAGAAAAATTTTTGCTAAAAATATTTTTCTATAGAAAAATTTTTGCTAAAAATATTTTTCTATAGAAAACTTTTTGCTAAAAATATTTTTCTATAGAAAATTTTTTGCTAAAAATATTTTTCTATAGAAAAATTTTTGCTAAAAATATTTTTCTATAGAAAAATTTTTGCTAAAAATATTTTTCTATAGAAAAATTTTTGCTAAAAATATTTTTCTATAGAAAAATTTTTGCTAAAAATATTTTTCTATAGAAAAATTTTTGCTAAAAATATTTTTCTATAGAAAAATTTTTGCTAAAAATATTTTTCTATAGAAAAATTTTTGCTAAAAATATTTTTCTATAGAAAAATTTTTGCTAAAAATATTTTTCTATAGAAAAATTTTTGCTAAAAATATTTTTCTATAGAAAAATTTTTGCTAAAAATATTTTTCTATAGAAAAATTTTTGCTAAAAATATTTTTCTATAGAAAAATTTTTGCTAAAAATATTTTTCTATAGAAAAATTTTTGCTAAAAATATTTTTCTATAGAAAAATTTTTACTAAAAATATTTTTCTATAGAAAAATTTTTGCTAAAAATATTTTTCTATAGAAAAATTTTTGATAAAAATATTTTTCTATAGAAAAATTTTTGATAAAAATATATTTCTATAGAAAAATTTTTGCTAAAAATATTTTTCTATAGAAAAATTTTTGCTAAAAATATTTTTCTATAGAAAAATTTTTGCTAAAAATATTTTTCTATAGAAAAATTTTTGCTAAACATATTTTTCTATAGAAAAATTTTTGCTAAAAATATTTTTCTATAGAAAAATTTTTGCTAAAAATATTTCTCTATAGAAAAATTTTTGCTAAAAATATTTTTCTATAGAAAAATTTTTGCTAAAAATATTTTTCTATAGAAACATTTTTGCTAAAAATATTTTTCTATAGAAAAATTTTTGCTAAAAATATTTTTCTATAGAAAAATTTTTGCTAAAAATATTTTTCTATAGAAAAATTTTTGCTAAAAATATTTTTCTATAGAAAAATTTTTGCTAAAAATATTTTTCTATAGAAAAATTTTTGCTAAAAATATTTTTCTATAGAAAAATTTTTGCTAAAAATATTTTTCTATAGAAAAATTTTTGCTAAAAATATTTTTCTATAGAAAAATTTTTGCTAAAAATATTTCTCTATAGAAAAATTTTTGCTAAAAATATTTTTCTATAGAAAAATTTTTGCTAAAAATATTTTTCTATAGAAAAATTTTTGCTAAAAATATTTTTCTATAGAAAAATTTTTGCTAAAAATATTTCTCTATAGAAAAATTTTTGCTAAAAATATTTTTCTATAGAAAAATTTTTGCTAAAAATATTTTTCTATAGAAAAATTTTTGCTAAAAATATTTTTCTATAGAAAAAATTTTGCTAAAAATATTTTTCTATAGAAAATTTTTTGCTAAAAAATATTTTTCTATAGAAAATTTTTTGCTAAAAATATTTTTCTATAGAAAAATTTTTGCTAAAAATATTTTTCTATAGAAAAATTTTTGCTAAAAATATTTTTCTATAGAAAATTTTTTGCTAAAAATATTTTTCTATAGAAAATTTTTTGCTAAAAATATTTTTCTATAGAAAAATTTTTGCTAAAAATATTTTTCTATAGAAAAATTTTTGCTAAAAATATTTTTCTATAGAAAAATTTTTGCTAAAAATATTTTTCTATAGAAAAATTTTTGCTAAAAATATTTTGCTATAGAAAAATTTTTGCTAAAAATATTTTTCTATAGAAAAATTTTTACTAAAAATATTTTTCTATAGAAAAATTTTTGCTAAAAATATTTTTCTATAGAAAAATTTTTGATAAAAATATTTTTCTATAGAAAAATTTTTGCTAAAAATATTTTTCTATAGAAAAATTTTTGCTAAAAATATTTTTCTATAGAAAAATTGTTGCTAAAAATATTTTTCTATAGAAAAATTTTTGCTAAAAATATTTTTCTATAGAAAAATTTTTGCTAAAAATATTTTTCTATAGAAAATTTTTGCTAAAAATATTTTTCTATAGAAAAATTTTTGCTAAAAATATTTTTCTATAGAAAAATATTTGCTAAAAATATTTTTCTTTAAAAAAATTTTTGCTAAAAATATTTTTCTATAGAAAAATTTTCGATAGAAATATTTTTCTATAGAAAAATTTTCGATAGAAATATTTTTCTATAGAAAAATTTTCGATAGAAATATTTTTCTATAGAAAAATTTTCGATAGAAATATTTTTCTATAGAAAAATTTTCGATAGAAATATTTTTCTATAGAAAAATTTTCGACAGAAATATTTTTCTATAGAAAAATTTTCGATAGAAATATTTTTCCATAGAAAAATTTTCGATAGAAATATTTTTCTATAGAAAAATTTTCGATAGAAATATTTTTCTATAGAAAAATTTTCGATAGAAATATTTTTCTATAGAAAAATTTTCGATAGAAATATTTTTCTATAGAAAAATTTTCGATAGAAATATTTTTCTATAGAAAAATTTTCGATAGAAATATTTTTCTATAGAAAAATTTTCGATAGAAATATTTTTCTATAGAAAAATTTTCGATAGAAATATTTTTCTATAGAAAAATTTTCGATAGAAATATTTTGAAATGTTTTTCTATAGAAAAATTTTCGATAGAAATATTTTTCTATAGAAAAATTTTCGATAGAAATATTTTTCTATAGAAAAATTTTCGATAGAAATATTTTTCTATAGAAAAATTTTCGATAGAAATATTTTTCTATAGAAAAATTTTCGATAGAAATATTTTTCTATAGAAAAATTTTCCATAGAAATATTTTTCTATAGAAAAATTTTCGATTGAAATATTTTTCTATAGAAAAATTTTCGATAGAAATATTTTTCTATAGAAAAATTTTCGATAGAAATATTTTTCTATAGAAAAATTTTCGATAGAAATATTTTTCTATAGAAAAATTTTCGATAGAAATATTTTTCTATAGAAAAATTTTCGATAGAAATATTTTTCTATAGAAAAATTTTCGATAGAAATATTTTTCTATAGAAAAATTTTTGATAGAAATATTTTTCTAGCGAAAAATTTTTGATAGAAATATTTTTCTATAGAAAAATTTTCGATAGAAATATTTTTCTAACGAAAAATTTTTGGTAGAAATATTTTTCTATAGAAAAATTTTTGAATAGAAAAATTTTTCAATAGAAAAGTTTTAGATAGAAAATTGTTCAAAAAGCGATTTTTTCTATTGAAAAAATTCAAAAAATTTTTCCAGATGATTTTAGTTATAGAAAATTTTTTAATATAATTTTTTTGTGGTAGAGAAAAAAATTGTGTTGGTTTTTCTTATACTCACTTTTCCTTATAAAATTTGTATCTTTATAAATTAAAAGTTTCCACATACCTGTAAAGAAAAAGGAAAATACCATAAAATTAGTAACTTTGTACAAATTGTTCATGAAAGTTAAAAGAAAAAAAATATATTTAAAAATTTTTGAACGAACAAACGTGGAAAGAAAAACATAGTTTTTCCTTTAAATAAAACTTTCATAAATGCTCTGAGGCGGTTGCACACACAAATAGTTTTACCATTAGTTCAAAAACTTTTTCAAAAATTATTTCTGTTGAAGATAAAAACGGGAGGCAAATTGACTTAAAAACTATATAAAATTGTTTTCTTTAGAAATATAATTAAAAATTAAAATGATTTATTTTAAGCAGAAATTCAATGAAATCAGGGGCCAAATCGCAGCATTCGTTATCGTTTGAATACTCAGACTTTTAAGCAAATATTGTGTAGCATACCTTAGGGATTTAAAAATTATTTATTTTGCAAAAAAAATTGATATCTATCCGTTTGTTTGCTTAAACATTTAGTTTTAATGAAATTCTTTTACTATCAGAAACCTTTTGACAAATAAGTTACAATATAAAGCCCCTTATATGTTACATATTATTTGGATCATCCTAAAAGTATGCTATACAAATGTTTCTGAAATATTTTACATTTCGATCGATTTCGAAAGAAATAAAAAATTATTGTTAAAAATCCTGGAAATATTTTTATTCCTCATTTATTGTAAATCACGTGTCTATAGTTTTAAATATCCTTTTAATTATCCAAAATCTTGCACTTAAGTTAATGAATAACAACGAATTCCATTTGAATTAAATCTTTCTCATTATGTTTTGCTTCTTCTGTCGAAAAAAAGAAAAATCTGAAAAATAGACTTAAGTATAACTACGACAACAAATTACTTACAATGACAAATTAAGAGAATATTTTTTAAATAAACAAAAAAATGAAAAATCCTTACAAAAATGCATATTAAGGCACAAATTACAACCACAACTGCAACGACAACGACAACAAGAACAACAAAAAGAGAATTAAGGAATTAAGAATGACAGAAAGGAATGAGATTCTGTAACAGAAAAGACACAAATTAAAAGTAAAGCAACAATTTCTATGAACAAAAGTTGCATGAAAATTGTTTAATAAAAGTTGAAAGGCAAATGTTGCAAGACAAGAAAGAATACACTTTAATAAATAACGACAAAATATTTTCTTTTGTTGAAGAATTTTCAACAACAGAATTAAGCTTTAGGTGACAAGGACGAGTAGGAGAAGAGGTTCAAATGAAATCTTTAGTAAAGAACCCAGTCAGACATTACTAGGTCTTAAAATTTACACATACATTTGCAAAAAGTGGTCAGGACACAAATTTACATGTTCAGTAGTTGCCTTAAAGGAGAAACAACTGCAAGAAAAGTTCATTATTGTTAATTTCTTATTTTGTGTGCCCAATAAAATAATAAACAAGAATAAAGAACAAATATTTTTACCAAAAATTTTTCGTTCGAAATATTTTTCTATAGAAAAATTTTCGATAGACAAAATTTTTCTATAGAAAAAAAATAATCGATAGACAAACTTTTTCTATAGAAAAATAATCGATAGACAAAATTTTTCTATATAGAAAAGTTTTCGATAGACAAAATTTTTTTATATAGAAAAGTTTTCGATAGACAAAATTTTTCTATATAGAAAAATTTTCGATAGACACAATTTTTCTATAGAAAAATTTGCGATAGACAAAATTTTTCTGTAGAAAAATTTTCGATAGACAAAATTTTTCTATAGAAAAATTTTCGAGAGACAAAATTTTTCTATAGAAAAATTTGCAAATTTGCATTAGACAAAATTTTTCTATAGAAAAATGTGCGATAGACAAAATTTTTCTATAGAAAAATTTGCGATAGACAAAATTTTTCTATAGAAAAATTTGCGATAGACAAAATTTTTCTATAGAAAAATTTGCGATAGACAAAATTTTTCTATAGAAAAATTTTCGATAGAAAAAATTTTTCTATACAAAAATTTGCGATAGACAAAATTTTTCTATAGAAAAATTTGCGATAGACAAAATTTTTCTATAGAAAAATTTGCGATAGACAAAATTTTTCTATAGAAAAATTTGCGATAGACAAAATTTTTCTATAGAAAAATTTGCGATAGACAAAATTTTTCTATAGAAAAATTTGCCATAGACAAAATTTTTCTATAGAAAAATTTGCGATAGACAAAATTTTTCCATAGAAAAATTTGCGATAGACAAAATTTTTCCATAGAAAAATTTGCGATAGACAAAATTTTTCTATAGAAAAATTTGCGATAGACAAAATTTTTCTATAGAAAAATTTGCGATAGACAAAATTTTTCTATAGAAAAATTTGCGATAGACAAAATTTTTCTATAGAAAAATGTGCGATAGACACAATTTTTCTATAGAAAAATTTGCGATAGACAAAATTTTTCTATAGAAAAATTTGCGATAGACAAAATTTTTCTATAGAAAAATTTGCGATAGACAAAATTTTTCTATAGAAAAATTTGCGATAGACAAAATTTTTCTATAGAAAAATTTGCGATAGACAAAATTTTTCTATAGAAAAATTTGCGATAGACAAAATTTTTCTATAGAAAAATTTGCGATAGACAAAATTTTTCTATAGAAAAATTTGCGATAGACAAAATTTTTCTATAGAAAAATTTGCGATAGACAAAATTTTTCTATAGAAAAATTTGCGATAGACAAAATTTTTCTATAGAAAAATTTGCGATAGACAAAATTTTTCTATAGAAAAATTTGCAATAGACAAAATTTTTCTATAGAAAAATTTGCGATAGACAAAATTTTTCTATAGAAAAATTTGCGATAGACAAATTTTTCCTATAGAAAAATTTGCGATAGACAAAATTTTTCTATAGAAAAATTTGCGATAGACAAAATTTTTCTATAGAAAAATTTGCGATAGACAAAATTTTTCTATAGAAAAATTTGCGATAGACAAAATTTTTCTATAGAAAAATTTGCGATAGACAAAATTTTTCTATAGAAAAATTTGCGATAGACAAAATTTTTCTATAGAAAAATTTGCGATAGACAAAATTTTTCTATAGAAAAATTTGCGATAGACAAAATTTTTCTATAGAAAAATTTGCGATAGACAAAATTTTTCTATAGAAAAATTTGCGATAGACAAAATTTTTCTATAGAAAAATTTGCGATAGACAAAATTTTTCTATAGAAAAATTTGCGATAGACAAAATTTTTCTATAGAAAAATTTGCGATAGACAAAATTTTTCTATAGAAAAATTTGCGATAGACAAAATTTTTCTATAGAAAAATTTGCGATAGACAAAATTTTTCTATAGAAAAATTTGCGATAGACAAAATTTTTCTATAGAAAAATTTGCGATAGACAAAATTTTTCTATAGAAAAATTTGCGATAGACAAAATTTTTCTATAGAAAAATTTGCGATAGACAAAATTTTTCTATAGAAAAATTTGCGATAGACAAAATTTTTCTATAGAAAAATTTGCGATAGACAAAATTTTTCTATAGAAAAATTTGCGATAGACAAAATTTTTCTATAGAAAAATTTGCGATAGACAAAATTTTTCTATAGAAAAATTTGCGATAGACAAAATTTTTCTATAGAAAAATTTGCGATAGACAAAATTTTTCTATAGAAAAATTTGCGATAGACAAAATTTTTCTATAGAAAAATTTGCGATAGACAAAATTTTTCTATAGAAAAATTTGCGATAGACAAAATTTTTCTATAGAAAAATTTGCGATAGACAAAATTTTTCTATAGAAAAATTTGCGATAGACAAAATTTTTCTATAGAAAAATTTGCGATAGACAAAATTTTTCTATAGGAAAATTTGCGATAGACAAAATTTTTCTATAGAAAAATTTGCGATAGACAAAATTTTTCTATAGAAAAATTTGCGATAGACAAAATTTTTCTATAGAAAAATTTGCGATAGACAAAATTTTTCTATAGAAAAATTTGCGATAGACAAAATTTTTCTATAGAAAAATTTTCGATAGAAAAAATTTTTCTATACAAAAATTTGCGATAGACAAAATTTTTCTATACAAAAATTTGCGATAGACAAAATTTTTCTATAGAAAAATTTGCGATAGACAAAATTTTTCTATAGAAAAATTTGCGATAGACAAAATTTTTCTATAGAAAAATTTGCGATAGACAAAATTTTTCTATAGAAAAATTTGCGATAGACAAAATTTTTCTATAGAAAAATTTGCCATAGACAAAATTTTTCTATAGAAAAATTTGCGATAGACAAAATTTTTCCATAGAAAAATTTGCGATAGACAAAATTTTTCTATAGAAAAATTTGCGATAGACAAAATTTTTCTATAGAAAAATTTGCGATAGACAAAATTTTTCTATAGAAAAATTTGCGATAGACAAAATTTTTCTATAGAAAAATGTGCGATAGACAAAATTTTTCTATAGAAAAATTTGCGATAGACAAAATTTTTCTATAGAAAAATTTGCGATAGACAAAATTTTTCTATAGAAAAATTTGCGATAGACAAAATTTTTCTATAGAAAAATTTGCGATAGACAAAATTTTTCTATAGAAAAATTTGCGATAGACAAAATTTTTCTATAGAAAAATTTGCGATAGACAAAATTTTTCTATAGAAAAATTTGCGATAGACAAAATTTTTCTATAGAAAAATTTGCGATAGACAAAATTTTTCTATAGAAAAATTTGCGATAGACAAAATTTTTCTATAGAAAAATTTGCGATAGACAAAATTTTTCTATAGAAAAATTTTCGATAGACAAAATTTTTCTATATAGAAAAGTTTTCGATAGAAATATTTTTCTATAGAAAAATTTGCGATAGACAAAATTTTTCTATAGAAAAATTTGCGATAGACAAAATTTTTCTATAGAAAAATTTGCGATAGACAAAATTTTTCTATAGAAAAATTTGCGATAGACAAAATTTTTCTATAGAAAAATTTGCGATAGACAAAATTTTTCTATAGAAAAATTTGCGATAGACAAAATTTTTCTATAGAAAAATTTGCGATAGACAAAATTTTTCTATAGAAAAATTTGCGATAGACAAAATTTTTCTATAGAAAAATTTGCGATAGACAAAATTTTTCTATAGAAAAATTTGCGATAGACAAAATTTTTCTATAGAAAAATTTGCGATAGACAAAATTTTTCTATAGAAAAATTTGCGATAGACAAAATTTTTCTATAGAAAAATTTGCGATAGACAAAATTTTTCTATAGAAAAATTTGCGATAGACAAAATTTTTCTATAGAAAAATTTGCGATAGACAAAATTTTTCTATAGAAAAATTTGCGATAGACAAAATTTTTCTATAGAAAAATTTGCGATAGACAAAATTTATCTATAGAAAAATTTGCGATAGACAAAATTTTTCTATAGAAAAATTTGCGATAGACAAAATTTTTCTATAGAAAAATTTGCGATAGACAAAATTTTTCTATAGAAAAATTTGCGATAGACAAAATTTTTCTATAGAAAAATTTGCGATAGACAAAATTTTTCTATAGAAAAATTTGCGATAGACAAAATTTTTCTATAGAAAAATTTGCGATAGACAAAATTTTTCTATAGAAATATTTGCGATAGACAAAATTTTTCTATAGAAAAATTTGCGATAGACAAAATTTTTCTATAGAAAAATTTGCGATAGACAAAATTTTTCTATAGAAAAATTTGCGATAGACAAAATTTTTCTATAGAAAAATTTGCGATAGACAAAACTTTTCTATAGAAAAATTTGCGATAGACAAAACTTTTCTATAGAAAAATTTGCGATAGACAAAATTTTTCTATAGAAAAATTTGCGATAGACAAAATTTTTCTATAGAAAAATTTGCGATAGACAAAATTTTTCTATAGAAAAATTTGCGATAGACAAAATTTTTCTATAGAAAAATTTGCGATAGACAAAATTTTTCTATAGAAAAATTTGCGATAGACAAAATTTTTCTATAGAAAAATTTGCGATAGACAAAATTTTTCTATAGAAAAATTTGCGATAGACAAAATTTTTCTATAGAAAAATTTGCGATAGACAAAATTTTTCTATAGAAAAATTTGCGATAGACAAAATTTTTCTATAGAAAAATTTGCGATAGACAAAATTTTTCTATAGAAAAATTTGCGATAGACAAAATTTTTCTATAGAAAAATTTGCGATAGACAAAATTTTTCTATAGAAAAATTTGCGATAGACAAAATTTTTCTATAGAAAAATTTGCGATAGACAAAATTTTTCTATAGAAAAATTTGCGATAGACAAAATTTATCTATAGAAAAATTTGCGATAGACAAAATTTTTCTATAGAAAAATTTGCGATAGACAAAATTTTTCTATAGAAAAATTTGCGATAGACAAAATTTTTCTATAGAAAAATTTGCGATAGACAAAATTTTTCTATAGAAAAATTTGCGATAGACAAAATTTTTCTATAGAAAAATTTGCGATAGACAAAATTTTTCTATAGAAATATTTGCGATAGACAAAATTTTTCTATAGAAAAATTTGCGATAGACAAAATTTTTCTATAGAAAAATTTGCGATAGACAAAATTTTTCTATAGAAAAATTTGCGATAGACAAAATTTTTCTATAGAAAAATTTGCGATAGACAAAACTTTTCTATAGAAAAATTTGCGATAGACAAAACTTTTCTATAGAAAAATTTGCGATAGACAAAATTTTTCTATAGAAAAATTTGCGATAGACAAAATTTTTCTATAGAAAAATTTGCGATAGACAAAATTTTTCTATAGAAAAATTTGCGATAGACAAAATTTTTCTATAGAAAAATTTGCGATAGACAAAATTTTTCTATAGAAAAATTTGCGATAGACAAAATTTTTCTATAGAAAAATTTGCGATAGACAAAATTTTTCTATAGAAAAATTTGCGATAGACAAAATTTTTCTATAGAAAAATTTGCGATAGACAAAATTTTTCTATAGAAAAATTTGCGATAGACAAAATTTTTCTATAGAAAAACTTTCGTTCGAAATATTTTTCTATAGAAAAATTTTCGTTAGAAATATTTTTCTATAGAAAAATTTTCGTTAGAAATATTTTTCTATAGAAAAATTTTCCTTCGAAATATTTTTCTATAGAAAAATTTTCGTTAGAAATATTTTTCTATAGAAAAATTTTCCTTCGAAATATTTTTCTATAGAAAAATTTTCCTTCGAAATATTTTTCTATAGAAAATTTTCGTTTGAAATATTTTTCTATAGAAAAATTTTCGATAGAAATATTTCTAGATAGAAAAATTTACGACAGAAATATTTTTCGATAGAAAGTTATCGTTCGAAATATTTTTCTATAGAAAAATTTTCGTTCAAAATATTTTGCTATAGAAAAATTTTCGATAGAAATTTTTTACTATAGAAAAATTTTCGATAGAAATTTTTTGCTACAGAAAAATTTTCGATAGAAATATTTATCTATAGAATGTTTACTGGGTTATTTGTATAGAATAATATAACGGTGTGTCAGTAGAGCCGCATCTCTTAAATAGTTAGAGATACACACACGTAAAAAATATGTTTATTTCATTATATTTTTTATTTTCGTTTATACTCAGAAATTCCAATGCTAGCTCCAGGCCTGTGGTCAAGTAGAAAGAAAAAAGTGACTGTAGTCGTAGGAAAAAGAACAAATCGGCAAAAGACCTCTTGTTGCAAGTGAAATGAAACATTAATTTGCGTCTTAATAAAACTTTCGATTTATTTTCTCATTGTACTGGGATTCCAAAATTCGAATAGCAAGGCTGCCTATCTTTGCTGTAGATGATCTAAAAAATGACGCCATGATATCCCTTGTTAAAATTTCTAGTAATCGTCACTCTGCAACTGCTGGGCTTATACATACACATTTACATTGTGTTGTACGTTTTTTTAGTTACTGTGATTGTATTTCTGTTGTAGTTGTTATAATACCATGATCATTGGTCGGGTAATAAAGACTAAAGACATGTGAGATGAATATATAACTACAACAAAAGAATAAAAATAATACATACACTTATACTATTGTCGTTCTTGCTGTATGAAAATATAAGTTAAAAATTACAACAACGAAAAAATAATTGATCAGAGATTCCCAAATATTAATGTTATTGAAGATCTATGGAAAAAAATGGATTCGATTAAAGGTTGCGGCTCTGAGATCTGATACTCGAAATCGGATCGGAAAATATCTCTAGATGTGTCACTCTAACGTACAATGAAGGTGGTCAAAAAACTCCAGGATTCAAAGATCATAAAAGAAAAATTTGGCTAACACAAGCAACATGGGGCATGGAATGGGTAGAATAACGGAAAATTTTAAATGAAAACGGAGATGCTGAAGTCCTCCGCACAACAAAGTCTGCAAGGAAAGACGAAAGAATGTGGATAGATGAACAAGCGAGCCAAGCTGAGACAGCTGCAAGTAAAGGCGACATGAAGACCTTATACAATATATGAAGGGCGTTGTGTCTCAAACCTACTTACACCAACATTCCCACCTTGGGTAGTAGCGGTACACTTCTCTGGATGGAACATTCAACATTAAAGAATCGTATAGGACGTAAGTGCATAATGAAACCAATCATGACAGTATACTGAATGGAATTCCGGACAATCCACCAACAATACAAGAAGTGAAGAAAGCCATTAAAGGCCTTAAACGCAACAAGGCCCAGGGCAATAATAATATCTCAGCGGAGATGCTTTTATCTGATGTTGAATGATCGGAGAAACTGTGGCACCCATTTGTGCATAAAACATGAGAAGAAGAAGCTCTGCCAACCTCCTGAAGGTATACTAGTCAAAATACCACAAAAGGGTGACTACAAAGACTGAAATAACTATAGGGATATTCTTCTTCTGTTATCCTTGACTCCCAGTGGAGCACAGGGCCTCATAGGGATATAACACTTCTTTTAATACCGACCAAAATACTAAGTAGAGTAATTTTGAACAGATTATCTGATGCAGTTTCCTTTACACTCAGCAAAAATCAATTTGGGTTCAGAGAGAATCTTTCTACGTAACCAATATAATGTCCACGGCTCTGAATGATAGACACGGTATCCAGTGGACACCCTTTAAACAACTCAAGAACTTGAAATATACTGATGACGTATATCTTCTAAGCCAAATTTCAAGTCACCTTATGATTATGGCGCAAACCGTCGACACACAATAACGTGGATATCGAGTTATTGGATGTGTAGGCACCTTAAAATATCTTAGAAGTTTATTATCTACAAAAGGTGGCGCCAACGAGGATATTGAATCGCGTATTTATAAGGCAAATCAAATCCCTGCTTCTAATACCTCTATAAAGAGTGTTCAAAAAAAAAAATATGCATTTACTATTTTAGACAAAATTTATCCATAGTGCAAGAAATAATTTATTTTCTGATCAAGTTAGTTTCTATAGACATGTCAGATACTATTATTTTAGAAATTATTAATTTTCAATAGTTATTTCAATCAAAATGGACTGCGAAAAAAAAGTTCGTGAAAATATAATTAAAACTTTTCAAAAAAATCCGTCAGGGACTTTTAAAAAAATAGCTAAAAATTTTAAAGTTGACCCTCGAACGGTTTCTAATGCCATCAGACGGTATAAGGAAAACCTGAGCATTGAAAGAAAACCTGGATCAGGGAGGAAAAAAGGTCCTACAGATATTGGTAAGGCAAAAGAAGTCGAGCGACTCTTTCGAAGAGCGCCTAACACTTCTTTAAGAAAAGCAGCTCGTACGGTGAAATGTTCTACGAATTTTGCACATAGAGTCAAAACTTATGCTATACTGAAGACATACAAAGTCCAAAAGGTTCCAGATCGCAATGCTATAAAGAACTTAGAAGCAAAAAAACGAGCGAAAAAATTGAAGTCTGATTTTATAAAAAAAAATACACCTGTTGTGTGATGGATGATGAAACATACGTACTGGCAGACTTTTCTCAACTTCCTGGTCAAGATTTTTATGTTGCTGATAAACGGGGCAATGTTCGGCAAGAGTTTCGCACAAAAAAAAACAAACAAAATTCCCTAAGAAGTTTCTCGTGTGGCAGGCTATTTGCAGTTGTGGCAAAAGAAGTAAAGTATTTGTGGCATCTGTCACAGTAAACACAGAAATTCATATAAAGGAGTGCCTACAAAAACGGTTGTTACCCTTTTTAAGAGAGCACAGAGTGACTACATTTTTTTGGCCCGATTTGGCATCATGCCATTATGGAAAAAAGGCACTTGAGTGGTACTCAAAGAATAATGTCATTTTTGTACCACGAGAGGAAAATCCATGTAACTGTCCAGAACTTCGGCCTGTGGAAAGGTATTGGGCTCTGGTAAAAAAGGAATTGAAGGACACAGGAAAGATTTCCAAGAACATGTCCGATTTTAAGCGCAGGTGGAACACATGCTCCAAAAAGGTATCAGAAGCAACTGTAAAATCTTTAATGGGAGGGTTTCCGAAAAAAGTCGATAATTTTGCAAAACCCGAGTACTAAGTAAATATTTTAATGCTAAATGATTTAGTATAATATGTCATTATATTTGCGTATTTTGTAGAATTTTTATATTAAAAGGTTTGATTTTTATTTAAGAAAATCCAACTACAAATTTTATTTAGAGCACTCTTTAGGTATTGAAAAAAAGTGGTAATCAATCTGTATCTCCTAAACTGTAAGTCTGATCGCATCAGTATGTATGAGAGAATACTTATTTAGGACCCAAGCTTTAAATTTGGATTTATGGTTACCCTGCGTTTACACAGGGTGAATCATTTTGGGATCGCTTTTGGATCGTGTAGCTCTTTTAATTATTGTCAAATATGGTTGGAATGAGCTTAAAGAAACAAAAAGGAACATGCTTACTTTACTATAATAACTGTTTTGGATTTTAAGTTATTTAATACAACAATAATTTTTCTCTTCTACTTTTTTAGCTTTTGACCCATTGTGCATTCGATATTTAACCCATAATTTTTTAAAAAATATTGACATACAGCCAACAGTTAAGGAAATTAAACAGTAAAAACCGATTTTTAATATCTGGAACCGTTTAATGTTGAGAAATTTCCAAAGTCAAATATTTTTCGCTGATCGAATAGAGTTTTTTTTTTCTTAAAAAGAAGGTACCATTTTTTTACTTTTTGCGAAGAAAATTAAAAGTTAATGTTTTATTATATACCAGCTGACCCGGTCTGCTTTGCTGGCCCTAAGCATACATTAGATATAGATGTCATTGGTGGAGCAATATTAAAACTGGATTTTAAATATCGCCGTTTTTATTCTTTTTGCTACTTTTGCCTAAAAAAATCACATTTCTATAAAAAAAAAAACAAGTAAGAATGTGCTATAGTCGGTCAAGCCCGACCATACGATACCCTTCACCACTAAGGTCAAAGGTGTTATTTTGTATAAAGACAAGTTAAGACAAATATTTGCTAAATTTTGCCATCATACAAACATATTCTTTACATGGGGGTCCAGCCAGCCAGCCAGACGGACGGACGGACGGACATCGCTAAATAATACCCTTTCCACCTATGGTGTGCTATAGTCGGTCAAGCCCGACCATACGATACCATTCACCACTAAGGTCAAAGGTATTATTTTTCCTGTATAAAGACAAATATTTGCTAAATTTTGCCATCATACAAACATTTTCTCAAAACTTTTATATTTTAGCTGTTCCCGTCATTTGGACTTATATGGGAGCTAGGGTCAAATGTGGCCCGATTTCAACGAAATTTTGTACAGCGATTTTAATTTACATAACGTTACTTTCATATAAGAAAGGCCCTAAGTCGTTTTTCATAAAAACCCAGCAAAACTTTGGTAATGGCAAGTACTCTGATAACTGGTTACCTTGTAACGACTACAACATACCATCCGAATAAATAATAAGTTATTACAGAAGTACTTATTTGTAATTAAGATGGTAATTTAAACTGAATGGCCCCGGTTCAAATCCCACCAAGGGCAACAATTTTTTTTAGTTTTTTTTTATTAAAAGGGTCTTTTTAAATGATTTTTGAATTTTAAGAACTTAAATATTATCTTCTGTAAAAAAAATTTGTTAAACTAACTCACGTTAATGAAAAAATACCATCATGAGTCAATTTTGATTATGTAGGGGATGTTGAATACCAAACACGATTCTAATTGGTCTTATCTTGGTAAGCCCAACTTATCTGGGTCATCCTTCATCTCAACTGTGGACACACACCTTCTCATGGTATCACCCGGGGAGCTAGTTTAACACCCATTAATATTATATTGTGAGTTAACATGTTCCGAGAGTTGTCCCATAAGATCGATAAAAATGGGTTAGGATTACGGGCTAGTAACCCTCTCTTGAAAAAAATACAATGAAGAGGATAAAATTAGAATTGAAATGTCCCACTACCTAATGTTAGAGGAGGATGTCCGAAACTTCGATAGAAAGACCAAGTAGAGGAACAATTTTCAAAGCTTGGCCTATAAAATTGGAGAATATTCGCACAAGATCGAAATCTATGGAATTCTAAAATATGCTCGGACTTTGACCTTAACAGGTTGTAACATTTAAGTAAGAGCCAATCTTATGTAAAAACTTATACAAAAAAGAAGGTTTAAATTGTTTAAGTTTTAAAATAATTACAAAAAATCGTATAAAAATATTTTTCCAAAAATTACAACAAAGAAAAAAAAAAAAGCAGGGAAAAACAAAGTTATTTTCACATGATTTTGGATCTAAAAATAAAAATTGTTTATATTAATTATAAGCTGCTAAGTTTTCAACATATGAAGTAGCTCAGTGGAAGAGTCTCTGCCTAGCAGTCGGAGGGTCTGGGTTCGAGCCCCCATGGGATCATAAAAAAAAAAAATTGTATTTCGTTTAAAAATATATGTTTTTAATAAAACAACAACAAAAAAGTTGTTGCTGTTGTTGTTGTTGCTTTCAAATTGCTTACCCAAGTCATTACTTTTCTACAATTGGTAAGTACTTGCCTCCAATGACATCCCCATGTTAATGTAATGACTTAAACAGCGAATAAGTAAGTAGTTCGTGTTCAATAGTTTAACTGTTTAACTCATTATTTGGTAATGAAAAGTTTTACTGGGAATCTATTTTTAAAGCTTTATCTAATATAATTTTAGAAAAATCTTGTAATTTTAGAGAACATTATTGTGGCATTAGATACTTTAGAGAATTTAGTAAAAAAAACTGCGTTAAAAAAAATTTATTTATTTTCAAAACTTAAGATTTTATTTGGTTTTTTGACCCTCTCCTGCAATGTAAGAATAATATTAATATTATATTAAAGTAACGATAAGCAGTATTTGTTTTAAATTTCATGAAAAAATATTTATATTTGTGGCCAATATATCAATTCCGGGAAGTGGGACCTATGGGAGGTACCATAAATAATGGACCGATTTTGACGAATTTCAATAGCCATGGTCCCAAAAAAATGATCTATGCCAAATTCCATCAAATTATTAAAAAAAATGATTTGTGCCAAATTTCATCAAATTATCTTTAGAATTGCGACCTGTAGTTTGATTACAAGGTTTACATGGGGGTCCAGCCAGCCAGCCAGTCGGACATCGCTAAATCGACAGAGAAAGTGATTCTAAGCCAATTGGTATACTAAAAGGTGGTTCTAAGGTTACATAAATCAGCACAAACTTATCATACCCTTTCCACCTATGGTGGTGAAGGGTATAAAAATAATTATATGACTGGAGGTAAACGATTAGTAGTCTCGAATTATATTAAGAATCTCTAGCACGTTAAGAAGCTCTGCAATTATATCTAGTATGTTTTTTAGTAATATCTGCATGAAAATGCCTTAGTAGACAAATACTACGGACCATCATTATCATCATTCTCATATACATACATATTTTATTGTTAATAAACACATATTCTTTCTTTTCTCTTTGGAATATATCATATAAACATTAATACAACTACATTTAACGTAAAAAAAAAACAAAAAAGTTAAGAGAAGACAATACATTTAATATTTTTTTGTACTTTAGACCAAAACACACATACACTTACGTTACTTGTGTATACAAAAACTCATACATATGAATGTAAAAATATTCATGTCCTGTACAAAAAATATATTTTTTTTATTATGCCCCAACGTATGTTTACACAAACGAGTGAATTGGTCGGTCGGTTGGTTGGTTGGTATATCTCAGGTCTAGAAATGAATAAAAAAAGAATGTGTGTGTGTGTGCTTAAATGTGTGTAAGTTTTATAAACATTAAACAAAATTCATAAAAGTAAAACATTTTTCTTACATACAATTTTCTACATGTACTCGTTCTTATTAGCCTCGTGTGTTGGGTTGAGTTTCTGAAAGCCAACAGATTCAGGCAGAGCCCAACAGAGCCCAATCTCTGATTTTTTACTTTTAGTTACATTTGAGCTAGTGTGTAATGTATTTAATGTATGTAGAAGTGTAAATATACTTATATCTATCTGTCTATGTATATGAGCTTAAAGTCAATATTATTTTTGAAAAAATATATAAAGTCTATAAGAAAATACGGGTTTCTCCTGCCAGCAATTTGTGTTATGCATCCATCCATCCTTTGCTCTATAGCCCCTAAAAGTATTCTTTAAAATTTTTTCTGTTAAGTTATATGCAATATATTTACATTTTTATGGTCTAGAATTTAAAAATTGGTGAACAATTGCATCACAGAGATTATCTTGAATGTAATTAAAACAAACTTTTGAATTTTTTTATTTAAATTCGAAATTTTTTGGTATTTTATTTAAAACAAAAAGAGAAAAAGATTTTTAAATATTTTACTATTTTTTTGGAGGGTTATTTTAATTCTTTAGCCAAACAATTGTTTAATCCCAAACCTTGGGATTAAAACACTTCATACATATTGTGGTAGGGAAGCTTTTTGTTTTAATTTTTCTTTTTTTTTAAATATTTTGTTTTTAAGTTCTCAAGGACTTTTGTATTTAAGTGGTTTAAAGATAATTTTGGAGCAAAGTTTTTGAAAAGAAAAATTTGTTAAAAATTTAGGTTTAATCGAAAAAAAATCCAACAGACAATATCTTAGTAAAAGTTGGAAATACAAATATTTTTCTATCAGAATTTTTTTATAGAAAATATTTTGTTTTTTTGTTCATTAGATAAAAATTTTCTATAGAAAAAAATTAATTAGAAAAATTTTTCTCAAAATAATTTCATAAAAAAAATTTCATTTGTAAAATTTTTCTTTTGAAAAAATTTTATTAGAAAAAAAATTTTTATAAAAAAAAATTTATTAGAAAAATGTTTCTATAGAAAAAATTTCATAAGAAAAATTTATCTATAGAAAAAATTTAAAGCGAAAAATGTTTCTACAGAAAACATTTTATTGGAAAAAAGTTTCTATACAAAAAAATTCATTAGAAAAATTTTTCTATAGAAAAAAATTCATTATAAAAATTTTTATTTCGAAAAAATTCATTATAAAAATGTTTCTTTCGAAAAAATTTTATTAGATAAAATTTTCTATAGAAAAAAATTTCACTAGAAAAATTTTCTCTGAGAAACAATTTCTTTAGGAAAATCTTTCTAAAGGAAAAATTTCATTACAAAAATTCTTCTACAGAAAATATTTCATTGGAAACATTTTATTATACAGAAAATTTCATTAGAAACGTTTTTCTATAGAAAAAATTTCACAAAATTTTTCTATAGGAAAAAATTCGCTAGAAAAATTTTTATAGCAAAATTGTTCTAAAGAAATTTCAGTAGAAAAAATTTTCTATAGAAACAAATTCACAAGAAAAATTTTTCTATAGAGAAAAATTCGTTAGAAAAATTTTTCTTTCGAAAAAAAAAATTCTTTCGACAAAATTTTCTATAGAAAACATTTCATTGGAAACATTTTTTTATACAAAAAATTTCATT
This sequence comes from Stomorhina lunata, assembly GCA_933228675.1. Classification (NCBI taxonomy): domain Eukaryota; kingdom Metazoa; phylum Arthropoda; class Insecta; order Diptera; family Rhiniidae; genus Stomorhina; species Stomorhina lunata. The sequence goes on from OW121743.1 coordinate 71,809,212, forward strand.
TAAAACGTTTTTCTATAGAAAAAATTTCAAAAGAAAAATTTTTCTATAGAAAAAAATTCGTTAGAAAAATTTTTATATAAAAAAATTTTATTAGCAAAATTGTTCTAAAGAAATTTCAATAGAAAAATTTTTCTATAGAAACAAATTCACAAGAAAATTTTTTCTATAGAAAAAATTTCACTAGAAATTTTTTTTTTTTTGTAGAAACAATTTCATTAGGAAAATTTTTCTATAGGAACAATTTCATTGAAAAAAGATTTTTATGGAAAACATTTCATTAGAAAAATGTTGCTATACAAAACATTTCATTAAAAAATTTTTCTATACAAAAACTTCTATTGGAAAAATTTTTTTGTAAAAAAAATTTTATTCCACAATTTTTCTTTAGAGAAATTTCATTACAAAAATTTTTCTATAGAAAAACTTTCATAAGCAAAATTTTTGTATAGAAAAATTTCTTTAGAAAATTTCTATAAAAAAATTTTTTAATGAAAAATTTCGATAGAAAATTTTTTGTACGATAGAAAATTTTTTATGCAAAAATTTTTATAGAAAAATTTTAAATTAACAATTTTTTTAAAGAAAATTTCTATAGAAATTTTTTATAGAAAAATCTCTATAATAAATTTCTGTAGAAAATTATTTAAAGCAAAATTTTCTATAGAAAAGTTTTCATAGAAAATATGTCTATAGAAAATATTTTATGGAAAATTTTGTATAGAAATTTGTTTTTAGGAAAAATTTCTATAGAAAATCTTCATGGAAAAATTTTGATAGTAAAATTTCTTTAAGAAAATTTATATAGAAAAATTTCTATAGAAAATTTTTCATAGAAAAATTTCTATAGAAAATTTTTTATAGAAAAATTTCTATAGAAAATTTTTCATAGAAAAATTTCTATAGAAAATTTTTCATAGAAAAATTTCTATAAAAAATTTTTCATAGAAAAATTTCTATAGAAAATTTTTCATAGAAAAATTTCTATAGAAAATTTTTCATAGAAAAATTTCTATAGAAAATTTTTCATAGAAAAATTTCCATAGAAAATTTTTCATAGAAAAATTTCTATAGAAAATTTTTCTTAGAAAAATTTCTATAGAAAATTTTTCATAGAAAAATTTCTATAGAAAATTTTTCATAGAAAAATTTCTATAGAAAATTTTTCATAGAAAAATTTCTATAGAAAATTTTTCATAGAAAAATTTCTATAGAAAATTTTTAATAGAAAAATTTCTATAGAAAATTTTTCATAGAAAAATTTCTATAGAAAATTTTTAATAGAAAAATTTCTATAGAAAATTTTTCATAGAAAAATTTCTAAAGAAAGTTTTTCATAGAAAAATTTCTATAGAAAATTTTTCATAGAAAAATTTCTATAGAAAATTTTTCATAGAAAACTTTCTATAGAAAATTTTTCATAGTAAAATTTCTTTAAGAAAATTTATATAGAAAAATTTCTATAGAAAATTTTTCATAGAAAAATTTCTATAGAAAATTTTTCATAGAAAAATTTCTATAGAAAATTTTTCATAGAAAAATTTCTATAGAAAATTTTTCATAGAAAAATTTCTATAGAAAAATTTTCATAGAAAAATTTCTATAGAAAATTTTTCATAGAAAAATTTCTATAGAAAATTTTTCATAGAAAAATTTCTATAGAAAATTTTTCATAGAAAAATTTCTATAGAAAATTTTTCATAGAAAAATTTCTATAGAAAATTTTTCATAGAAAAATTTCTATAGAAAATTTTTCATAGAAAAATTTCTATAGAAAATTTTTCATAGAAAAATTTCTATAGAAAATTTTTCACAGAAAAATTTCTATAGAAAATTTTTCATAGAAAAATTTCTATAGAAAATTTTTCATAGAAAAATTTCTATAGAAAATTTTTCATAGAAAAATTTCTATAGAAAATTTTTCATAGAAAAATTTCTAAAGAAAGTTTTTCATAGAAAAATTTCTATAGAAAATTTTTCATAGAAAAATTTCTATAGAAAATTTTTCATAGAAAACTTTCTATAGAAAATTTTTAATAGTAAAATTTCTTTAAGAAAATTTATATAGAAAAATTTCTATAGAAAATTTTTCATAGAAAAATTTCTATAGAAAATTTTTCACAGAAAAATTTCTATAGAAAATTTTTCATAGAAAACTTTCTATAGAAAATTTTTCATAGTAAAATTTCTTTAAGAAAATTTATATAGAAAAATTTCTATAGAAAATTTTTCATAGATAAATTTCTATAGAAATTTTTTCATAGAAAAATTTCTATAGAAAATTTTTCATAGAAAAATTTCTATAGAAAATTTTTCATAGAAAAATTTCTATAGAAAAATTTTCATAGAAAAATTTCTATAGAAAAATTTCTCTATAAAAAATTTTTCATAGAAAAATTTCTATAGAAAATTTTTCATAGAAAAATTTCTATAGAAAATTTTTCATAGAAAAATTTCTATAGAAAATTTTTCATAGAAAAATTTCTATAGAAAATTTTTCACAGAAAAATTTCTATAGAAAATTTTTCATAGAAAAATTTCTATAGAAAATTTTTCATAGAAAAATTTCTATAGAAAATTTTTCATAGAAAAATTTCTATAGAAAATTTTTCATAGAAAAATTTCTAAAGAAAGTTTTTCATAGAAAAATTTCTATAGAAAATTTTTCATAGAAAAATTTCTATAGAAAATTTTTCATAGAAAACTTTCTATAGAAAATTTTTCATAGTAAAATTTCTTTAAGAAAATTTATATAGAAAAATTTCTATAGAAAATTTTTCATAGATAAATTTCTATAGAAATTTTTTCATAGAAAAATTTCTATAGAAAATTTTTCATAGAAAAATTTCTATAGAAAATTTTTCATAGAAAAATTTCTATAGAAAATTTTTCATAGAAAAATTTCTATAGAAAATTTTTCATAGAAAAATTTCTAAAGAAAGTTTTTCATAGAAAAATTTCTATAGAAAATTTTTCATAGAAAAATTTCTATAGAAAATTTTTCATAGAAAACTTTCTATAGAAAATTTTTAATAGTAAAATTTCTTTAAGAAAATTTATATAGAAAAATTTCTATAGAAAATTTTTCATAGAAAAATTTCTATAGAAAAATTTTCACAGAAAAATTTCTATAGAAAATTTTTCATAGAAAACTTTCTATAGAAAATTTTTCATAGTAAAATTTCTTTAAGAAAATTTATATAGAAAAATTTCTATAGAAAATTTTTCATAGATAAATTTCTATAGAAATTTTTTCATAGAAAAATTTCGATAGAAAATTTTTCATAGAAAAATTTCTATAGAAAATTTTTCATAGAAAAATTTCTATAGAAAATTTTTCATAGAAAAATTTCTATAGAAAAATTTTCATAGAAAAATTTCTATAGAAAAATTTCTCTATAAAAAATTTTTCATAGAAAAATTTCTATAGAAAATTTTTCATAGAAAAATTTCTATAGAAAATTTTTCATAGAAAAATTTCTATAGAAAATTTTTCATAGAAAAATTTCTATAGAAAATTTTTCATAGAAAAATTTCTATAGAAAATTTTTCACAGAAAAATTTCTATAGAAAATTTTTCATAGAAAAATTTCTATAGAAAATTTTTCATAGAAAAATTTCTATAGAAAATTTTTCATAGAAAAATTTCTATAGAAAATTTTTCATAGAAAAATTTCTATAGAAAATTTTTCGTAGAAAAATTTCTATAGAAAATTTTTCATAGAAAAATTTCTATAGAAAATTTTTCATAGAAAAATTTCTAAAGAAAGTTTTTCATAGAAAAATTTCTATAGAAAATTTTTCATAGAAAAATTTCTATAGAAAATTTTTCATAGAAAACTTTCTATAGAAAATTTTTAATAGTAAAATTTCTTTAAGAAAATTTATATAGAAAAATTTCTATAGAAAATTTTTCATAGAAAAATTTCTATAGAAAATTTTTCACAGAAAAATTTCTATAGAAAATTTTTCATAGAAAACTTTCTATAGAAAATTTTTCATAGTAAAATTTCTTTAAGAAAATTTATATAGAAAAATTTCTATAGAAAATTTTTCATAGATAAATTTCTATAGAAATTTTTTCATAGAAAAATTTCTATAGAAAATTTTTCATAGAAAAATTTCTATAGAAAATTTTTCATAGAAAAATTTCTATAGAAAATTTTTCATAGAAAAATTTCTATAGAAAAATTTTCATAGAAAAATTTCTATAGAAAAATTTCTATAGAAAATTTTTCATAGAAAAATTTCTATAGAAAATTTTTCATAGAAAAATTTCTATAGAAAATTTTTCATAGAAAAATTTCTATAGAAAATTTTTCATAGAAAAATTTCTATAGAAAATTTTTCATAGAAAAATTTCTATAGAAAATTTTTCATAGAAAATTTTTATATCAAAAATTTTTATAGAAAAATGTTTATAGAAAAATTTCTATATAAAATGTTTCATAGAAAATTTTTTATAGAAAAATTTCTATAAAAAATTTTTCATAGAAAAAATGTCTATAGAAAATTTAAAAAAAAAAAATTTCTATCTTTATCGGAAAATTTTAATAGAAAAATTTTTATAGAAGACTTAATAAAGAAACATTTCTTTAGAAATTTTTTTATAGAGAAATTTCAATAGAAAATATTTTATAGAAAAATTTCTAAAGAAAATTTTTTATAGAAAAATTTCTATAGAAAATTTTTTATATAAATATTTTTGTAGAAAATTTTTTAAAGAATATTTTGCACAGAAAAATATCTTTAGAAATTTTTTTTATTAAACATTTGTCTATAGAAAAAATTTAGTTAAAAACAAATTTGTAAAGAAAATTTTTATAAAAAAGTTTCTATAGACTGTTATGTTTGTTGGGTTATATATGCAGAACATTTAAAATCATACCAAAAAAAAGCCCATAATTCTTAGTTACAATCCCCGCAGATTGAGCAATTTAATGACTAGAATAAAGAAGTAATTTTCAACTGTTTCTGCGTTATTTTCATGTTATTGCCTAGAGCCAGAAGCAAGCCGCAGACGCTGCGACTTGATTTACAACATTTAATAATTGATTAAGACCCATACACATACACCATTTTCTCAAATGAGACACGCATAACTTCTATACAAAAAAGAAATCACATAAAAATAATTCCAACATTCGCGACTTTGATCCTTTTTGAAAAGTTACAAAACAAAACCTAAAATTAAACTTAAGCTGTTCGCAAGACAAGTCAAAATATTTAGTCGTCAGACATGATTTCATTCAAATTCGAACAAACGCCCAAGATAAATGAGCATTTGTTTTTTTTTTTTTCTTTTTTTTTGGTTATGAAAAAGACTCCACCTCTAAAAAAAACGTCATAAAAGATTTTCGTGCTGTGACAAAATATATTCATATCTTCATTATTATCAATATCGCAATCATCTTCTTCATCATTATGATGATTTTGTTATAATAAAATCGGTTACAAAATCTGTTTTGTAACTCTCATTTATCTTGTGAACATAAAAAAAGATGGAAAGTCGTTTTGTAGCTTAAATTTGTTCTTAAGTTACGTTTGAATGTTCATTTTGTAGGTTCGCGCTCGTTTTAAAGTCTTTCTTCTTTCGGTTTGTCTGTCGTTTAGTCCGTCCTTTCTGCCATCTGTCTTTCTTTATTTGTTATCCTTTAACATTTTACTCGTATGTAACAACAATATTTTCATTTACATTTTTATATCCCATCATAAATATGCCCCACTGTGTTAAACTGTGAAATTGTAATATTTATAACACAAAAACAACAGCGACAACAGCCAGAACAAAATTACAACAACAACAACAAAAATAAAGATACAACCGTCAAAGTAAAAACCAAATGATTTTGGTAATAAAATAAAATAGAGTTGGATTATTTGTTCAGAAACTGAAGAATTGTGGAAAAAATTACAAAAGACGAGTAAAAAATCAGAAAAGTCATAAAAAAAAAATGAAATAATAATGGTAACAATACACAAAGACTTCGTTGTGTTGTATAATATTTTACTTTATTATTTGGCTTAAATTGTAAAAATGATTAAAATTATTAAGGGTATTCACTAAACTGGAAAAATTGTTAAAAGCAATTTTTTTGTTTTCTATGGAATCTATTTCCTATCAAGTTTTTTTTTCTAAAATTTCATCTAAAGAAATATTTACGTGATAAAATTTTTCTATAGAAAAAATTTTTATAAAAATTCCCTATAGAAATAATTTTGATCAAATTTTTCTAAAGAAATAATTTTGATGAATTTTTTCTATAGAAATAATTTTGATATAATTATACCCTTCACCGTCGTAGGTGGAAAGGGTATTATAAGTTTGTGCTGATGTTTGTAACGCATAGAAATATTTGTCTTAGACCCACCTTTTAGTATACCAATAGGCTTAGAATCACTTTCTGAGTCGATTTAGCGATGTCCGTCCGTCCGTCTGGCTGGACGGCTGGCTGGACCCCCATGTAAACCTTGTAATCAAACTACAGGTCGCAATTCTAAAGATAATTTGATGAAATTTGGCACAGATCATTTTTTTGATAATGGGACCATGGCTATTGAAATTGGTCAAAATTGGTCCATTATTTATGGTACCTCCCATAGGTCCCACTTCCCGGAATTGCTATATTGGCCACAAATATCAATATTTTTTCATGAAATTTAAAACAAATACTGCTTATGTCAACTAAAATCACTGTACCAAATTTTGTTGAAATCGGTCCACATTTGACCATAGCTCCCATACAAACTCTTCTTTAAAAACGCACTAAATAAGACAAAAAATCACTAAAACGCAAAGATAATGGAAATTTTGAGAATTTCGAGATAATCGGTCCACATTTGACCCTAGCTCTCATATAAGTCCAAATGACGGAAACAGGTTGAATATATAAGTTTTGAGAAAATGTTTGTATGATGGCAAAATTTAGCAAATATTTGTCTTTACACACGAAAAATAACACCTTTGACCTTAGTGGTGAAGGGTATCGTATGGTCAGCTTGACCGACTATAGCGCTTTCTTACTTGTTTTCATATAGAAAAAGTTTTGACAAAATTTTTGTATAAAAAAACTTTTGACAAAATGTTTCTATATAAAATTTTTGACACAATTTTTCTGTAGAAAACCTTTCGACTAAATTTTTCTATAGAAAAAGTTTTCACACAATTTTTCTATAGAAATAATTTTGATAAAACGTTTTTATCAAAAAAATTTTAATTTAATGTTTCGATCAAATTTTTCTATAAAAATGTTTCTATAGAAAGTTTTGATAAAATTTTTCTATAGAAAAAGTTTTGATAAAATTTTTCTATAGAAAAGGTTTTGATACAATTTTTCTATAGAAAAAGTTTTGATAAAATTTTTTTATAAAAATAACTTTTACAAAATTTTGTATAGAAAAAGTTTTGATAAAATTTTTCTATAGAAAAAAGTTTTGATAAAATGTTTCTATAGAAAGTTTGATGAAAATTTTCTATAGAAAAAGTTTTGATAAAATGTTTCTATATAATAAGGTTTGAGAACATTTTTCTATAGAAACAATTTTGATAAAACTTTTCTATAGAAAACATTTTCATAAAATTTTTCGATATTAAAACTATAGAAAAAATGTTGGTTTCTGATTTTTGATTTTTTCTAAAGTTTTTATTTCGACAAAATTTTTCTACAGAAAAAATTTTCACACAATTTTTCTATAGAAATAGTTTTAATTAAATGATTTCTATAGAAAATGTTTCGATCAAATTTTTCTATAAAAATGTTTCTATAGAAAGTTTTGAAAAAGTTTTTCTATAGAAAAAGTTTTGATAAAATTTTTCTATAGAAAAAGTTTTGATAAATTTTTCTATAGAAAAAGGTTTTGATAAAATTTTTCAATAGAAAAAGTTTTGATAAAATTTTTCTATAGAAAAGGTTTTGATACAATTTTTCTATAAAAAAAGTTTTGATAAAATTTTTTTATAAAAATAACTTTTATAAAATTTTGTATAGAAAAAGTTTTGATAAAATTTTTCTATAGAAAAAAGTTTTGATAAAATGTTTCTATAGAAAGTTTGATGAAAATTTTCTATTGAAAAAGTTTTGATGAAATTTTTCTATAGAAAAAGTTTTGATAAAATGTTTCTGTAGAATAAGTTTTGAGAACATTTTTCTATAGAAACAATTTTGGTAAAACTTTTCTATAGAAAACATTTTGATAAAATTTTTCGATAGAAAAACTATAGAAAAAATTTTGGTTTCTGATTTTTGATTTTCTCTAAAGTTTTTATTAAATTTTTCTATAGAAAAAATTTTGTCAATATTGATAAAATGTTTCGATAGAAATGATTTCGGTGAAATTTTTCTATAGAAATAGTTTTGATAAACTTTTGAAAAACTTTTGATAAAATTTTTCTATACAAAAAGTTTTGATAAAATTATTCTTTAAAAAAACTTTCGACAAAATTTTTCTATAGAAAAACTTTTGACAAAATTTTTCTATAGAAAAACTTTTGACAATATTTTTTTATAGAAAAACTTTTTACAAAATGTTTCTATTGAAAAACTTTTGACTACATTTTTCTATAGAAAAACTTTTGATAAAATTTTTCTATAGAAAAACTTTTTGATAAAATTTTCCTATGGAAAAAGTTTCGATAAAATTTTTCTATTGAAAAAGTTTTGATAAAATTTTTTTATAGAAAAAAATTTGATGAAAATTTTTTATAGAAAAAGTTTTGATGAAATTTTTCTATAGAAAAAGTTTTGATAAAATGTTTCTATAGAAGAAGTTCTGATAAAATTTTTCTAGAGAATAAATTTTGATAAAATTTTTCTATAGAAAAAATATTAATAAAATTTTTCTATAGAAAAAATATTAATAAAATTTTTCTATAGAAAAAAATTTAAGAAAATTTTTATATAGAAACAAATTTTGACAAAATTTTTCTAAAGAAACAATTTTGAAAAACATTTTCTATAGAAATAATTTTGATAAAATTTTTTCTATAGAAAAAAATTTTGATAAAAATTTTCTATAGAAAAACTTTTGATAAAATTTTTCTATAGAAAAACTTTTGATAAAATTTTTCTATAGAAAAAATTTTGATAACATTTTTCTATAGAAAAATTTTTAATAAATTTTTTCTGTTGACAAAATTTTTGAATAGAAAAAATTTTGACAAAATTTTTGTATAGAAATAGTTTTGAAAAAAATTTTGATAAAATTTTTCTATAGAAAAAAATCTTGATATTTGTATATAGAAAAAAAAGTAGATACAAATTCTACTTTAATTCTTTTCTATAGAAATAATTTTGAAAAAAAATTTTCTATAGAAGTTATTTTTATAAAATGTTGTCTAAGAAAAAAATTTTGATAAATTTTTTCTATAGAAAAAAATGTTTGTAATATTTTTATATAGAGAAAAATTGATAAAAATTTTTTGTAGAAAGAAATTTAATAAAATTTTTCTATAGAAAAAGTGTTGATGAAATTTTTCTATAGAAAACGCTTTGATACAATTTTTCTATAGAAACATTTTATTAAAATAAAGAAAAGGTTTTGATAAAATTTTTCTATAGAAAAAAATTGATAAAATTTTTTTAAGACAAAACTTTTGATAAAATTTTTCTTTAGAAAAAATTTTAATAAAATTTTACTATAGAAAAAGTGTACATTTTTCTATAGAAAAACTTTGATAACGTTTTTCTATAGAAAAACTTTTGATAAAATTTTTCTAAAGAAAAAAGTTTTGATAAAATTCTATACTAAAAATTTCGATAAAAATTTTCTACAGAAAAAGATTTGATAAAATTTTTATGAAAGACAATTTAGTTGCTGCATAAAGTGAATACCCCTAATAAAAAATCCAACGCACCCATAAAAATTATGGATCTATTTTTGTCAACCTTCATAATTTTTGCGCTTTAGTTCTTAAAAATGAAAAATAAACTTCTTTTCAGAGTTCCTGCTGGTTCAAAATAAAAGAACATTAAAGCAAAATGGATATGTATGGAAAACAGATAAAATTTTCAATTGTAGAGGTTGCTATATGTTGGAGGCCTTCTAGAAGGCCTTCCTGAGCAATTCAAGCAATTGATTTTACAATAAAGTTTTTAAACAAATCAAGAATGAGAGAAAGAAATCTTTCTTTCGATTTGATCTTCTAAAGATCACGGAAAGTAGATCTGCTTTTAACAGAAGGCCTTCAGAAATCAAGCGAGAAGGGGTTGCTATGTTCACTTTTATCTCGATAAGTTTAGTTATCTATCTTTTACGACCTCACATTAAGATATAATTGAAAAAGCACTAAAAATACTCTGAGTGTCTTAAAAAGGAACGACTTACAATTCTACTTCTAACACATTACCCCATCCCTTCTTTACATATTCGTAAAAGATAAAGCCAAACTCGTTACTAAATGTTACTAATAACACTTCATGTGAAATGTCCCAAATATTTTTGTCCACTTAATGTTTACAACTAATCACAAGGGACACTTTAAAGGCCTTGATTCAAAATATCGTACCTTTTAACTACAGTTTTGTACCAGAAGTTTGTACAAAAATCTCATATGAAAATTTTTTCGGTGACATTTTAGATTTAACAAAAAGAAAATTTTGTTCGTCTGTCTGTCAGTCACCACAAGTCAACATACAGATTTGTCTCCATATGAGTTATTAATAAATTTTCTTTTGAGAAAAAATTGTTTGCAATATTTTTGTACTGTTTGTACTAAAATCTACGAAAAAATGAAAATTTAACTGATTTCCAATAGTTAAAAGAAATAACTATTAAATACAAATTTATTAATTTATTTCTCGCAAACAAAAGTGTCAAGAGGTTTTTGATTTCATTTACAGAATTTTCCCGCGAGATGAGTGGAGAATTTTTAATAATGAAATTAAAATGAAAATTGGTAAAATTTCTCCATGAAATAATAAAAATAGTTATAGCCAAACTCAATTATCTATGCACAGATACTTTTTAATTTAATAATTACTTATATGTGCAAATTTAATCGATTTAGCTATAATCAAATTAAATTAGAAAAATAGTTAGACAGGGAATCAGCTAAAGTACTGGTAAAATGCACAAGAAATTTTTAAATACAATTTTACGAGGAAAATGTTCACCAACAATTTTGCTAATATAAAATTTTTTTAATTCCCAAAAATTTTTCTGTTAAAAATTTTTTTTCTATAGAAAAATTTCATTAAAATTTTATTATAGAAAAATTTCATTAAAATTTTTCTATAGAAAAATTTCATTAAAATTTTTTCTATAGAAAAATTTTATTAAAATTTTTCTATAGAAAAATTTCATAAAAATTTTTCTATAGAAAAATTTCATTAAAATTTTTCTATAGAAAAATTTTATTAAAGTTTTTTTATATAGAAAAATTTCATTAAAATTTTTCTATAGAAAAATTTCATTAAAATTTTTTATATAGAAAAATTTCATTAAAATTTTTTTATAGAAAAATTTCATTAAAATTTTTTTATAGAAAAATTTCATTAAAATTTTTTTATAGAAAAATTTCATTAAAATTTTTTTATAGAAAAATTTCATTAAAATTTTTCTATAGAAAAATTTCATTAAAAATTTTCTATAGAAAAATTTCATTAAAATTTTTTTATACAAAAATTTCATTAAAATTTTTCTATAGAAAAATTTCATTAAAATTTTTCTATAGAAAAATTTCATTAATATTTTTCTATAGAAAAATTTCATTAAAATTTTTCTATAGAAAAATTTCATTAAAATTTTTCTATAGAAAAATTTCATTAAAATTTTTCTTTAGAAAAATTTCATTAAAATTTTTCTATAGAAAAATTTCATTAAAATTTTTCTATAGAAAAATTTCATTAAAATTTTTTCTATAGAAAAATTTCATTAAAATTTTTCTACAGAAAAATTTCATAAAAATTTTTCTATAGAAAAATTTCATTAAAATTTTTCTATAGAAAAATTTCATCAAAACTTTTTCTATAGAAAAATTTCATCAAAACTTTTTTTATAGAAAATTTTATCAAAACTTTTTGTATAGAAAAACTTCATCAAAACTTTTTCTATAGAAAAATTTCATCAAAACTTTTTTTATAGAAAAATTTCATCAAAACTTTTTCTATAGAAAAATTTCATCAAAACTTTTTCTAAAGATAAATTTCATCAGCACTTTTTCTATAGAAAAATTTCATCAAAACTTTTTCTATAGAAAAATTTCATCAAAACTTTTTTTATAGAAAAATTTTATCAAAACTTTTTGTATAGAAAAATTTCATCAAAACTTTTTCTATAGAAAAATTTCATCAAAACTTTTTCTATAGAAAAATTTCATCAAAACTTTTTTTATAGAAAAATTTTATCAAAACTTTTTGTATAGAAAAATTTCATCAAAACTTTTTCTATAGAAAAATTTCATCAAAACTTTTTTTATAGAAAAATTTTATCAAAACTTTTTGTATAGAAAAATTTCATCAAAACTTTTTCTATAGAAAAATTTCATCAAAACTTTTTCTATAGAAAAATTTTATCAAAACTTTTTCTATAGAAAAATTTCATCAAAACTTTTTCTAAATATAAATTTCATCAGCACTTTTTCTATAGAAAAAATTCATCAAAACTTTTTCTATAGAAAAAATTCATCAAAACTTTTTCTATAGAAAAAATTCATCAAAACTTTTTCTATAGAAAAAATTCATCAAAACTTTTTCTATAGAAAATTTTGATCAAAACTTTGTCTATAGAAAAATTTAATCAAAACTATTTCTATAGAAAAATTTCATCAAAACTTTTTTTCTATAGAAAAATTTCATCAAAACTTTTTTTCTATAGAAACATTTTATTAAAATTTTTTCTATAGAAAATTTTTCTTCAAAACTTTTATAGAAAGCTTTTATCAAAAAGATTTCATAAAAAAACCTTCAATAAAAAGCTTTTTTTCAACAAGATTTCAGAAAAAAACTTTCAATGAAAACTTAAAAAAACTTTTACTAAAAAGCTTTCGTCTAAAAAAACTTCCATTGAAAAGCTTTTCTCTACTGAACTTCTCCCAAAATCCCAACTCTGCCATTATATATTAAATTGTTTAATTTTTTCGTTTTGACACATTAAATCAGCTGCAGTGCACTCAAAAATGTTGCGTGCAACATGAGTTGCAAAAAAAAACACATAATAAATATTCAAGTTGCAACAAAAGTTTTTGAAACATTGGGAATAAAAAAAAAATAACTAAAGTTTCGTTTTGACGAAAAATACATTCTTCAAATTGTTAAATATCAAAATAAGAACAGAATTTTTGTTAAATAAATGGTTGGTGTGGTTTTCACGTCTCTCGGGGAATACTTGAAGGGGGTGGAAGGGAAGACGAAACCCAAGCTAAAAGCTTTCTAGCATGAACTTAATGTATATATTGCAGTAATTCTCAAGTGATTAAATGGCTGTAGAGTTACCAAAAAACAACGAGTAAAAACTCAAAATGATGGCAAGCAATTTCGTTGACTTAGTATGACTTAAGCAGTCTCTAAGCTCCAAGAATGTTGGGCTAGTGGATGACGAGAGTCAGTCATGACGTTGAGGCATGTGCTCTTGACGTTTAGAAGAAAAAAAAAATGAATAAATAAAAGTATGCAGGCATGCATGAAGTAATGCATTTCTATGTTTATGTTGGCTTAACAATGTAAAGAATCTGAAGTGGAGGAGCATATTTTAACTTGAATTAATTTCGTTTTTCTTTTGTTTCTTCAAGTGTTTAAGGTTATTTAAGTTTGCAAATTTATCTTTTTTTTTTTTGGACATTTCTCTAAATATTTAATTTTAATGAAATTTAATGAGAATTCTAAAAATGAAAAAAGCAGAAGTTCATTGTTATGTACCTTTTGTTGTGGCATGATAATTTTGAAATATTCCATTTAGACGCCCCTTTAATTATGCAATGCAACATGTACGGACTCTCGGAAGATGATGATGACGATGATGGATGCAATTATGGGGGTCATGTTAGTCTCAGGGGGTAATAAACTGTATGTGTTTAGGAAAAATTTAATTTAATACAAATGTGATAATTACGTTTGTCTGAAGCTGTAATTATCTTATGAACGTTTAAGCTTAAATGTGAAATACTCAAGATGAAAATTAAAATTATTAAAGCAGAGAACAAAAGCTTTTGAAAAATTTAAACAACAAAAAGAATTTCTTTAAAAGCTTAACATTAGTGTATTGTACTATGATACCAATTTATAGAAAAATTCAACCAAAATTTTTTTTATAAGAAAATTTCGCCTAAAATTGTTTCTACAGAAAAATTTTATCCAAAATATTTTCAGTCGAAAAATTTCACTGAAAATTTTTACTATCAAAAAATTTCACTCAAAATTTTTTCTACAAAAAAAATATATAAATTTTTTTTTATAGTCAAATTTTACCCAAAATTTTTTCTATCAAAAAATTTCACTCACTATCGAAAAATTTTACTTCAAATTTTTTTCTATAGAAAAATTTAACAAAAATTTTACAAAATTTTTTAAATCGAAAAATTTACCCAAAGTTTTTCTTTCTATGGAAAAATTTCACACAAATTTTTTTCTATAGAACAATTTCACTGAAAATTTTTTCTATAGAAATATTATACTGAAAATTTTTTCTATAGAAAAATTTCACTGAAAATTTTTTCTATCAAAAATTGCACTGAAAATTTTTTCTATCCAAAATTTCAACTAAAATTTTTTTTTATAGAAAAATTTCACCCAAAATTTTTCTATAGAAAAGTTAAAAATAAAATATTTTCTATCGAAAAATCTCATCCAAATTTTTTTCTGTTGAATAATTTCACCCAAAATTTTGTCAATAGAAAAATTTCACTCAAATTTTTTTTTTTTTTTTAAATTGCACTTAAAATTGTTTCTTTAGAAAAATTTCATTGAAAATTTTTGCTATCTAAAATTTCATTAAAATTTTTTTTCTACAGAAAAATTTTACCCAAATTTTTATTAATTAAAAAATTTCTCCCAAAAATTGTTTATCGAAAAATTGTACCAAAAATTTTTTCTATCGCAAAATTTCAACCAAAATTCTTTTCTATTGGAAAATTTCATCAAAAATGTTTTCTGTAAAAAAATTTCACTCAAAATTTTTTCTATAGAAAAATTTTACAAAAATTTTTTTATAGCAAAATCTCAATCAAAATTTTTTCAAAATAAAAATTTTATCAAACATTTTTTTTCTATGCATAAATTTCACAGAAAAATTTTTTCTATCCAAAAATTTCACCGAAAACATTTTCTATCGAAAAGTTTTACCAAAAACTTTTTCTATTAAAAAATTTTACCCAACATTTTTTATATCGAAAAATGTTTTCTATCGCAAATATTCATATAAATCTTTTTCTGTAAAAAAATTTCATCGAAAATATATTAATATAATATAAATATTTTTCCTATTTATTCTATAGAAAAAAATTTATTCTATAGAAAAATTTCACGCAAAATTTTTTTATAGAAAATTTAAATCCAAATTTTTATCTGTCGACAAATTTCATCCAAAATTATCGAAAAATTTTTTATAGTAAAATTTCGTCCAAAATTTTTTCTACAGAAAAATTGTATCCAATTTTTTTTTTGTAAAAATTGTTTCTATAGAAAAATTTCACTGACAAGATTTTTTTAGCAAAATTTTAGAGCAAAGTTTTTCTAACGAAAAATTTCAGCCAAAATTTTTTCTATGAAAAATTTAACTCAAAATTTTTTCTATTGAAAACACTTCATTCAAAATTGTTTCTATCAAAAAATATCCTCTACAAAAAAATTTTATCCAAAATTTTTTCTTTAGAAAAAATGTATCCTTAATTTTTTCTATAGAAAAATTTCACTCAAAATTTTTTCTCTTGAAAAATTTCACTCAAAATTTTTCCTATAAAAAAATTTCACCCACAATTTTTTCTATAAAAAATTTCTCCCAAAATTGTTTCTATAAGAAAATTTCACATAAAATTTTTTCTATTAGAAAATTTCACATAAAATTTTTTCTTTCGAAAAATTTCATCAAAATTTCTATAGGAAAATTTCATTGAATGAAAAAAAAAATTAATTTTTTCTATAAAACCCAAAATTTTTTATATAAACAAATTTTACTAAATTGTTTATATAAAAAAATTATAATTTTTTATATAAAAAATTATAATTTTTTTAAACACAAAAATTTTACTAAATTTTTTATACACAAAAATTTTACAAAATTTTTTTTCTATAGAAAATTGTAACCCAAAATTTTTTCTATAGAAAAATTTTGACTAAACTTTTTTCTATCAAAAAAAGAGCACCGAAATTTTTTTTAAATTTCACATAGTTTTTTTTTATTGAAAAATTTCACCGAAAATTTTTTCTATCCAAAACTTTTAAAAAAAATTTTTTCCATCCAAAACTTTCAACCAAAATTTTCTATAGAAACATTTCACCCAATTTAAAAATTTCATAGAAAATTTTTTCTATCGAAAAATTTTGTACAAAATTTTTTTTTATTGAAAATTTCTAAAGAGAAAATTTTTTCTATCGAAAAATTTCACAAAAATCGAAAAATGTTTCTATAGAAAAGTTTCATTGACAATTTTTTCTGTAAAAAAATTTAACCCAAAATTTTTCCTACAAAAATTTCACCCAAAGTTTTTTCTAAAGAAAAATTTCACCGAAAATTTTTTCTATAGAAAAATTGTACCCAATTTTTTTTTTTTCATAGAAAAATTTTACCAAAATTGTTTTCCGTGCACAAATTCCAAAATTTTTCCTAATAAAAAATTTAATTTAAACATTTTTTTTTTATAAAAAAATTTCATCCAACATTTTTTTATAGAAAAATTTCATCCAAAATTTTTTCTATAGAAAAAATTTTTTCATTTGAAAAATTTCAGGTTATTTTTTTTATAAAAAAAATTTACCAAAAATTTTTTCCGTAGACAAATTTCACACAAAATTTTTTCCATAGAAAAATTTTACCCACAAAATCTTTTCCATAGAAAAATTTCACCGAAGAATTTTTTCCATAGAAAAATTTCACCAAAGAATTTTTTCTACAAAAAATTTCACTGAAGATTTTTTTTTATCAAAAAAATTCAACCAAAATTTGTTCTATATAAAAATTTTATCCAGAATTGTTTATATAAAACTTTCATTCTAAAACTTTTCTATAGAAAACATTCACTACTAAACTTTTTTGCAGAAAGCTTTCTCTTTAAAACTTTTATATTAAACTTTTCTAGTAAAAACTTTCATTATAAAACTTTTGTATAGAAAACTTTCACTCTAAAACTTTTCTATGGAAAACCTTCACCCTAAAACTTTTCTATAGAAAACATTCACTATCAAACTTTTCTACATAAAGCTTTCTCTATAAAACTTTTATCTTAAACATTTCCAGTAAAAACTTTTATTATAAAACTTTTCTATGGAAAACTTTCACTCTAAAACTTTTCTATGGAAAACTTTCACTCTAAAAGTTTTCTATGAAAACTTTCGCTCTAAAACTTTTCTACGGAAAGCTTTCACTATAAAACTTTTCTATAGAAAACATTCACTTTCAAACTTTTCTACAGAAAGCTTTCTCTATAAAACTTTTCTATTAAACATTTCTAGTAAAAACTTTCATTAAAAACTTTTCTATAGAAAACTCTCACTCTAAAACTTTTCTATGAAAACTTTCACTCTAAAACTTTTCTATGGAAAACTTTCACTCTAAAACTTTTCTATGAAAAATATTCTATATAAAAGCTTTTCTATAGAAACAATTCATCTCAAACAATTAAATTAGGAAACTTTATAGGGACGGATTTCTATATAAAGAGTGTTCTAAAAAAAATATGCATTTACTATTTTAGACAAAATTTATCCATAGTCCAAGAAATAATTTATTTTTTGATCAAGTTAGTTTCTATAGATATATCAGATACTATTATTTTAGAAATTATTAATTTTCAATAGTTATTTCAATCAAAATGGACTGGTTTGATTTTTATTTAAGAAAATCCAACTACAAATTTTATTTAGAGCACTCTTTAGTTGTTAAGATTGCAAAAATCATTCATCAGAACACAAAACACACAAAAAAGCTTTGGGGTCCTTGTCAAAAGTTCTGAAAAATTGTTATTATAAATCAAAAGTTTATGTCATAAATAAAAGCTTTTTTATAGAAACAATTCATCTCAAACAAATAAATTAGAAAACTTTATAGGGACGGATTTCTATATAGAAACTCGTTACTGTAAAGCTTTTCTACACAAAATTTTCTTGAGAAGATTTTAATGCCAAAAAAACCTAAAAATTAAAAGAAATATGACATAAACTTTTGATTTATAATAACAATTTTTCAGAACTTTTGACAAGGACCCCAAAGCTTTTTTGTGTGTTTTGTGTTCTGATGAATGATTTTTGCAATCTTAACAACTATAATGAATTTTAACAATAAAACCGAACAGAAAAATTATTTTCTTTTTTTTTTGTTTTTAAGTCACGTAATTTATGAATGAAAAATGTATACAGGGTATTTTCTCGGTTTTTTTTTTATTTCATTTCAAAGCCAATGTATTTTTGTGGCTTAATAAACAATTCTATTGTTCATTTGTTGAAAAAAAAAAAAAAAACTAAAAAAAAAAATTAAACAAAAAGACAAAAAGACAAAAACAACCAAAATATAAAAACAAAAAAATAAAAAGCTTTGAAAGGATGTAAAAAAAAAAAAAACAAACAGAAAAACACCTTGTGGAAAAAAGTTGTTAACAAAAATTTATATACAATATTTGTGGCAGTGTCACATTTGTTACTTTTAGCAATTTGTCGTCTTCTATTTATTCTTTTTTTTACAATTTTTACTATTTTCACTTTTTAGCTTTATCTTGTTTTTTGGTTTTCCCCCCTAAGTTTTTCATAATTTTTCCTAACAAAAGGTATCATTGTTTGTTTATTTATTTTTTCTGAGCAGACTCTTTTTGTTATTATTCACTTTTAAATATTTATGAATCCTGCTGACAGTCTGTGCAAGGATTTTCATTATCCTCTTCATACCTCCCAATCTAAGACAACAACAACAACAAAAACAGCAACAAAGAACAACAACAACGTCTGTAATAAACAGCGCATAAGTCATAAAAATTACTACGTGTAACTGCATAAAAATTGTAAAAGTGTGAAATTTATAGCCAAAATCTTTTTTAGCATATTTTTAGGCATTTCTAGATTAAGTCATAAATTTGCCACATTTATTAGGTTTTTTTTTTGCGTTTTTTTGTTGCGTTAGATAAAAAAGCAAGAACATAAGTCAATATGAGATCAATATTTGTTATATGAATTTGTTTTAGGGCTCAAGGGAAAAACGATAAAAAACAACTGCATCAACATCAATATTACGAGAATTTGATATTAAAAATAAATACTTGTGTGAAGAACATTAAATGCCTCCTGGTAGGTTTTCATAAATATGGGCTGAGGAAGTATATAAAGTGGCTTTAAATATAATATGTTGCAAGGTTAATGCTGGAAAATATTTATTTAATAGTCCCACCAACCATAATCACAAAAATGTTGGAAATTTTTAAATAATCAGCAAAAAGCTTTTTTCTAGAAAATATTAAACTTAAAAGCTTTTAAAAAAATTTGATCTTTCAAAAAAAAAAAACACGTAAAGCCTTTACTAAAAACCTTTAATAGAGAATTGATAAAAATATTATAAATATAGCATTCAAATAGTAACTTTTTATTTATTTTAAGTCGTTTCTTCATTAAGCTTTAAGCTTTTTATAATAACCATTAAGCTTATCTATTAGAAGCTTTTATCAAGAGTCTTTTGCATTAAAAACTATCATCGAAAAGTACTTATGTAGAAAATTTTCAAGATAAAGCTTTTATATAAAAAAATTTTGTTTGTAAAGCTTTTCTGCAAGAGAAATATCAAAAAGCTTAAAATATTATAAATATAAAAAATTCGGTGTAAATCACTTTTAAAGCTTTTCTAAAGAAAAGAAAACTTTTACATTTAAGATTTCCAAAGAAATATTAAAAATTTTTCATTTATAAATTTTTCTACAAAAAAAGCTTTTCTATAAAAAACTTTCACTTTTATAAAAAACTTTCACAGTAAAACGTTTCTAGAAAAACTTCCGTATAGAAAGCTTCTGCAGAAAAAATTTGGTGTAGAAAACTTTTTTATAAAAACCTTTCACAGTAAGACGTTTCTATAGAAAACTTTTACTATAAAACTTTTTTATTAAAAATTTTACAGAAAATTTTTTCTATAGAAAACTTTTACAGAAAAAAATTTCTGTAGAAAACTTTTACAGAAAAACTTTTCTAAAGAAAACTTTTACGGAAACACTTTTATATAGAAAACTTTCAGAGAAAAACTTTTCTATAGAAAACTTTGACAAAAAAAGGTTTTCTATAGAAAACTTTCAGAGAAAAACTTTTCAATACAAAACTTTGACAGAAAAGGTTTTCTATAGCAAACTTTTACAGAAAAACTTTTCTATAGAAAACTTTCACAGAAAAACTTTTCTATAGAAAACTTTCACAGAAAAACTTTTCTATAGAAAACTTTCACAGAAAAACTTTTCTATAGAAAACTTTCACAGAAAAACTTTTCTATAGAAAACTTTCACAGAAAAACTTTTCTATAGAAAACTTTCACAGAAAAACTTTTCTATAGAAAACTTTCAGAGAAAAACTTTTCAATACAAAACTTTGACAGAAAAGGTTTTCTATAGAAAACTTTTACAGACAAACTTTTCTATAGAAAACTTTTACAGACAAACTTTTCTATAGAAAACTTTCACAGAAAAACTTTTCTATAGAAAACTTTCACAGAAAAACTTTTCTATAGAAAACTTTCACAGAAAAACTTTTCTATAGGAAACTTTTACAGAAAAACTTTTCTATAGAAAACTTTCACAGAAAAACTTTTCTATAGAAAACTTTCACAGAAAAACTTTTCTATAGAAAACTTTCACAGAAAAACTTTTCTATAGAAAACTTTCACAGAAAAACTTTTCTATAGAAAACTTTCACAGAAAAACTTTTCTAAAGAAAACTTTCACAGAAAAACTTTTCTATAGAAAACTTTCACAGAAAAACTTTTCTATAGAAAACTTTCACAGAAAAACTTTTCTAAAGAAATATTTCGCTCAAAATTTGTTCTATACAAAAATTTCACCCAAAATATTTTCTATAGAAAAATAATACCCAACATTTTTTCTATAGACAAATGTCACCCAAAATTTTCTTTATAAAAAAAAATTCACCGAAAAATTTTTCAATCGAAAAATTTCACACACATTTATTCTATCGCAAAATTTTGCCCAAAATTTTTTTATTAAAAAATTTCACCCAAATTTGTTTCTAAAGAAAAATTTCATACAAATTTATTTCTTTCGAAAAATTTCATCAAAAGTTTTTTCGAAAGAAAAATTAAATTTTTTTTTTTTTTTTCAAAAAATTTCACTCAAAATCTTTTCTATCGAAAAATTTTGCCAAAAAATTTTCAATAAAATAATTTCACACAAATGTTTTTCTATCGAAATTTTACTCAAAATTTTTTCTAACACAAAATTTCGTCAAAAATTTGTTCAATCGAAAAATTTTATACTAAATTTTGCAATAGAAATACTTCACCCAAAATTTTTTCAATCGATTTTTCTTTTTTTTCGAAAAGTTTCACTCAAGATCTTTTCTAATAATTCACAATAATTTTGTCTATGGTAAAATAATCCAAAAATTTCCCATCAATTTTTTTTAATCGAAAAACTTCACCAAACTTTTTTTCAATCGCAAAATTTCACACAAAATTTATCTATCGAAAAATTTCGCCAAAATTTT
Organism: Stomorhina lunata; assembly: GCA_933228675.1. Taxonomy (NCBI): domain Eukaryota; kingdom Metazoa; phylum Arthropoda; class Insecta; order Diptera; family Rhiniidae; genus Stomorhina; species Stomorhina lunata. The sequence continues at coordinate 71,831,036 of OW121743.1, forward strand.
TTCGCTCAAAAAATTTCACACAAAATTTTTTCGATCAAAAAATTTTATACAAAATTTTTTCTATAAAAAATGCATATACAATTTTTTTCATAGTTTTTAATCCAAAAATTTTTCCATAAAAATATTTCACACAAAATTTTTTCTATTAAAAAATTTCACACAAAAATTTTTCAATCAAAAAATTTCACACAAAATTTCTTATATTGCATCATCAACAATTTTTTCTATCCCAAAATTTCATCAAATATTTTTTATAGAAAAATTTCATCCAAAAATTTTTCCATAAAAATATTTAACCGAAAATTTTTTCTATAGAAAAATTTAAACGAAAATTTTTTTTATAGAAAAATTTCACCGAAAATTTTTTCTATAGAAAAATTTCACCGAAAATTTTTTCTATAGAAAAATTTCATCCAAAAATTTTTTCTATAGAAAAATTTCACCGAAAATTTTTTCTATAGAAAAATTTCACCCAAAACTTTTTCTATAAAAAAATTTCACGGAAAATTTTTTCTATAGAAAAATTTCACCGAAAATTTTTTCTATGGAAAAATTTCACCGAAAATTTTTTCTATAGAAAAATTTCACCAAAAATTTTTTCTATAGAAAAATTTCACCGAAAATTTTTTCTATAAAAAATTTCACCGAAAATTTTGTTTCTGTCGAAAATTTAAAAAAAAAAATTTCAATCGAATAATTTTCCAAAAAAAATTTTCTATCGCAAAATTTCATCAAAAATATATAGAAAAATTTCATCCAAAAAATTTCCTATAAAAAAATTTTATAAATTTTTTTTCTATTAAAAAATTTCAACGCATTTTTTTTTTTTTCATAAAAACAATATCATTAAAGAATTTCGGTCAAAATTTGTTTAATATAAAGAAATGTTAACTAAAAAACTTTTTAAAAAGAACTTTCTCTATAGAAAACTTTCACGGAAAAACATTTAAACATTTAATTAAAAAAGCTTTCACTGTCAAGCTTTTTAAAAGATAAATTTGGCATAAAAACTTTTTAAAAAAAATTTTACTATAAAACTTTTGCATTTCAACGACAAGCTATTCTGTAGAGAACATTTCCAGAAAAGCTTCTTTGTAGCGAACTCTCACTTTTCGGCAAAAAACTTCAATTAAAACATTTTACTAGAGAAAATTTTTACTGTAAAGCTTTAGTAAAGAAAACATTAATCGCTTTATTATAGTGTGAGACTTTTTAGAAAATTAAAAAAAAAATATTTTGACGAAAATTTGTAAAAGCTTTTTTTGTCAAAAATTTATTGAATTCAGTTTGTCTTTTTGTAAATATCCGTTGAAATGATTCCATATGGAAATAACTTTTATATATTTCCAAGTTTCACCACAAAGCTTTAACTGAAAAGCTTATAGTAAACATTTAGTGAATACATTTTTATAAAAAAAAATGCATTGAAAGGCTTTTCTATAAGAAATGTTCATAAAAAAAAGCGAAAGATGTAATGTTTTTCTACAAAAAGCTTTAGCAAAAAAGTTCTTGTATATAAAAATTTACCAAAAATCATTTCAAATTAAAAATTGTTCTTAAAACCTCAAATCTTCTATCCTTCTAATTCCAATTGGCCCTCTTCCATTATCTAAGTTAGTTTTGAATATTTTTACTATTTTCAAAATTTAAGTGATTCTTTGTTGATACCCTCTCAAGAGCTTTTAATAAAGCGAAAACTAAGAAAACAAAAACTTATACAAAAAAACACACATACATAGTAAAACAACGTCTTTAACACTATTCAATGTTTCTCAATGGTCCTCGCCCCCAATTCTAACCTCCTAAGTCCTTTTTCTATAGTCTGAAGAGTATATTTTATAGCATTAAAAAAGCTTTTGTTATTTTTTCAAAAGTACATACACTTAGACAATTGTATATGTAAGTGTATGTGTGTATGAGTGTATTTATTATTGTACTTGTTTGGCAAAGTAATCGTTAAAGGATTAAATAACATTCTAAGAAAAGAAAAAGTGAGAGTGAATTGAATGTGAAAAAAATCAAATAAAATAAAAAAGGACGAAATGTGTTTTAAGGCGAAAACAATACTTGAGCAAGTGTAAAACAAGCGAAGACAACTGCTGATTTTTTTTGTTTTTTTTTTTCTTTGAGTAATTTTATGTAATTTTTTTCTAATGCTCGTATTTGTTACAGTATTATCGACACAATCTTAGAAAAGGAGGAGGTCCTTAAGTGGAGTAATTGAGACTTGGTTTTCTTGGAAACCAAATGATAATGTACAACTAAAAACAACAATTTCGAAAAATGTTTATGAAAATGTGATTGAATTTAAAAGTTTTTAATAGAAAACTGTTCGAATAAAAAAATTCTAAATGAACAATTTTCTATAGAAAACTGTTCGAATTGAACAATCTTGTATAGAAAGCTATTCCAATTGAACAATTTTCTATAGAAAACTGTTCGAATTGAAAAATTTTTTAAAGAAAACTGTTCGAATTGAACAATCTTGTATAGAAAACTATTCGAATTGAACAATTTTCTATAGAAAACTGTTCGAATTGAACAATTTTCTATAGAAAACTGTTCGAATTGAACAATTTTCTATAGAAAACTGTTCGAATTGAACAATTTTCTATAGAAAACTGTTCGAATTGGACAATATTCTATAGAAAGCTGTTCGAATTGAACAATTTTCTATCAAAAACGGTTCGAATTGAACAATTTTTTATAGAAAACTGTTCGAATTGAACAATTTTCTATAGAAAACTGTTCGAATTGAACAATTTTCTATAGAAAACTGTTCGAATTGAACAATTTTCTATAGAAAACTGTTCGAATTGAACAATTTTCTATAGAAAACTGTTCGAATTGAGCAATTTTCTATAGAAAACTGTTCGAATTGAACAATTTTCTATAGAAAACTGTTCGAATTGAACAATTTTCTATAGAAAACTATTCGAATTGAACAATTTTCTATAGAAAACTGTTCGAATTGAACAATTTTCTATAGAAAACTGTTCGAATTGAACAATTTTCTATAGAAAACTGTTCGAATTGAACAATTTTCTATAGAAAACTGTTCGAATTGAACAATTTTCTATAGAAAAATGTTCAAATTGAACAATTTTCTATAGAAAAATGTTCAAATTGAACAATTTTCTATAGAAAAATGTTCAGATTGGACAATTTTCTATAGAAAAATGTTTAAATTGTACAATTGTTCAGTTTGAACATTTTCCTATAGAAAATTGTTCAATTTGAACATTTTCCTATAGAAAATTGTTCAAATTGAACAATTTTCTATAGGAAAATGTTCAAATTGAACAATTTTCTATAGGAAAATGTTCAAATTGAACAATTTTCTATAGGAAAATGTTCAAATTGAACAATTTTCTATAGGAAAATGTTCAAACTGAACAATTTTCTATAGGAAAATGTTCAAATTGAACAATTTTCTATAGGAAAATGTTCAAATTGAACCATTTTCTATAGGAAAATGTTCAAACTGAACAATTTTCTATAGGAAAATGTTCAAACTGAACAATTTTCTATAGGAAAATGTTCAAATTGAACAATTTTCTATAGGAAAATGTTCAAATTGAACAATTTTCTATAGAAAAATGTTCAAATTGAACAATTTTCTATAGGAAAATGTTCAAATTGAACAATTTTCTATAGAAAAATGTTCAAATTGAACAATTTTCTATAGAAAAATGTTCAAATTGAACAATTTTCTATAGAAAAATGTTCAAATTGAACAATTTTCTATAGAAAAATGTTCAAATTGAACAATTTTCTATAGAAAAATGTTCAAATTGAACAATTTTCTATAGAAAAATGTTCAAATTGAACAATTTTCTATAGAAAAATGTTCAAATTGAACAATTTTCTATAGAAAAATGTTCAAATTGAACAATTTTCTATAGGAAAATGTTCAAACTGAACAATTTTCTATAGGAAAATGTTCAAATTGAACAATTTTCTATAGGAAAATTTTCAAATTGAACAATTTTCTATAGAAAAATTGAACAATTTTCTATAGAAAAATGTTCAAATTGAACAATTTTCTATAGAAAAATGTTCAAGTTGAACAATTTTCTATAGAAAAATGTTCAAGTTGAACAATTTTCTATAGAAAAATGTTCAAATTGAACAATTTTCTATAGAAAAATGTTCAGATTGGACAATTTTCTATAGAAAAATGTTTAAATTGTACAATTTTCTATAGAAAAATGTTCAAATTGAACAATTTTCTATAGAAAAATGTTCAAATTGAACAATTTTCTATAGAAAAATGTTCAAATTGAACAATTATCTATAGAAAAATGTTCAAATTGAACAATTTTCTATAGAAAAATGTTCAAATTGAACAATTTTCTATAGAAAAATGTTCAAATTGAACAATTTTTTCAGAAAACTATTCCAATTGAGCAAATTTCTATAGAAAACTGTTCGGATTGAGCAATTTTCTGTAGAAAACTGTTCGAATTGAGCAATTTTCGATAGAAAACTGTTCGAATTGAGCAATTTTCGATAGAAAACTGTTCGAATTGAGCAATTTTCTATAGAAAACTGTTCGAATTGAGCAATTTTCTATAGAAAACTGTTCGAATTCTTAACTAACCCATTAATGTTGCCTACTTCTAGGCTCAATTAAATAATTTTTTAAGTATTTCCTTAGTCAACTTTAAGATCTATCCATTTGTGTGTTCTTTTTAAAAATGTGGCCTACATTATGGCCTTTAATAATAATGATGATGTTGATGTTCATACCACCAACAAAAAATGCCAGCAACAATAAAAGCAGCAAAATATTTATGCAAACTAGCTAAACAATGGCGACAACAAGCATTTGAGCCCCTATGCCAACAAATTGTTTATTCAACACATGTTTCTCAAAGGTCGTAAACAATAGAAACCAAAATATTTTATAATAAAAGCACGAAAATACACAGAATTCAGAGCAAATATAAACGATATCAACGAACACAGACACACACACCAGCTCACCTTAAAATACTAACACACAAACACACACAATTCAATAATTTATTGGCAATAAAACAGCATAGAGAAATTAAGCCCCCCTCTGGCCCAATATGACAACAACAAAAACAGTTTTAGCCCCTCAGAGGCTCGTCTAGGATGATAATGTGTTCAACATACCTCAACAAATTGTTTGGTTAAATTGGATACTGCAGCATCAGTGTGTGCCTAAAAGTATGCAGTAGATTTGTGAAAGGATGGAAAAGGAAATAAAACTAAATGACATCAATACACACAAACAAAATACACGGACGTATAAGCGGATAGACCATATGGAAATAAACGAGAAAATAAAAACAATCGTTAATCAGACACCTGGAAATAGCAACAACAACAAAAACAGAAACAACAACAAAAATTAGTAGGCCACATTTTTGTGAGCATCAACGTGGCAACACAACTAAACAATATCCTCTGGCAAAATTTGAACATTCGAAAACCAAACAAAACATTACAACAACAGCCAACATGCAGAACAAATACAAATGAAAGCTTTTAAATATTTGAAGGATGTGTAGTCATATGGTAATGTAGAAGCTGATAAAAACTGTAGCAAAATCTCGTAAACCCTTTAATGTTATCTAATAGAAAATGTTCAAATCGAACAGTTTTCTATCGAAAACTATTCCTTTCGAATAACTCGAAGAGGTATTGTTTTCATAACATTTTCTTCTCGAAAACTTTTTTATAAAAAATTGTATCTTCAAGAAGTTTGATATTCCAAAGTTTTATATAAAAAATTTCCTTATCGATCGGGTTTCTACCTAAATTTATCTCTTCAAGCAGTTTTCTATAGAAATATATCTATTCGAGCAGTTTTTTTTATAGAAGATTACCTACTCGTGCAGTTAAAAATATAAATTTGTAACTTCGAGCAGTTTTCTGCAGAAAATTGCGTCTTCTAGCTGTTCCATAGAAACATTTTTTGGAGCTATTTTTTTATAGAAATTGTCTCTTCGAGCAGTTTTTTAAAGAAAATTATCTATTCGAGCAGTTTTCTATTGTAAATTGCCTATTCGAGCAGTTTTCTATAGAAAACTGTCCCTTCGAGCAGTTTTCTATAGAAAACTGTCCCTTCGAGCAGTTTTCTATAGAAACCTGTCCCTTCGAGCAGTTTTCTATAGAAAACTGTCCCTTCGAGCAGTTTTCTATAGAAAACTGTCCCTTCGAGCAGTTTTCTATAGAAAACTGTCCCTTCGAGCAGTTTTCTATAGAAAACTGTACCTTCGAGCAGTTTTCTATAGAAAACTGTCCCTTCGAGCAGTTTTCCATAGAAAACTGTCCCTTCGAGCAGTTTTCTATAGAAAACTGTCCCTTCGAGCAGTTTTCTATAGAAACTGTCCTTTCGAGCAGTTTTCTATTAAAAACTGTCCCTTCGAGCAGTTTCCTATAGAAAACTGTCCCTTCGAGCAGTTTTCTATAGAAAACTGTCGCTTCGTGCAGTTTTCTATAGAAAATTGTCCCTTCGAGCAGTTTTCTATAGAAAACTGTCCCTTCGAGCAGTTATTTATAGAAATACTGTCCCTTCGTCAAGTTTTTTATAGAAAACTGTACGTTAGAGCAGTTTTCTATAGAAAACTGTCCCTTTCTAAAGAAAACTGTCTCTTCGAGCAGTTTTCTATAGAAAACTGTCCCTTCGAGCAGTTTTCTATAGAAAACTGTCCCTTCGAGCAGTTTTCTATAGAAAACTGTCCCTTCGAGCAGTTTTCTGTAGAAAACTGTCCCTTCGAGCAGTTTTCTATAGAAAACTGTCCCTTCGAGCAGTTTTCTATAGAAAACTGTCCCTTCGAGCAGTTTTCTATAGAAAACTGTCCCTTCGAGCAGTTTTCTATAGAAAACTGTCCCTTCGAGCAGTTTTCTATAGAAAACTGTCCCTTCAAGCAGTTTTCTATAGAAAACTGTCCCTTCGAGCAGTTTTCTATAGAAAACTGTCCCCTTCGAGCAGTTTTCTATATAAAGCTGTCCTCTTCGAGCAGTTTTCTATAGAAAATTGTCTGTTCGAGCAGTTTTCTATAGAAAATTGTCTTTTCGAGCGGTTTTCTATAGAAAATTGTCTTTTCGAGCAGATTTTTATAGAAAGTAGTCTATTCCATTAGTTTTCCATAGAAAATTGAATCTTCGATTAGTTTTCTATTGAAAGTTGTCTCTTTAAGTAGTTTTCTATAGAAAATTGTCTTTTCGAGCAGTTTTCAATATCAGTTTTCTTAGAAAAATGTCTCTTTGATAAGTTTTCTATAGAAAATTTTTTTAGAGCAGTTTTCTATAGAAAATTGTCTCTTCGAACAGTTTTCTATAGAAAACTGTCCCTTAAAGCAGTTTTCTATAGAAATCTGTCCCTTCGAGCAGTTTTCTATAAAAAACTGTCCCTTCGAGCAGTTTTCTATAGAAAACTATCCCTTCGAGCAGTTTTCTATAGAAAACTGTCCCTTCGAGCAGTTTTCTATAGAAAACTGTCCCTTCGAGCAGTTTTCTATAGAAAACTGTCCCTTCGAGCAGTTTTCTAGAGAAAACTGTCCCTTCGAGCAGTTTTCTATAGAAAATTTTTTTTGAGCAGTTTTCTATAGAAAATTGTCTGTTCAAACAGCTTTCTATAGAAAATTGTCTTTTCGAGCAGTTTTCAATATCAATTTTCTTAGAAAAATGTCTCTTTGATAAGTTTTCTATAGAAAATGTTTTTTAGAGCAGTTTTCTATAGAAAATTGTCTCTTCGAACAGTTTTCTATAGAAAACTGTCCCTTCGAGCAGTTTTCTATAGAAAACTGTCCCCATCGAGCAGTTTTCTACGGAAAACTGTCCCCTTCGAGCAGAAGATCTCTTCGTGCAATTTTCTACAGAAAATTGTAATGTATTATACCTTATCGTGACTTTCTTATGAGTTCTTCATAAAATCGTCAGGTAAGGGGTTAAGTGTATATTTGCTCTATGCAATGAGCAAATGTAAATTATCATTGTGGGCATCATCTCAGGCATTTACGATAATTGCAAACAATAAAATATTATGTTTATACTTCTAACATACGAGTACAAACATTTATATAGATTTGAACAAATTTCATTTAGAAAATCTAAAGTTAAAGCACAATGGCTTTAAAATGAAAAGAAACCACAAACCAAAAAATTCTTAGAACTGCTCAAAAAAATCTTGCTTCACGTCCCATTGTGCAACAGAGCTTAAAACAATAACACAATTATGGCAAAATGAACAATAAACGAAACTACAAAAATAATTTGCCGCCGCTTAAATAAGTTTACCGTGTCGGAAAAATTCAATTTCAAAGTAATTAAAATTGATATTGAAACGTTAAGCTGGTAAATGGTACTTTGGTACTCCGGACTCTGTTCCATTCAAACGTCTCTAGTCTTTAGAGGAATTTATGCTGAATGTTTAGTAATATTGGCCATTTAAGCAATGACTATTTACATTCTATTAAATGGAGAAGAAAACTAAAACAAAATCATAAAAACGGAAAATAAATGAAATATTTTAGAACAAGAGAATGGCAGAGTCCCTTCGAAATTGTATTGAAACAATTGCTGGGCAATAGGTGTAGGGTAAAAGCTTTGGACTGGCTTAGTTATTGGTTTACTAATTGAATTTTTAAATTGAAATGTTGTGGTTGTAGTTGTTCTCGTTCTTTCTCTTTCCTGGTTTTACTTGTTCCATTTTTTCCAGTTTTATGGGCAAATGTTATTAGAGGAAATATGATTAAAAGGTGTATTTGTGTTTCCTAAAGGTATGCTATAAATTTCACAACAATGTTAGCATTAAAAAGTATGCAATAGTTTTTGGTTTTATAGAATGCATATGTTCTTTAAACAATTTTTGCAATTTTTGTTTTTGTAGAATTAATTTAATGTGTTGGAAATTCGTAGAAATTGAGTTAAATAAGTTTTGAGAAAATATTGTCTCTTTTAAAGAATTTAAAGTTTAAAATTTAATTTAAAAAGCCTTAAAGTATGCAATGTTTAATTCTTAAAATCACTAAGACAAAGTTTTAATTAAATTAAATCTATCAAAGATCCAAGATAATTGTTTTATCTTCGATAACAAAGAAAATTCTATAGAATTTCTAAAAAATTTCTACCTTTATAGTTTATAAATTCCTCATTAATTTTTATTTATCTTCGAAAAATACATGCACTTAAGTTCAATATAAATTTTCTTTGTACAAGTTAAAACAATTAATAAAAACTACAAAACAAGAGAAAGCTTTTTAAATTCAAACAGTAAAATATCCCAATAATGGACTCTTAAAATAAATAAAGGCTTAAAGTCTTAAGCATTTCTGTTTCATATTTTGTTTACTCCTCAAAATGTCCATTGTTTCCAGGTTTTTACTGTTTTCTCTCTTTTTTGTTATAAACTTTAAAAATCTATTAGTTGCCTTTTAAATAGGAGGACATGCAATGAAGACTGCCACGTAAATAATATTAACCTAATGGAAAAGTATAATACAACCTTGTAAAAGGCGGAAAATTTAATAATATGCTTAAAATATTTATAAGGACAATAGAAAGGCAGGAACGAAATGCTAAGGAATGGGATGAAAAAAAATTAGAAACATTTTTTCGAGCAGTTTGTTCATAGGAAATTATTTTCGGGTAGTTTTTTTTTTGGAGAAAAAAGTCTTAGAAAATTGCATTTTCGAGCAGTTTTTTATAGAAAATTGTCCATTCGAGCAGTTTTTTTTTATAGAAAATTGTCTACTCGAGCAGTTTTTTTTTATAGAAAATTGTCTTTCGACCAGTTTTTTATAAAAAAATTGTCTATTCGAGCAGTTGTTTTTTTATAGAATATAATCCATTCGAGTAGTTTTTTATACAAAATTGTCTATTCGACCAGTTTTTTATAGAAAATTATATATTCAAGCATTTTCTATAGAAAATTTTCTCTTCGAGCGTTTTTCTATAGAAAATTGTCTATTTGAGTAGTTTTTTATAGAAAATTGTCTATTCGAGAAGTTTTTTTTTTATAAAAAATTGCCTATTCGAGCAGTTTTTTTTTGTAGAATATTATCCATTCTAGCAATATTTTACATAAAATTATATATTCAAGCAGTTTTTATAGAAAATTGTATATTCAAGCATTTTCTATAGAAAATTTTCCCTTCGAGCATTTTTCTATAAAAAAAAATGTCTCTTCGAGCAGTTTTTTTTACAGAAAATTGCATATTTCCATCATTTTTTTTTATAAAAAATGATGAAATTTTATAAAAATTGATGAAATTGTTTATTCGAGGGGCAGTTTAATACAAAAAATTGTCTATTCGAGCAGTTTTTTATATAAAATTTTCTATTCGAGCAGTTTTTTTTATATAAAATTGTCTATTCGAACAGTCTTTTTTATAGAAAATTGTACATTTGAGCAGTTTTTAATAGGAAACTGTCTATTCGAGCAGTTTTTTTTTATATAAAATTGTCCATTCGAGCAGTTTTTTATATAAAATTATCTTATTAGAACAGTTTTTTTATAGAAAAAATTCTCTATTCGAGCAGTTTTTTTTAAAGAAAATTTTTATGTAAAATTTTCTATTCGACCAGTTTTTGATAGAAAATTGTCTATTCGAGCAGTTTTTAACAGAAACTTGTTTATTCGAGCAGTTTTTTATATAAAATTGTCCATTCGAACAGTTTTTTATATAAATCAATCTATTCGATCAGTTTTTTTTATAGAAAATTGTCTACTCGAGCAGTTTTTTTTATAGAAAATTGTCTATTCGAGCAGCTTTTTTTTATAAAAAATTGTCCAAAATTTGTATATATAATTTTCTATTCGAGCAGTTTTTGATAGAAAATTGTCTATTCGAGCAGTTGTTTTTTATATAAATCTTTCTACTCGAACAGTTTTTGATAGAAAATTGTCTTTTCGAGCAGTTTTTTTATACACAATTGTCTCTTCGAGCTGTTTTCGATAGAAAACTATGTCCTTGAGCAGTTTTCTATAGAAAATTGCCCATTCGAGCATTTTTCTATACAAAATTATGTCTTCGAGAAGTTTTTTATAGAAAATTGTTTATTAGAGTTTTTTTTTATAGAAAATTGTCTATTCGAACAGTTTTCTACAGAAGGTTATGCCTTCGAACAGTTTTCCATAGAAAATGGTCTCTTCGAGCTTTTTTCTATAGAAAATTATGTTTTCGAGAAGTTTTTTATACAAAATTGTATATTTGTATATTTATAGAAAATTGTCCATTCGAGCAGTTTTTTTTTTTTTAATTTCTATTCAAGCATTTGATATAGAAAATTATCTCTTCGAGCATTTTTCTACAATAAATTTTGTCTCCGAGCTGTTTTTTCATAGAAAATTGTCCTTTGGAGCAGTTTTTTTTTAATAGAAAATTGTCTCTTCGAGCAGTTTTCCAAAGAAAATTGTATTTTCGTGCAGTTTTCAATAAAAAATTGTCTTTTCGAGCAGTTTTCTATAGAAAATTGACTCTTCGAGCAGTTTTTCTTATAGAAAATTGTCTCTTCTAGTAGTTTTCTTTACAAAATTCTCTATTTGACTAGTCTTCTACTTAAACATTACTTCGAGCAGTTTTCTATAGAAAATTGACTCTTCGAGCAGTTTTTTATAGAAAATTGTCTCTTCGAGCAGTTTTCTAAACAAAATTCTCTATTCGACTAGTCTTCTACTGAAACATTACTTCGAGATTTTTTTACACATAAAACACTGTTTGATAATTTTCATATTGTCTGTTAAAATTGTTTTTGATCAGTTTGTCTCTTCAAAAAGTTTTCTATAGAATATTGTTTTTTCGAGAAGTTTTCTATAGAAAGTTTTCTTTTCGGTTAGTTTTCTATAAAAAATTGTCTCTTCGAGCAGTTTTCTTTATAAATTTATATATTATACAAACAATTGTCTCTTTCAAAAGTTTTCTATAGAAAATTGTCTTTAAACTGATTTCTATAAAAAATTGTCTGCGGGAAATTTTTAAAGATCTCTATAATCTTAATCACTTTAAAATTTTGTTTTTCCAACACTTTCCTTTTGAGGCCTAAAAACTAATTTAACTGACATAGAAGCCATGTAGTGAAAAGTTAGTAAAATATGTTTGAAATAACCTGAGCAACGAAAACTTAACAACATCATGAAGAAACAATAATGACAACCTGTTGCCATATGTTGAACAAACGTTTAAATATTTTATTATACAAAAAAACTACATACAAAAACATTTTGTTACACTCAAAATAATATGTAGGTAAATTCTATGGTAATTTCAGTTAATTAAGCCTGAAGACTTGCAGTTAAGCAAAGAATTACTGCAGTTGAAATTTTAATTAAATCAAATTAGTTTTTAATTAAATTTAAAAAAAAAATAAAATTTTTCATTAGTTTAAACTTTCATGTTTATAAATATTAGAATGGATGGGTTAGTTCGAAAATTTTTTTTGACTGGTCGAAGAGGTTTTTCTATGAAAAAAATAGCTTGAAAAGACAATTTTATAATAAAACCGTTCGAAGCGACAATTTTTTATAAAAAAAACTGCTCGAAGAGAAAATTTTCCGTAGAAAACTGCTCGAATTAAAAAAAAAACTGCTAGAATTAAAAAAAACCTGCTCGAATTAAAAAAAAAAAAACTGCTCGAATTTAAAAAAAAAAAAACTGCTCGAAAGGCAATGTTAAACAAAAAACTGCTCGAAGAGACAATATTCTATAGAAAACTGTTTAAAGAAATAATTTTATATAAAAAAACACTGCTCGAAAATATAATTTTTATAATATAAAAATAAAAACAATCGGAGCAGGGGAAGTTTAACCCCCTGAAAAGATAATACTTATTATAGTGCCCCTATATATGCAGTTTTAGCTTTTAAACATTCTAAAAAACGTCTTTTTGGTAAATAGTAGTAGTAAAGTAAAAATGTGGTTGGATAGGAGCAGGGGAACTTTCTCCCCCGCTCCTATATTTATCCTATTGAATATTCAGAATTTTGTCAGGTAAGTTCTTTAAACTTTGGTAAATAGTAGTATTTTGGTTAAAATGTGGTTGGATCGGAGCAGGGGAACTGTCTCCCCATATGCAAATTAAATATTTATTCTCTTGAATATTTAGAATTTTTGAGGTTAATTCTTTAAACATTGCACAACGTTTTTTTAATGAGTGTAGGTTGTTCCAACAGAAGCAGGATCGGAGCAGAGGTAATGTTGCCCCCATTAAAAAAAAAACACTACCTTGTATCTTCAGAAGAATAAGATGTAAAGTTTTTTAATTTGGTACAAGCGGCATTTTTTGATAATTATGTTTATGTTGGTTAAAAAACTAAGGATCGGATCAGGGGACGTTCCATCCCCACTAGAAAAAAAAAACTTAAAACGGCGAATCTTCAGAAGAATATAAGAGCTAACTTAATATAAACGACATTTGTTTCATTCCGATCGGAGCAGTGGTAAGTTTTAACGCCTCTTAACGCATCTATGTATCATTTATCAAAAAGTCGTTGCTATAATACTAGTAGTACTTTCGTAAAAATGTGGTTGGATCGGAGCAGGGGAACTTTCTCCCCCAAACAAATCAAATAGTTAATCTTTGTAATATTCCGAATTTTGAAGAGTAAATTCTTTAAACTGTGTACAATTTGTTTTTAATGGGTGTAGGTTGTTCCAACAGAATCAGGATCGGAGCAGAGGAAGTCTTGCCCCCATATAAAAAAAATGTATTTTCAGAAGATTAAGATGAAGAATCGTTGAACTAAGTATAATCGCCATCCTATTATCATTATTTTTGAGTTTGATTAGAAAAAAATACGATAGGAGCAGAGGACATTCCAACCCCCTTGAAAAAAAAATACTTATAACTGCGAATTATCAGAAGAACATCACCTGAAATGCAAACTCTATTTTAGTTTATGAACTTATAAACGACATTTTCAACAATCCGATCGGATGAGGGGCAATTTTCACCCCCTCCTAATATAATAGTTATTGGAAGGCACTTCTATGTCATTTATCAAAAAGTCATTTACAGAAATTATGAAAGCTTTAATACCAGTAGTACTTCGGTTAAAATGCGATTAGATCGGAGCAGGGGAACTTTCTCCCCCATATACAAATGAAATACTCATCTTCTTGAATATTTCGAATTTTGTAAGGTAAATTCTTAGAACTTTTTACAAAATTTTTTAATAAGAGCAGTTTGTTCCAACAGGAGCAGGATCGGAGTAGAGAAAGCCCCGCCCCATATGAAAAAATTACCATATATCTTCAGAAGAATTAGAAGTAGATTCGTTGAACTTAGTGCAAGTGGCATTTTTTATCATTCTTTTTAGCTTTGGTTAGAAAAAAAAATAGGATCGGAGCAGGGGACTTTTCATCCCCCTTAAGAAAAATTATAACTTCGTATTTTCAGAAGAATATAAGTTAGAGTTATTGAACTTGGTATAACGGACATCTTTATAAATCTTTATCGTGTTAAGTTACAAAAAAGGAGGATCGGATCACTCTGAATTTCGTCTCATGTAAAGAATACAAAAATTTTTCGTAACTTCTTAACAGTCTTAAAACTTTGAACATCTTTCTTATTCATTTGTATATTCAACCATCCTCTTAACTATTAAAAATGGAGTAATAAAAACTTTAATTGGCTGGATAGGAGTGGAGCGGGGAACATTAGGGAAGTACAATTTCTAATCATTGGAAAACACGGGCAATGCCTGGACTCTTGGTCGAAGAAAGGAACTTATAAGAGCAGAGGAAATTCTACTTTTCATTCTAGGAAAATTCTGATTTTTTGGCAACTCTTAGATTAATTTAAAGAAAATTAATTAGGATAGGAGCAGGTGGGGCAACTTTGGCCCTAATACTTAAAATATAATGTGAATATACAAGTATCTTCTGATTTTCTGTAGATTTAGTAGAAAATTAGTTTACCATAACTTTTTTATAACTTTAGTTTAGTTTAGTTTATAAATGTGAGTGGTATCGCTGTAGATTGGGGTGTGTGTGCAAGAGCTATTAAAAGTCAAAAGTACTTAAGGGGGCGTATGAGACATATATAACAAAAAAATATAAAAATGGGTAAAATAACAGATAAAAACTAAGACTACAATAAATTAATGGTTTATTACATAGAATAGGCGGTCACTAAATATTTATGCAATGAAGAAGAAAAAAATCCCCTGGAAAAGGTAGATCGTGGGCTTAAAGACAATAATAATGTTCTATAACGATTAACTATAAAAAATAAAGGAGTCGTTAAAATTTGAATTTATAATAGAAAAATATTGTTAGAGAAACGGAATTTGAGACCTATATCTGAACTTGAGACCTATATCTAGCTGAACTTGGGAACTATATCTATATATGGAGAAAATTTTCTTCAACAAACTCACTCGTATTCACAAAATTATTTTCCTTTTTTCATGAATAAAACTGAGTCCCCCTAATTATTGACTTTTTTACTTTTATAAATATTAATATTTCTTCTTAGTTTTCTTCCTGTTATCTTTTACTTTCCACAACTGTAACTTTATTGTTTCACCTACAAATTTATGAGTAAAAAACGGAAGTCCATAAATGTTAAGAGCCATCAAGAGCGGGTGTTTATTACAATATTTTATGTATATTTTTCAAGGATATTTAAAGAGCCCTGAACAAGACTGACAGCAAAATTGTAATTAAAGGAAGGCAGCGGCAATGTAACAACGTCAGACAGAAGAGAAATGTTAAAGCAGAAAATTTTCAGAGAAAAAAAATATATTTCCTAAAAAATGTTTAAAATTTTGACTTTGAAAATTTCTGAGGACTAAGAGATTTAAGATAATTAATTAAAACTTTCGTGATGTTATTAGGCGATATATAAGGAATCAATATATAGTATTAGGAATTAATTATTAAAGATATTACGAAAGTTATGAGGAATTCAGTGAAATTGTTTCTATGAATTTGTAATTCAGGCAATGAAGCAAGAAAATTGTTAGAAACTTACTTCATAAACGAATAATAAAATTAAAAACGTTTTGAAACTTTGACTTTGCCAATTTTTTATGACTTAGGGAACTGAGCAAAAGAAATACAACTTTCGTTATATTATTTAATAAAATATTGGGAATAAGATGATATTTTTCGAAAAATTATAATTAAATGATTAACAAAGATATAAGCAAAAAAATAAAAAAAAAACATATCAAAATTTAAATTTTTTCAACATTTTTCTGTTAAAAAGAAAAACGAATTTTCTATAATAAAGCTTTGAGTTATTATAGAAAATGTGTACGAAAAATTTTGATTTATTATATGAAAGGGTTTTTTTTAATAGAAAAAATTTAAAAACTTACAATTTTGATTATGACTTATTTTAGTTTTTTGCTTATATCTTTGTTAATAATTTATCAAAAAAATTTCTTAAAGTTACATTTTGTTCCCAATATTTTATAAAATAATATAACGAAAGTTTTGTTTGTTTTCCTAAGTTCTTTAAGTCATAAAAAATGGGCAAAGTCAAGATTTCAAAAAAGTTTTTGAATTTTTAATATCTTTTCTAAATTTCTTATTATAAAGAAAAGTTTAACTTATATGAAAATTAAGGCGAGAAAATTTTGAAAGTATGTGTTCTTAAATATTTCATAGTTTTCGAGATATACTATTTTGAATGCTAAAGCATAAAAATTTCTGAGGAAAAAATATTTTTTGAAAATGTTTAAAATTTCGACTTTGGAAATTTCTTAGGACTTAGCGACTTAAGATAATTGGTTCAAACTTTCGTTATGTTATTAGGCGAAATATAAAGAATCAATATATAATTTTAGGAATTAATTATGAAACATATTACTAGAGTTATGAGTAATACAGTAAAATTCTTTTTAACAATATGTAATTGAGTCTTATTCATAAATGAATCATAAAGTTATCAAAGTTTTATTATAAAAAATGTGTATGAAACATTTTGATTTATTATATGAAAGGGATTCTTTTTTAACTGAAAAATATTTAAAAATTTCCAATTTTGATTATGACTTAATTTAGTCTTTTGCTTATATCTTTGTTAATAATTGAGCAATAATTTTTCTAAAAGTTACGTTTTATTCCCAATATTTTATAAAATAATATAACGAAAGTTTTATTTATTTTGCTCGGTTTTTTAAGTCGTAAAAAATTGGCAAAGTCAAAATTTCAAAAAAAAAAAAAAAATTGTATAAAAATTTCTGAAAAAAACATGTTTTGAAAATGTTTAAAATTTTGACTTTGGAAATTTCTTAGGACTAAGCGATTTAATTGTTTTAAACTTTCGTTACGTTATTAGGCGAGATATAAGGAATCATTATATAATTTTAGGAAGCAATTATAAAAGATATTACGAAAGTTATGATTAATACAGTGAAACTGCTTATAACAAATAAAAATTTAGACTAATTCATAAACGAATAATAATGTTATCAAAGCTTTATTATGGAAAATTTGTATGAATTATTTATGATTTATTATATAAAAGGGCTTGTTTTTTAACTGAAAAATATTAAAAAATTTCCTATTTGGATTATGACTTAATTTAGTCTTTTGCTTATGTCTTTGTTAATAATTGAGCAATAATTTTTCTAAAAGTTACGTTTTATTCCCAATATTTTATAAAATAATATAACGAAAGTTTTATTTATTTTGCTCGGTTCTTTAAGTCGTAAAAAATTGGCAAAGTCAAAATTTCAAAAAAAAAAAAAAAATTGTATAAAAATTTCTGAAAAAACATGTTTTGAAAATGTTTAAAATTTTGACTTTGAAAATTTCTTAGGACTAAGCGATTTAATTGTTTTAAACTTTCGTTACGTTATTAGGCGAGATATAAGGAATCACTATATAATTTTAGGAAGCAATTATAAAAGATATTACGAAAGTTATGATTAATACAGTGAAACTGCTTATAACAAATAAAAATTTAGACTAATTCATAAACGAATAATAATGTTATCAAAGCTTTATTATGGAAAATTTGTATGAATTATTTATGATTTATTATATAAAAGGGCTTGTTTTTTAACTGAAAAATATTAAAAAATTTCCTATTTGGATTATGACTTAATTTAGTCTTTTGCTTATATCTTTGTTAATAATTGAGCAATAATTTTTCTAAAAGTTACGTTTTATTCCCAATATTTTATAAAATAATATAACGAAAGTTTTATTTATTTTGCTCGGTTCTATAAGTCGTAAAAAATTGGCAAAGTCAAAATTTCAAAAAAAAAAAAAAAATTGTATAAAAATTTCTGAAAAAAACATGTTTTGAAAATGTTTAAAATTTTGACTTTGGAAATTTCTTAGGACTAAGCGATTTAATTGTTTTAAACTTTCGTTACGTTATTAGGCGAGATATAAGGAATCACTATATAATTTTAGGAAGCAATTATAAAAGATATTACGAAAGTTATGATTAATACAGTGAAACTGCTTATAACAAATAAAAATTTAGACTAATTCATAAACGAATAATAAAGTTATCAAAGCTTTATTATGGAAAATTTGTATGAATTATTTATGATTTACTATATAAAAGGGCTTGTTTTTTAACTGAAAAATATTAAAAAATTTCCTATTTGGATTATGACTTAATTTAGTCTTTTGCTTATATCTTTGTTAATAATTGAGCAATAATTTTTCTAAAAGTTACGTTTTATTCCCAATATTTTATAAAATAATATAACGAAAGTTTTATTTATTTTGCTCGGTTCTTTAAGTCGTAAAAAATTGGCAAAGCCAAAATTTCAAAAAAAAAAAAATTGTATAAAAATTTCTGAAAAAACATGTTTTGAAAATGTTTAAAATTTTGACTTTGAAAATTTCTTAGGACTAAGCGATTTAATTGTTTTAAACTTTCGTTACGTTATTAGGCGAGATATAAGGAATCACTATATAATTTTAGGAAGCAATTATAAAAGATATTACGAAAGTTATGATTAATACAGTGAAACTGCTTTTAACAAATAAAAATTTAGACTAATTCATAAACGAATAATAAAGTTATCAAAGCTTTATTATGGAAAATTTGTATGAATTATTTATGATTTATTATATAAAAGGGCTTGTTTTTTAACTGAAAAATATTAAAAAATTTCCTATTTGGATTATGACTTAATTTAGTCTTTTGCTTATATCTTTGTTAATAATTTAGCAATAATTTTTCTAAAAGCTACGTTTTATTCCCAATATTTTATAAAATAATATAACGAAAGTTTTATTTCTTTTGCTCAGTTCCTTAAGTCGTAAAAAATTGCCAAAGTCAAAATTTCAAAAAAGTTTTTGAACTTTTTACTTCTTTCGTAAATTTTTTATTATAAAGAAAAGCTGAACTTTTATGAAAACCAAGGCGAGCAAACTTTGTTGGTACGTTTTCTACGTATATTTAATAGTTATCAAGGTACACTATTTTCAATTTAAATACCCTTTTATTCCCTAAAAATATGACTAACAATTTTTGTTTTTCCTTAACAGAATTTTACTGGTTGCTTTTGCTTTAAGCTTTTCTATGGCAGCTTTTAAAACCATAAGTCTGGGTGTTGAATATTCCAACCAACCAACAAGCCAACCAACAAAAAACGATCCTTAAAAGGGAAATTTTATTCACCCAAGATTGTGGCTGATAGAGAAAAAGGATGTTTTCTGTGTTTGTGTGCGTAAATGTAACAAAATTAATAAACATAACTGTGTGTAAGTAAGTTTTCAGTTGCATTTTAAGTTTATAGCTACTGCCAGAGTTCAGTGCAATATTGCTGCTGTTTCTCCTGCTAAACGCCAAAAAGACCACAAATAACTTGACGCACACACTCACCAACTAAACCGACCCCGGCACCAACCAACCAACCTACGGAGACTTAATTAAATTTAACTCTTGACGTTTGCATTTATGAATTTATGGGAAATGTTTGTATTTAATTCAGTTTAATAGTTATGAACGTAAAACGTTCATAACGTAGGTACTTGTTGTACAATGTATGAACTATATTCATCGTTCTACATCATCTCATGTATTTTTCTTTGCATTTTCTGAAAGTGTTGGCCTTTTATAGCCTCGTCCACCTTTTACCTTCCACGTCCTTATTGAGATTTTCTTTTGCTATTTCATTAAATTTATTATTGAAAGCTGTTAGTAGTAATAAGATTTAAATGAAAGTGGCAATTAGGAGGGTATTACTAAGAATTTTAGTTAACTAATGGAAATTTTTTAATTTTGACCTTGACTTTATTCAGTTTTTTTTGCTTATAACTTTGGTAATAATTAAGTTAAATAGATTCTAAAAATATCTTTTGATTCTAAAACTTTTTTTTTATTTTTTGTTTTATTTTTTCAATTCGTTTCGACAAATTTTCAAAAATTTTCTCTTTATCAAACATTTTCTATTTTTATAGGAAATTTTTTCAAAATGTTCTATTTTATAGGAAATTTTTCAAAAATTTTCTATTTTTACAGGAAATTTTTCAAAAATTTTCTATTTTTATAGGAAATTTTTCAAAAATTTTCTATTTTTATAGGAAATTTTTCAAAAATTTTCTATTTTTATAGGAAATTTTTCAAAAATTTTCTATTTTTATAGGAAATTTTTCAAAAATTTTCTATTTTTATAGGAAATTTTTCAAAAATTTTCTATTTTTATAGGAAATTTTTCAAAAATTTTCTATTTTTATAGGAAATTTTTCAAAAATTTTCTATTTTTATAGGAAATTTTTCAAAAATTTTCTATTTTTATAGGAAATTTTTCAAAAATTTTCTATTTTTATAGGAAATTTTTCAAAAATTTTCTATTTTTATAGGAAATTTTTCAAAAATTTTCTATTTTTATAGGAAATTTTTCAAAAATTTTCTATTTTTATAGGAAATTTTTCAAAAATTTTCTATTTTTATAGGAAATTTTTCAAAAATTTTCTATTTTTATAGGAAATTTTTCAAAAATTTTCTATTTTTATAGGAAATTTTTCAAAAATTTTCTATTTTTATAGGAAATTTTTCAAAAATTTTCTATTTTTAAAGGAAATTTTTCAAAAATTTTCTATTTTTATAGGAAATTTTTCAAAAATTTTCTATTTTTATAGGAAATTTTTCAAAAATTTTCTATTTTTATAGGAAATTTTTCAAAAATTTTCTATTTTTATAGGAAATTTTTCAAAAATTTTCTATTTTTATAGGAAATTTTTCACAAATTTTCTATTTTTATAGGAAATTTTTCACAAATTTTCTATTTTTATAGGAAATTTTTCAAAAATTTTCTATTTTTATAGGAAATTTTTCAAAAATTTTCTATTTTTATAGGAAATTTTTCAAAAATTTCCTATTTTTATAGGAAATTTTTCAAAAATTTCCTATTTTTATAGGAAATTTTTCAAAAATTTCCTATTTTTATAGGAAATTTTTCAAAAATTTCCTATTTTTATAGGAAATTTTTCAAAAATTTCCTATTTTTATAGGAAATTTTTCAAAAATTTCCTATTTTTATAGGAAATTTTTCAAAAATTTCCTATTTTTATAGGAAATTTTTCAAAAATTTTCTATTTTTATAGGAAATTTTTCAAAAATTTTCTATTTTTATAGGAAATTTTTCAAAAATTATCTCTTTCTATAGGAAATTTTTCAAAAATTTTTTATTTTTATAGGAAATTTTTCAAAAATTTTCTATTTTTATAGGAAATTTTTCAAAAATTTTCTATTTTAATAGGAAATTTTTCAAAAATTTTCTATTTTTATAGGAGATTTATCAAAAATTTTCTATTTTTATAGGAAATTTTTCAAAATTTTTCTATTTTTATAGGAAATTTTTAAAAATTTTCTATTTTTATAGGAAATTTTTAAAAATTTTCTATTTTTAAAGGAAATTTTTAAAAATTTTCTATTTTTAAAGGAAATTTTTCAAAAATTTTGTATTTTGATAGGAATTTTTTTTTTAATTTTCTGTTTCTATAGGAAATTTTTAAAAAATTTTCTATTTTTATAGAATTTTTTTAAAAAATTTTCTATTTTTATAGGAAATTTTTCAAAAAAATTTCTATTTTTATAGGAAATTTTAAAATTTTTTAAGATTTAGTCTTTTGGCTGCGGAGTCTGCTGCGTAGTAAAGCTACCAAACATTTTGAACAATTATCGTAGATGGGCCAGGTTTGCTTTAAAACTGATCATGGGGTTTTAGTGGACCAAGTGCTCTAGCGGACCCGCATAGAGATTGCTTTATTTGCAGTTTGTAGGGGGATAGAACGAGTAAAAACATATGTCGTATGGACATTAGAAGAGTATTTTATGGATGCCTGACTGCCGATACAGAAACGAATATTTCCGTAGTATATTCTATGGCCTTGTATATAGCCGATATCTCGGCCTGGGGAGGACTACATCTGATATATGGACCTCGTTTTGAAAATTAAACATACGGTTTCTGTGGTCTAGATGGTATGGGTAGGCTTTTAAAGAAATTGCCTTTTCTGCAATTTGCAGACGGACAACGGAAAACTTATAAAACGGCCAACATGGAGGCTCTAGATTTGGCAAGGTTATCCGCAAATAATGCTATTGTGAATGTTGTTTTGTCTGGGTAGTCATATGGTTTTTATAGCAGAATGTCTTCTCTCAATACCCGACATTTACGGCTAAGAACAGATCTATAGTTCCGTGGAGTCTTAGCCGACCTATATATCACAGTTGTTTTGGCTTATAGAATTTTTTTGACCATCACTTAATTTACTTTTTTGCTTATAACTTTCGAAATAATTAAGCAAAAAAATTAGAAAAAATATTTGTTAATTCCTAAAACATTAAAGATTAATAAAACAAAAATTAAATTTAACTTTCTTAAGCCATTTGGTTTTAAAAATTTAACAAAGTCAAAAATTGTTTACTTAAAAAAAATCACTGATTTCTTTTGATCCTCCCTAATAATTAAGTCTCATTAATTGCCTGGTAGTGTTGGTCTGCGCGTATTTTTTCCTCGCGGTCTTTCGTATTTTCTTTTACGCAATTAAAGCCAATAAATTTCATTATAAATTTTAATTAGGTGTTGGGTAAACTCATTCTTGGCCTTTAAATCAACAATTAATTATAAATAAAACAGGCGTTAAATGATGATTTTTTGATTTTATCCTTTTAATAATAAAGAAAAATATTTTTTCATAATCCATCCACAATTCCCACACCATCTTACAACTTTTTTATATAAGTCGTTTTTTATATTTCCTGACTATTTTAATAAATTGAATGGGTTCCCTTTTTTGTAATAATTTGTTCATAATTAAGATATTTGCTTTGAAAATGCCCCCGTCTTTTGTTTTAGAAAATATTTAGGGGATTCACAATCAGTTCCCTCATAAATAAGGTTAGATACGCTGGAACTGTAGATTTTCTCGATTTTCTTGTTAATTATGACAGATACATCCAAAATAACGAAATTCTGTAATCACTCATTTTTCATACTAAAAATTGATTTTTTTGAAAATTTTTTATTAAAAACTTTAAAGTCAATTTTCTCGTTAATTATGATGAATACAGCCAAAATAACGAAATTCTGTTATCACTCATTTTGTATACCAAAATTGATTTTTTTTGTAAGTTTTACATTAAAAACTTTAAACTAGATTTTCTTGCTAATTATGATAGATAGAGCCAAAATAACGAAATTTTGTGATCACTAATTTTTATACCAAAAATTAATTTTTTTTTTAATTTTTATTTTAAAAAATGTAAACTCGATTTTCTCGTTAATTATGATAGCTAGAGCCAAAATAACGAAATTCTGTGATCACTCATTTTTGATACCAAAAATTAATTTTTTTTAGAAATTTTTAAACTTTAAACTTTAAACTCGATTTTCCTGTCAAAATAACGAAATTCTGTGATCACTCATTTTTCATACCAAAAATTGATTTCTTTTTATTTTAAAAATTTTTAACTCGATTTTCTCGATTATTAAGATAGATAGAGCCAAAATAACGAAATTCTCTGATCACTCATTTTTTATACCAAAAAATGATTTTTTTTTTTTTTTAATTTTTATATTGAAAACTTAAAACTCGATTTTATTGTTAATTATGGTAGATAAAGCCAAAATAACGAAATACTGTGATCACTTTTTTTTATACCAAAAATAATAAGTTTTTTGAAATCTTAATTTTGAACTCGATTTTCTCGTAAATTATGATAGATATCGCCAAAGTAACAAAATTCTGTGATCATCATTTTTAATACCAAAAATTTACTTTTTCGAAATTTTTATTTTAAACTTGATTTTCTCGCCAAAATAACGAAATTCTGTGATCACTTATTTTTCATACCAAAAATTGATTTTTTTGAAATTTTTATATTATAAACTTTTAACTTGATTTTCTCGTTAATTAGAGCCAAAATAACGAAATTCTGTGATCACTCATTTTTCATACAAAAAATTGATTTTTGAAATTTTTATATTAAAAACTTTAAACTCGATTTTCTAGTTAATTATGATAGAAAGAGCTAAAATAACGATATTTTGTGATCACTCATTTTTTATACCAAAAATTGATTTTTTTGAAATTTTTATTTTAAACTCGATTTTCTCGTTAATTATGATAGATAGAGCCAAAATAACGAAATTCTGTGATCACCCATTTTTCATACCAAAAATTGATTTTTTTGAAATTTTTATATTATAAACTTTTAACTTGATTTTCTCGTTAATTAGAGCCAAAATAACTAAATTCTTTGATCACTCATTTTTCATACAAAAACTTGATTTTTGAAATTTTTATATTAAAAACTTTAAACTCGATTTTCTAGTTAATTATGACAGAAAGAGCCAAAATAACGAAATTTTGTGATCACTCATTTTTTATACCAAAAATTGATTTCTTTGAAATTTTTCTATTTAAAACTTTGAACTCGATTTTCTCGTTAATTATGATAAATAGAGCCAAAATAACGAAATTCTAATTTTTCTTCTTTGCGAAAGTACGTTGCGAATTTGAAAAAGTGACGGACGCTGATACTTAGGAATATGGGAGTCCCATGGGACAGTTGTTTGAGACAAACGTAAGCGAAAGACATACTAAACTTTTTTAAACAGTTGCTTTACAACTTTACAATAACAGGACTTGATATTACTCTCATGAATCCCCTTACTTTACTATTCCTTTACTTGAAGGCCATATAATACCCTTTGAGTCCCTTAAATGTTTAAAAAAAGAAATAGCAAAAAATTTTCTATAATTTATTATAACATATTTCAGTTTTGCTGAGTAAGTAATAAATTCTATTTTATAACAATTTTTACTTTCTCTATTTTTCTAGTTAATTTTTCCTTTTTTTTTCTTCTACATTTTAAAAATTTTTGCAAAACTTTTGACCACTGCGACAAGGACCCAACACAATTACAATTTGGTCGAAAGGGAAACTTTTTCGTTTCAAATATAAGAAAAAAATAATATTATGAACAACTTTTTATCATAATTCTGTTGGTATTTTATTTAAAATGTTTCAGGGGTCATGTCTTGCAAAGGATGACTGGTCGTTTGGTTTGGTTGGTTGGTCGTTCGGGTACTATAAGCATGTTTATGGGCTTTGGTTGTCCGTTTTCTTGGTTAAATGCCTTTCTGCACTTTATTGTTTTTATTATTATTAAGCATCATATGGTTAAACATATTTTTCTTTTTTATGAAAAAATTTTGTATATAAAATTTGTATATAAATTTGAGAAAAACAAGTAAAATGTTTTCAAAATATGTGTGTTAGCAGTAAATTATGAAAAGAAAAAAATTTGTTTAACATTAAGGCAACTCATGGTTTGAATTGTAGCAAAAAAAAATTCAAGAAAAGTAATTAATTACCCGCATAATAATTTACACCAAATGGTTCATAGAAAACATACCTGCAAGGAAAAGAAAGAAAAAAATATAGATTAAAAATTGGTCGAAATATTAAAAGCATTTTTTTTAAATATCATAAACATTTTGTTCTTGTAATATACAGAAAAGTTCTAACGAAATATATTTTTTTAGTTTCTTAACTAATGTTAAGTACCTGGTTGACCGAGCCTTGCTCGGAGCTTTATGATAAGCATTTTGAGGAAAATTTTAAAGTTTTTATATATTTTATATTATAAAGTGCTAAAATAAATTTAGAGCAAAGACATTGTAGAAATATTCAGTTAATTTTGAATTATTGGATTTATTTTGTCCGACCAACACATAGTTTGCATAGTTTACAGTTTAACTCATTTTGAATAATTTTGGAAATTATTCATATCAACAGAAACCTCCGTCGACTCATGCGCAACAACTTTGCTAAAGATTATAGTCTGATCAAATGCACAGTTTACGATTTAATTCATTTTGAGTAGTTTGCAGTGGCGCCACCTGAAGTTGTTCATACCATATAAGAAACCTTTGTCTGCTTATTCGTAACAACTTTGCTTATGATTATAATATGATCAAATGCACAGTTTTCGATTAAATTCACTTTGAGTAATTTTCTATGGCGCCACCTGTCGGACTTTGTTCATTCCAATTCATAAACCTTTTTCGGCTTATCCGTAACAACTTTGTTGAAGATTATAGCATGATTAAATGTACAGCATACGATTAAATTGACTTTGAGTACATTTCAGTGGCGCCACCTGTCGAAATTTCTTCATACCAACTAATAAACCTTCGTCGGCTCATGTGCAACAACTTTGCTAAAGATTGTAGCATGATTAAATGTACAGATTACGATTAAATTGACTTTGAGTAAGTTTCTGTAGCGCCACCTGTCGGAAACTATTCATACCAACTAAAAAGCCTTCGTCGGCTCATGCGCTACAACTTTGCTAAAGATCATAGCATGATCAAATGTACAGTTTACGATTTAATTAATTCTTAGTCATTTTCAGTGGCGCCATCTGTCGGAAATTAGTCTTATCAACTTTAAAACCTTCGCCGGCTTATCCGCAACATCTTCGCTAAAGAGCATAACATGATCAAATTCACAGTTTACTATTCTATAAAGAACATACATACAGACAAACATTCATTTGTTTAAAATAATACTTATTTTCCCCCTTTTTATTCCCTAATTTCTTAAAGTTCCATATGTATATTTGGTACTTTTTTGGTGCCAATTGAATTCGGTACATTTTTTTAAAACGCATTTAACATAATGTATAATGTTCCTATTCATATTACTTTGGAGATGTTAAGTTATAATTTTATCCCTTTTTTACCCATTTTGGCTCCAAAATCAAAAAAGTACCAAATACGTGTTTCATGTTTCTTTTACATCTATCGATTGCAGTACCAAATTTCTTTCTATATTCTTTAGTTTAAAATATAAGAGTGGGTTAAAAAGGTGCCAAAAAAACTATTTTCACCCTTTTTTACCCCCTATCGGACATAGTTTCAAAAAAGTACCAAACACCTGTCCGCTTATTTTCAAAGCTGTTTAAAACGTAATTTTAATTTTTTTTCTATACCTATTACTTTAGGAGATATAGCGTTTTCGATTTTTTCCCCTTTTTACCCGTTTTTACCCTCTTATAAGTAAAAGTTCCAAAAGTCCCTTCTTCTTCGACCTATACATCAAAAAAGATACCCACTATCCAAATTTTATCAAAATCGTTAGAGCCGTTTTCGAGATAGCCATTATATATATATATATATATATATATATATATATATATATATATATATATATATACATACAATTATTGCTCGTTTAAGAATATTTTAAGAATATAAGATTAATGTTGTTTTATAGATTCTTAACTAATGTTATTGATTAAAAAAATCACGTTCCCACGGCAGTCGGTTCTTCGTACCGAAACGACTCGGAAATCTTAGGATTCCGACCAAGGACTGCCACTTCTGCGATATTACCAATAATATCGCAGTTACAACATTAAAAAAAATCATTAGAATAAAAAAATACTTCATTAACCACTCAAGCGGAATATACCCTTCCCATGGTAAAATGCTTTAAAATTAGTAATAAATATTATGTTTTTCCTTTATAAACGTGAAAGGAAATTAAATGTCATTTACAAAGTTATACTTTTATTAACTTTAGAGTTAATCACTTAAACACACTTCACAAAATTGCTTTACAAATATTCTTAGTCTCACTGTTCTCTTATACGCGTCTCAATTAAAACTCTGCTACGATATCAGTTGGTCAGACTTTTCTAACAGAGAAGAGAGTTTGTAGCATTTTTCGCAGATGTAAACAAAGATCTGTTGTCGTCGATTACCCTAACAATGCGGCTTACGAATGTTTATGCATGTTCCACTACATTCTCACATGATCGAGAACACACTCACCCATACGTTGTACAAATGGATTATCTGTAGTTAACAGCAACAGAGAGTGAGAGTGTAGATTAAGAGAAAAATGTTGTTCTGCTTATAGACACAAACAGAACAACAACTACACCAACAGAAACATTCTAGAAAACTAGGGGAAGAATTATAAGTAGTGAACTTTGCACAATGGGGAGGATAACTTAAAAATTCGTGACAATATATAAGAAATATTTGGTTTTTTTTATACCCTTCACCACCATAGACCCGCCTTTTAGTATACCAATAAGGCTAATCACTTTTTGAGTCGATTTAGTGATGTCAGTCCGTCCGTCTGTCCGGCTGGTTGCCTGGCTGGCTATACCCCCATGTTCTAAAGATAACTTGATGAAATTTGTCACAGGTCATTTTTTTGATAGTGGGACCATGGCTATTAAAATTCGTCAAAATCGGTCCATTATTTATGGTACCTCCCATAGGACCCCCTTCCTGTAATTGATATTTTGGCCACAAATGTCCTTGAAAACGCGCCTAAGGATATGCACCAAAAATTGTATGTTGTAAATAAAGAAATTCTAAAGTAAGACATAATTTATCATTTAATAGCTTGTTATTAGTAAATAGTTCAGTTTTGTTAAAATATAATCAAAATTACTTAGTTTTTTTCATATTGGAAAATGGTACATTTTTCTTAGGTCGGTTTCAAAAATCATTTATTAATTTTTTGAAAATTTTGTTTAACAAATATTTCAAATTTAGAATTTGCTCTCCAGTGTGTTAAAACAGACAAATGGGAGAATAAAACCAAAAAAAATTAGATCGATTTCAAATTGAAGAATTTCGCGAAAATGTAAATTTTTGGGACAAATTCTAGTAGATGCATTTTTTTTAATAAAAATCACTTAGTCTTACCAAAACCAATTATCTTCATGTTTTTTTTATAAAAATTCGCTAATTATTAATTGATATTTCGTAATCTCGCTGTGAAAATTTTAAGAAAATCAAAATTTTGACATTTGACCCCGGTGAAGAAAGGGTTAATCTCGTCCAATATTAAAAAACCTTCAGCATAGGATTTTCATCAACTAAGCAATAACATTAATTATTTATTTTTTTTTTTTTGTTAAAATTGAATAAAAGTAAAATTTTACCGAGCACCTACACGAATTTGGAACAAAAATGTTAATTTTCGCGAAATTCTACAATTTCAAATCGCAGGTACGGCGAAACTGTTCAAGATATCAACCTACTTTTTTAGGGTTTTATTCTCCCATTTGTCTGTTTTAACATACTGGAGAGCAAATTCTAAATTTGTAATATTTGTTAAACAAAATTTTAAAAAAATTAAAAAATGATTTTTGAAAACGACCTGAGAAAAATGTACCATTTTCCAACATGAAAAAACTAAGTAAATTTGATTATATTTTAACAAAACTGAACTATTTACTAGTAAAAAGCCATTAAAATATAAATCATATCTAACTTTGGAATTTCTTTATTTACAAAAAAAATGTTCGGAGCATATGCTAAGGGGCGTTTTCAGGGACATGCATTTTTGAGAGAAAATTGCAAAACCTCCAAAACTATTTAATGAATTTTTGTCTTTCAATATTTGAAATAAAGCTGTGTTAGTTCTCTTTAACTATTCATTATTTTTTCTTGGAAAAATTAATTATTTTTGTTTAAAATTTCATAAAAACAAAAAAAAATTTTGGATGCGCGAACATAGAACTTTGTCCGATTTGGCTCAAATTTTCAAAACTAAACTTTTAGATTGATTGTTACAATATTCCGTTGAAAAGGCTATAAATTTCGAATAAACATTTGCTGACTTACAAGCCATTGGCCACATGTTTGCTTTGCAATCTGCTAGTTTGCGTGTTGTCATAACTTAATTTATTATTTAATAGCCACAAAATACGAAATCACACGTGTTGCCTTACCTGTCAAGTGGCAACACGTGGAAACAACTGACAAAACTCAAAAAAACAATAGTTCATACATTCACAAGGATGTAAATACCTATTTTTAACATTTTTTTTTTTGCACATATTACATCCGAACTACTTATACTAACTCTTACAGAAAATTCATCTAAGAAAAATATCCGAAATAATCATTAACGTAAATTTTGTATAGAAAATTGTCCTAATTAGAGATTATTTTGTATAGAAAATTATCTTGGATAATTATCAAACATTTTCCTTAACTTCCCAAAATAATAGATAATTCCAAATAACTACAATTATTGTTATATTTATAACAATCATTCCATTATTAAAATTTCCAAAATCTTCATTATTCATTCCATCGAAATGCAAAATAACAGAAAAAATATCTTTTAAGCTTCAAGCTACTAAAATAAACAATGGTCAACTAAAAAAAACATTTTTCTTTTTCAAAAATAATTAAAATATCAAACAGCAAATATTTCATCATTTTTCATTTATCCCCAAATTTCTTGCAACAATTTTGAAAAATAACCAACAACTAAAAGTATGCTTTACTTTCTCTTCGTATATTTTTTGAAAACCATTTGAATTCAAGACAATTTTAAATTAATTCATGTTTCTCGCTCCCGCTCTATCTCGTTATTAATATTTACAATAATTTTTATAGCAAACAAAACTTGATTTAATTTAACAATTGTCATCCATGACTATGAGGAATGTCTGGGTCTTCTATGAAGAAGAAAAAAGTGAAATAGAATTTTCCTGATTTTTCCATTAACACTTAAACTTGACACTATCTTGTAGGATTTTAGAGGAGGGAGAGACAACTGCTTCAATTGAAGCAATAAATTCTAAAACGTTTTTTATTCGCTTTCGATATTTTATCATTCATTTTTGTTATTTAGTTAAAAGAAATTAAATTGAATTTGAATTGAGTTAGATAATAAATTTTTCTTTTGCCGTTTATAACATTTCATTGAACACTTAATTCAAATGAATGAACGGAATATATAAGTAAATTTTAAAACCTTATCTGAAAAGGAGACAGATAAAAGCAGAAAATTAAATTTTGTAAAACAAAAATTTTTCTATAGAAAAAATTTTGTAAAACAAAAATTTTTCTATAGAAAAAATTTTGTAAAACAAAAATTTTTCTATAGAAAAAATTTTGTAAAACAAAAATTTTTCTATAGAAAAAATTTTGTAAAACAAAAATTTTTCTATAGAAAAAATTTTGTAAAACAAAAATTTTTCTATAGAAAAAATTTTGTAAAACAAAAATTTTTCTATAGAAAAAATTTTGTAAAACAAAAATTTTTCTATAGAAAAAATTTTGTAAAACAAAAATTTTTCTATAGAAAAAATTTTGTAAAACAAAAATTTTTCTATAGAAAAAATTTTGTAAAACAAAAATTTTTCTATAGAAAAAATTTTGTAAAACAAAAATTTTTCTATAGAAAAAATTTTGTAAAACAAAAATTTTTCTATAGAAAAAATTTTGTAAAACAAAAATTTTTCTATAGAAAAAATTTTGTAAAACAAAAATTTTTCTATAGAAAAAATTTTGTAAAACAAAAATTTTTCTATAGAAAAAATATTGTAAAACAAAAATTTTTCTATAGAAAAAATTTTGTAAAACAAAAATTTTTCTATAGAAAAAATTTTGTAAAACAAAAATTTTTCTATAGAAAAAATTTTGTAAAACAAAAATTTTTCTATAGAAAAAATTTTGTAAAACAAAAATTTTTCTATAGAAAAAATTTTGTAAAACAAAAATTTTTCTATAGAAAAAATTTTGTAAAACAAAAATTTTTCTATAGAAAAAATTTTGTAAAACAAAAATTTTTCTATAGAAAAAATTTTGTAAAACAAAAATTTTTCTATAGAAAAAATTTTGTAAAACTAAAATTTTTCTATAGAAAAAATATTTCTATAGAAAAAATTTTGTAAAACAAAAATTTTTCTATAGAAAAAATTTTGTAAAACAAAAATTTTTCTATAGAAAAAATTTTGTAAAACAAAAATTTTTCTATAGAAAAAATTTTGTAAAACAAAAATTTTTCTATAGAAAAAATTTTGTAAAACAAAAATTTTTCTATAGAAAAAATTTTGTAAAACAAAAATTTTTCTATAGAAAAAATTTTGTAAAACAAAAATTTTTCTATAGAAAAAATTTTGTAAAACAAAAATTTTTCTATAGAAAAAATTTTGTTAAACAAAAATTTTTCTATAGAAAAAATTTTGTAAAACAAAAATTTTTCTATAGAAAAAATTTTGTAAAACAAAAATTTTTCTATAGAAAAAATTTTGTAAAACAAAAATTTTTCTATAGAAAAAATTTTGTAAAACAAAAATTTTTCTATAGAAAAAATTTTGTAAAACAAAAATTTTTCTATAGAAAAAATTTTGTAAAACAAAAATTTTTCTATAGAAAAAATTTTGTAAAACAAAAATTTTTCTATAGAAAAAATTTTGTAAAACAAAAATTTTTCTATAGAAAAAATTTATTTGAAATCTTAGAGAATACATTAAAATTATAAAAGAATGTAATAAAAAAAATTAAATTTCAAAACATTTAAGCGAAAGATAAGAAGGATAAGATTGAGTCTTCAATGTGAGGTAAAAGGTGCTCACCTTCAGAAGATGCTCTGGTGTCTGAGACCATTAAATCATTGGACTGAGATTTGATTTAAATTATTTAAATCGTTTTTTGCACAAGTCTCTTCTATACATGTACGTTATCATGAACACAAAATTACAGCTAAACACGCACGCACACAAATTATCATTACAATTTCCGTTTCCCTTTCCGGCCAAATACTGTAACCGTTAGAAAACCAGGAGGGCTTAAAGCAATAACTTCAGCTAAATTTAGATGGTGTGATTTTAGAGAAAATGAAAGAAATTCGAGGAAAGCTTCAAAAAAAAGGGAGGAAAAGTGAATAAAAATAAATATCAAGAAACCTTAAATTCATTCTAAAAGGGGGGACGAGCGAGAATATAGCAA
The DNA here is from genome assembly GCA_933228675.1 of Stomorhina lunata. Lineage (NCBI taxonomy): Eukaryota > Metazoa > Arthropoda > Insecta > Diptera > Rhiniidae > Stomorhina > Stomorhina lunata. The sequence goes on from OW121743.1 coordinate 71,864,227, forward strand.
GGAGTAAAATTAGAAAAAGGATATGGAAAAAAACAGGTAATAAAATTATATTAATTTTGCTAAACGCAAAATCTAGCAACCGCTATAATTAGTTTAAGAAGTAATGTCTAAGAAATGAATAAAATAAAGTAAAATGTTTTGAAAAAACGAAAGATAGAAATACTTAATTAAAAAAAGGATTAAGGGGTTAAATCAGCATCAACAAATTACGAGTTTCTTAATTAAATTCCCAAAATATTTTTTACAAATTATTTTTGGTTAAGTATTATTATTTGAGAAAATTTTCTATAGAAAATTCTCCCAAATTATCAATAAGTTTCAAAAATTTTCTATAGAAAATTGCCCCAAAATATCAGTGATAATTTGCGAAAATTTTCTATAAAAAATTGTCCTACATTATCTTCGACAATTTGCAAAAATTTTCTATAGAAAATTGTACCAAATTATCTTCGATAATTTCCAATAATTTTCTATAAAATATTGTCCCAAATTATCATAATATAATTGGCGAAAAATTTCTACAGAAAATTATCCCAAATTATCAGTAATAATTTGCGAAAATTTTCTATAGAAAATTGTCCCAAATTATCTTCGATAATTTGAAAAAATTTTCTGTAGAAAATTATCCCAAATTATTTTCGATAATTAACGAACATTTTCTATAGAAAATCGTGCCAAATTATCAGTGATAATTGGCAAACATTTTCTTTAAAAAATTGTCCCAAATTATCAGTGATAATTTGCCAAAATTTTGTCCCAAATTATCAGTGATAATTTGCAAAAATTTTCTATAGAAAATTGTCCTAAATTATCAGTGATAATTTGCGAAAGGCTTCTATAGAAAATTGTCCCAGATTATTAGTGATAATTTGCGAAAATGTTCTATAGAAAATTGTCCCAAATTATCCGTGATAATTTGCTAAATTTTTTTATAGAAAATTGTGATGATTCAGTGATAATTTGAGAAAATTTTCTATAGAAAATTGTCCCAAATTATCAGTGATAATTTGCGAAAATTTTCTATAGAAAATTATCCCAAATTTTTAGTAATAATTTGCGAAAATTTTCTATAGAAAATTGTCCGAAATTATCAGTGATAATTTGCGAAAATTTTCTTTAGAAGATTGTCCCAAATTATCAGTGATAATTTCGAAAATTTTCCATAGAAAATTGTCCCAAATTTTCAGTGATAATTTGCGAAAATATTCTATAGAAAATTGTCCCAAATTATCAGTGATAATTTCAAAAATTTTCCATAAAAAATTGTCCCAAATTTTCAGTGATAATTTGCGAAAATTTTCTATACAAAATTGTCCCAAATTATCAATGATAATTTGCAAAAATTTTCTATAGAAAATTGTCCCAAAGTATCAATGATAATTTGCAAATGTTTTCTATAGAAAATTGTCCCAAATTATCAATGATAATTTGCAAAAATTTTCTATAGAAAATTGTCCCAAATTATCAATGATAATTTGCAAAAATTTTCTATAGAAAATTGTCCCAAATTATCAACGATAATTTGCAAAAATTTTCTATAGAAAATTGTCCCAAATTATCAATGATAATTTGCAAAAATTTTCTATAGAAAATTGTACCAAATTATCAATGATAATTTGCAAAAATTTTCTATAGAAAATTGTCCCAAATTATCAGTGATAATTTGAGAAAATTTTCTGTAGAAAGTAGTCCCAAATTAATAGCGATTATTTGCAAAAATTTTCCAAAAAAAATTCCCTCAAATAATCAGTGATAATTTGCAAAAATTTTCTATAGAAAATTGTCCCAAATTATCAGTGATAAATTGTGAAAATTTCCTATAGGAAATTGTCCCAAATTATCAGTGATAATTTGAGAAAATTTTCTATAGAAAGTAGTCCCAAATTAATAGCGATAATTTGCAAAAATTTTCCAAAAAAAATCCCCTCAAATAATCAGTGATAATTTGCAAAAATTTTCTATAGAAAATTGTCCCAAATTATCAGTGATAAATTGTGAAAATTTTCTATAGGAATTTGTCCCAAATTATCAGTGATAACTTGTGAAAATTTTCTATAGGAAATTGTCCCAAATTATCAGTGATAACTTGTGAAAATTTTCTATAGAAAATTGTCCTAAATTATCAGTGATAATTTGGGACAATTTCCTATAGAAAATTTTCACAAGTTATCACTGATAATTTGCGAAAATTTTCTATAGGAAATGGTCCCAAATTATCAGTGAGAATTTGAGAAAATTTTCTACAGAAAATTGTCCCAAATTATCAGTGATAATTTGCGAAAATTTTCTATACAAAATTATCCCAAATTATCAGTGATAATTTGCGAAAATTTTCAATAGAACATTGTCCAAAATTATCAGTGATAATTTACGAAAATTTTCTATAGAAAATTGTCCCAAATTATCAGTGATCATTTGCGAAAAATTTCTATAGAAAATTGTCCTAAATAATCCGTGATAATTTGCCAAATTTTCTATCGAAAATTGTGCCAAATTATCAATGATAATTTGCAAAAATTTTCTATTGAATATTGTCCGAAATTATCTGCGATAATTTGAAATTCCTCTAATTTTTATAACCTTTAACTTTTCAAACTTTTCAAACTTCTTTCCATTTCCTAAGCTTTAAAATAATTTAAGCAAATCCTTTTAATTTACTATTTAAAAAATGTATACCAACAAATTATAATATACCCGCAGCAAAATATTAAAAATAAACTGATTATTTTACTTTTTCATTTCACCTTAAACTATGCAATACATTTTTGTTAAATAATGCTTACAATGATATGCTATAAATTATATTTAAAACAATTTAACCCTGAAAATATGCTACAAAAACATAAAATATATTCTATTTAAACAATGAAACTGTTATAAACAATTTGCATGATTATTAATTATGACAAAACAAATATTTTATTAAAACATTAATAAATTTTGATCAACATTTACAGAAGTAAAACCAGCAGAATTTGGAAAACAAAACACACAAAAATGCATAAATTTTTGAAATGCAAATAAAAGCAAAAATTACACGCAAATATTTGTGGTAGAATAAATATTTGCATATGCAGACAGTAAAAGGAATTAGTAAAGGATAATGATTCTAAAAAAATACATGGGAAATTTTGAGATAAATTATTAGAGTTTTGGCTTTAGCTATTTTGAAATGATACAGTTTCCCAGGTATTTAATTCTAAAAATGTTTATTGATATATATCTCTAAATATGACCAAAGCATTACAAAATAATGAACTTTGTAAAATACTGAACTCAAATTACTGCCAAAAACCTCTATATTACAATATTAAACCCCCTAAAGTATGCAAATTTTTAATGTTTATTACATTGACTAACATTGACCCCAAAAAATATCCTAAACCCTTAATGTATGCTAGGAGAATTGAGCTGTATGTGTGTATCTACAAATATCCGGAATCTCTCACACACACACTAACAACTTTTAATCTCTACTGTCTGTTTTCATTATTATTATTATGTTTGCAAATGATTTTTATTGGAAAATTATCAATTTTCCACATAAATGAACTAAAGCTTTTTAGCAAATTCTATATCGGATTGGCTGCATGTGCATGAGAGATGACATTTTTTGTAGTAAAATATTATTTTGTGGCGGTTTATTGTTTGATCAAACGTTTGTAAATGGGTAAAAGTTCGTAAAATATATTTTTGATTTATTTTAATGCCTCTGGGGAATGATAAATATAAGATGATATTTGGCAAAAAGAAAGTTTTACGTGTGACAAATTACCATGACAAACTATGAATAATAAAATCAGGTAAAAAGAAAAATTTAGCTAAAAGAATAGCGGGAATTTAAAGGTTCATTTGGTGCAGAAAAAATATGAAATGAGAAAATTTCCAAATATTAAAAGATAACAAAAAAATGAAGAGATAAATCAACAAATATGATTTAATTTAATTAATTTAATAGAAAATATTCGCTAGTTATTTTTTTTAATCACTGCTACTTTGAGACAATTTTCTATAAAAAAATCTTTGCATATTATCACTGATAATATGGGACAATTTTCTATAGAAAAACTTTTCTAATTATCACTAATAGTTTGTGATAATTTTCTATATAAAATTTTCGATAATTATCACAGATAATTAAAGACAATTTTCTACAGAAAATTTTCGCAAATTATCACTGATAATTTGGGACAATTTTCTATAGAAAATTTTCGCAAATTATCACTGATAATTTGGGACAATTTTCTATAGAAAATTTTCGCAAATTATCACTGATAATTTGGGACAATTTTCTATAGAAAATTTTCGCAAATTATCAATGATAATTGGGACAATTTTCTATAGAAAATTTTCGCAAATTATCACTAATAATTTGGGACAATTTTCTATAGAAAATTTTTGCAAATTATCACTGATAATTTGGGACAATTTTCTATAGAAAATTTTCGCAAATTATCACTGATAATTTGGGACAATTTTCTATAGAAAATTTTCGCAAATTATCACTGATAATTTGGGACAATTTTCTATAGAAAATTTTCGCAAATTATCACTGATAATTTGGGACAATTTTCTATAGAAAATTTTCGCAAATTATCACTGATAATTTGGGACACTTTTCTATAGAAAACTTTCGCAAATTATTAGCGATAATTTGGGACAATTTTTTATAGAAAATTTTCTCAAATTATTCCTGACAACTGGGACAATTTCCTATAGAAAATTTGGGACAATTTTCTAAAGAAAATTTTTGCTAATTATCAAAGATAATTTAGGATAATTTTCTGTAGAAAATTTTAGCTAATTATCATTCTTAATTTGGGACAATTTTCTATATAAAATTTATAGTTGCCCTTGAAAATTTTGAAACTTTTTTACATTTTATTTTTAAATTTATTGATTATTTAAATATCCTTGATAAACACAAAATCCCAATTTTGTCCAATGCCAAAAAGTACTAAACAATTTTTACTTTATTCAATTTAAATGGTTTAGAAAAAAATTTGTGTAGTAAATATAATAAATTTAAATGCTTTAAATTTATATACAGACTTAAAAAAGATTTATGGTTTTATTTTTTTTTTTTTTTTTTTTTTTTGGCTAAAGCCTTTGGCTAAACAGAAAATAAATACTTAAAAAAAAATCGGAAACTAAAAGAAAACATTTGAAAAATACCTATTTATGTTCTACAATATATGAAAACATACTCGTATGTATTCATTTTGTTTGTTTGAAGTATTTTGTTACATTTTTATGGAGAAGAGGAGTGTAAAATTATCAAAAGCAAAAAAGTTTTTATCGTAAAACCCACAAGAGTACTTACGCTTTAAGTCAAGTCATAGTCAGTTGTGATACTTTTCGAGTACTAAAACTATCCATCCTAAAAGTATGCTTCACTTTAGGTTTATATTTTTTACGAACTCTTAAGATATCTTCAGCTGTCTCACTCACTCCTTCGAATGAATCAAATGCATTTGTCTAATTCTGCTACAATTTTAAAAACCTCTTTTGGTTTTTTAAGGATTTAACAGTAAATTTGTGTGTTTAAATATTTGAGTCTTAAAGTGAATGTATTTGTGAGTTCATTTTACTAACACACTAATAAAATGTATTTTTATCTTGTCGTTTCGTGTTCATGTGTAATTGTGTTTAAATCGTAAATTTAACACTTTGCCAAAAAGATAAATGAAAACAATAAAAAAATAGTAAAAACAAAATTGTGGATATCTTGAACAACAAATTTTTAAAAGTTTTATAAAGATAATTGTCCCAAATTATCAATGATAATTTGCAAAAAAATTATACAGAAAATTGTCCCAAAATGTTAATAACTAAAAAAATTTGTCTATAGAAAATTGTCCCAAATTATCAATGATAATATGGAAAAATTTTCTCTAAAACATCGTCCCAAATTATCGGGGATAATCTGCAAAAATTGTCTATAGAAAATTGTCCCAAATTCTTGGGGATAATTTGCAAATAATTTACATAAAAAATTGTCCCAAATAGTCGGAAATAATTTACAAAAAAAAAAAAAATTAATAGAAAAATTTTCCATTTTACTGGGGATAATTAGCAAACATTTTCTTTAGAAAATTGTCCCAATGATTTGCAAAACTTTTCTGTAGAAAAATGTCCTAAATTATCGGGGTTAATTCGCAAAAATTTTAAAATTTTCCCAAATAGTCGGGGATAATTTGCAAAAAAGTTCTATAGCAAATTGTCCCAAATTATCAGGGATAATTGGCAAAAATTATCCCTAATTTGAAAATTTTCTGTCAAAAATTTTCTATAAAAAATTGTCAAAAATGTTCTATAAAAAAATTGTCAAAAGTTTTCTATAAAAAAATTGTCAAAAATTGTCTATAAAAAATAGAAAATGGTCCCAAATTATCGGGGATATTTTGCAAAAATTTGTTATAGAAAATTGTCCTAAATTATGCGTGATATTTTGAAAAAAAAATTCTTTAAAAAATTGTCCTAAATTATCGGGGATAATTTGTATAAAAAAATCACTGATGCCCACTTTTTCTGACTGGCGCTTATTTTTTCTATAGAAAAACTCACAGACGCCCACTTTTTCTATAGAAAAACTCACTGACGCCCACTTTTTCTATAGAAAAAGTCACTGACGCCCACTTTTTCTATAAAAAAAACTCACTGACGCCCACTTTTTCTGTAGAAAAACTCACTGACGCCCACTTTTTCTATAGAAAAACTCACTGACGCCCACTTTTTCTATAGAAAAACTCACTGACGCCTACTTTTTCTATAGAAAAACTCACTGACGCCCACTTTTTCTATAGAAAAACTCACTGACGCCCACTTTTTCTATAGAAAAACTCACTGACGCCCCCTTTTTCTATAGAAAAACTCACTGACGCCCACTTTTTCTATAAAAAAAACTCAATGACGCCCACTTTTTCTATAGAAAAACTCACTGACGCCCACTTTTTCTATCGAAAAACTCACTGAAGCCCACTTTTTCTATCGAAAAACTCACTGAAGCCCACTTTTTCTATAGAAAAACTCACTGAAGCCCACTTTTTCTATAGAAAAACTCACTGAAGCCCACTTTTTCTATAGAAAAACTCACTGACACCCACTTTTTCTATAGAAAAACTCACTGACGCCCACTTTTTCTATAGAAAAACTCACTGACGCCCACTTTTTCTATAGAAAAACTCACTGACGCCCACTTTTTCTATAGAAAAACTCACTGACGCCCACTTTTTCTATAGAAAAACTCACTGACGCCCACTTTTTCTATAGAAAAACTCACTGACGCCCACTTTTTCTATAGAAAAACTCACTGACGCCCACTTTTTCTATAGAAAAACTCAATGACGCCCACTTTTTCTATAGAAAATCTCACTGACGCCCACTTTTTCTATAGAAAAACTCACTAACGATCATTTTTTTTATAGAAAAACCCACTGAAGCCCACTTTTTCTATAGAAAAACTCACTGACGCCCACTTTTTATATAGAAAAACTCACTGGCGCCCACTTTTTCTATAGAAAAACTCACTGACGTCCACCTTTTCTATAGAAAAACTCACCGACGCCCACTTTTTCCAAAAAAAACTCACTGTTGCTTACTTTTTCCTTTTACTTTCCTACATCTTGTACTTATATAATACAGGAGAGAGATAGTATTTACTTGTATTTGTACAAAACCTCTAGAAAAGAATTACCATGACAAAGATAAGTCAGTATGAGAGTGACTTAAGTACTTTTACTCGTTCATTAAACCACTTAAGTACACACATGCTAGAGAACAAATACAACAAACAAGAGTTAGGTATTGTAAAAAGTTGATTTTAAAATGTTTTTATTTTTAAGTTTATTTTATACATGGAACAGAGTGAGGCACTTGTTATCCCTTCCGGTTCTTTTGCTGGTAGAAATTTTCCCACACTCTATTTTCATAAGTTTTGAAAAATTTCATTTGTGTAAAAACATGTAACATTTTCCCATGATTTTATTTTACTTGTTGTTCTCATTTGAAGTAGTGTTAGTTTTAGTTTACACACACATAAACAACACAACTGTAATATCAAGGTGTATTTCCTTTTCCGCTTGAAAATAACTGTATATGTTTATGAGCATTTAATTTGTATTTATTTATATGAGTAATTGTGTGCGTGATGAACATTTAACCTTACCTCATCAATTACCTTTTTTTTCTATTCGAGCCTACTTGAGTTTTTTGTGGTTTAAATAAATTTGTAATTAAATTGTTATCGTTAGAGCAATAAAGAAAATACTCAAGCCATTAATGGCTTCAGTTTAAGGCAAAAAAAAAACAACTTTTAAGTAATTGATTAATAACCCCAGACTAATGGCAACCAAAAAGGGGAAATTTGATAGGAGTAAAATGTTCACAGATAATTTGGGAGAATTTTCTTAAGAAAATTTTAGCTAATTATCACCGATAATTTAGAACAATTTTCTATAGACAAATTTTTCAAATTATCCCCGATAATTTGGAATAATTTTCTATAGAAAATTTTGGAAAATTATTCCTCAATAATATTCCCTGATAATTTGGGACAATTTTCTATAGAAAATTTTTGCAAATTATCATTGATAATTTGGGACAATTTTCTATAGAAAATTTTTGCAAATTATCATTGATAATTTGGGACAATTTTCTATAGAAAATTTTTGCAAATTATCATTGATAATTTGGGACAATTTTCTATAGAAAATTTTTGCAAATTATCATTGATAATTTGGGACAATTTTCTATAGAAAATTTTTGCAAATTATCATTGATAATTTGGGACAATTTTCTATAGAAAATTTTTGCAAATTATCATTGATAATTTGGGACAATTTTCTATAGAAAATTTTTGCAAATTATCATTGATAATTTGGGACAATTTTCTATAGAAAATTTTTGCAAATTATCATTGATAATTTGGGACAATTTTCTATAGAAAATTTTTGCAAATTATCATTGATAATTTGGGACAATTTTCTATAGAAAATTTTTGCAAATTATCATTGATAATTTGGGACAATTTTCTATAGAAAATTTTTGCAAATTATCATTGATAATTTGGGACAATTTTCTATAGAAAATTTTTGCAAATTATCATTGATAATTTGGGACAATTTTCTATAGAAAATTTTTGCAAATTATCATTGATAATTTGGGACAATTTTCTATAGAAAATTTTTGCAAATTATCATTGATAATTTGGGACAATTTTCTATAGAAAATTTTTGCAAATTATCATTGATAATTTGGGACAATTTTCTATAGAAAATTTTTGCAAATTATCATTGATAATTTGGGACAATTTTCTATAGAAAATTTTTGCAAATTATCATTGATAATTTGGGACAATTTTCTATAGAAAATTTTTGCAAATTATCATTGATAATTTGGGACAATTTTCTATAGAAAATTTTTGCAAATTATCATTGATAATTTGGGACAATTTTCTATAGAAAATTTTTGCAAATTATCATTGATAATTTGGGACAATTTTCTATAGAAAATTTTTGCAAATTATCATTGATAATTTGGGACAATTTTCTATAGAAAATTTTTGCAAATTATCATTGATAATTTGGGACAATTTTCTATAGAAAATTTTTGCAAATTATCATTGATAATTTGGGACAATATTCTATAGAAAATTTTTGCAAATTATCATTGATAATTTGGGACAATTTTCTATAGAAAATGTTTGCAAATTATCATTGATAATTTGGGACAATTTTCTATAGAAAATTTTTGCAAATTATCATTGATAATTTGGGACAATTTTCTTTAGAAAATTTTTGCAAATTATCATTGATAATTTGGGACAATTTTCTATAGAAAATTTTTGCAAATAATCATTGATAATTTGGGACAATTTTCTATAGAAAATTTTTGCAAATTATCATTGATAATTTGGGACAATTTTCTATAGAAAATTTTTGCAAATTATCATTGATAATTTGGGACAATTTTCTATAGAAAATTTTTGCAAATTATCATTGATAATTTGGGACAATTTTCTATAGAAAATTTTTGCAAATTATCATTGATAATTTGGGACAATTTTCTATAGAAAATTTTTGCAAATTATCATTGATAATTTGGGACAATTTTCTATAGAAAATTTTTGCAAATTATCATTGATAATTTGGGACAATTTTCTATAGAAAATTTTTGCAAATTATCATTGATAATTTGGGACAATTTTCTATAGAAAATTTTTGCAAATTATCATTGATAATTTGGGACAATTTTCTATAGAAAATTTTTGCAAATTATCATTGATAATTTGGGACAATTTTCTATAGAAAATTTTTGCAAATTATCATTGATAATTTGGGACAATTTTCTATAGAAAATTTTTGCAAATTATCATTGATAATTTGGGACAATTTTCTATAGAAAATTTTTGCAAATTATCATTGATAATTTGGGACGATTTTCTATAGAAAATTTTTGCAAATTATCATTGATAATTTGGGACAATTTTCTATAGAAAATTTTTGCAAATTATCTCCGACAAATTATTTATTATTTGGGTCAAATTTCTATAGAAATTTTTTCGAATAATTTGGGACAATTTTTTATAGAAAATTTTCTAAATTAAAAATCTTTGTATATTTTTCAGAATTTTTCGTATTTCAGTCATTATATCTAGGGGAGTATGTTTTATTCCTGAATTTAATGGCTATGAAAAAAAAAATGCTCTGATCTCAAATACAATGAAAATAATGTTGATTTTATCGTTTTTGTTGGAGTAATTTATGATTATCACCACTCAACAGTTTACTTGAGATATTTTCTTCAGTTTTTGGCCTCAAGTGTTGGTATTTCTTCTTGTTTTTCCCAAAAAAAAAGAAAAACATAGGATTTTCTCAAGACTGTAACATATTTTCCTAAAATGTAACCATATTTTTAGTTATTTTATTTTTTTTTCCTATATCCATCAAATATTTTATTTCTTTTTCATACACTTTTCATCTGTTTTTATTAGAAGAAAAGTAGAAATATTTTAAGAAAGCAAAAAAGAAAACTATTTTTATTGAATGTCGCTTCAAGAGACACTTTAGACCAGAAGTGCCAAATGAAATTTTTATTTCAGTCAAACATTCTTAAGTTTTGCTACTTTTTTTTTGGTTGTGAAAGTTTCTATTCAAACAAATTTATGAGTTTTTTTTTTCTTTTTGCCAGATTTTAACTTAGGGCCAGATAAATACTTATACAGACTAAATGAACGCCTGGTATTTGGGGGAAAAAAATGAAAAGAGCCCATAAATTTTGTCGAAAAATGAAGATGTTGGGAAAGTTAAATATATTTAAGGTTTAGCTGATGTTTGGTTTTTTGATTTTTTTGTGAGGAAAATCCCTAAAAATATATTGGCATTCACAAATCTCAATATCATTGTCATCATTAGCAGTTGAAAAATGGGGCTTATAATGTCTTAATGCTTAAGCGAAAGGTATGGAAAACCTCTATTAAGTTTAAGTGAAAGGGTTTTTTGTTTGTTTTCAAAATTTTGTGGAGTTAAGTTGTTTTTTTTTCCAAAGCTAATTAGAAAACTGAAAGTTTTTAAAATTAAGCCTAAATGAGAGGATTTAGTTAAAATAGAATAAATAAATTTAAAAATACCAAATTTAACATTAAAGCACAAACACGCCGTCGATGTAAAAAAAAGGTTTGATAAATAAGTCTACCTAGCAACAGATGGCGCAAATTTACTGTTCAATAAAAATATTTGTTGACAAAAAAATTTTCTAGAAAAAAATTTTTAATAAAAATATTTCTCTTTAGAAAAATTTTCGATAAAAAATTTTTTCTATAGAAAAATTTTCGATAAAAAATTTTTCTATAGAAAAATTATCAATAAAAAATTTTTCTGACAAAACAATGACAAAATTTTTCTATAGAAAAATTATTGATAAAAAAATTCGATGACAAAATTTTTCTATAAAAATATTTTCGATAACAAAATTTTTCTATAGAAAAATTTTTTACTGAAACTTTTCGATAAAAGGTTTTCTTTATAAAAATTTTCAATAAAAATTTTTTCTATACAAAAATTTTTGATAAAAAAAAATTCTTCTATAGCAAAATTGTTGATAAAAAAACTTTTCTATCGAAAAATTTTCGATAAAAAATTTTTTCTATACAAAAATTTACGAAAAAAAGTTTTCGTTAGAAAAATTTTTTCTATTTTTCTATAGAAAAATTTTAGTTAGAAATATTTTTTTATAGAAAAATTTTAGTTAGAAATATTTTTTTATAGAAAAATTTTTGTTAGAAATATTTTTTTATAGAAAAATGTTTGATACAAAAATTTTCTATAGAAAAATTTTTGATAAAAAAATTTTCTATAAAAAAAATTTTTGATACAAAAATTTTCCATAGAAAAATTTTTGATACAAAAATTTTCTATAGAAAAACTTTTGATACAAAAATTTTCTATAGAAAAATTTTTGATACAAAAATTTTCTATAGAAAAATTTTTGATACAAAAATTTTCTATAGAAAAATTTTTGATACAAAAATTTTCTATAAAAAAATTCTTGATACAAAAATTTTCTATAGAAAAATTTTTGATACAAATATTTTCTATAGAAAAATTGTTGATAAAAAAATTTTCTATAGAAAAATTTTTGATACAAAAATTTTCTATAGAAAAATTTTTGATACAAACATTTTCTATAGAAAAATTTTTGACACAAACATTTTCTATAGAAAAATTTTTGATAAAAAAAATTTTCTATGAAAAATTTTTGATAAAAAAATTTTCTATCGAAAAATTTTTGTATCAAATATTTTTCTATAGAAAAACTATTTATCAAAAATTTTTTTTCAAAATTTTTTTATAAAAAATTTTTGTATCAAACATTTTTATATAGAAAAATATTTTTATCGAAAGTTTTTCTATACAAAATTTTTGTATCAAAAATTTTTCTAACGAAAATTTTTCTATAGAAAAATTTTTCTAACGAAAATTTCTGTATAGAAAAATTTTTCTAACGAAAATTTCTGTATAGAAAAATATTTCTAACGAAAATTTTTGTATAGAAAAATTTTTCTAACGAAAATTTTTTATAGAAAAATATTTCTAACGAAAATTTTTCTATAGAAAAATATTTTTATTTTTCTAAATTTTCTATCGAAAAATTTTTGATAAAAAAATTTTCTATAGAAAAATTTTTTATAAAAAAATTTTCTATAGAAAAATTTTTGATACAAAAATTTTCTATAGAAAAATTTTGGATACAAAATTTTTCTATAGAAAAATTGTTGATACAAAAATTTTCTATAGAAAAATTTTTGATACAAAAATTTTCTATAGAAAAATTTTTGATACAAAAATTTTCTATAGAAAAATTTTTGATACAAAAATTTTCTATAGAAAAATTTTTGATACAAAAATTTTCTATAGAAAAATTTTTGATACAAAAATTTTCTATAGAAAAATTTTTGATACAAAAATTTTCTATAGAAAAATTTTTGATACAAAAATTTTCTATAGAAAAATTTTTGATACAAAAATTTTCTATAGAAAAATTTTTGATACAAACTTTTTCTATAGAAAAATTTTTGATACAAAAATTTTCTATAGAAAAATTTTTGATACAAAAATGTTCTATAGAAAAATTTTTGTTACAAAAATTATCTAAGAAAAAATTTTTGTTACAAAAATTTTCTATAGAAAAATTTTTGATACAAAATTTTACTATAGAAAAATTTTTATATAAAAATTTGCTATAGAAAAATTTTTGATACAAAAATTTTATATAGAAATTTTCAAAACTGCAAAATGTTGTATGTTTCTGTTCAGATGATCATCTTAGCTTTATTTTGATATTTGTTTAGACACTATAATTCGTATTTATTCTGTATCGGTTTTCAAATATAATGGTTTTCAATATAATGGTCTTCGAGGAAAGGTTTGGTTTTATCAAACAAATAAGGATCCTAGTACAATACACTTATGTTAAACTTTTAAACAAAATTAATTTAAAATACTTACTAAACACTTCAGCTAAAAAATCCTATAACATTTCTTTTCAAATTTTCGAAGCACATACAGCTTCTTCCTCTATCTATTCCTTCTATTGAAATTACATTGTGGTCTCTAATCAAACAATTTGCTTAAATCTTAATGCTGTCATCAGTCGTAAGGAAATTTGCATTTTCTAATTGCCACCATCAATCAACTAATCCATTCATTTTCACCATAAAACGCAAATAGAATCATCAAATGATGCCATTAAAATTACTTATAATCATCACCAAGAGCCATCATCATTAGAGCTCATCTTCCAATTGAAAGTGTCAACATTTTTTTTCTGATGAAGTCAAATCCATAACGTCTGTTAAATTATTAAGTTACATGTTTCACTTCATTTCAGGGGATACAATTTGGAACCAACAGCAGCTGATGATTAACAATAACCGAAGGCTCTAATGGAGGGAAAAATAAAGGAAGAAAATGAAATTTATTATTTAGTTCTTGTCTAACTAAATAATAAACATCTCGTAGATGTTTAGTTTGATGATTGTCATTTGTAAAAATCAACAATGAGAGAAGAACGTGATGATTGTCAATTTCGTCATCATCATCAATTTTGGTTTTAGAAATTCTTTTATTTATCTATCGGTTGAGTCAAACCAAACCAGCCATGGAATCATTCATTTGACTTTGTATTTATTTAATGCCTTTACTCTCTATGTAATTTTAGAATGAAGTTGATGATGATTTTGTGGTGACCTTTATTTAAATTAAGGCCTCTTTAACACTCAAAAAAATTGAACAGTTATCATCTAGAGCCAAATCGGCGCATTCGAAATCGATCGAAATATTTTAGCAACATTTGTGTAGCATACTTTAAGGATGGCATAGAAAATATATAATATATGCAACAACATTTGTGTAGCATACTTTTAGGACAAACTAAAAAATATATAACATATGCAAAGTTCACTATATTGTGACCTTTTTGTCAAAATCTCCCTGTTAGTAAAATAATTTAAATTAAACTTAATTTTTTGACAAACAAGCGGATAAGTTTAGATATCAAATTTTATTAAAGTTTTTGCAAAATAAATTATTTTGAAAATCCCTAAGGTATGCTACACAATATTTGCCTTAAAGTCCGAGTTTTCGATCAACATCGAAAGCGATAACTGGTTTAAAATTTTGGAAGATTTTAAACTTTTTAAAAACTCATTTAAGGTAACCAAAATTTCTGATCTCGTTTCTTAGCTGAAATAATATTCCAAAACTTCCTAAGAATCTACCCACCCAAAATTTTGAGTGTAATAATTATTCTTCTTTATGTCTTAGAGGGTATTTGCTATTCCTCACCATCATCATTCATTCACTTCAACCATTTTAGGCTTTACAAAAGTTTGCCCCTTAAGCCAAAACAAACTGCCTGTATCTCGAATTCTCAATAGAATGATTTTGCATTAAGTGTTTTTAGGTTCTTTTTTTCTTTTATTTTTTCTATTTGATATTTCTAGCTCTAAATTATACACGACACAGGCATTTCTAAGAGATAATAAAAACCGAAAAAAAATCCTGGTAAAAGAATAAAAAGTCATTGATAGGCTGGGATTTAGACATGTGTCCTTTTGGGTTTTTGACTTCTTTTTATTTTTTTGGTCTAAAAGTCTTTGGTTTAAATGTTTCAAATTTGTTTTAAACCAAATTAACTTAAACAACTATAAATGGCCTTTAGAGAATTACTCCATAATCATTGAATTCCAATTTCTAAAGGTCAAAAAATTGATGTTAATATACTTAAGTAAATCCTTAAGGATAAGGTTTCACAAAAACAACAAAAATAAAAGTTGTCAAAACAACCAATTTCACATTTTCCTTTTGAGAAAAATTGTATTTCATTATACAATTTTCTATAGAAAAATTTCAACATCAAATTTTTATAAAGAAAACTTTCACCAACATTTTTTCTATCAAAATATTTTATCAAAAATTTTTTTTAAAGAAAATTATTTTTTTCATTTTTCTATAGAAAAATTTCATCAAAAATTTTTCTATAGAAAAATTTTTCTATATCAAAAATTTTCCTATAAAAAAATTTCATTAAAAATGTTTCTATAGAAAAATTTCATTAAAAATTTTTATATAGAAAAATTTCATTAAAAATTTTTCTATAGAAAAATTTCATTAAAAATTTTTCTATAGAAAAATTTCATTAAAAATTTTTCTATAGAAAAATTTCATTAAAAATTTTTCTATAGAAAAATTTCATTAAAAATTTTTCTATAGAAAAATTTCATTAAAAATTTTTCTATAGAAAAATTTTATTAAAAATTTTTCTATAGAAAAATTTCATTAAAAATTTTTCTATAGAAAAATTTCATTAAAAATTTTTCTATAGAAAAAGTTCATTAAAAATTTTTCTATAAAAAAATTTCATTAAAAATTTTTCTATAGAAAAATTTCATTAAAAATTTTTCTATAGAAAAATTTCATTAAAAATTTTTCTATAGAAAAATTTCATTAAAAATTTTTCTATAGAAAAATTTCATTAAAAATTTTTCTATAGAAAAATTTCATTAAAAATTTTTCTATAGAAAAATTTCATTAAAAATTTTTCTATAGAAAAATTTCATTAAACATTTTTCCGTAAAAAAATTTTATTAACAATTATTCTATACAAAAATTTCAACAACAATTTTTCTATAGAAAAATTTTATTAACAATTATTCTATACAAAAATTTCATCAAAAATTTTTCTATAGAAAAATTTCATTTAAAATTTTTCTATAGAAAAATTTCATTAAAAATTTTTCTATAGAAAAATTTCATTAAAAATTTTTCAATAGAAAAATTTCATTAAAAATTTTTCAATAGAAAAATTTCATTAAAAATTTTTCTATAGAAAAATTTCATTAAAAATTTTTTCTATAGAAAAATTTCATTAAAAATTTTTCTATAGAAAAATTTCATTAAAAATTTTTCTATAGAAAAATTTCATTAAAAATTTTTCTATAGAAAAATTTCATTAAAAATTTTTCTATAGAAAAATTTCATTAAAAATTTTTCTATAGAAAAATTTCATTAAAAATTTTTCTATAGAAAAATTTCATTAAAAATTTTTCTATAGAAAAATTTCATTCATTAAAAATTTTTCTATAGAAAAATTTCATTCATTAAAAATTTTTCTATAGAAAAATTTCATTAAAAATTTTTCTATAGAAAAATTTCATTAAAAATTTTTCTATAGAAAAATTTCATTAAAAATTTTTCTATAGAAAAATTTCATTAAAAATTTTTCTATAGAAAAATTTCATTAAAAATTTTTCTATAGAAAAATTTCATTAAAAATTTTTCTATAGAAAAATTTCATTAAAAATTTTTCTATAGAAAAATTTCATTAAAAATTTTTCTATAGAAAAATTTCATTAAAAATTTTTCTATAGAAAAATTTCATTAAAAATTTTTCTATAGAAAAATTTCATTAAAAATTTTTCTATAGAAAAATTTCATTAAAAATTTTTCTATAGAAAAATTTCATTAAAAATTTTTCTATCGAAAAATTTCATTAAAAATTTTTCTGTAGAAAAATTTCATTAAAAATTTTTCTATAGAAAAATTTCATTAAAAATTTTTCTATAGAAAAAGTTCATTAAAAATTTTTCTACAGAAAAATTTCATTAAAAATTTTTCTATAGAAAAATTTCATTTAAAATTTTTCTATAGAAAAATTTCATCAAAAATTTTTCTATAGAAAAATTTCATCAAAAATTTTTTTATAAAAAAATTTCAACAAAAATTTTTTTATAAAAAAATTTCAACAAAAATTTTTCTACAGGAAAATTTCAACAAAAATTTTTCTGTTGGAAAATTTCCTCAAACATGTTTCTATAGAAAAATTTCATCAACAATTTTTCTATAGAAAAATTTCATCAAAAATTTTTCTATAGAAAAATTTCATCAAAAATTTTTCTATAGAAAAATTTCATCAAAAATTTTTCTATAGAAAAATTTCATCAAAAATTTTTCTATAGAAAAATTTCATCAAAAATTTTTCTATAGAAAAATTTCATCAAAAATTTTTCTATAGAAAAATTTCATCAAAAATTTTTCTATAGAAAAATTTCATCAAAAATTTTTCTATAGAAAAATTTCATCAAAAATTTTTCTATAGAAAAATTTCATCAAAAATTTTTCTATAGAAAAATTTCATCAAAAATTTTTCTATAGAAACATTTCATCAAAAATTTTTCTATAGAAACATTTCATCAAAAATTTTTCTATAGAAACATTTCATCAAAAATTTTTCTATAGAAACATTTCATCAAAAATTTTTCTATAGAAACATTTCATCAAAAATTTTTCTATAGAAACATTTCATCAAAAATGTTTCTATAGAAAAATTTCATAAAAAATAGTTTTATAAAAAAAAATTTATCACAATTTTTTTATAGAAAAAATTTATTAAAAGTTTTTTATAGGAAATTATTCATTAGAAAAATATTTTCTTTTGAAAAATTTTATCAACATTTTTATCTATAGAAAAATTTCATCAAAAATTTTTTCGTTGACGATCGTGTTCTGTATATGAGAATGACCAAAAGTGTTCGGCTTCTAGTACCAAGTGCGCAAACCTTTGATTCAAACTAATTAGCATTTGTCAAAATATCACCTCACATGTTAGTCATTACTTTCCTTAAATTTTAGCTAAAATCGAATTTAAATTTTATCAAATTCCTCTAATCAAACTTAATTTCTCAAAACAACAGTGTTAAGACCAGAGGCAAGACAAGCCTTTTTCTATCTGGCAATTACCAGCAGAAAACTAGAGAAAAAAAGGGTTTAAATTGTGTTAAACTGACTTAACTGATGTTAAACATGTCATTTTTAAATTGTATTCTAGTCCTTACTCCCACTCTTCCCCCGTCCCCCCTTTTGCACTCAAACCATCATTCGATCATCCGTTTAGTCCTAATATGGTTTGAATTCTTACGCCAAGAGTTTGCTAAAAGTGTTTTTCTGCAAAGATAAGTTTCTGTATGTGTGTGGCTTAAAGGGTGTGTGTGTGCGAAAGGAAGTAAGTGTCTGTCTGTGTTTAGATAGATATCCTTGTGGTCTTTTATGTCTTTATTGTTTCTTAAAGTGTGTGTTGATTATCCTTGTCAAAAAGTTAGTCACTCAGCAAAATGTTGACTTTTGTTTTGATTATGTTCAAAATTTTTATTTTTTTTTTTTTTTTGTTGTTCAAAAATGACTGAAACACAATAAAAACGTAAGAAGGGAAGTGAATTCTTATTGATTGTATGAAAAGGGGAAAGGGAATTTTTTATATCAGGAAGGGAAAAAATTGTTTAAGTTTGGTAATAATTTTTAAATAAATAACTATTTAAAACATATGTTTCCTTAAAAATCCAAAGGATATAAATAATTATACCCAAAGTATTTTAAAATGTTAAAACTTACTCAATTTAAAGCTATAAAAAAATTCAAATAATTGAGTTAGCACGTACCTGAAATGAAAGGAAATAAAAAATATGTTAGCCAAGATAATAAATATCAAATTAAACAAAATTAAATTTTATATGAAAAACTTTAAGAAATATTTCCTTAAAAAATTTTATTCTAGACAAAATTATTAGAGAATTTTTTTATAGCTAAACTTTTTAATGTAATTTTTCATTAGAAAAATTGTTAATAAAATTTTTATATAGAAAAATTTTTAATAAATTATTTCTATAAAGTAATTTATTAAAAATTTTAAAATGTTAAAAAAATTTCATAGAAAAATTTTGATGAAATTTTTATATCAAAAAATTGTTGATGAAATTTTAATGAAATTTTTTCTATAAAATTTTTTTATAGAAAAATTTTGATAATTGATGTTTATGAATTTTTTTGATGTCATTTTTCGATATAAAGATTTTCAATGAAATTTTTCTATAGATAAAAATTTAATGAAATTTTCTTATATAAAAAATTTTGATGAAACTTTTCTAAAGAAAAAATTTATTTTTATAACAAAATAAACAATTTCTATAGAAAAAGTTTTGATGAAATTTGTTTATAGTAAAAATGTTGAAGAAATTTTTTTATAGACAAATTTTATCCAAAATGTTTTTTATAAAAAATTTCATCAACATTGTTTCTATCGAAACAACTTTTCAATATAGAAACAATTTTGATGGAATTTTTCTATAGAAAACGTGTTGATAAAATTTTTCTATAGAAAAAATTTTAATGAAATTTATCTGTAGGAAAATGCTGATGAACTTCTCCTATAAAAACTTGATGAAATTTTTTATAGAAAAATTGATGATGACATTTTTCTATAGAAAAAGTTTTGATGAAATTTTTCTGAAGTAAAATGTTGATAGAATTTTTCTATAGAAAAAATTTTTGATAATATTTCTATAAAAAAAATATTGATGAATTTTTTTTTATATAGAAAAAACTTCTAATGAAATTTTTCTAAAGAAAAAATGTTGATGGAATTTTTCTAAAGAAAAAATTTTTAAAAAAGTGTTGATAATATTTCTATAGAAAAATATTGATGAAATTATTCTATAGAAAAATTTTGTAAAATTTTCCTATAGAAAAAGTTTACACAAAATTTTCTATAGAAAAACTTTTATTGAAATTTTTCCCAAAGAAAAAGTTTTGATGAAATTTTTCTCTAGAAAAGCTTTTATTGAAAATTTTCTATAGAAAAACTTTTAATTAAATTTTTCTATAGAAAAAAAAATTTAAAAGAAATTTTTTTAAAGAAAAAGTTTTGATTAAATTTTTCTATAGAAATAATTTCGATGAAATTTTTCTATAGACAAAATTTTGATGAAATTTTCAGAAAAATTATTTTATAGAAAAAAGTTTTATAAAATGTTGGTAACATTTTTTTATGGAAAAAATTTTGATGAAATTTTTTTATCGAAAAAATTTTGATGAAATTTTTTAATAGAAAAAATGTTGATGAATTTTTTTATAGAAAAAATGTTGATAAATTTTTTTGTAGAAAAAATTTTGATGAAATTTCTTTACAGAAAAAATTTCGTCAACAATGTTTCTAGATCAAAATTTTGATGAAATTTTTCTATAGAAAAAATTTTGATAAAATTTTTCTATAGAAAAAAATTTGATGAAATTTTTCTTTAGAAAAAATTTTGATAAATATTTCCATAGAAAAAAATACGATAAAACTTTTCTTTAGAAAAAATTCTTAATGAAATTTTTCTGTATAAAAATTGTTGATGAAATTTTTATGTAAAATATTTTTTATGAAATATTTACTATAAAAAATATCAATGAAATTTTTTTATAGAAAAATATCAATGAAATTTTTTTATAGAAAAATTTTTGATGAAAATTTTTTATAGAAAAAATTTGTTAATAAAATTTTTATATAGAAACATTTTTGATTAAATTTTTACTATATAAAAATTTTTGATGTAATTTTTCTATAAAATTATTTTTGATGAAATTTTTGTTATAAAAAAATTTTGATAAAATTTTTGTTATAAAAAAATTTTGATAAAATTTTTCTTAAGAAAAAAATTTTGATAAAATTTTTCTAAGGAAAATTTTTTTATAATTTTTGATGAAATTTTTCTAAAGAAAAATTTTTGATGAAATTCTTTATAAAAAAAAATTTTGATGAAAATTTTCTTTAGAAAAATTTTTAATAAAATTTTTTTTAGAAAAATTTTATAAATGATAAAATGATATGATAAATATTTCCATAGAAAAAAATACGATAACACTTTTCTTTAGAAAAAATTCTTAATGAAATTTTTCTGTATAAAAATTGTTGATGAAATTTTTATGTAAAATATTTTTTATGAAATATTTACTATAAAAAATATCAATGAAATTTTTTTATAGAAAAATTTTTGATGAAAATTTTTTATAGAAAAAATTTGTTAATAAAATTTTTATATAGAAACATTTTTGATTAAATTTTTACTATATAAAAATTTTTGATGTAATTTTTCTATAAAATTATTTTTGATGAAATTTTTGTTATAAAAAAATTTTGATAAAATTTTTGTTATAAAAAAATTTTGATAAAATTTTTCTTAAGAAAAAATTTTGAAAAAATTTTTCTTAAGAAAAAATTTTGATAAAATTTTTCTAAGAAAAATTTTTTTATAATTTTTGATGAAATTTTTCTAAAGAAAAATTTTTGATGAAATTCTTTATAAAAAAAAAAAATTTTGATGAAAATTTTCTTTAGAAAAATTTTTAATAAAATTTTTTTTAGAAAAATTTTATAGAAAAAATGAATTTTTTTTCTATAAAAAAATTTTTGATATAATTTTTCTTTAGAAAATTTTTTGTATAGGACAATTTTTGATAAAATTTGTCTTATGAAATTTTTCTATAGAAAAATTTTTAATGAAACTTTTCTATAGAATAATTGTTCATAAAATTTTCTTACAGAAAAATTGTTAATAAAATTTTTCTATAAAAAATTTTTCTTTAAAAAAAATTTTTGAAGTTTTTTTTTACAAAAATGCTTGATAAAATTTTTCTATAAAAAAATGTTTGATAAAATTTTTCTATGCAAACATTTTTTTGAAAAAATTTTTCTATAGAAAATTTTTGATGAAATTTTCTGTAGAAAAAATGTTTGATGAAACTTTTCTATAAATAATTCTTATAAAATTTTTCTTCAGAAAAATTTTTGATGAAATTTTTCTATAGAAAAATTTTTGATGATAATTTTTTCTTTATTTTTTTTTTTTTTTTTTTTCTATACAAAAATTTTTTTTTGAAAAAATTTTTCTATAGAAAATTTTTGATGAAATTTTCTGTAGAAAAAATTTTTGATGAAATTTTTCTATAAATAATTCTTATAAAATTTTTGTACAGAAAATTTTTTGACGAAATTTTTCTATAGAAAAATTTTTGATGATAATTTTTGAAAAATTTTTCAATAAAAAAAAATTTATAAAATTTTTGTATTGAAACATTTTTGATGAAATTTTTACTAAAGAAAGATTTTTGATAAAATTTTTCTGTTAAAAATTTTTGTTGAAACTTTTCTTTGAAAAAAATGTTGATAAAATTTTTCTAGAAAAAAAGTTTTTAATGAAATTTTTCTTTAGAAAAATTTTTGATGAAACTTTCCTATAGTAAAATTGTTGATAAAGATTTTCTGTTAAAAAAATATTTATGAATTTTTAAGGAAAGTTTTCTATTGCTCTACTTTGATGAAAATTTTTTTTCTTTTAAAAAAAAATTTTGTTAAAATTTTCTATCAAAAAATTTTAAATGAAATTTTTCTATAGGAAAAAAAAATGTTATGATTAAAATTTTTTACTAATTTGAATATAACTTTGTTAAAGAAGAACCTACAATTAAAAATGTGCCGTAAATTAAAGGTTGAAGTCTTAGCTTTATAAAACTATATAAATCAGCTGCATATATTCGCATATTTTTGCTTAAATCTAAAAAGAGTGACATGATCTAACAAGCGCATGTTATTGAAAAATTTCTTAAGAGTCGGAAAATTTAAGTCTAAGTTTCTGAGGTCATCTAAATGAAATGGTATGAAAAATGCTAAACTGGTTAAGTATTCTAGTGTGACTTTGTTTTAGAAAAAATTTACACTATTTTCTATATAATACAACTTTTTTGAGTTAAAAGTTATCAAACAAAGTTTTTAGCGTTTTAAAGTCGAAAGTCTAACCTTTCTAGCAGTACATAAGGAATGTGCATATTTTTGCATATTTATCTTGAAAAACATAGTCTTCTTTAAATAAATTTTCCAAATATGCCTAAAATTTATACCAGCATAAAGTTATGGGTTATTCTCCTTAAGGTATGCTTTTAAAATTGTATGTGTGTTAATTTATTATCTCTGAATAAAAATTTGCATTAAATAAATTAAACTTATTTAAATCTAAATTCCTTCTTTCCTTTTTCAATCAAGATTATGAGCATTTTTTTGCTCTTTTTTTATAAAAAGAATACCCTTGTCTCTATTGAATCTTTACAATGGTCACTTTGACTTATTTTTTCAAATTCTTTAAAAAGCCAACGGAAGGAAGACGACATTTTTTGCTCTTTCTTTGTCTACCTTTTACCGGAACTGGGAGTTTTAGAGGTGTCTTTGAGGGTGTTTGTGAAAAATAAGCATAAATCTTGAATATTTATTCTTCACTCGTTCTCGTTTTTTATTTATTTTCTTTGGAAATTATAAATTTATTGGTGCGATTTTTTCGGTTAAATTGATTGCCATTTATTATATTTTTCTTGGGAAATTGTTTTATTATTCAATATTTTTCTTTCACGAGAGTTTTTTTGTGAATTTTGTATGTATGTTTTTCTGGGTTTTCTTTATGAATATTTTATAATATTTTTATTATTCTTCATATTTTTGTTAGTTTGGGATGAAATTTTAACAATTTATCATGTTTTTATTTATATTTTTTATTTTTGTAAGATATTGATTCTTAAGGTAAAGGCAAATTTTATTGTGATAATAAAATTATGGTCAAAAATAATTTTATTATAAATTATGGGGTCTGCTCTTAAGATAAATTAAATTTAAATATTTTTAGAAGAATTATTAAGGAATAGATTTCAAGGGAAAAATAATATTTAGAAAATTATAAAGATTGGTTAAGAAAAACCATTTGCAAATCTCACTTAACGATGAAGATCTTTAAACAAAAATGAAAATGATGTAGAACACAATTTTTTCTATGTATTTGTGAAGAAAAATATTAAGAACAGATTTGATGTGATATAACTTTTTTCAAATAAAAAATCTAAAGCCTAAAGTATATCAAATTAAAGGCTGAAGTCTTAGCTTTATAACAGTGTATAAATCATCTGCATATATCTGCATCTTTGGACAAAAACCTAAAATGAATAAATTTTTGCAAAATTTCTGTATAAATAGAAAATTTTCAAAAATTACTTATTTTTAAATTTTTGTCTAAAGATGCAGATATAAGCAGGTGATTTATATATTGTTATAATGCTAAGACTTCAGCCCTTAATTTGATGTACTTTAGGCCTTAGATGTTTTATTTGAAAAAAGTTACATCAAATCAAATCTTGTCTTAATATTTTTTTTTTCACATTTTCTATAAATAGTTAAAGTTAGTTTCCACTTAGACCATATACACTTTTCATCATTAACATCATCTTCTAACTAAACAATTTCCCAACCATATCCTAACTATTAACACACATTTTAACATTTAACTTTCAAATCTCTCTGGAACCCAAAAAAAACTCTAAATGGAATTCTTTTACAAGAAAAACCTGTGTCGATTGTGTTATCGGTTGTTCTTATTGTTAAATTCCCCAACAATTGTGGTTGTATCTTCAAAATAACATTTGATTTTACGGTTATTTGGATTCGTTATGTTGCGTTTCGTTTTATTTGAGTTTGTATTTGTATGTATTTCTTGTTATTTGCAATAATCTTTGTTCAATACCGGAAACTATTCAATTTCCGGTGGTATGTAAAAATGTATATATGTGTGTGTGTGTAAATGTATGATGCGTGAGTTGTAAGCATTTTGTTGCAAAGAGATTCACAATCTCAGCAGAGGATGTTAACTTAAATGTTTTGCGTATTTCGATTTTCGTTTTAATTTTTTTCTTTTCGTCAGCATTTTGTGAGATTTGTTTTGTTCATTTAATAAATATAAAAAACCTTTTTACAAACGGATGTTGGTGTTGACATTTTTGTTCTATTTTTTTTCAATATATAAAAATAAATAAGTGAAACAACAAAGGAAATACGAGGGAACAAGGGATTTTTATCCAAAACTTAAATTTTCGAAAAATTTCCTATAAAAATAGTACATTTTTGAAGAATTTCCTATAAAAATAAGAAATTTTTGTAAAATTTCCTATAAAAATAAGAAATTTTTGAAAAATTTCCTATAAAAATAAGAAATTTTTGAAAAATTTCCTATAAAAATAAGAAATTTTTGAAAAATTTCCTATAAAAATAAGAAATTTTTGAAAAATTTCCTATAAAAATAGTAAATTTTTTAAAATTTTCAAACTGTTGAAAAATTTCCGATAAAAATAAAAAATTTTTTAAAAATTTCCTATAAAAATAAGAAATTTTTGAAAAATTTCATATAAAAAATATTTGAAAAATTTCTTATAAAAACAAGAAATTTTTGAAAAATTTCCTGTAAAAAAAGTAAACTTTTGAAAAAAATTCCTATAAAAAAGTAAATTTTTGAAAAATTTCCTATAAAAACAGAAAATTTTTGAAAATTTTCCTATAAAAATAGTAATTTTTTGAAAAATTTCCTATAAAAATAGTAAATTTTTGAAAAATTTCCTATAAAAATAGTAAATTTTTGAAAAATTTCCTATAAAAATAGTAAATTTTTGAAAAATTTCCTATAAAAATAGCAAATTTTTGAAAAATTTCCTATAAAAATAGTAAATTTTTGAAAAATTTCCTACAAAAATAGTAAATTTTTGAAAAATTTCCTATAAAAATAGTAAATTTTTGAAAAATTTCCTATAAAAATAGTAAATTTTTGAAAAATTTCCTATAAAAATAGTAAATTTTTGAAAAATTTCCTATAAAAATAGTAAATTTTTGAAAAATTTCCTATAAAAACAAGTAAATTTTTGAAAAATTTCCTATAAAAAAAAGTAAATTTTTGAAAAATTTCCTTTAAAAATAAAAAATTTTTTGAAAAATAGTAAATTCTTGAAAAATTTCCTATAAAAATTAGAAATTTTTGAAAAATCTACTATAAAAATAAGAAATTTTTGAAAAATTTCCTATAAAAAAGTAACTTTTGAAAAATTTCCTATAAAAAAGTAAATTTTTGAACAACTTCTTATAAAAATAGTAAATTTTTGAAAAATTTGCTATAAAAATAAATTTTTGAAAAATTTCCTATACAAATAGTAAATTTTTGAAAAATTTCCTATAAAAATAGTAAATTTTTGAAAAATTTCCTATAAAAATAGAAAATTTTTGAAAAACTTCCTATAAAAATAGTAAATTTTTAAAAAATTTCCTATAAAAATAGGAAATTTTTAGGAAATTTCTTATAAAAATAGTAAGTTTTTGAAAAATTTCCTATAAAAATATTAAATTTTTGAAAAATATCCAATAAAAATAGCAAATGTTTGAAAAAAAAATCCTATAAAAATAGTAAATTTTTGAAAAATTTGCTATAAAAATAGTAAATTTTTGAAAATTTTCCTATAAAAATAGTAAATTTTCCAAAAATTTCATATAAAAATAGTAAATTTTCGAAATATTTTCTGGAAAAATTCCCTAAAAATAGTTAATTATCGAAATATTTCATTCGTATAAGGACGCCTTTAGTATAATGACGTAGTCTTTAGTATAAAGAAGTAGTCTTTAGTATAATGACGTAGTCTTTAGTATAAGGACGTAGTCTTTAGTATAAGGATGTAGTCTTTAGCATAAGGATGTAGTCTTTAGTATAAGGACGTAGTCTTTAGTATAAGGACGTAGTCTTTAGTATAAGGACGTAGTCTTTAGTATAAGGACGTAGTCTTTAGTATAAGGACGTAGTCTTTAGTATAAGGACGTAGTCTTTAGTATAAGGACGTAGTCTTCAGTATAAGGAAGTAGTCTTTAGTATAAGGACGTAGTCTTTAGTATAAGGACTTATTCTTTACTAAAACGACCTAGTTCTGTAGTATAAGAACTTATCTTAGCATAACGACGTAGTTCTGTAGTATAAAGACGTCGTCTTTAGTATAAAAACGTCGTCTTTAGTAATATTAATTTTATTAGAATCCTCTACAACCAAATCTCCACCAAACTTATGCAACACCTGCTACGTACCAAAATTTCCCATAATGATCCAATTATGCAAATAATAACCTCGAGATTTTCCTATTTAACTGACAAAACTTTTGCAAAAAAACATAAATTTGTCTAAAAGTTCAATGCAAACGTTATCCTTGCCTCCAGATGACAGAAAAATACTTTTGGGCTACGTAAATTCTCTAACAAATTGTAAATTGTTTAATGAAAGCAATAACAGAAATTTACAACGTCAAACTTAATTTTATTATAATAAATGCAACAATTTATCAAGAAACTGAAAAGGAGAAAAAAAAAACGTGAAAAAATTACACAACAAGAAAAGATGGAACTAAAACAAATATTTGCTTAGTCCAGGGAAGGGATAAGTAGATAATATTTAGAAAGGATCATAAAAAGGACATGACGACTTCATTATTAGTTTTTATTATGAAGACGTAGTCATTAGGGCGAAGACGTAGTCTTTAGTATAAAGACGTAGTCTTTAGTATGAAGATGTAGTCTTTAATATGAAGACGTAGTCTTAAGTATGAATACGTAGTCTTTAGTATGAAGACGTAGTCTTTAGTATGAAGACGTAGTCTTTAGTATGAAGACGTAGTCTTTAGAATAAAGACGTAGTCTTTAGTATGAAGACGTAGTCTCTAGTATGACGTAGTCTTTAGTATGACGTAGTCTTTATTATGAAAACGTCGTCTTCAGTATGAAAACGTAGTCTTTAATATAAAGTAGTAGTCCTTAGTATCAAGACATATTTTATATATAGTATCAAGATGCGTTTTCTTAACATTAAGACGTATTCTATGATATCATGACCTATAGTAAAGCATCACAACGTATGTATTTTGAAGTAAGACGAAAGTCCCTAATCCCATCTCCGTCCACAAGCAGTTCCATGTCAAAGTTGCAGCATTTGAAGATGGAAAACATTGTTAACAAGAATGACGACAACATTAGCATGTAAAACATCATCAGCAGAAGGAGCAAAACTGGCAGCTGCAGCAGCAGCAACAATGCATTAGCAACAGCAACCGTAAGAAGTCCAATAACTGCAACAAAAAAATTCTTAAAATATTGCAGAAATAACAAGAAAGACATTAGCAGTAAAATAAATGTGGGTTGGATTTTTGTGTAGGAGTCGATGGTTGGTTGGTGCTAAACTGCAATGATTGATGGCTTCTAGCAATATTTTATTCATTTTATGGTATGAATATGAAGATGAGACCATCCACTGAGGGAAAGTAGCAAAGCAACCATTTACAATATGACTTTGCATTAGGGGAATTATGGGATACCGAGACCAAATAGAACAAAAGCTAGAAGAAGTGGTAAGATAAATAATATAGTATTGAAATGTTATTTTAAACAAATTAAGAATTTATCATTTTCCTAAACAACTTCTTCAACTTAAGCAACTGCACACATGCACTTTTGTTGAATTAGAAACATTTATTGGTCGTAAATGTGAAACACTTGATAATACTCGTAGTAATGGAAATGTTTGTGTGTGAGTGAGTGAGTGGCTTTCTGTCTGTATGTGATAAAGGATTCTCGTTGTGTTGGCCAAGGATGTTATTTCATCAAAGTTTCTATATGATTTTCTCGAGTATGTCTGAGTATGTTCTGTTAGTTCATAAATGTAAAGAATGATTTATATAGTTGATTACATGAAATCGTAGATTGTTTTGTAGCACAACAACAAATATATCTATCTCGTTTACATCCTTCAAAGTCCTTTTACTCATCATGTTTGTGAGTATGAGTGTGTGTGTCGTTGGCAACGTCAGAAACAACATCCAATGCCACTTACATCATCAGAAACATCATCATCGTTTTCAATATTGTGTGGCCGTTGAACAGTGGGGCAGATGGAACAGAAATTTGGTCAAAATTGTAAGCTATCATGGATTAAAAATACAAGAACGTAGTGTTTCTTAAGAGCACGTAATATTTAGCGGGACGACGTAGTCTTTAGTAGAAAGACGTAGTCTTTAATAGGGAGTCACGGTCTTTGTAGAAAGGTGTAGATTTTAGTAGGAAGACGTAGTCTTTAGTAGAAAAAAGTAGTCTTTAGCATGAAGACGTAGTCTTTAGTATAAAGACGTAGCATTTAGCATGAAGACGTAGTCTTTAATATGAACACGTAGTCTTCAGTATGAAGACATAGTCTATAGAATGAAGACGTTGTCTTTAATATGAAGACGTAGTCTTTAGTATGAAGACGTAGTCTTTAGAATGCAGACGTAGTTTTTAGTATGAAGTCGTAGTCTTTAGTATGAAGTCGTAGTCTTTAGTATGAAGACTCAGTTTTTAGTATGAAGATGTAGTCTTTAGTATGAAGACGTAGTTTTTAGTATGAAGACGTAGTTTTTAGTATGAAGACGTAGTTTTTAGTATGAAGACGTAGTGTTTAGTATGAAGACGTAATCTTTAGTATGAAGACGTATTCTTTAGTATCAAGATGTAGTCTTTAGTATCAAGACGTAGTCTTTAGTATGAAGACGTAGTCTTTAGCATAAAGACATAGTCTTTAGTATGAAGACGTAGTCTTTAGTATGAAGACGTAGTCTTTAGTATGAAGACGTAATCTTTAGTATGAAGACGTAGTCTTAAGTATGAAGACGTAGTCTTTAGTATCAAGACGTAGTCTTTAGTACGAAGACGTAGTCTTTAGTATGAAGACGTAGACTTTAGTATGAAGACGTAGTCTTTAGCATGAAGACGTAGTCTTTAGTATGAAGACGTAGGCTTTAGTATGAAGACGTAGGCTTTAGTATGAAGGCGTAGTCTTTAGTATGAAAATGTGGACTTTAGTATAAAGACGTAGTCTTTAATATGAAGACGTAGTCTTTAGTATAAAGACGTAGTCTTTAATATGAAGACGTAGTCTTTAGTATAAAGACGTAGTCTTTAGTATAAAGACGTAGTCTTTAGTATAAAGACGTAGTCTTTAATATGAAGACGTAGTCTTTAGTATGAACACATAGTCCTTAGTATGAAGACGTAGTCTTTAGTATGAAGACGTAGTCTTTAGTATGAAGACGTAGTCTTTAGGATCAAGACGTAGTCTTTAGTATCAAGACGTCTTTAGTATGATATACAATTTATAGCCCCACTGTTCCCAATTGTATTTCGTCCTTCTCTCCTTTGGTGGCATTTCTATTTTCCTTTTTTCCTCCTTTTCTAGTTTATTAACGCAAAAACATATTGCAAATTGAATTATACATTTGATATGTGTTGGATAAGTTATCATTGTTCTTTTCTTCAAAGAATTCCTTCTTTCTATTTCAGGGACCGCACGTGTTATGGAATCGTTTGATTTTCTTTCCTTTCATCTTTTTAAGTGGGTTTTACTAGCAACCCAGTCAAATAAGTGACTGGGAACAATATTAAAATGTAAGTAGTAACTGAATGTTTTCAACAATATTTTTGCAATAAAATAGTTAAATTTATTTAAGACAAATAGATTTTACTGAGAAAGTCTTGAGAGGAATTATAATCAAAAGAATTGAAAAAAAAGGAAATTTATAGAAAATAAAATTTCAAATTGTAATGGAAAATTTTAAATTTATCATATTGAATTGTAGTTATTCTTGTAAAATCCTTACGCAAAATATGTTTTAGATTTTGAAATTTAAAATTTACAAAATTATTGGAAAAAATACTTAAGAAATTTTCTAATACGAAACTAAAGAAAATTTAAGTATCTTAAAGTAAAAAAGTTGTTCTGTAAAAGTAGGGTTCTTAAAAAAAAAATTTGTAATTACTATTAATAAACTTTTTTAGATAATGAACCTTGACTGTTTTAAGCGAATCCGTCTTAAATAAATTTTATATGTATTTAGTTAAAAGTATTATTTATACATGTGTGTTAAACGGATTAAATGGCTCAAAAAAATCTTAAAATTAAATTGCACTTTTTTTAAACAAATGTAATTTACATACGAAATTAAATGTCTGGAAACTCAATAACATTTAAATTAAAATCACAGACAATATACGAGGGTCATGTTAAGCAAGAAAACGAAAAACTTTCCACTATTATTAAATAGTATTTTTCATGAAGATGTAATCTCTAGTATGAAGCCCTAAATTTTAACGTAAAGCCCTAGTCGTTAGTATGAAGGCATACTATTTAGTACAAAGTCGAGGTCCTAAGTATAAAAATGTAGTCTGTATTAAACAGACGTAGTCAATATGTAGTCTTTAGTAAAAAGACGTAGTTGTTAGTATAAAGAAGTAGTCTTTATAATAAAGATGAAGTTTTTAGTACAAAGACGTAGTAATCTTTAATATCAAAACGTAGTCATTAGTATCAAGACGTAGTGTTTAGTATCAAGACGTAGTCTTTAGTATCAAGACGTAGTCTTTAGTATTAAGACGAAGTCTTCAATATCAGGAAGTAGTATTTAGTATGAAGGCGTAGTCTTTAGTATCAAGACTCAGTCTTTAGTATTAAGACGTAGTCTTTAGCATCAAAACGCAGAATTTATTATTAAGACGTAGTCTTATGTCTTTACAATCTAGACGTTAACTTTAGTACCAAGTGATAGTCTTTAGTATCAAGACATAGAATTTAGTATAAATTTCGCAGAAAATTATTGAAAAATTTCTTATTTTTTAAGGAAATTTTTAAAAATTTCCTATTTTTATAGGAAATTTTTCAATAATAATTTAATATTTTTATAGGAAATTTTTCAAAAATTTCTTATTTTTTATAGGAAATTTTTTAAAAATTTCATATTTTTTATAGGATATTTTTCAAAAATTTACTATTTTTATAGGAAATTTATCAAAATATTATTATTTTTATAGGAAATTTTTCAAAAATTTACTATTTTTATAGGAAATTTTTCAAAAAATTACTATTTTTATAGGAAATTTTTCAAAAATTTACTATTTTTATAGGAAATTTTTCAAAAATTTACTATTTTTATGGGAAATTTTTCAAAAATTTACTATTTTTATAGGAAAATTTTCAAAAATTTACTATTTTTATTAAAAATTTTTCAAAAATTTACTATTTTTATAGGAAATTTTTCAAAAATTTACTATTTTTATAAACAATTTTTCAAAAATTTACTATTTTTATATAAAATTTTTCAAAAAATTGCTATTTTTATTGAAAATTTTTCAAAAATTTCTTATTTTGATAAAAAAAAAAATTCAAAAATTTCTTCTTTTTACAGAAAATTTTTCCAAAATTTCTACTTTTTATAGAAAATTTTTCAAAAAATTTCTTCTTTTTATAGAAACTTTTTTAAAAATTTCTTACTTTTATTGGAAATTTTTCATTTTTCTTATTTTTTAATAAAATTTTTCAAAATTTTCTTCTTTTTATAGAAAATTTTTCAAACATTTCTTATTTTTATAGGAAATTTTACAAAAATTTCTTATTTTTATATACAATTTTTCAAAAAATTTTTATGTTTATGGGAAATTTTTCAAAAATTTCTTATTTTTTTAGGAAATTTTTCAAAAATTTCTTTTTTTAGGAAATTTTTCAAAAATTTCTTATTTTTATAGGAAATTTTTAAAAATGTCTTATTTTTTACAAACATATTTTAAAAATTTCTTATTTTTATAGAAAATTTTTTAAAAATTTCTTATTTTTATAGAAAATTTTTTAAAAATTTCTTATTTTTATAGAAAATTTTGTAAAAATTTCTTATTTTTACAGGAAATTTTTCAAAAATTTGTTATTTTTATAGAAAATTTGTCTAAAATTTGTTATTTTTGTAGGAAATTTTTCAAATTTTTTTTATTTTTATAGGAAATTTTTGAAAAATCTATTATTTTTATGGGAAATTTTTCAAAAATTTCTTATTTTTATAGAAAATTTTTCAACAATTTCTTACTTTTATAGCAAATTTTTAAAAAATTTCTTATTTTTAAAGGAAATTTTACAAAAATTTACTATTTTTATAGGAAATTTTACATCCCCACAAATACCAATGACTGACGATATGACTATCTAATCCGGCTCGAAGGACCATAAACAAATAGTCAACAGTTTCCAAGCAAAATTTTGTATTCCGGAAACGCACTAATTTTTCGAACTGGATCTGAATTGGTTTAGTCTAACGATATTTTTAGTCAGAAAACATTTATATATTAAAGAAAAATGTCTATTACCCTCGCACTTAATAGTAAAACCTAACAAGATGCAAATTTTTTTATATGACTCTTTTAAAACCAGCCAGACATACTAAACACTTAAAGTCATCATAAATCAAGTGAAATAATTTCCACATGTTACAAGAGGAAAAAGCTAAAAAATAGAAATAGCAATAAAAAAAAATCCTAAAATACATGCAAAGGTCAAAACTTAACAAATTCTGCTAAAAACCAAAAAAAAAAAACACTTAAACCTAAAAATCATCAAGTAGAGCAAATAATTTACGAAAAAAAAACAATTCCCCACAATAAAATTTACAAGATTTAAACTAGAAAACAAAATAGTTAAGCGCCACATTAAATGAATTTTTGTATAAAACATGAAGCCAAAGCAAGAAAAAAAATCAAGAGGTTCAGGTTCATGAATTTTATCAATAAAAATTGCATGTAAAAACACTATACGTCATGCCACAAACACGAAACAGGGGGACCGACCATGCGGCAGCTTCGAGGCAACAGGGAACTTATCTTATAGACCCAGTAATGGGTTCAGTCAGTCACTGGCAAAAACATTCGTTTAAAAGAGTTTTGAGTGTTGAAGCTTAAAAGAAGTTAGTGGCGCTTGTTGCTGCAACATTTTGTGGCAAGCCAGCCAAGAGAAGTAGAAGAAGTTACAATTGTAATAAAGCAAATGACTTCTTTTTCGGTTTCGAAAGATTTATGTTGGCTTTTTAAATAAAAATGATTAACAAAGAAAAAAATGCAGGAATTCCTTTAAGAAGTGAAATGTTCTTTGAAGAGTTTAAAGATATAAATAAAATGGAACTACTTACCTAGAGCCAAAAGGAAAAGCGTTAATGGATTTGGTTAAAAATTTCAAACTTTTTTCATGAAAAGCTCTTAGAGATTTTAATAGCGCCAAAAAGATGTTTAATTATAAGTGAAATAAGCAAGAATAGGACAAATTACCTGAAAAGAAAAAAATTGGAAAAATTTGTAAACAAAATTTTTAAGAAATTTTTCGAAATTTGACTATTTATAGGAAATTTTTCGAAAATTGACTATTTATAGGAAAATTTTTCGAAAACTGGCATTTATAGGAAATTCTTCGAAAATTGACTATTTATAAGAAAATTTTTCGAAAACTGGCATTTATAGGAAATTCTTCGAAAATTGACTATTTATAGGAAATTTTTCGAAAATTAACGATTTATAAGAAATTTTTCGAAAATTGACTATAAATAGAAAATTTTTCAAAAATTTCCTATTTTTTTAGGAAATTTTTCAAAAATTTCCTATTTTTATAGGAAATTTTTTAAAAACTTCCTATTTTTATAGGAAATTTTTCAAAAATTTTCTATTTTTATAGGAAATTTTTCAAAAATGTCCTGTTTTTATAGGAAATTTTTCAAAAATTTCCTATTTTTATAGGAAATTTTTCAAAAATTTACTATTTTTATAGGAAATTTTTCAAAAATTTACTATTTTTATAGGAAATTTTTCAAAAATTTACTATTTTTATAGGAAATTTTTCAAAAATTTCCTATTTTTATAGGAAATTTTTCAAAAATTTCCTATTTTTATAGGAAATTTTTCAAAAATTTCCTATTTTTATAGGAAATTTTTCAAAAATTTCCTATTTTTATAGGAAATTTTTCAAAAATTTCCTATTTTTATAGGAAATTTTTCAAAAATTTCCTATTTTTATAGGAAATTTTTCAAAAATTTTTCTATTTTTATAGGAAATTTTTCAAAAATTTCCTATTTTTATAGGAAATTTTTCAAAAATTTCCTATTTTTATAGGAAATTTTTCAAAAATTTTTAAAGGAAATTTTTCAAAAATTTCCTATTTTTATAGGATATTTTTCAAAAATTTCCTATTTTTATAGGAAATTTTTCAAAAATTTCCTATTTTTATAGGAAATTTTTCAAAAATTTCCTATTTTTATAGGAAATTTTTCAAAAATTTCCTATTTTTATAGGAAATTTTTCAAATATTTCCTATTTTTATAGGAAATTTTTCAAAAATTTCCTATTTTTATAGGAAATTTTTCAAAAATTTCCTTTTTTTATAGGAAATTTTTCAAAAATTTCCTATTTTTATAGGAAATTTTTCAAAAATGTCCTATTTTTATAGGAAATTTTTCAAAAATTTCCTATTTTTATAGGAAATTCAAAAATTTCCTATTTTTATAAGAAATTTTTCAAAAATTTCCTATTTTTATAGGAAATTTTTAAAAAATTTCCTATTTTTATAGGAAATTTTTCAAAAATTTCCTTTTTTTATAGGAAATTTTTCAAAAACTTCCTATTTTTATAGGAAATTTTTCAAAAATTCCTATTTTTATAGGAAATTTTTCAAAAATTTCCTATTTTTATAAGAAATTTTTCAAAAATTTCCTATTTTTATAAGAAATTTTTTAAAAATTTTCTATTTTTATAGGAAATTTTTCAAAAATTTCCTATTTTTATAGGAAAATTTTCAGAAATTTCTTATTGTTATAGGAAATTTTTCAAAAATTTCCAATTTTTTTTAGGAAATTTTTCAAATTTTTTCAAGAAATAAAGCATACTTCCAGGCTTGAAAAATATTAAAAATTTAAAGCATACTTTAAGGATTTTCATATAATAAAAAACAATTGCCTACTTTTAGGATCAACATAAAATTTCACACCAAATTTTTTAACCATTTCATATCTTTTTCCCTCAATACTTTTTGTTAAGCCTTTCACAGCATCATTTCCATATTATAATCCTTTTAAAGTAAAATGATTTTATTTCAACAGAAATCTCACTATCAGTTTTCTGCCAAAAAATGCAAAATAATATACAGTTTTTTTTTACCAAATAAATATCTCGAAGGAAAATCTTATTAACCTCATCATACAAATTCGCTTTTTCGTTAGCACTTAATACCAGTGGCCCTGATAACAATAACGCGCCCGACAGCTAAGGCAGGGAGAGCTAAACATGCTTGAACAATAGAGTGTAAAATCTTTTTACGTAAATCGTAATACATTTTTTTTATTATTTGCAAATTTTTTGCTGTTTTTAGTTTTTTTTTAGTCTTTTTTCCAGTTGTACTTTGAATAATAGTTTATTTCTGTTTTAGACTCTATTGTTTTGCTTTGGTATACAAAAAGAAATGTATATTTCATTTGGCATTTGGTTTGGATCGTTTGCTTGGCACTAACCCTCTGTCCTGCCCTCCCTCGTTCATGATTTTGGCTTGGAGACAAGGATTGAAAAAAATATATATATGTATATCCCTAAAGTGTCATATAATACAAAGAAGAAAAAAAAATACAGAAATAAAGAAGCCTTGAAAACAATAGTAGTTCAGTTGTTTCAAATAAGAGGAAATTTTTTTTGTTATAACAAAACACGATACATTTGCTACAGAGTGCTCATAAAATTTGTTAAATACAAGATTTCTTCTTTTTAACTAAAATTGAAAACGACAAAAAAAAAGAACAATAATTTAGTTCTTGGTTAACATCTCAAATTTCATTTCCTCGAGAAATCTGCAGCAAAAGATTTGCTTTCATTATTAAAAAGCAGCTCAAAATAGCAAAAAAAAAAAAAGAAAGCGAAAAAGGTTTTAATAAATTTTAAGCCTTTAAGTAGGCAATTGTATGCTTATAAATTCTCAGCCTAAAAGTATGCCATAATTATAAGCATAAAATGGTGATAATCATAATTACTATAAAGTTATGACTGCAAACAAATTTTTGTTTTAATTCTTTAACATTATCTAGAGAAGATTAAGTAAAGTTAACAAAAAAAAAACTTATTATTTTCTACCTTTTGATAGTATTTGGTATTTTTTACTCTGAAACTTATGATTTTGGAATTTAAGCTTCCAGCTAAAGTTAATTGGGTTTATTATAATAAAAGTAAAACAAAAATAATTTTAAGGAGAAAGTTGGTAACATGAAAGACTAATAAAGGATTTTTATTTATTGGGGTTAGCGTTAAGGCAAAAAAAAGGTGGGTTTGAGATAAAGCAGATTTTATTTATGACCTCAAAGCCAAATTTTCAAAATTAAAACTTTTGAGTGAAGTAACATAATTTTAGTTTTCGATTTTACTAAAACGTGGTTATTGTTTTGGGCATAAATTAGTTTTTGAAATGAGTAGGAATCTATGTTTTCAAAAATACAGACAAGACCATAAAAGCTCTTAAAAAAATGGAAAAAAAAGTACGAAGCAATATCTAAAGTTGTAACACTCTAAATCAATGATGTTCAATAACAAACTTGACATAGTAGAGAGAAATTAAATGATGGGCATCGCTGCTCTAGATTGAAGAATGTCTAAAAAGTACCAAAGACGTTTTTATTAAAATTACTAAAGAGCCAAATTACATATATATTTATTTTTGCCTAAAAGTACTGAAATAAGTTTTCAAAATTTTCTTAATTTTAGAGTTATTTTTGACTT
Source organism: Stomorhina lunata (assembly GCA_933228675.1). Lineage (NCBI taxonomy): Eukaryota > Metazoa > Arthropoda > Insecta > Diptera > Rhiniidae > Stomorhina > Stomorhina lunata. The sequence continues at coordinate 71,902,565 of OW121743.1, forward strand.
TTATTTTTTTGAGCAAAAATTAGTTATTTTTGACTTTTATTTTTTTGAGCAAAAATTTGTTATTTTTGACATTTATTTTTGCGAGCAGAAATAAAAGTCAAAGGCATTGTGAAAATTTGGTCCATGACTATCAAAATGGTATACTTGATTTTATTCTCCGACATTTCCTTAAGGTTGCCTTATTAAATCAAAAATTCAAAAATAACAGTTATTTTCGGTCCCTGTTTATATTATATATTCGTAGAGAATAGGGTTCTAGGATGATTTTAAACCCAAATTTAAGTCAGTGCAACATTCCGTTTACGTACAGCAACAAATGAAATTTGTCTAGCTTTTAAGAAAATTTTTGTGTTTTTGAATATATAACAAAAAAGTCAAGCCGATTTTGCAATTTTCTGAAATGCAGTTATATAGTCCCATATATTCTCTTAAGATTTCAAAAATAAAAAGAAGCGCAAATTCATAAACAAATCAAGAAAATCAAATTTTAATAAAAAATTACAAATGTTCTATTATTTTTGTGCCTTTAGGTGACTTCCCGGGGAATCTGGAAAACTCCCTTAGCATAATCCCAGCAACGAAATTTTGGAATAATCTAAACCAGTAAAAGATTCTGCCCATGGATTGCCACTATAAAACACCCTCAGCTATAGCTCGATACTACATTTTTCTTTTTGATAAAAAAAATTTCTATAGAAAAATTTTTGATAAAATAATTTTCTGTAGAAAAATTTTTGATAAAAAAAATTTTCTATAGAAAAATTTTTAATAAAAAAGTTTTCTATAGACATATTTTTGGTCAAAAAAAATTTTCTGTAGAAAAATTTTTGATAAAAAAAATCTATAGAAAAATTGTTGATAAAAAAACTTTTCTAAAAAAAATTTTCTATAGAAAAATTTTTGGAAAAAAATTTCTGTAGAAAATTTTTTAATTAAAAAAAATTTTCTATAGAAAATTTTTGATAAAATAATTTTCTGTAGAAAAATTTTTGATAAAAAAAATTTTCTATAGAAAAATTTTCTTTAGAAAAATAAAAAAGTTTTTTGTAGACAAATTTTTGTTAAAAAAATTTTCTATAGACAAATTTTTGATAAAAAAAATCTATAGAAAAATTGTTGATAAAAAAATTTTTCTATAGAAAAATTTCTGATAAAAAAATTTTCTATAGAAAAATTTTTGCTAAAAAAATTTTCTATAGAAAAATTTTTGCTAAAAAAATTGTCTATAGAAAAATTTTTGATAAAAATATTTTCTATAGACAAATTTTTGACAAAAAGAAATTTATTTCTATAGAAAAATTTTTGATTAAAAAAATTTTCTATAGACAAATTATGGATTATAGAAAAATTTTGAATAAAAAATTTTCTATAGAAAAATTTTTGATAAAAAAAATTTTCTATAGAAAAATTTTTGTTAAAAAAAAAAAATCTATAGAAACGTTTTTGATAAAAAAATTTTCTATAGAAAAATTTTTGATAAAAAAATTTTCTATAGAAAAATTTTTGTTAAAAAAAATTTTCTATAGAAAAATTTTGGATAAAAAAATTTCTATAGAAAAATTTTTGATAAAAAAATTTTCTATAGAAAAATATTTGTAAAACAAAATTTTGATAAAATTTTCTATAGAAAAATTTTTGATAAAGAAATTTTCTAGAGAAAAATTTTTGATAAAAAAAATTTTATAGAAACATTTTTTTATCAAAAATTTCTATAGAAAATTTTTTTTTATCAAAAATTTCTATAGAAAATTTTTTTTTATCAAAAATTTCTATAGAAAAATTTTTGATAAAAAATTTTCTATAAAAAAATTGTTGATAAAAAAATTTTCTATAGAACATTTCTGATAAAAAAAAATTTCTACAGAAAAATTTTTGATAAAAAAATTTTCTATAGAAAAATTTAAAAAAAAAATTCCTATAGAAAAATTTTTTATAAAAAATCTTCTATAGAAAAATTGTTGATATAAAAATTTTCTATAGAAAAATTTTTGATAAAAAAAAATTTTCTATAGAAATTTTTGATAAAAAAAAATTTTCTATAGAAATTTTTGATAAAAAAATGTTTCTATAAAATTTTTTTTATCAAAAATTTTTCTCTAGAAAATTTCTTTATCAAAAATTTTTCTATAGAAAATTTTATCAAAATTTTGTTTTACAAATATTTTTCTATAGAAAATTTTTTTATCAAAAATTTTTCTATAGAAATTTTTTTATCCAAAATTTTTCTATAGAAAATTTTTTTTAACAAAAATTTTTCTATAGAAAATTTTTTTATCAAAAATTTTTCTATAGAAAATTTTTTTATCAAAAACGTTTCTATAGATTTTTTTTTTTTTAACAAAAATTTTTCTATAGAAAATTTTTTTTATCAAAAATTTTTCTATAGAAAATTTTTTATTCAAAATTTTTCTATAATCCATAATTTGTCTATAGAAAATTTTTTTAATCAAAAATTTTTCTATAGAAATAAATTTCTTTTTGTCAAAAATTTGTCTATAGAAAATATTTTTATCAAAAATTTTTCTATAGACAATTTTTTTAGCAAAAATTTTTCTATAGAAAATTTTTTTAGCAAAAATTTTTCTATAGAAAATTTTTTTATCAGAAATTTTTCTATAGAAAAATTTTTTTATCAACAATTTTTCTATAGATTTTTTTTATCAAAAATTTGTCTATAGAAAATTTTTTTAACAAAAATTTGTCTACAAAAAACTTTTTTATTTTTCTAAAGAAAATTTTTCTATAGAAAATTTTTTTTATCAAAAATTTTTCTACAGAAAATTATTTTATCAAAAATTTTCTATAGAAAATTTTTTTTAATTAAAAAATTTTCTACAGAAATTTTTTTCCAAAAATTTTTCTATAGAAAATTTTTTTTAGAAAAGTTTTTTTATCAACAATTTTTCTATAGATTTTTTTTATCAAAAATTTTTCTACAGAAAATTTTTTTTGACCAAAAATATGTCTATAGAAAACTTTTTTATTAAAAATTTTTCTATAGAAAATTTTTTTTATCAAAAATTTTTCTACAGAAAATTATTTTATCAAAAATTTTTCTATAGAAATTTTTTTTATCAAAAAGAAAAATGTAGTATCGAGCTATAGCTGAGGGTGTTTTATAGTGGCAATCCATGGGCAGAATCTTTTACTGGTTTAGATTATTCCAAAATTTCGTTGCTGGGATTATGCTAAGGGAGTTTTCCAGATTCCCCGGGAAGTCACCTAAAGGCACAAAAATAATAGAACATTTGTAATTTTTTATTAAAATTTGATTTTCTTGATTTGTTTATGAATTTGCGCTTCTTTTTATTTTTGAAATCTTAAGAGAATATATGGGACTATATAACTGCATTTCAGAAAATTGCAAAATCGGCTTGACTTTTTTGTTATATATTCAAAAACACAAAAATTTTCTTAAAAGCTAGACAAATTTCATTTGTTGCTGTACGTAAACGGAATGTTGCACTGACTTAAATTTGGGTTTAAAATCATCCTAGAACCCTATTCTCTACGAATATATAATATAAACAGGGACCGAAAATAACTGTTATTTTTGAATTTTTGATTTAATAAGGCAACCTTAAGGAAATGTCGGAGAATAAAATCAAGTATACCATTTTGATAGTCATGGACCAAATTTTCACAATGCCTTTGACTTTTATTTCTGCTCGCAAAAATAAATGTCAAAAATAACAAATTTTTGCTCAAAAAAATAAAAGTCAAAAATAACTAATTTTTGCTCAAAAAAATAAAAGTCAAAAATAACTCTAAAATTAAGAAAATTTTGAAAACTTATTTCAAAAAAAAATTTTCTATAGAAAAATTTTTGATATAAAAATTTTCTATTACCGAATAACCGAATGCTGGATCTCGCTATTTTTTGGACTAATCCGACTTCTATTATTGGTTCTGTCAATTTGTGGGACGAACCTTCACTAACGATATTTTCGATATGTAATATAAAGCTCCCTATAGGGAATTTTTGATCTCCCAAGTAGGTAAAACAACGTTGAGACTCCCTATTTATTACATACAAAAATTCGTTCATTTATTATACATCCAATAAATGACATTTTTTAAGGCGTAATTGAGTGAATTATGTGTGGCCCACAAAATTTGTCGTTTAAAGATAAAGCTTATTTTAAATTTAATAAAAATTGACATTTATTTTCGAATCATATCTTCATCTCTTCCTTGTATGACAGTAACCACAAAATAAACCTTTTGTATGTCAAATATCTTTATGACAATCTTTTTGGATCAATCATTTTTTGTGACATTAAAAGACTTCTTTTCCAAAAAAAATGAAGAAGATCTCAAAACAATATGATAGCTCTTGCGTGATGCAATTTGCTTTCAAAAAGAATTTTGATGAATCTGTTAAAGTTTTTTTTTCATTTTTTGAATAAATTTCAATATTTTTTAAAGTGATTTTTAAAGGGTATATTTAGTTTTAACTTTTTGTTGGTCTCTTGATTATTTGTAATGACCGTATTATTATAATTTCTTAATTTAATAAACACTGTAATCATGTTGCCTTATTCGTGCCTTTCCGTTGTTTTTTTTGCAGAAGGACCAAAATTGTTTTAAGGTATCACGCTCATTTGTAAGAAGGTGTTATTTGTATTTAAGTTGCAAATAAAGTGAATGAGTGAGATTTCCTCCTCCTTCCCTTTGCCGTTTAAATATAATTTTGAACGTAATGATTTTAAGGTAATAAAAACCACAATGATGGCGGCAATTCAAACATTATTATGTTTGCCCTTTCTTCATGCTATGTTCATATTTGGCTTGGCAACTTTCAAGTATTCTGTCTTCTTTTGGGTTGTGGTTGAGATTGTGGTTTGCTCTGCACAAGGAATGTGGTTGCTATTGTGGAGACATTGCCATACATTTGTCTTATCTCTAATGTTTTAGGTTTACTTATGAAGGATTTTTTTAAATGTTCAAAGGATGTCGAAGAAACAACTTGCGTTAGCGAATCTTGGGTCACTCTGCTCTAAATAAAATTTGTAGTTGGATTTTCTTAAATAAAAATCAAACCTTTTAATATAAAAACTCTACAAAATACGCAAATATAATGACATATTATACAAAATCATTTAGCATTAAAATGTTTACTTAGTACTCGGGTTTTGCAAAATTATCGACTTTTTTCGGAAATCCTCCCATTAAAGATTTTACAGTTGCTTCTGATACCTTTTTGGAGCATGTGTTCCACCTGCGCTTAAAATCGGACATGTTCTTGGAAATCTTTCCTGTGTTCTTCAATTCCTTTTTTACCAGAGCCCAATATCTTTCCACAGGCCGAAGTTCTGGACAGTTAGATGTATTTGCCTCTCGTGGTACAAAAATGACATTATTCTTTGAGTACCACTCAAGTGCCTTTTTTCCATAATGGCATGATGCCAAATCGGGCCAAAAAAATGCAGTCACTCTGTGCTCTCTTTAAAAGGGTAACAACCGTTTTTGTAGGCACTCCTTTATATAAATTTCTGTGTTTATTGTGCCAGATGCCACAAATACTTTACTTTTTTTGCCACAACTGCAAATAGCTTGCCACACGAGAAACTTCTTAGGGAATTTTGTTTATTTTTTTGTGCGAAACTCTTGCCGAACATTGCCCCGTTTATCAGCAACATAAAAATCTTGACCAGGAAGTTGAGAAAAGTCTGCCAGTACGTATGTTTCATCATCCATCACACAACAGGTGTATTTTTTTATAAAATCAGACTTCAATTTTTTCGCTCGTTTTTTTGCTTCTAAGTTCTTTATAGCATTGCGATCTGGAACCTTTTGGACTTTGTATGTCTTCAGTCCAGCATAAGCTTTGACTCTATGTGCAAAATTCGTAGAACATTTCAAAGAACTGTTAGGCGCTCTTCGAAAGAGTCGCTCGACTTCTTTTGCCTTACCAATATCTGTAGGACCTTTTTTCCTCCCTGATCCAGGTTTTCTTTCAATGCTCAGGTTTTCCTTATACCGTCTGATGGCATTAGAAACCGTTCGAGGGTCAACTTTCAAATTTTTAGCTATTTTTTTAAAAGTCCATGACGGATTTTTTTGAAAAGTTTTAATTATATTTTCACGAACTTTTTTTTCGCAGTCCATTTTGATTGAAATAACTATTGAAAATTAATAATTTCTAAAATAATAGTATCTGACATATCTATAGAAACTAACTTGATCAGAAAATAAATTATTTCTTGCACTATGGATAAATTTTGTCTAAAATAGTAAATGCATATTTTTTTTAGAACACTCTTTATTAGCAAATGTTTGGTATCTTTGTTGGAAGGAACTATTTAAGTCAGGGTATATCGGGTCTATCTGTTTTTGTGGAATATTTTAATGTTAGTTGCGGCTACAAGCGGGCGTCTGTCTAGGAACGAGCGGCTCGCTTTACAAATTTGGCTCTTGTCTTTGGACTCATCATCCATCGACTTGGCACTTACGATGTTTTAAGCATGGAAAGAAACAACATTACAGAATATACTAGTCCAAGGGGTAATCATGCGAGAAATCCCCCTGCTACGGCAGCTGGCACAAGGATTTTGGAGGTGCCTAATCCATGCAAGAACATCCTGATGAATGAAATCAATAAGGCCCTTTGCTCCACTGGGAGTCAAGGATAACAGAAGAATAAGAAGGAACAGTTGGAATTATCAAATGTCCGGTCCCTCTGTTAAGAGGAATAACTTAAGTTAGAGAAAGTTGAGTATCTCTGTTGGGAGAAACAACTTGAGTAAGCGAATCTTGAGTATTTTTATTTTGGAGGTCCATCTTTTAGGAGGAAGTCTGTCTGTTGAAAGGAAGAGTTTGAGTTAGGGAATATTGGAGGAACAATTTGGATTAGCGATTGCAGGGTAAATATGTTGGGAGGAAAATTTACGTTAGCAAATGTCCGCACCCTCTGTTAAGAGGAATAACTTGCGTTAGCTAACTGCGAGCCTCTTTGTTATGAGAAACAACTTGAGTTTGGTGGTCCCTCTTTCAGAAGGAAGTAAGCGAATGTCGAGTCCCTCTGTTGAAAGGAAGAACTTGAGTTAGCGAATCTTGGGATTCTTTACACGGAGGAACAATTTGGACAACCGTTTGCCGGATATATCTGTTAGCAGGAACAATTTAAGTTAACGAATATCCGATTCTTCTGTTAGGAGGAATAACTTGAGAAAGAGAATGTCGAGCCTCTCTACTAGGAGAAAGAACTTGTGTTAGCAAATCATGAGTATTTTTATTTGGAGGAACAATTTGGGTTAGCCATTGTCCGGTCTCCGTGTTAGGGAGAATACATTGAGTAAGCAAATGTCAAGTCTCTCTGTTGGAAGGAACAACTTGAGTAAGAGAATTTGGAACAATTTGGGTTAGCAATTGTTCGGTCCTTCGGTAAGAAGGAATAAATTGAGTTAGCAAATGTCGGGTGTCTCTGAAAACAACTTGAGTTATCGAATCTTAGGTATCTTTATTTGGAAGAACAATTTGGGTTAGCGAATCTTAGATATCTTTATTTCGAAGAACAATTTGGGTTAGCGATTGTCCGATCCATATGTTAGGAGGAATAAACTGAGTAAGCGACATTCGAGTTCAAACGACTTGAGTTAGCGTATCTTGGGTATCTTTATTTGGAAGAACAATTTGGGCTAGCGAATCTTGGGTATCTTTATTTGAAAGAACAATTTGGGTTAGCGATTGTCCGGTCCTTTGTTAAGAGGAATACATTCGATATTCTCTGTTAGAAAAAAAAACAACTTAAATTAGCGAATCTTGAATATCTTTATTTGAAAAAACAATTTGTCTTAGCGATTGTCCGGTCTCCGGAAGGAACGACTTGAGTTAAAGAATTAGGAACAATTTGGGTAAGCAATTGTCCGGTCCCTCTGTAAGAAAGAATCAGTTAGGAGAAAACAACTTAAGTTGGTATCTTTATTGGGTATCTTTATTTCGAAGAGCAATTTGGGTTAGTAATTGTCCGGTCTCTCTGTTCAGAGGAATAAATTGAGTTAGTGAATGTCGAGTCTCTCTGTTGGAAGGAAGAACTTGAGTTAGCGTATCTTGGGTATCTTTGTTTGGAGGAATAACTTGGGTTAGCGATTGTCAGGATCCTCAGTTAGGAGGAATAATTTGTATAAGCGAAGTCTTTCTCTGCATGAAGGAAGAACCTAAGTTTGCGAGTCTTGGGTATCTTTATTTGGAAAAACAATTTGCATTAGCGATTGTCCAGTACCTCTTTAAAGAGGATTAAATTGAGTAAGTGATAACCGAGTCTCTGTGTTGGAAAAAATAACTTGAGTTAGCAAATCTTGGTATCTTTACTTGAAGGGAAAATTTGGGTTAGTGATTGTCGGGTCTATGTCTAAGGAGGAACAATTTAAGTTAGCAAATATCTGCTCGCTCTGTTGGAAGGAATAACTTGAGTCTAGTCTCTCTGTTAGAAAAAACAACTCGAGTTACCAAATCCTGGGTATCTTTATCTGGAAGATCAATTCGCGTTACCGATTGTCCGGTCCCTCTGTTAGGAGGAATGAATTAAGTAAGCGATTGTCGAGTCGATCAGTTGGAAGGAACAACTGGAGTTAGCGAATCTTGGTATCTTTATTTGGAGGAACAATTTGGGTTAGCGATTGTCGGGTCTATCTGTTAGATTTAATAACTTAAGTAGGAGAATGGCGAGTCTCTCTTGAGTTGGCGAATCTTGAGCATCTTTATCTGGAGGAACAATTTAGGTTAGCGATTTTCGAATCTTTCTGTTAAGAGGAACAATCTAAGTTTAAATGTTTGCTCTATCTGTTGAGTTGCGAATCTCTCTTGGGTTTTCTTTTATTACGAGGAATAATTTGGGGATTGCGATTGTCCGGTCCGTATATTATTTGGGAGTTAGCGAATGTGGAGTCTCTCTATTGGAAGAAAACAACTTGAGTTAGAGAATCTTGCGTATCTTTATTTGGAGGAACAATTTAGGTTAGCGATTGTCGGGTCTATCTGTTAGGAGGAACAATTTAAGTTAGCAAATGTTAGGAGGAAAAACTTGAGTAAAAGAGTCTCTCTTTTATGAAAAATCAACTAAAGCTAGCGAATCTTGGGTATATTTATATGGAAGAACAATTTGGGTTATCGATTGTCTGGTCCCTCTGTTAGGAGGAATAAATTGAGTTTGGCAGTATCAAGCCTCTGTTAGGAGGGAAAACTTGAGTTAGCGAATGTCGGTTCACTCTATAAGAAAAAACTTCTTAAGTTATAGGAAGGAACATTTTGAAGTAGCGAATGTCGGGTCGCTTTGTAAGACGGAACGTCTTAATTTATCAACTATGTTAGGAGGTTTGGTATTTTGGTAGAAGAAATAACTTGTGATAGCGAATGTTAGGTAACTCTGTTCAAAGGAATGTCTGCATTAGTTTTGTTAGCTTACATTGGGTCTCTGTAATTCGCAAATCCCGGTACTGTCTATTAGCAGGAATAACTTGGTTTAATGAATGTTAAGTCACTCTATTGATATACTTCAGTTAGTGGTCGTTGGTATGCTGGTATCTCAATAGTAGTTATGTCTAACGTTGCCTTAGTGAATGCCAGGTCTCGGGAATTCAACAACTCCAATTAGGTTAGATATTTATATTAGAGGGAATAATATAAGTTACTGAAAGTTTGGAGTCTTGGATTAGAAGAATGTAAGGATATATATAACAGGGACGTCTCGCGTTGATTTTATCACAAAATCATACTTTTTCGGTGACAACGGATTCAGGTAAGAAACGAAAGCTTTGATTAAGCTTTGGTTTCTTAATTGTCATTACTAAAGGGCAATGTCCAAATTAATAAGAACAGGGAAGAGTCGAAAACAACATAATGTATTTTGTGCATTTCTTTCTGTCGCTTGTTGTTTGTCGCTGCAATTGTATTCTAAGCAAGACTTCTTCCTTATTTAAATTAATTTTTTTAACCGCTTTTAGTTTAGTTGCCATTTTAAGTTGCATGCTGCCACGTTTTTTTTTTGTATTATTGGCCTTGTATTTTTTTCTGTAGTTTCCTTCACTTTAAGGATTTGTTTTTATTTTCATCTCGTTTTTGTTGCTCTCGCTGAATTTTTATTTTTTTGGGACCAACATAATTTTGAATAATGTTTGGTTATTATTTAGCTTATGACATATTTTTTCATATTTTGACTTTCCGACGTTTTCTATATTTTTTTCGCTTTTATTAATGTGCAAATTTTTTATACGTAATTTTTGCACTTTTTAAGTGTTTTTCGCCCTTTTTTTTGCTCCGACATCCTACAAAATTTTTAAGTGTTTTTTTTTCGTATTAAAGCTAATGAGTTTCGCTTTTTAAGTTAAAAGGCTGCTGTGGAAAACAAAATTACCAGTTGCCTAGTGGAGGTGTTTGTGTGTGAATCTGGTTATAAATGAGTGGTTTTTGTGGGTGGTCGTTAGGTTTTTTTGTTAGGTTTTTACTTTAATTAATTGTACTTAATAATGGCCTTATATATTAGTAGGGAAAATTAATGTTTTCAAAGGGAGGTGTTTTTTTCTCCTAAAAGAAGGACCAACAAAGTAGGACCAATTTTCTAGCAAGACCAACTTTGAGCGATACTTTTGTTTAAAGTTGGTGTTGCTAGTACAAACAACCTGGAAAACCGAATATTGGGTACCTTTATTATTAGAATCAACTTGAACTAACGAATATTGAGTATCTCTACTAGTAGAACCAACTTGCATATGCGAATGTTGGGTATCTTTATAGTAATGCCAACTTTAATTCGTGAACATTTGAACTCTTGATTAGCGAATGTTCGGACTCTATGTTCTATGTTCTATTTTAGGTTGTGTAATAGTTTTTGTGGTTCTGTTCAAGGTTTAGTGGAGGAACAATTTGACCTTCTACACGTTCTAGCAGGTGCACCAAAACGACGGCCGCTTCCTTGTGGATTCCAACGAAGCGCTTGTCGAGCAATGTTGGTATTTGGCCTTCGAAGTGTGTGACCTATCCACCGCAATTTTCGTTGACAAACCTCTATAGAAGAAGGGATTTGGTTTGTAGCGTTTAGTAGATCTTCATTTCCACAATTAGGAGGAATAAATTGAGTTAGCGAATGTCGGACGCCCTATGCTCCACTGAAGAAGGGAATGTCGAAGAAGCAACTTGAGTTAGCAAATCTTAACTAGTATCTTTTTTTGGGGGAAACAATTTGGGTTAACGATTCACCTGTCTATTTCCAAGGAAGAAGACTTTAAGCTAACAAATGTCCGCTTCCTCTGTTAGGAGGAATAACTTGAGTTAGCCAATGTCAGGTCTCTCTGTTAGGAAAAAGAACTTAAGTTTGCGAATCTTGGGTACCTTTAATTGAATGTACAATTTGGGTTAGCGATTGTCTGGTCCCTCTGTTATGTGGAATAAATTAATTAAGTGATAGCCTAGTCCCTCTGTTGGAAGAAACAACTTGAGTTAGTGAATCTTGGGTATCTTTAGTTAGAGAAACAATTTGAGTTTGCGATTGTTGGATCTTTCTGTTCTAAAAAACATTTTAAGTTAGTAAGTGTCTGCTTCCTCTGTTTGAGGGAATAACTTCAGTTAGAAAATATCAAGTCTCTCTGTTAGGGGAAACAACTTGAGTTAGCGAATCTTGGGTATATTTATTTGGAAGTACTATTTGGCTTAGAGATTATACAGTCTCTCTGTTGGGAGGAAAAATTGAGATATCCTTCTCTTTCTGTTGAAAGAAACAACTTGAGTTAGAGAAACTTAGGTATCTTTACTTAGAGAAACAATTTGAATTTGCGGTTGTCGGGTCTATCTGCTGGAAGAAGCATATGTCCGCTCCCTCTGTTAGAAGGAATAACTTGAGTTAGCAAATGTCAAATCTCTCTGTTAGGGGAACAACTTGTGTAAGCGAATCTTGGGTATATTTATTTGAAAATACAATTTGGAATAGTGATTGCTCGGTTGCTTTGTTAGGAGAAATGAATTGATTTAGGGAATATCGAGTCTCTCTCTTGGAAGGAAAAACTTGAGTTAGCGAATCTTGGGAATATTTCTTTAGAGGAACGATTTGAGTTAGCGATTGTCGGGTCATCAGTTAAGAGAAACAATTTAAGTTAGAGAATGCCGAGTTAAAAGAAACAACTTGATAAAGGGAATCTTGGGTTTCTTTATTTCGAGGAATAATTTGGGTTAGCGATTGTCCGGTCCTTCCGTTATTAGGGATTTAGCGAATGTCAAGTTTCTCTGATGGAAGGAACAACTTAAGTAAGCGAATCTTGGGTATAATTATTTGGCGATTGTCCGTACCTTCTGTTATTAGGGATTAAGCGAATGTCAAGTGTCTCTGTTGGAAGGAAAAACTTGAGTTAGCAAATCTTGGGTATCTTTATTTGGCTAAGTAATTTGGGTTAGACATTGTCCGGTCTCCCTGTTAGGAGAAATAAATTGAGCGAATGTCAAGTCTTTATGTTGGAAGGTGGAGCATAGGGCCTCGACCATCCTTTTATATCGAATTTTATTGTGAGATGTTAGGCATACATCATTCCATGAATAGTTTGCTGCTTGTAACTCCGCATCAGGTGCACCAACACGGCGGCTGCTTCTTTGTGGATTCCAACAAAGCTCTTTTCGAGCAATGTTTGTATTTGGCCTTCGAAATGTGTGGCCTTTCCACCGCCATTTCCGTTGACATACCTCTATAGAAGAAGGGTTTTTGGTTTGTAGCGTTTAGTAGATCTTCATTTCTTATGCGATTTGACCACCATATATTAAGGATTTGCCGCAAGTACTTGCTGGCAAAAGTTTGTAGGCGCTTATCGATGGCATTTGTGCGTTTCAAAGTTTCCCAGCCGTAATACAAGATGGACTTGACATTCGAGTTATATATTCGTAGCTAAGTTGTTGTTGATATATGATGAGATTTCCAAATAGCTCGGAGAATGCCGAATGCAGATTTTGCCTTATTAATACGCGATTCAATATCCTCGTCGGAGCCACCTTTTGTAAATACCAAACTTCAAAGATAATTAAAGATACCTTCATATCCAAAGAACGAAAGAACCTCTGCTATAATCCTATTAGCAAACATTGGATCTCGCTATTTCTGGTACTGTCTGTTAGCAGGAAGAACTTGGATTAGATTGTTGGTATCCTAGCATCTCAAAAGCTGTAATGTCTTGCGTTGCCTTGGCGAATGCTTTGTTCTAGGTTCTGTTTAAGGTTATGTTCTAGGTTTTGTTCTAGATTCTGTTTAAGGTTCTGTTGCATCGTCTGGTATAGGTTCTGCTCCAAGTTCTGTTCTAGGTTCTGTTCTAGCTTCAATACCAGGTTCCATTTTAAGTTGTGTTTTAGCTTCTTTTTTATTTTCTTTGATTGGCTCTGTTCTAGGTTCCGTTTCAGGTTCTGTATTTGGTTCTCTCCTAGGTTGTGTTATAGATTTCAGGTTCTGTTCTAGGTTATTTTGTAGGTTCAGTTCCAGATTCCGTTTTAGCTTGTGTTCTAGGTTCTGTCTTAGGATTTGTCTTAGGTTGTGTTCTAAGTTCTATTCTAGGTTATGCTCTTGTTTCTGCTTTGGGTTCAGTTCTAGGTTAAATTTAAGGTTCATTTATAGATGTTGTCCTAGGTTTATTTCTAGGTTGTGTTGTGTTCTAGTTCTTGTCTAGGTTCTGTTTCTTTCGGTTCTGTCTATGTTCTGTTCTATATTATATTCTAGATTATGTTTTAATTTCTGATCTAGGCTCTTTTCTAGGTTCTTCTCTGTATTTTTTTTATGTTCTAGGTTCTGTACTAGGTTTTGTTTTAGATTATGTTTTAGGTTATGTTTTAGGTTATGTTTTAGGTTATGTTTTAAGTAATGTTTTAGGTTATGTTTTAGGTTATGTTCTAGGTTCTCTTCTTAGTTACCCTCTAGATTGTCTTCTAGGTTCTCTTCTTAGTTATCTTCTATGTAATTTTTTAGGTTATGTTCTAGGTTTTTTTCTAGGCTTTTTTCTAGGTTTGATCTAGGTTCCGGTCTATGTTCTAATCTTTGTTCTTTCTAGGTTAAAAACTTATTTAAAAACAATTATGTTTTATGTTTTGTTTTAAGTTATGTTTTAGGTTATGTTTTAGGTTATGTTCTAGGTTCTCTTCTTAGTTACCCTCTAGATTGGGTTCTACGTTCTCTTCTTAGTTATCTTCTACGTTCGTTTTTAGGTTATGTTCTCGGTTTTTTGTCTAGGTTTGATCTAGGTTCTGGTCTACGTTCTAATCTTTGATCTTTCTAGGTTAAAAACTTATTTAAAAACAACATAAGTACTTCTTCACTCAAAAACTAAAATACAATCTCTTTATAAATAATTCCTTGTTATTTATTTGTTGCGAAATATTTGTATTCGAAATTACACAATTTTGATTTAATATACAATTATAAAAATTTGTGGGAAATCCTAAAAAACGCCTTCTAATTCTCAGGCATTTCAAAATAATTAACACTAATTTAGTGTGAAAACAATATAAAAATCCATAAATAGTTTTGTTTTTTTTTTTTAATAATTTGCTTAATAATATTTAAGGGATAGAGTTTCACAGACAAATCAAATTTAAATAAATTTACAAACATTCGACACGTTTTCTTTATGTCTTAATTTGTTTATTTATAAAATAGAAATTAAGCAAATAATTAATTATTTAATTGTTGTTTTTAAATTGTTAATTAAATTATTTTTAATTATTAAATTATAAAATAGAAACATAAGAAATTTTTAAATGAAATTGATCTCCGGTCAGTCTAAAGGGGGCAAATATGAGGTACAAATTTTAACATGTGCCAACAGCAACACGTCAAACTCACATTAATTATAGGAAATTAAAAAATAAACTAACACTAATTGCAAAAAATATAAACATAAATTAAGAAACTATTAAATTTTATTAAAGGGGATTTAAAATTAAAAAGACAGCAGCAATTAAATGTCAATTTTTGACAAATGGCTAAGAAATCATTTTAGGGGGGATGACATAAAAAGTGTGATAACTTGTTAGGGGATTAAGATAATTAAGCGAGTTTTTGAGTATTGAGAGTTAACATGATAAATAATAAATTAAAGAAAAAATAAATTAAAAAATTTTAAATTTAGTGTGAAATTCGAGAGCCTAAACATTTTATTTGAAATTATTTTTTTTACAAAAACTTAAGTTCAAGATTTCCCCTTAAGAAAAGAGAACTCTTAAAAGCACTTGTAATTTATCTTGTAACATTTTACAAAGAAAACCATTTAAACATATTTAAAGTAATTTCCCTCCATAAACACAAAACAACAAAATTAACTTGTTTTCCTAAAACACTTTGCTGGGAACATAAAAAAGCGAAACGTCTGCAATCTTCCTGGAATGCCACTGATTATGTTTGTCACATTTTAAAATAGTTAATGGCCGGACAGAACGACCACATAAGACGTCAATGAAATCAAAAGAAGCTCTCAATAAAATATAACAACAAGAAAAGGACTAAATATATTTCTATAAAAAAGCCGCCCGATTAGATAGTAAAAAACCTTAAATAGCTCCAACAAGAACTATGAGATTTTACACCTTACAATTTTTTTTTTCGTCGTGGTTTTCGTGTTCAAGAAATTCCAAGTGAATTAAAAATTAACAATCTTTCCCAAGAAAACTTCTTGTGACTCTGTGAAAAGTTACACCATGTTCGAGAGTGTTAAATGTAGCATTGACCCAAATGAATCCTTTAAAGTTGTGTAAAGAAAGGAAAAAAAAAACAACGTTAAAGTTCCGAACTATGAACGGAAGCCAATAAGCAATTAAATACATCTAAATTCTTACAAAACACGCACTAATTCCGTAACCATATTTAAACTTTATAGAAATAAATAAATGTTACGAATACTTTTTTCTTTTGCTACGGCAACTTACAACATTTTTTTGAAAGGGGAAACATTTTTAAGGCCTTCGGAAATTGTGAAGTGAACTTTACAGAACTAGAAAATAACTTTAACAGAATTAATGCAGAACCTGGAACTAAATATAGAACTAAACATAGAACAGAACTTACAGCAAAACTTCGAACAGCAGAACCTTAAAGCCAAAAACAGAACCAAGAACAGGATCTGAAATAGAACTTATAACAAAGTCTAGGACAGGAGCTACAGCGGGGTCTACAACAGAGACTGGAACATAGAACAGAACTTACAGCAGAACTTCGAACAGCAGAACCTTAAAGCCTAAAGCAGAACCAAGAACAGGACCTAAAATAGAACTTATAACAAAGTCTAGGACAGAACCTACAGCGGAGTCTAGAACAGAGCCTGGAACATAGCCTAGAACAGAACCAAGAACAGGGCCTAAAATCGAACTTACAACAGAGTCTAGAACAGAACATATAGCGGAATCTAGAACAGAACCTGGGACAATAAATGGACAGAACCTGGAAGAGAACTCTAAAACAGAACCTATAACATAACCTAGAACCTTTTACAGAATCAGGAAGACAACCTACAAAAGAACCTTTAACAGAACCTAGAATAGTACCTTGAAGAGATCCTAGAACAAAACTTGTACCATAACCTAGAACAGAACCTAGAACAACCTGATATAGAACACAGAACATAACCTAAAGCAGAGTCTAGAATAGAGCCTGGAACAGACCCAGGAAGAGAACATACCACACAACCTTGAACAGAACCTGGATAGAAACAAAAACAAAACCTAGAACTAAACCTAGAA
Organism: Stomorhina lunata; assembly: GCA_933228675.1. NCBI lineage: Eukaryota > Metazoa > Arthropoda > Insecta > Diptera > Rhiniidae > Stomorhina > Stomorhina lunata. The sequence continues at coordinate 71,919,257 of OW121743.1, forward strand.
CTGAACCTGTAACAGAACCTAGAACAGAACCTGGAAGAGAACCTAGAACTGAACATAAATAGAACCTAGAACTAAACCTAGAACAGAACCGAGGACATAACCTAAAAGGAATCTAGAACAGATGCTAGAAAATAATTTAGAACAGAAACTATGAGATAACCTAGAAAAGATCCTGGAACTTAACCTAAAACAAAACCTAGAATCGAACATGGAACGAAACTTACAACACAACCTGGAACAGAACTTGAAACACAAAAAAGAACAGAACCAGGAAGAGAACCTAAAACAGATCGTAGAACAGAACCTATAGCACAACTTTGAACAGAACCTGGAATAGAACCAGGAACGGATCCTAGAACACAACCTAGAAAAGAACGAAGGAAATAACCTATAACACAACCTGGAACAGAACAGGGAAGAGAACCTACAATAGATCCCAGAACAGAACTAAGATCACAACCTAGAAAAGAACCTAGAACAGAACTTGGAAGAGAACCTACAACAGATCCCAGAACAGAAACTATAACATAACCTAGAACAGAACCTGGAATATAACCTAGAACAGAACCGGGAAGAAAAACTAGAACAGATCCCAGAACAGAACCAGGAAGAGAACCTGGAACACAACCAAGAAGAGAACCTAGAATAGATCCCAGAACATAACTAAGAACAGAACCTAGAAAAGAACCTAGAACAGAACCTGGAAGAGAACCTAGAACAGATCCCAGAACATAAACTATAACATAACCAAGAACAGAACCTGGAATAGAACCTAGTACAGAACCTAGAACAGATTCTGAAACTTAACCCAAAACAGAACCTAGAAAAGAACCTAAAATCGAACCTGGAACGAAACCTAGAAAAAAACCTAGAACTGAACGAAGAAAATAACCTATAACACAACATGAAACAGAACCGGGAAAAGAACCTAGAACAGATCCCAGAACAGAAATTATACAATAACCCAGAACAGAACCGGGAAAAGAACATAGAAAAGATTCCAGAACAGAACCAAGAACACAACCTAGAAAAGAACCTAAAACAGAAGCTGGAAGAGAACCTAGAACAGATCCCAGAAAAGAAACTATAACATAACCTAGAATCTGGAATAGAACCTGAAACAGAACCTAGAACAGAACCGGGAAGAAAAACTAGAACAGATCTCAGAACAGAACCTGGAACACGATCAAGAACAGAACCTGGAAGAGAACATAAAACAGATCATAGAACAAAACCTATAACACAACCTTGAATAGAACCTAGAACAGAACCATGAGCAGAACCAAAAACACAACCTAGAACAGAGCCGGAAAGAGAACCTAGAACAGATCCCAGAACAGAACTAAGAACACAATTTAGAACAGAACGTCGAGTAGAACCTGGAATAGAACCTAAAACCTACAACAGAACGAAGAACAGAACCAAGAACGCAACCCAGAAAAAAACCTAGAACTGAACCTGGAAGAGAAACTAGAACAGAACCGGGAAGAGAACCTAGAACAGATCCCAGAAAAAAATCTCTAACACAACCTAGAACAGAACCTGGAATAGAACCTAAAACAGAACCTATAACAGAACCAAGAACACAACCTAGAAAAGAACCTAGAACAGAACCTAGGGCAACTTAAAACAAAACCTAGTACGGAACTAAGCACACAACCTAAAACAGAACCCTTAACCGAACCTAGAAAACAAGCCAGGAAAGAACCTGGAATTAACCTGGAGTGAACATAAAACAGAACCTAGAACGGAACCGAAAACAGAACCTATTACAAAAAATAACAGAAGAAGTGAATCTTGAAAAAGGCAAGAACAGAGCCTTAAACATCATCTCGCCTATTATCAGGCTCTCAAAGCCGCATAATTTCCCCTTTTGTCGTCCTATTGTAAGTTGCCTTCAACCCTCTGCGGTTGTATTCTTGGTTGGTTTGTTAAGTTGTTCTTGGTTGTCTGGTAATTGCCAAGAAGTTATTTGGTCCGTTGTTCTCTGCTATTCTACGGTAGAAGATGCTGTTCTAGAGATCTGTTTATAGTCTTAGTTGGAGCTAAATGAAAACTTTGAACTTAGCGGTTTTCGTTAATATATAAAAAGCATAAAAATTCTTTAAACAAGTTTTAATACTTTTTCATTTTGCCAGTCGTTCCTTTGCTCTCTTAACACTTAACAATAATAAACTATAAACTACCACGAATTAATGTTAACGTTATTTGTTAAAGAACAACTGGAAAATAAGCCAAAACAGACATAAAATTGTTACGGACAGCCGGGACTGGCTGTGGTAGTAGAGGCACAGGAAGGCATTTGCCAAAGAGTTTTAAGTTGACTGAAGAAAATAGAGAAAATTCAAACCATTTTACACGCATAAAGTTTGCCTTCGATACGAGTATGAGATGAGACATAAACATGGCCATGAACAGACGCACGCAATGCTGCTAGAAAAGCAAAATTTGTAATGGTTTGACGGTGGGGACAAATGAAATAAACTCACACACACTTTTTGACGTGGTGCAATTGTTGATTATGTGAAATTTGTGGTTAAAGAGAAGAGATTTTGTTTTCTGTAGAAAAAAATCCGTTTAGGATCGCAGATAAATAGAGATTTAGATACGATACAGGCAACAGACATTTAGACGGATAGACTGACAAATCAATGATCTGACATTCATAAGACAAACATATAAGAGAAAGGTCATACAGGAGAAAGACATGCAGAAGATAAACATAAACAAGACTGCCATACAGAGGAAAGACATACAGAAGAGAGACATATAGAAGACAAACATACAAAAGACAGACATACAAAAGACAGACAAATACAGAAGTTAGACGCAAAAAAGACATATATGAACAAGACAGACATAAACCAGACAGACATACAGAGAACCGACATACCAAACACTTTTATACAGAGGACAGACATACCGAACACATTCATACAGAGAAGAGACATAGTGAAGACGGACATACAAAAGTCAGAAATGCAAAAGATAGACATACAGAACTCAGACATACATAAGACAGATACACAAAAGATAGTCATATAGAAAGAAGAAATACAGAAGACAGACATACTTTGGGCGGACACACAGAAGACTAACAAGACAGACAAACGGAGAACCGACATACCAAGCACATTTATACAGAGGACAGATATACAGAGTAGAGACATAGTGAAGACGGACACACAAAAGTCAGACATGCAAAAGATAGACATTCAGAAGTCAGACATACATAAGACGGACACACAAAAGATAGTCATACATAAAGAAGAAATACAGAAGACAGACATACTATAGGCGGACATACAGAAGACTTACACACAAAAGACGGATATATAGAAGATAGATACTCTTAAACAAGACAGATATACATAATACATATATGGAAAATAAAAGAGAGACATATAGACGGAAGACACACAAATGTCAGACGTACAGAAGACAGACAAACGGAAGACATAGAAACAAATAGCAAACAGACTTTAATAACGCCTGACGATTGAGTGAAATTTACATGTGTTTTGTTATTGTAACAAATATAAAATACACGTAAATTTCACCAAATCGTCAGACGCTTGAGTTATATAAACCCCACATAAGACTGACATGTAGTTGGACAAACATGTATTGCTTATTCAATATCGATAAGAGGTAGCTTTATTTCGAATTTTCAATTGACCCACTTTAATACCAACATCTTCCTCATCATCATCATCTATCCTCACTAAACACATTGGAAAAGTTGTTGTTAAACACTAATAAAATTGATGGTTTAAGAAGTTTTAACTATTTTGTTGTTTGCAAATACTCATAGCAGCCAACAACCAACATCAACTCGAAAAAAGTTGTAATAAAACAATGTTTTTTCTCACTGGGAAACAGACGACGACGACAACGACAATATTCATAAGACTTAAGATTTAGGAGTAGTTAAACAAAATCTTTATAACTAATTCCCAGGTTTTTTTATTGATGCAACAAAGTTGTACGAAAATTAAAACTTTTTTTATAATAGAAAAAATTTTAAATAATTTATTTGAAAAGGTATTAAAATGAATTTTAAATTTATTAAGGAAATAAATAAAAACATAAATGTATATTTATTGGCTAGCGGTACAGTGAAGAATGAAGGAAGTTTAGATTGAGTTAAGGGGTGGTATAGCTGTGCTATTTACCATTAAGGAATTTGGTCTGATGTTTGTAACGCATAAAACCGTCGCCTCCCAGCATAAGGTATACCGATAGACCCACAACCACTCCCTGAATCTATTTAACGATATCCGTCCCGTTTGATTTGCTGGTTGTCTGTCTACCTATGAAAAGCTTGTAACCAAATTACAGATCACAGTTTTTAAAAAATTTTACATTTTGGTACAAACATTATCTTTTGAAGCAGGAAAGTCGCAATTGGAATTGAAATCCTCCCATTGGACTTACATCACTACACACAAAGACCGAACTTTCGTTAACACAAATTTCCCTCAACATTAGAGATACCAAAAACTTATAGTTTAAGTTGTTTTCTGTACTAGAGTGACCAAGCTTAGACTAACTTAAGTTGCTTTCGTTTCTAAAATACCCGGATTTCGCTTTATTAAATTTTTCTCCACAAAAGAAGGGCCGAAAATTTACTAACTCAAGATTTTTACTATGACAAAGATACCCATTACTTTCTTATTCCTTTAGATCCCGACTTTCACCAACCCAAGTGTCCTCTTTTCTAGTTCAATTTTTCCACAACTTTTCTATTCTATTGGACTCTGTATTTGTGAGTCGCGGAATTCGGTAGCTTAAGTTGTTCCGCAGGGACCAAACTTTCACTAACACAAATTACCTTAAAGTTAATCGATGTGTTTCTCTCAACTAGAGAAACTAATTTTCGTTCAGGATCTCCTTGCTAGTGAATCCCGACTTTCACAAACTCAAGTGTCCTTCTTTTCGGTATAGAAAATTTTTTTTATCAAACATTTTTTTATAGAAAATTTTTTTATCAAAAATTTTTCTATAGAAAATTTTTTTTATCAAAATTTTTTCTATAGAAAATTTTTTTTATCAAAAATTTTTCTATAGCTAAAATTTTTCCATAGTCTTTTTATTAAAAATTTTTCTATAGAAAATTTTTGCTAAAAAAATGTTTCTATAGAAAATCTTTTTATCAAAAATTTTTCTATAAAAAATATTTTAATCAAAAATTTTTCCATAGAAAATCTTTTTATTGAAAATTTTTCTATAGGAAATTTTTTTATCAAAATTTTTTTTTATCAAAAATGTTTCTATAGAAAACTTTTTCAACAAAAATTTTTCTATAGAAATTTTTTTTTATCAACAATTTTTCTGTAGAACATTTTTTTATCAAAAATTTTTCTATCAAAAATTTTTCTACAGAGAATTTTTTTATGAAAAATTTTTCTTTATAAAACTTTTTCAACAAAAAATTTTCTATAGAACTTTTTTTATCAAAAATATTTTTATAGAAATTTTTTTTATCAAAAATTTTTCTATAGAAAATTTTTTATCAAAAATTTTTCCATAGAAGATTTGAAAATTTTTGAATATAAAAATATTTTATCGAAAAATTTTTCAGAAAAATATTTTTATCAAAAATTTTTCCAAAGAAAAATATTTTTATCAAAAATTTTTCCAAAGAAAAATATTTTTATCCAAAATTTTTCCAAAGAAAAATATTTTTATCAAAAATTTTTCTATAGAAAACTTTTTTAACATAAATTTTTCTATAGAAAACTTTTTTAACAAAAATGTTTCTATAGAAAATTTTTTTATCAAAAATTTTTCCATAGAAAAACTTTTTATCGAAAGTTTTTCTATAGAAAATTTTTTTATCAAAAATTTTTTATAGAAAATTTTTTTATCAAAAATTTTTTTATCAAAAATGCTTCTACAGAAAACTTTTTCAACAAAAATTTTTCTATAGAAATTTTTTTTATTAAAAAATTTTTCTGTAGAACAGTTTTTTATTAAAAATTTTTCTATCAAAAATTTTTCTATAGAGAATTTTTTATCAAAAATTTTTCATAGAAAACTTTTTCAACAAAAATTTTTCTATAGAACTTTCTTTATCAAAAATTTTTTTATTAAAAATTTTTTCTGTAGAACAGTTTTTTATTAAAAATTTTTCTATCAAAAATTTTTCTATAGAGAATTTTTTATCAAAAATTTTTCATAGAAAACTTTTTCAACAAAAATTTTTCTATAGAACTTTCTTTATCAAAAAATTTTCTATAGAAATTTTTTTTTATCAAAAATTTTTCCATAGAAGATTTAAAAATATTTTTATCGAAAATTCTTCTTTTAGAATAATATTTACATCCCGACTATTTTGTTATTTTTTGAGAAAATTTTTACAGAAAAATATTTTTGCTAAAAAAATTTTCCAAAGAAAAATATTTGTATTAAAAATTTCTTTAAGAAATCGGCACCAACCAATTCTGTTAATATCCATATTCCATCTGAATGATTTTAATACTCATTTTCACGAGTTTTATTAATGATCGTGGTTTTTACGAAAATTACATTAAAGTCATCGGCTACTGGTGGTATGGACTGCCTCCTCCTGTTCTAGAGCAATGTTGGGCAAAATCTCTCTGATTGTGTATTTTCATAACCCTAGGATTTGCCTAACATTGTTTTAGAGTCATTCAATATGAGCAGTCGAGACCAAAATTAATCTCTAAACTTCAAATATATTCCAAAATTTCTCTCTCTGTCTTCCATTGAACATAAACTTCCCCAATAATTATTCCGATTTCCAGCTAATTTCTATTTGTTTAATTCAATTAAATTCCGATTATATCAGTTGAATTTTAAATCTACTGTTGGCTGAGTGCATGTCAATTAGGTTCAAAAATAAAAACAAATTAAATCACAACTATAATTAAAAATCCAAAGTAAAAAAAATAAATGAAATAAAAGATCATGTAATAAATAAAACATCAAATTCAAACATTTTTAAACAATTCCATTCACAATAAACGAAATATTTAAAAGTAAAAAAAAACGAGATAATGAAAATAAACGACAACGACCAAAAAAAATTGTCAAATGCCACCAATAAAACTCAAATCAACTCAAGACTTGTCAACTATTGAATATTCAATAAACAACAAATGGACTGTAACAACGACGATGATAATGATGATGATGATGACGACGACAAAAACGGCAACGTCAGAGACAGATTCAGATTCAGATGCTGATACAGAGTCGACTAAGAGTCAGAGTCATTTGGCATTAATAATGTTAAAACAGTAACAAGCAATTAATCAGTTAAAACAACAAATAAAGGTGCTAACTAAGTAACTGCAAAGAGCTTTGGGGCGAAAAAAAACAAAAACCCAAGCCATGAATGTGGATGATTTGTGAACCCAAGTTGCTATAGTTACCACAAAATGACTTCCAAAAACCAAAAGCAAAAATAGAAGCTCTGCATAATGTATAACATCAAATGCTAACTGAATTTAATGATGGTTAAATAATACGGATAATTAAAATTTTCACATGATTGAATTGAAAATTCATTACGATTCATATGAAATTGTAATCATCTTTCATTTTGTCGTTATCAAACGTCATCGACATTATTATTAATGAGATGAGTAGATAATGATAGTTGTAATGTAAGAAAAGGAGACCGACACAAAATTATGATAATGAAAAAATGGATTAAATATTATGAGCACGGGTCGGCGCAAGGAGAACAGAACAAAAAAAATAATTGGCAGAGTTGCCGTTTTTTATACTTTTAACTAAAATAGGTATTTTTTCAATGTGTAGTTATAACGTTTTAACTTCATGTTTTTTTTTAATATTTTTGCCAAAAATTTTTAATAGAAAAAAAATTTTTTTTTTTTAATTTTTTATGAAAAATTTTTCTTAAGAAATTTTTTTTTATCAAATATTGTTCTATGGAAAATTTTTTTATGAAAAATTTTTCTTAAGAAAATTTTTTTTTATCAAAAATTTTTCTATGGAAAATTTTTTTTATTGAAAATTTTTCTATAGAAAATTTTTTTATTGAAAATTTTTCTATAGAAAATTCTTTTATCAAAAATTTTCAATTGAAAATTTTTTTATCAAAAGTTTTCTATATCTTTGTTTTACAAAAATTTTTCTTCAAAAAGAAGTGTATTTGCATTTGATCCCAAACCTGTTACATTTATTTATTAATGTAACAGATCAATTTATTGATAAAAAGCTAAAAAATGTTTGCGGAGAAACCAAATTCCTCGACGCGTATCGATGGTTGGTTAAGCCATCTCTTCAGGAGGATTATCCCCAATTTAGACAGATCGAAAACCTCGCATTATTACTAAATTTACAAACATAACTATTAAGAATTATGTTTATAAACCAAAAGTAAAAGCGTAGATTATCGCCTGAACAAAAAAAAACATTTTTCAGTTTTCATTTTTCTATAAAAAATTTTTTCAATAAAAAATTTTTCTATAGAAAATTTTTTATCAAAAATTTTTCAAAACAAAAATTTTCTATAGAAATTTTTTTTTTTCAAAAATTTTTTTTTCAAAAATTTTTCTATAGAAAATTTTTTTATGAAAAATTTTTCTATGAAAATTTTTTTTATCAAAAATTTTTCTATGGAAAATTTTTTTATTAAAAATTTTTCTGTAGAAAATTTTTTTATCAAAAATTTTTAATTGAAAATTTTTTTATCAGTTATCTTTTTTTTTAGCTTATCAAAAATTGTTCTCTAAAAAATATTTTATCACCATTTTTTCAATAAAATATTTTTCTATAGAAAATTTTTTATCAAAAATTTTTCTATAGGAAATTCTTTTAGAAAAAAAAATTTTTCTATAGAAAATTTACAAAAATATTCAAAATGTTTACAAAAATAAAAAAGTGGTGGCAACAATGTTCGAGATTAAGTTTCATTGTTCTCTTGAACCATGTATTTTGTTGCTATAAATTGGATTTTGATTTGTTTCTTGCCTATTTTGTTGGGATGTAAATATTATTCAAAAAGAAGAGTATTCGCATTTGGCTTTTTATCAATAACTTGGTCTGTTACATTAATATTCAAAGGAAAATTCTTTTATCAAAAATTTTTCTATGGAAAATTTTTTTATTAAAAATTTTTCTATAGAAAATTTTTTTATTAAAAATTTTTCTATGGAAAATTTTTTTATCAAAAGTTTTCTATATTTTTGTTTATCAAAAATTTTTCTGTAAAAAAATTTTTTCTGTAAAAAAAATTTTTTAATAAACATTTTTTAATACCAACATTTTTTTTTCAAAAATTTTTCTACAGAAAATTTTTTATCAAAAATTTTTCTATGGAAAATTTTTTTATCAAAAAGTTTTCTATGGAAAATTATTTTTATCAAAAATTTTTCCATAGAAAATTTTTTATCAAAAATTTTTCTATAGAAAATTTTTTATCAAAAATTGTTCTATAGAAAATTTTTTAACAAAAATTGTTCTATAGAAAATTTTTTAACAAAAAATTTAAATTTAAAATTTTTTTATCAAAAGTTTTCTATATTTTTGTTTATCAAAAATTTTTCTATAAAAAAATTTTTTAATCAACATTTTTTCAATAAAAAAATTTTTCTATAGAAAATTTTTTATCAAAAATTTTTCTTTCAAAAATTTTTCTATAGAAATTTTTTTTATCAAAAAATTTTGTATGGAAAACTTTTTATCAAAAATTTTTCTATAGAAAATTTTTTTATTAAAAATTTTTGTATGGAAATTTTTTTTTTCAAAAGTTTTCTATATTTTTTTTTATCAAAAATTTTTCTATAAAAAAAATTTTTTAATCAAGATGTTTTCAACAAAAAGCTTTTCTGTAGAAAATTTTTCATCAAAAATTTTTTTTTCAAAAATTTTTCTATAGAAAATTTTTTTTTTTTTTTAATTTTTCTATAGCAAATTTTTTTTTTTTTTTAATTTTTTCTTTCAAAAATTTTTCTATAGAAATTTTTTTTATCAAAAAATTTTGTATGGAAAACTTTTTATCAAAAATTTTTCTATAGAAAATTTTTTTATTAAAAATTTTTGTATGGAAATTTTTTTTTTCAAAAGTTTTCTATATTTTTTTTTTTATCAAAAATTTTTCTATAAAAAAATTTTTTAATCAAGATGTTTTCAACAAAAAGCTTTTCTGTAGAAAATTTTTCATCAAAAATTTTTTTTCAAAAATTTTTCTATAGAAAATTTTTTTTTTTTTTTAATTTTTCTATAGAAATTTTTTTTTTTTTTTTAATTTTTCTATAGAAAATTTTTAATCAAAAATTTTTCTATGGAAAATTTTTTTATCAAAAATTTTTCTATATAAAATTTTTTATCAAAAATTTTTCTATAGTCAATTTTTTTTCACAAATTTTTCTATAGAAATTCTTTTTTCAAAAGTTTTTCTATAGAAAATTATTTTTCAAAAATTTTTCTATAGAAAATTTTTTTCAAAAATTTTTCTATAGAAAATTTTTTTTCAAAAATTTTTCTATAGAAAATTTTTTCAAAAATTTTTCTATAGAAATTTTTTTTTTCAAAAATTTTTCTTTAGAAAATTTTTTTTCAAAAATTTTTCTATAGAAAATTTTTTTAACAAAAGATTTTCTATGCAAAATTTTTTATCAAAAATTTTTCTATGAAAAATTTTTTATTAAAAATTTTCTATGCAAAATTTTTGATAAAAAATTTTGCATAGAAAATTTTTTGTTAAAAATTTTTCTATTGAAAATTTTTCTATCAAAAATTTTCTATGGAAAATTTTTTATCAAAAATTTTTTTATAGAAAATTCTTTTATCAAAAAATAACAAAATAGTTGGGATGTAAATATTATTCAAAAAGAAGAGTATTCGCATTTGGCTTTTTATCAATAACTTGGTCTGTTACATTAATGTATAAAGAAAATTCTTTTATCAAAAATTTTTCTATGGAAAATTTTTTTATTAAAAATTTTTCTATAGAAAATTTTTTTATTAAAAATTTTTCTATGGAAAATTTTTTACCAAAAGTTTTCTATATTTTTGTTTATCAAAAATTTTTCGGTAAAAAAATTTTTTCTGTAAAAAAAATTTTTTAATAAACATTTTTTAATACCAACATTTTTTTTTTCAAAAATTTTTCTACAGAAAATTTTTTATCAAAAATTTTTCTATGGAAAATTTTTTTATCAAAAAGTTTTCTATGGAAAATTATTTTTATCAAAAATTTTTCTATAGAAAATTTTTTATCAAAAATTTTTCTATAGAAAATTTTTTTATCAAAAATTGTTCTATAGAAAATTTTTTAACAAAAATTGTTTTATAGAAAATTTTTTAACAAAAAATTTAAATTTAAAATTTTTTTATCAAAAGTTTTCTATATTTTTGTTTATCAAAAATTTTTCTATAAAAAAATTTTTTAATCAACATTTTTTCAATAAAAAATTTTTCTATAGAAAATTTTTTATCAAAAATTTTTCTATAGAAATTTTTTTTATCAAAAAATTTTGTATGAAAAATTTTTTATCAAAAAATTTTCTATAGAAAATTTTTTTATTAAAAATTTTTGTATGGAAATTTTTTTTTTCAAAAGTTTTCTATATTTTTTTTTTTTTTATCAAAAATTTTTCTATAAAAAAATTTTTTAATCAACATGTTTTCAACAAAAAGCTTTTCTATAGAAAATTTTTCATCAAAAATTTTTCTATAGAAAATTTTTTTAATTTTTCTATAGAAAATTTTTTTTTTTTTTTAATTTTTCTATAGAAAATTTTTAATCAAAAATTTTTCTATGGAAAATTTTTTTATCAAAAATTTTTCTATATAAAATTTTTTATCAAAAATTTTTCTATAGTCAATTTTTTTTTCACAAATTTTTCTATAGAAATTCTTTTTTCAAAAGTTTTTCTATAGAAAATTATTTTTCAAAAATTTTTCTATAGAAAATTTTTTTCAAAAATTTTTCTATAGAAAATTTTTTCAAAAATTTTTCTATAGAAATTTTTTTTTTTCAAAAATTTTTCTATAGAAAATTTTTTTAACAAAAAATTTTCTATGCAAAATTTTTTATCAAAAATTTTTTATCAAAAATTTTTCTATGAAAAATTTTTTATTAAAAATTTTTCTATTAAAAATTTTTCTATTAAAAATTTTTCTCTTGAAAATTTTTTATTAAAAAATTTTCTATTGAAAATTTTTCTATCAAAAATTTTCTATGGAAAATTTTTTATCAAAAATTCCTGTATGGAAAATTTTTTATCAAAAATTCCTGTATGGAAAATTTTTTATAAAAACTGTTTCTATTGAAAATTTTATATCAAAAATTTTTCTATAGAAAATTTTTTGGATCGAAAATATCTAAAAAATATAAAAATCTAAAATTGTTTAATATTAGAATTTATTTCTGTTTTGAAATATATTCCCAATATTTACAAAAATATTCAAAATGTTTACAAAAATAAAAAAGTGGTGGCAACAATGTTCGAGATTATGTTTCTTTGTTCTCTTGAACCATGTATTTTGTTGCTATAAATTGGATTTTGATTTGTTTCATGCCTATTTTGTTTTTGTCTTTTCTTTTTTGATTTTAATACTCATTTTCACGAGTTTTATTAATGATCGTGGTATTTACGAAAACTAAAAAAAATCATCGGCTGCTGGTGGAATGGGCTGCTTACTCCAGATTATGAGGTAAATAATTTAATTTAATAATTTTTATTTAAAATCCATAAGCGGAAAGCAAGTATTTACTAAAAGGCTGGGATTTATTCATCTTCAACTTCAATCTTCCTCAATCATACCAATACATTATCACAGCAAAAGGTTACCCTCTAACCCTCTACTAAAGGTCACCCTCTAACCTCACTGTCCCTGGAGTGGGCGTTATTTTTGAATTATTGTTATTTTAATATTCATTGTTTTTATAGAAAACTATAATAATTACTTATCTGTTGTTATCTATCTATGCACATTTATTGTTATAATAATATCCCAGAGCAAACATACCTGGAAATAAACGAAAAAAAAAGATATGAAAAATAATTATTAGCAAATATTGATATTAAAAATTATTTGATATTGGCAAATAAACAAACGGATTGCTTTTAATTTGTATAATTTTGAATTTAAAATTTTAATTATGATAATATGTTAGTAACAATTAGGAATTTATTTATCTCCTATACAACAGTGAGAGATTCAACCCATCAAACTAACCCTAATTACCTCTAATTGCAGAAAAATTTAGAAGCGGAAAGCTAAAGATGTTCTCTATGCAAGATACCCCAAATTTCCGCTTACACAACTTCCTTCTTATTCCAAAGATATCGAGCATTACCTCTTTCCAGTTATCCTCTACATACAAGAGGCCCAATATTCTATAGATGAAGTTACTTCATAATAGCGTCATACAACATGCCCCAACTTAAATTGCTTCCTATTTAAGATATACCCAAAATTCACTAAAGAAGTTGCAGTCTTTAACAGAGAAACCAAAACTCGAAAGTTCAAGAAGTTCTAAGTACTAGAGGGTTCCAAATTTCGTGAACTTAATTCAATTTCTTCTGCTCCTTCTGTTATTCTTGACTCCTAGTGGAGCATAGGGCCTGAACTTCCTTCTGCTGAGATACCCAGAATTCGCTACATCAAGTTCTTTTCCATAATAGAATGACCGCAATTTTTTAACCCAGAGATTCATCAGATCTCCGTATAGTAAGTCACGACTTTCGCTAACTTAAGTTACCTCATCTTGGCAAGCTTTCTAGAATACGCTAGCTCAAGTTCTTCTCTATAAGGGAGAGAGACCGAGCTTTTGATAACACAAATTTCTTTAAATGAAACCCAGAACTTATAGTTTAAGTTGTTCTCTGTACTGGAGTGACCAAACTTTACCTAACATACTGGCATACTCTGAATTCACTTAACCAAATGCTTTCCTGCAATGAAAGGATCCATGATTCTTCTTATGACAGATATTACTATTACTTTCTTATTATTTAGATCTCTGTGTTAGTAAGTCCTGACTTTCAGTAACTCAAGTTGCCTTTTTTTTCGGAGATACCCCGAATTCGCAAGGTCTATAACAAAGAAACCAAACTTTCGCCAGCACAAATTTCATTATATTATAGAAATTTTCGCTGCCTAATTTTGTGGAGTTGTCTACAACCGAAACCGAGCTATTGACAACCCAAATTTGTTTCTAATGCAGAAATTCCTATAACTTTCTAGCTCAAGTTGTACATACATTTTTCGATTCCATGGGATCTCTGTATTAATAAGTCCCAAAATTCGGTAGCTCAAGTCTTTCCGAAAGAAACCGGACTTTCACTAGCGCAAATTTCTTCCTATGACAGAGATACCCTAAAGTAAATTGATGTTTTTCTCTATACTAGATTGACCAAACTTTATCCAACTTATGTTGTTTCCGTTTGCTGACATACCCAGAATTCAATAGATAAAATTCACCGCAATTTCTCTAACACATGATTCTTCCTATGACAGAGACAATCATAACTTCTAAATCCCTTTAGATCTCTGTATTCATAAGTTCCGACTTTCACTAACTTATTACTAGATTTTTCTGGAGTTACCTGGATTCGCAAGCTCTATAATAGAGTGACCAAACATTTGCTAATACAAATTTCATTCTATTATAGAGGAGAACACAACAAACATTAGACTTTCGCTGTCTCCTTTGTGGAGTTACCCAGAATCCCTCAGCACAAGTTGTTCTTTCTTATAAAGAACCCGATTTTCCTCCAACCCAACTTTCATTCTAATACAGAGATACCCAGGACTTTACGAAGAGACCGAACTACACTACATTTCACGACAACAAATTTCCTTTTATAATTGAGTTACCCATATGATTGATGTTTTTCTCTCAACTATAAAAACCAATTTTCTCTAACTTAAATTAAATTTGTTAAAGCTAGTTTGTGTTTTTTTCTTAACAAGAGGGATTCAAGTTTCGCTAACTTCAGTTAAGTTGCAAAATATTCGCGAACTCAAATACTCTTCCGTCTCTGTGAGACCGAACATTCGCCAACCCAAATTTCTTCCTCTTACAGAGATACACAGAACTTTCTAGTTCAAGTGGTTCTTCCTACTTGGAAGACACAAATTTCGTCAACCAAAACTTCATCCTATTGCAAAGATACTCAAGACACACTTTATCATGTTGATTTGCTAAAAATTCGGCAGCTCAACTACGCTCCGGTCTCTGAATGACCAAACTTTTGCCAACCCAAATTTCTAGTTCAAGTTGTTCTCCCTACATGGAAGACCCATCTATCGCTAAACGAAATTTCTTCCAATTGCAAAGATACTCAGAACATGCTAGCACAAGTTGTTCTCTGGGCTCTGAGAGACCGAACTTTCGCCAACCCAAATTGCTTCCTGTTGCAGAGATGCTCCAAACTTTCTAGTTCAAGTTGTTCTTCCAGTTTAGGAGACCCAACATTCGGAAACCCAAACATCTTCATACTGCAAAGATACTCAGAACATGCTAGTTTATGCTGATCTCTGTATTGGAGACCCCTGACTAGCTATTGTAGAGAAGCCCACAATTCGCTAATATTCTATAGCCGTTTTCACCATCCATAATTTGCTGGTTCATGTTGTTCTCTAATCGAAAGATATCCAATTTCGCTAACCCTTATTTCTTTCTAATAAAGCACCAATACCCAGAACTTCCAACTTTAAGCAATACTATGTGTTAGAGAAAGCCGATCCATGTAGCCTTCTCTTGCAGAGATGCCCATATTTTAAAAACCCAAACTTCTTCCAGGTTTCTTAGAT
This sequence comes from Stomorhina lunata, assembly GCA_933228675.1. Lineage (NCBI taxonomy): Eukaryota > Metazoa > Arthropoda > Insecta > Diptera > Rhiniidae > Stomorhina > Stomorhina lunata. The sequence goes on from OW121743.1 coordinate 71,935,022, forward strand.
TGTTTCTATAAACGTCCGACTAATGAAGTTTCTTCTACTACAGAGGTACCTAGAATCCTTTGGTGAATACTAAGGAAACCCAACCTTCGATAACTTAGGCTGCTATTGCAGACATACCCAGAATTCTCTAGTTCCAATAGTTTTGTAGCCTCCTCTTGCAGAGATGAATAGATTTGAAAAACTCAAGCTTCTTCCAGGGTTCTTCCTATTACACAGATATCCAAAACCCGCTTCTCCTAGTGCAGAGAAACCCACAATTTGATAGTAATCTATAGTAGAGAAGGCCACTTCCGCTAAGTCAAGTTGTTTTCTACTACAGAGTTGCACAGAATTCACTAGTTTAAGTTGACATAGGAGACCGAAGCTTCGGAAACTCAGGCTGCTTCCCAGAGATACCTAGAATTTAAAAGTTCAAGTTACTGCTCAAACTAAAGACGTCCGCTTAATTAAGTTGTCTCCTACTGCAGAGCTACCCAGAATTCTCTACTGTAAGTAACTCTCAATACTAAGGAAACCCAACCTTTGTTAACTAAGGTTCCTATTGCTAGTTTAAGTAATTTTCTTTATCAGAGAACCCCGACTTCTGCTTACTTTGATTAATTTCTTTGCAAGCGATACCCAATTTACCGACTTCTACATAGATGCCCAGTCTTCGCTAATTCAAATTGCTTCGACTCAAGTTGTTTTCGATGTTGCAGAAATACAAAATTTCCACTACTCAAGTTGATCTACTTTTTTCTACACTCATGGGAAACTTCAGGTTTAAAATATAAGTTACCTTCTTTGACCGAGTTTCAAGCTGTTCTCTAGTTCAAGTTGCTTCCTAGTGTAGAAATACGAAATACTCGACAGCTAATGTTGTTTTCGATTTTGAAGAGATGCAACATTATCCAACTTCTATTGTTCTTCATTCTAAGAAACCGATTTTATATAGAATAGACTCAAAATTCTTTGAAGGTTAAACAATAATTCTACAGATACCCTGAATTCTCCAGTGAAAGTTGCTCCTAGTGAGCTGGGGAACACTAAAAGTTTCCCAGCCCGAGTTGATTTAGTAGGAAACAACCCGAATTCCTTCTTTCTCCTATTTGAGAGTTCCCCGGAATAGTTCAATTTGTTTCCTTTACTAGCAAAACCCGACTTCCACCACTGACTACTGATATCTGTCTGCAGATATACCAAATTTCCACTACTCAAGTTGCTCCTTATTCTTCGCTGCTCAGATTTTGCAATTGGTTATTTTGGGGTATTTTTGTAAAAGTAGGAATCTTTTACAAAAATACCCAGCATTCGCTATTTTAAGTTGCTTCCTAGACACTAAAAATTTTCAATCTGTTCTCGATATTGTAGGAAAGAACCTGACTTAAGTTGATTTCTTTTTCAGAGATGCCCAATATCCCTACTCTTTTAGGTTCGCACAGACCAACTGATTCACAGAAACGACCTGTTCGATCTCTAGATTACATGGTCAACTTACGACAGTAAGTGTTCAGCAATTTTGGTCAGCTTTCCGCGCCATAGACTTCGCACCTTTATCTCAGTACTAAAAGGATACTGTTTCATAGGTTTACAAGCTAGAAGACTTAATCTTCAGAGCAATGACTACTACAGAAGTTGTCACAATGTTGAGGAGGAAAAAATCATCACTCATCTCCTCTGTCACTGCCCAGCCCTTGCTGATATTAGGATCCTCCATTTGGGATTCCCATTTTTGCACGATCTCGAACATCAACATTCTTAAAATAGGCTCTTTTAATGGTGCATCCGGCTGGCTCTAACTGACCCTCTTATATACGGTAGATTAGAAATTTCACTTTTCTCTCTCCATTCCAGGAATTACAAAGGGACCTCATCTTTGACCCTAGTGACTCGGACCCTATGGTCTGCCTCCTGCCTAACCTAACCTTGCTGTAGAGACAAGAAAAAATTCGACAGCTAATGCTGTTTCCGATTTCGATTAGATGCAACATTAGCCAGCTTGGATTGTACTTAGAAGGAACTTAAAATACTGTCATGAATTTTTAAGTTATCCGCCTCATTGTGCAAAGTTCACTACTATATAAGGCCGATGGACGAATATTGTGGGAGAACAGTTTTAATTGAGACGCGTATAATAGAACAGTGTGACTAAGAATATTTGTATAGCAGTTTTGTGAAGTTTGTTTACAGTTTTTGTGAAAGTGTGTTTTAAGAGATTAACTCTAAAGTTAATAAAAGTATTACTTTGTAAAACTATATAAAGTGTTTTAATTTTGTTTTTGGTTGTTTGCAAAAAGAATTCCTTCCACGTTTTTAAAGGAAAAACGTAACAATTTTATCTATGACAGGAAATGATTAAATTTTGTTGGAAGATTAAGCAGTTGGTCCTCTTATACCAATTACGATCTCAAAATTCACTTGAAATCATTGCAAAATACCGGAATAAACGGAAAAACATGTAAATTGCTTTCACATGTCAAAAACGAAAGGAAAACAAAAAAAAGGGAGGGGAAAAATTGGTGAAACCAAAAAAACAAGTCAACCAAATATTATTTTTACCTCTTTAACATAATTACGTTTTTCGAAATCAATCATGCCGGGATTATGATCTTCAATACTTAATTGATTTGCTGGTGCTGTAGTTGTTGGTGGGGCATTTAATGCAGGAGCTGAAGTTGTACTTGTTGCTGAATTAACTGGTGGCGGTTGAGACGACGTTGAAGCGGTTGATGACGATGACAAAGTGGAAAACAACATGGTTTCCTTTGATATGGCAGCGGAGGAATCAGCAACATTTGATGTTGCTAAAGAATTTAAGGAATTATTTGAAATGCTTTTAGTTGTGGCCTGTAATAATGAGGCAGTTTCAGGTAAAGTTAAATTTGACAATGAAGATGATGATGATGATGTCGAAGCATTTAGGCTGCTGGAAATTTTTAAAGTTTCTAAATTGCTGCTGTTATTGTTGCTAAAGTTGTTGGTTGTATTTAGCGGAGGTAATCGATTTAACATTAAGGAATTTTTACTTTCATGAGAAGATGTCACCGTTTTGTCATTTTCGGCTAAATATTTCAAAGTTTCATTTAATTGTTGTCGAATTTCCGAAGTGGCTGGTACTGATATGGATTCTATATTACCATCAATAATGGCGCCATCAAAAGGCGCCACTAACTGTTCAACAATTGTAGCAGCACCCGTTGCACTAACCACATTTCTTGCCACGGTTTTATTTGTTTGAAGATGACTATCAAAGGAAGACGACGATGACGACGTCGCAGATGAAGACAAGGAACGATTATTATTTGTTTGCTGTTGTTGTTGATGTTGTTGTGCCGCTAAAGCGGCGGCAGCAGCTGCTGCTGTAAAATTACGTATGCCAATTTCAATTATTATTTTATTATTATTGTTGTCGTTATTTATTGAGGACGTTTGTGCTGGCGGTGGCAAATGTTGAGTTGCAGGAGGTGGTGGTGTTTGTGACGTTTGCAGGAAACGTTGTAGATTTTTTGGATGATTAGCTGTTATATAATTTAAATCACTTCGTGACAAATGATGCTGTTGCAATGTTGAATACTGTTGCTCCACCAAGGCTGCTCTCGTTTGTGCCGCATTGGCACTATTGGCCGCCGCCGAATCACTGGCAACTTTTTCCCGCAATTTAACAATATTGGAAATATTAATACTGTTGGTTAGTGTGATGCCGGTAATGAAGACTAAGACGATTGTGAGTATGACACCGAATATGACTAACGTTGGCATGCGAAAACATTTTTTTGTGCACATTGTTTAGGGCAGCGCTTTTATCGTTTGTCGTTATCGTTGGCTTTTGTTTTTGGAATCTTTATTGATGAAATTACTTTGAAAGAATGGACGTTTTGATATAGCGACAAATTATTTTTATATATGATCAATAAACATTCACACGCAAAATTATTATTTTGCTTCTTTTTTTCTTATTTTTTACTTTTAAGGCACACAATTTTTTTAATAAAATTTGTTTTAAATTTTTTCAGAACTTTTTTTAAAAACTTTATTTTTAAATTTTTTATTAATCTGTAATGATGCGAAAACAATCATTTATTTTTAGTTTTGTTTTTTTTTCGAATTTCCTTCAAAAACCCTCTACTCTGAATGTCTGTCTGTATCATTGTGGCATGTGTACAAAAGTCATTAATTTATATTATTTTTATCTGTTTTTAATCTTCGCTTGTGAAAATGTCAATGAACACGTTTTTGTGGGAGATTAAAGTGAATCATTCAAATGTTTCTTTTTTTAAAACTTTTTTTAATGTTGGTTAAAAGTTAATTTTTTGTGCATTTAATACATTAGCTTTGAATATACATATATTGACAGTTTTATTAAGGCAGAAGAGTTCAAAAAGGTAGCAGGTAAAAATTCCTGAAAGCTCAGTCACAGATGACGGACGAAATTAAAGTTATATCAATTTTTATTAAAGTTCCAGAGACCACACATTCTATTAACTAGAGCAGTGATGGCCAGCACAATAACAAATTATATGTATGACAACAACTCTGACAACAGTGCTATGGTCGATCAAGCCCGGCCATACGATACCCTTTACCACTAAGGTCAAAGGTGTTTTTTTTTTCCTGCATAAAGACAAATATTTGCTAAATTTTGCCATCATACAATCAGAAACTTATATCGGGTGTTTTTTATTGAGGTATAGAACTTTAAGTTGGCATCACTTTTTTAACTGGCGGCCATTTTGTCAGCTGTCAAGTGATTAATATTTAGTTTGGTTTGCCATTTCATCATGAACAGGTTGACAAAAGAACAACGCTTGCAAATCGTGCAAATTTATTTCGAAAATAATGGTTCAGTTCGCGAAGTTTACCGCAAGCTCCGTCCATTTTATGGTCGACATAATCGTCCATCAGAGCAATAAATTCGGTTAACCATGGATCGTTTTCGCACTACGTTTACTCTATGTGATAATACGCATCCGCAGCGACGTCGAACAGTGCGCACCGAAGAAACAATTGCCGCTGTAGAGCAAAGTGTTGAAGAGGACCCGAATGAATCGATTCGCCACCGTGCACAGCAATTGGAGCTTTGTCCATCAACTTTATGGAAGATTTTGCGCAAAGATCTTGGCTTGCGACCTTACAAGATCCAGCTTGTGCAAGAATTAAAGCCGCGAGACCATGCAATGCGTCGTGATTTTGGTGTATGGGCCGAAAATGAGATTGATCTCGATGCTGATTTTCATCGCAAAATTTTGTTCAGTGATGAGGCTCATTTTTGGTTGAATGGCTACGTCAACAAGCAAAATTGCCGCATTTGGAGTGAAGAGAATCCACATGAGACCCTTGAGACGCCATTACATCCACAAAAACTGACTGTTTGGTGTGCTCTATGGGCTGGTGGAGTCATTGGGCCATACTTTTTCCGAAATAATGCTGGAGAGTCAGTTACCATAAATGGAGACCGGTATAGAGCCATGATAACCGACTATTTTGTTCCCCAATTGGATGGCATGAATGTGGATTAGTTGTGGTTCCAACAAGACGGCGCTACATGCCACACAGCGCACGTCACAATTGATTTATTGAAGGAAACATTCGATGAGCGCATAATTTCGCGGAATGGACCTGTCAATTGGCCACCAAGATCGTGCGATTTGACACCACTGGATTATTTTCTTTGGGGATATGTGAAGTCGCTCGTCTACGCCAACAAACCAGAAACGTTAGGGGACTTGGAAGCCAACATTCGTGGCGTTATTGTCAACATACGGCCCCTAATGCTCGAAAAAGTAGTTGAAAATTGGACCTTTATTCGAGTCAGCCGCGGCGGCCACATGCCCGAAATCATATTTAAACATTAATGGCATAAAATTATCCTTCCAATAAAGCCAAATTGATGGACATTAAAACGATTTTCTTGTGTTTTATTTCAATTCGAAGTTCTATACCTCTAAAAAAAACACCCAATATATTTAAGCTATTTCCGTCATTTCGACTTATATGAAAGCTAGGCTCAAATGTGGACCGATTATCTCGAAATTTGGCAAGTTGATTACAGTTGTTACAAATGTTGTTACAAATTATGTATGCAAAAAATAAATATTAAATTTTCATTATCTTCAGATTTACGAGCGTTTTAGTGATTTTTTTTCGTCTCATTTAGTGCGTTTTGACAGAAGAGTTTGTATGGGAGCTATGGCCAAATGTGGACCGATTTCAACCAAATTAGGTACAGTGATTTAAGTTTACATAAGGAGTATGTTTTAAATTTCATGAAAAAATATTTATATTTGTGGCCAATATATCAATTCCGGGAAGTGGGACCTATGGGAGGTACCATAAATAATGGACCGATTTTGACGAATTTCAATAGAAATGGTCTCACTATCAAAAAAATTATCTGTGCCAAATTTCATCAAATTATCTTTAGAATTGTGACCTGTAGTTTGATTACAAGGTTTACATGGGGGTCCAGCCAGCCAGACGGACGGACGGACATCGCTAAATCGACTTAGAAAGTGATTCTAAGCCTATTGGTATACCAAAAGGTGGGTCTAAGACAAATATTTCTATGCGTTACATACATCAGCACAAACTTATAATACCTTTTCCACATATGGTGGTGAAGGGTATAAATATAAAGAGTGATCCTACAACAATGAAATTAGGCACACTTATTTAGTTTTATATAAATAAGAATAATTCGAAAAAACTTTGAAATCCGTCTACTCCTTCGGGTACCTCCCTTGGACCTCCATTTTTTCACTTATTTTTCTTCTCAAAGTATAACCCGCAATTTTCCCCGGAATGTCATGAAAATCAGCCAAACCCCATTATTTGACCCAAAAAAGAGCTCCACTTGTTTTGGTTGAAATCCGTCAACTGCTTGGGTGGCCTCCCTTGGATCCCCATTTTTTCACTTATTTTTATTCTCAATGTATAAAACGCTATTTTCAATAGAATTTGATAAAATTTAATACACTTCTATTTTTTGATCCAAAAATGAGCTCTAATAGTTTTGGTTGAAATCCGTCTACTCCTTGGGGCACCTCCCTTGGACCTCCATTTTTCACTTATCTTCCTTTCCAATGTATAACCCGCAATTTTCAATAGAATTTGATAAAATTCGGCAAACTTTTATTTTTTGATCCAAAAAAGAGCTAGACTAATTTTGATTAAAATCCGTTGACTAATTGGGGTACCACCTTTGGACCCCCATTTTTCACTTATTTTCCTTTCCAATGTATAAACCGCAATTTTCAACAGAATCTGATAAAATTTGGCACACTTTTATTTGGTGATCTAAAAAAAAGCCCTACTAATTTTGGTTGAAATCCGATGACTTCTTGGGGTACCTCCCTTGGAACCTTATTTTTTCACTTATTTTCCTTCTCAATGTATAACCCGCAATTTTCAATAGAATTTGTTAAAATTCGGTACACTTTTATTTTTTGATCCAAAAAAGATACCTACTAACTTTTGTTGAAAGCCGATGACTCCTTGGGGTACCTCCCTTGGAACCCCATTTTTTCACTTATTTTCCTTCTCAATATAACCCGCAATTTTCAATAGAATTTGATTAAATTCGACACACACTTATTTTTTGATCCAAGAAAGAGCTCTACTAATTTTGGTTGAAATCCGTCGACTTCTTGGGGTACCTGCCTTAGACCCCTATTTTTTCATGTATTTTTATTCTCAATGAACAATGAACCTATTAGATGATCCAAGAAAGAACTCTACTAATTATTATTGAAATCCGTAGACTCCTAGAGGAACTTTGTAAATCTCAAGATAATGTAATTTAAACTAATGTTAGGAAGGATTAATAACTGCACTTTTATTAAAAATTTAAGCCTGAAGGTATGCAATGCTTTTTTATTGTTACTTTTTTACTAAATTTTGATTTTTTCAAAAAATTGACAAAAGTTGCGGTTTTTTTTAGCTAATACGAAAGAAAAGCCTTCTGCCTCTCATTTAATTATACTGAGAACACGGAGGTAAACCGAGCTAACTGACTTTTTCTCCAACGAAAACAGCAAATGCCGAATTTAAAGGACAATTTTGATGCGCTTATATCTCCCAAACTACGTATGCAATAAACTTTTTTTCTTTAAAACAAAACCAAGATCTCAGAACAAATTGATCACATTTTGATCTTGATGTACGCTCGAGGCACGGAGCAGATATAAACAGCGACCACCACTTAGTTATATCTAAAGTTCGACTGAAAGTAGCGGCTCTGAGGTCTGAAAAGGCAAAAGCCGATTGGAAAATTGATGTTGGAAAACTGGAATCAGAGCGACATCGAAATGCCTTTATTACATCCATAAGGAATCGGCTTCTAGATGTTGTAAACAACAACAACGCTAGTGTAAACGAAATTGCAAGGTGTGTCACTCAGACGTACAATGAGGTTGGTCAACAAACGTTAGCTTTTAAAGACCATAAAAGGAAAGTCTGGCTCACCCAAGCAACATGGGACCTGGTTGAACATTGTAAAACCATAAAAAATACAATTTTAAATTCAAACGTGGATGTTGAGGAGCTTAGTACAATGTACCGTGACCTATCCAACAGAATAAAAAGGTCTGCAAGGAGGGACAAAATAATTTTAAATTCAAACGTGGATGTTGAGGAGCTTAGTACAATGTACCGTGACCTACCCAAAAGAATAAAAAGGTCTGCAAGGAGGGACAAAAGAATGTGGGTAGATGAACAAGCGAGCCAAGCTGAGTCAGCTGCAAGTAAAGGCGTCATGAGGACCTTATATAATATATCAAGGGCGTTGTGAGGCAAACCTTCCTACGCCAACAGTCCCATCCTGAGTAGTAGCGGTACACTTCTTTCAACACCGGATGAACAATTAATACGATGGATGGAATACTTCCAGTCAACATTAAACAATCCCATTGGATTAGAAGCGCTGACGAAAGTGCAAAATGAAACCAACCATGACTTTTATGTGACGTTGAAGGATCGGCGAGACTGTGGCACCCATTTGTACGTAAAATATGGGAGGAGGAAGCTCTGCCAGCCTCCAGGAATGAAGGTATACTAGTCAAAATACCAAAAAAAAAGGTGACTCCAAAGACTGCAATAACTACAGGGGAATAACACTTCTCCCAATACCGAGCAAAATACTAAGTCGAGTAATTTTGAATAGAACGTATAACGCAGTTTCTGAAACACTACGCGAAAATCAGTTTGGGTTCCGAGAGAATAGATCTTCTGTTGATCTAATCAACACAGTAAGAATAGTACTGGAACAATGTAATGAATTCCGTACCCCCATTTACCTAACGTTTATCGACTTTATGAAGGCCTTCGACAGTGTCAATAGGAGCTATCTATGGAGAGTTTTAGAAAACCGTAACATGCCAACAATAATTCTGAACTTAATTCAGGCAATGTACGTGGACTTTAAATGTCGGGTTCTACATAAATGTAAATTGTCTAATCCGTTCGAAGTTGCTACTGGAGTAAGACAATATAATGCGCGCGGCACTGAATGGTAGACGTGGTATCCAATGGACACCCTTTAAACAACTCGAGGACTTGGAATACGCCGATGACGTATGTCTTCTAAGCCAAAGCTCAGGCCACCTTCAAGAAAACACTAGTGCTATTACTGTTGAATCTCGGGCGGCTGGAAATCAATATTTTCAAGACAAAGATTATGCCTGGAGGCTATGGCGCAAACCCGTCGCCACACATCAATGTGGATAACGAGGTTATTGGATGTGTAGGTATCTTTAATTGTCTTGGTAGTTTGGTATCTACAAAAGGTGGCGCCGACGAGGATATTGAATCGCGTATTAATAAGGCAAAATCTGCATTCGGCATTCTCCGAGCTATATGGAAATCTCGGCATATATCAACAACAACTAAGTTGCGAATATATAACTCGAATGTCAAGTCCATCTTGTATTACAGCTGCGAAACTTGAAAACGCACAAATGTCATCGATAAGCGCCTACAAACCTTTGTCAACAAATGCTTGCGGCAAATCCTTAATATATAGTGGCCAAATCGCATAAGAAATGAAGATCTATTAAACGCTACAAACCAAATCCCTTCTTCTATAGAGGTATGTCAACGGAAATAGCGGTGGATAGGCCACACACTACCAAGGCCAAATACCAAAATTGCTGGACAAGCGCTTCGTTGGAATCCACAAGGAAGCGGCCGTCGTGTTGGTGCAGCAGCAAGAACGTGGAGAAGGTCAATTGATGCGGAGTTACAAGCAGCAAACTACTCATGGAATGATGTATGCCTAACATCTCGCAATAGAGTTTGATATAAAAGGATGGTTGAGGCCCTATGCTCCACTGGGAGTCAAGGATAACAGAAGAAGAAGATCTCAGACTTAAATAAAATTGATACCTACATTTTGCCAGTTAAAATATCTTTGATACATAATTCTTTTAATTTCAATAACACTGCTCTGCAAAAATTCATTTTTGTCTTTCCTTTTAATAAAACTATGCGGACTATATGGATCTTGATGCGATAAACTCAAATCCGTTTTCGGTTTTTCTCCATGAGATCTGGATTTTTTTATGGGCGTGACAAGTTTTTCCCCTTAAATTAGTCAGGTACGGAGAGCTATTTCGTCCTAACTCGAGAACGACTCATCCGATTTTCAAAATTAAAACACTTGAAGATGCATAACAAAATTGCATTTATTTTAGTCTAATACAATTTTTCTGTAGCTCTTATCGTTTTGGAGTTATTTAGAAATTAATCGAGAAAAAAAATTTTTCCGTAATTTTTTTCAGGTTAAAAATGTAATTAAAAAAAAGATAAAGTAAAATTTTAACATTTTAAACATTTTTCTAAGAGCTACATATCTTAAAAATAAAATAAAAATATGAATTTTATTACCAATTTACCGCACTCATTGATGATATAAGGTGCTTTAGTACTTATGGCGCCCACTCTGACGACAGCCTAATTGATGTTTTGTTTGATGTATGTCACATATATCATTAACCCCTTGACGTATTTCCACGAGTCTGACTCGTAGTACAATTTCTGTGCCCAACATGATTATCACGAGTCTGACTCGTTTTGCGACTGTCCTTAAGCATCAAAACTGGTTTGTTTAGTGCAAGTTGTGTGCGAACAGTTTGAAGCGAACTTCGTTGCGCTAACTGATACGTCAAGGGGTTAATACTGGGTACCTGAGGTAAATTGGTAATCAAATTCACATTTTTAAACCGATTTTTATGGTTTATAGCTTATTTTATTCTTAAGATATGTAGCTCTTAGAAATATGTTTAAAATGTTAAAATTTTACTTTATCTTTTTTTTAATTACATTTTTAACCTGAAAAAAAATACGAATTTCGCGCGGAAAAAAAATTTTTCTCGATTAATTTCTAAATAACTCCAAAACGATAAGAGATACAGAAAAATTATATTAGACTAAAATAAATGCAATTTTGTTATGAATCTTCAAGTGTTTTAATTTTGAAAATCGGATGAGTCGTTCTCGAGTTAGGACGAAATAGGTCTCCGTACCTGACTAATTTAAGGGGAAAATTTTGCCACGCCCATAAAAAAAATCCAGATCTGATGGAAAAAAACCGACAACGGATCTGAGTTTAGCGCATCAAAATTCATGTAGTCCACATAGTTTTATTAAAAGGAGGATTTGGCTGCAGAGCAGTGTAATTTTACCATAAATTGTTGTTTTACATTATTAAGCTGACATATCTTAGGAAAAGAATACAGATGTTTCTTCTCTATAAAATGGCATTATTAGATTCTTGAAAAGTGATAGTCAAAAAATGCCTTTTTTGCAGCAGAAATACCATAGTGCGGCGGTTCATATTATGATACAGTATTTATAATCGGGAAGAAGTGCAGGAACTAAAGATTTTAAAAGGCATGTGGAAAAGGAAAACTACAATACTTCTTCCGAATATTGGTTAATTTCAATTTATCACATCTCTAGTTTTTGGTTTTGACAAATTACATCTACTGCATTCCCATAATCATTTACCTTTTGAAATTTCATTATCTCCTTGTCACCACCACCGTCCACAGTTTCACATTAAATCCACCCATAAGAATTAAGACTTCTTAAAGTGACCAGTCACCGTCTTATAGAAATAACAAATTATATTTGTTGAAAAATTAATTATGCTTTCAAAACTAGCCATAAAATCTATTATTTGTCAGTTGAGTGTGGGTTTGTTTATTCACGTTTCCAGCAATAAATTTTACAATAGTATTACGCCAAATTTAGAGGGTCTTAAGGCTGAGCTTAGAGCTATAGTTTTTTTTTTGTCTTATGATTAATTTAAATTTTAGGCTTTATGCAGAAATCAAATATTAATCATTTATGGACATCATTAATTTTGGCAAAACAATAGCAAAAATATAAATTTGGAATATGGATTCATGATTTTAAATGAAATATCAAACGATAAATGGGAATTCGAAGACAGTTATTAAAAGGTAAGAAGATCACACAAGCTAGGGAATATATGTTTGTATGTTTCTTTACACTATTTCTATTTTAGTCATATACAATATTCGCTAGCTTAAGTTTAAGTCTACCTTAGAGACTTCTACATCCGGCTGTTCAAAATCGTCTTCACACTAGAGCCTTCCAATATTGAATGTCTAAAATTCGTTTTGATTCTCGTTTATGTACCAGAAAATCTATTCCATTCTACACGTTCTAGTTCTCAAGTTTACTTTTAATCCAAAAACTTCTGGTATTCATCATCTCGATTTCAATGTTAGATATATTAAAAATTCCCTACCACAAGTTCGTTAATCTCCTAGAGTCACTAAAAATTTGATAGCCCAAATTAATCTCTATATAAAAAAGATATTGAATTATCACAATTCCAAGTTCTATTTTAAACTAGAGGTATGTAACATTCGCTAGTACAAGTTATTCTTCATGATCAGGAGTAGGCAGCACCTACCACCAGAAGCCGATGAATTTTATGTAATTTTCGTAAATACCACGATCATTAATAAAACTCGTGAAAATGAGTATGAAAATCATTCAGTTGGAATTTGGATGTTAATAGAGTTGGTTGGTGCCGCTTTATTAAAGAAAAGACAATAACAAAATAGGCAAGAAACAAATCAAAATCCAATTTATAGCAACAAAATACATGGTTCGAGAGAACAAAGAAATAAAATCTCGAACATTGTTGCCACGAAACTATTATTTTTGTAAACATTGGAAAAATTTTGGAAATATTTTTCAAAACAGAAATTTTCTATAGAAAAATTTTTGATAAAAAAATTTTTGATAAAAAAATTTTTCTATAGAAAATTGTTGATAAAAAAACATTCTATAGAAAAACTTTTGTAAGAAAAATTTTTGATAAAAAAATCTTCTATAGAAAAATTTTTAATAAAAAGTTTACTATAGAAAAATTTTTGATATACAATTTTCTATAGAAAAATTTTGATAAAAAAATTTCTATAGAAAATTTTTGATAAAAAATTTTTTTATAACAAATTTTTGATAAAAAATTTTCTATAGAAAATTTTTGATAAAAAATTTTCTATAGAAAATTTTTGATAAAAAAATTTCTATAGAAAATTTTTGATAAAAAAATTTCTATCGAAAATTTTTGATAAAAAAATTTCTATAGAAAATTTTTGATAAAAAAATTTCTATAGAAAATTTTTGATAAAAAAATTTCTATAGAAAATTTTTGATAAAAAAATTCCTATAGAAAATTTTTGATAAAAAAATTTCTATAGAAAATTTTTGATAAAAAAATTTCTATAGAAATTTTTTGATAAAAAAAATTTCTTTAGAAAATTTTTGATAAAAAAATTTCTTTAGAAAATTTTTGATAAAAAATTTTCTATATAAAATTTTTGATAAAAAAATTCCTATAGAAAATTTTTGATAAAAAAATTCCTATAGAAAATTTTTGATAAAAAAATTTCTTTAGAAAATTTTTGATAAAAAATTTCTTTAGAAAATTTTTGATAAAAAAAATTTCTATAGAAAATTTTTGATAAAAAATTTCTATAAAAAATTTTTGATAAAAAAATTTCTATCGAAAATTTTTGATAAAAAAATTTCTATCGAAAATTTTTGATAAAAAAATTTCTATAGAAAATTTTTGATAAAAAAATACCTATAGAAAAATTTTTGATAAAAAAAATTTCTATAGAAAATTTTTGATAGAAAAATTTTTATAGAAAATTTTTGATAAAAAAATTCCTATAGAAAATTTTTGATAAAAAAATTTCTATAGAAAATTTTTGATAAAAAAATTTCTTTAGAAAATTTTTGATAACAAAAATTTCTATAGAAAATTTTTGATTAAAAAATTTCTATAGAAAATTTTTGATAAAAAAATTTCTATAGAAAATTTTTGATAAAAAAATTTCTATCGAAAATTTTTGATAAAAAAATTTCTATCGAAATTTTTGATAAAAAAATTTCCATAGAAAATTTTTGATAAAAAAATTCCTATAGAAAATTTTTGATAAAAAAATTTCTATAGAAAATTTTTGATAAAAAAATTTCTATAGAAAATTTTTGATAAAAAAATTTCTATAGAAAATTTTTGATTAAAAAATTTCTATAGAAAATTTTTGATAAAAAAATTTCTATAGAAAATTTTTGATAAAAAAATTTCTATCGAAAATTTTTGATAAAAAAATTTCTATCGAAAATTTTTGATAAAAAAATTTCCATAGAAAATTTTTGATAAAAAAATTCCTATAGAAAATTTTTGATAAAAAAATTTCTATAGAAAATTTTTGATAAAAAAATTTCTATAGAAAATTTTTGATAAAAAAATTTCTATAGAAAATTTTTGATAAAAAATTTCTATAGAAAATTTTTGATAAAAAATTTCTATAAAAAATTTTTGATAAAAAAATTTCTATCGAAAATTTTTGATAAAAAAATTTCTATAGAAAATTTTTGATAAAAAAATTTCTATCAAAAATTTTTGATAAAAAAATTTCTATAGAAAATTTTTGATAAAAAAATTTCTATAGAAAATTTTTGATAAAAAAATTTCTATAGAAAATTTTAGATAAAAAAATTTCTATAGAAAATTTTTGATAAAAAAAATCTATAGAAAATTTTTGATAAAAAAATTTCTATAGAAAATTTTTGATAAAAAAATTTCTATTGAAAATTTTTGATAAAAAAAATTTCTTTAGAAATTTTTGATAAACAAATTTCTATAGAAAATTTTTAATAAAAAAATTTCTATAGAAAATTTTTGATAAAAAAATTTCTATAGAAAATTTTTGATAAAAAAATTTCTATAGAAAATTTTTGATAAAAAAATTTATATTGAAAATTTTTGATAAAAAAAATTTCTTTAGAAATTTTTGATAAACAAATTTCTATAGAAAATTTTTAATAAAAAAATTTCTATAGAAAATTTTTGATAAAAAAATTTCTATAGAAAATTTTTGATAACAAAAATTTCTATAAAAAAATTTATATAAAAAAATTTTCTATAGAAAAATTTTTTATCAAGAAACTTTCTGTAGAAAAATTTTTGATAAGAAATTTTCTATAGAAAAATTTTTGATAAAAAATTTTCTATAGAAAAATTTTTGATAAAAAATTTTCTATAGAAAAATTTTTGATAAAAAATTTTTTATAGAAAAATTTTTGATAAAAAAAATTTCTATAGAAAAAGTTTTAATAACAAAATTTTCCATAGAAAAGTTTTTGATAAAAACAATTTCTATAGAAAGAATTTTGAAAATAAATTTTTAATAGAAACATTTTGATAAAAAATTTTCTATGGAAAAATTGTTGATAAAAAAATTTTCTGTAGAAAAATTTTTGGTAAAAAAATTTTCCATAGAAAAATTATTTATAAACAATTTTCTATAGAAAAATTTTTGAAAAAAAGAATTTCTATAGAAAAAGTTTTGATAAAAATACTTTCTATAGAAGAATTTTTGACAAAAAGAATTCCTATAGAATTCCTATGTTTAGAAATAGCTTTTGTAGGATATTGTAACGTATTGTATTAAGGTAATTTTTAGATTTTTTTTTTAATTTCAGTATTTTTTCTATGACATTTTCTAGTCTAATCTAATTTTCTGTTTTTGATACAAGTATTTTGTAATTATTTCGAGAATTAAATAATCATATAAATTAGTCAAAGACATCCATGGTAGAGGGTTCCGGATCTTGTAAACCTTTGGAGATAGCTTACACTTTTTATTGAAATTATTGATCTTCTCGTTATAATTTTATGTTATTTTATAAATAATTTTTAATACTTTATATTTGTTTATTTATTTATATTTTTAATACTTTTTTTTGTAAAAAAATTTAATTGATCTTCATTTAAATTATTTTTAAATTCTAATTATTGAATAATTCACTTTAAAAATTAATAACAATTTGGGTTTTTTTATAAAACTTTTAATATGTTATTTCCAAAAATCATTAAACATTTATAATTATTTGATAAACTTTTTGTAATTTGTTTTTATATTGCAGGAATTTTTTAACTTAATTTAAATTTTAAACTTTTTTTTATTTTCAAAACAATATTTAGAATTTAATAAGAGTTTTTGTGAGTTAATTTTTCTAAAATTTTAAATATCAAAACAATTTAATTTATAATTTTTTTCTGTTAATTTATTTGTTGCACTTATAAAAAATTTTTGTAATTTTATTTAAACACTTTTTTTATTATATGTCATTATCTATACAATTTTTATTGTTTACAAAAACTTTAATTGCTTTAAAATTTTTATTTGTTTAAAATAATTTAATACTTTTAAAGATTATAAAGATTATATTTCTTTAATGTTCTGTTTTTTACAATTATTTAATTGCTATAATTTTTTGCACTTTAAAAATTTTTTTAATTTGCAAAAATTGTTATTATTGACACAAATTTTAATTGATTAATTTTTTAGTGTTTATTTATATGTAATTTAATTTTTTTTTTTTTAACTTTTTAATACCAACTTTTTAAAGTTTTTAAGACTTTTTACACAAATTCATTATTTACACTTTAATTTTTTTATTCTGTATTTTTCTGGTTTATCTTTTTAAATTATTTTTTTATTTTAAAATTTATTAAATTTTTAATAAATAATTTTTTTATTAAATTTTCCTTTTTTTAAATTACGGATTTTTTAAATTATTTCTTAAATAATTTTTTTTTTATTTACAATTTAAATTTAATGACTTTTATTACCGTTAAACTTTTTTATGGTTTCAAATACTTTTTAGTTGCAATTAATACTTTTAGCAATAATTTCCAATATTATTTTACTTTTTTGTTGTGTTTTTAGTTTAGAATTTCTTTGTAGTAGAAAATTTTCAGTTGTTATTGCTTTGTTTTTATTCAATTATCAGATTTCAATGCATTTATTTCCCTTTAAATACAAAAAATATTTTTCATTTCTCTATTTAATTTTATTACAAAATTTCTAGGCAAAAAGCTTGTAAACGAAATTGTTTTAACGCTTTAAATCAGCTGTGGGCAAACATTTCAATTGCTATAACTTGTTATAGACTAATTAACTCTGCCGACACACATATACAACACGACCAAAATTTTACAAAAATTTACTAATTAAAAAAGAAATTTTTAAAAAATTTTCTATTTTTATAGGAAATTTTTCAAAAATTTACTTACTTTAAAGGAAAATTTTCGAAATTTTACTATTTTTATAGGAATTTTTTCAAAAATTTACTATTTTTATAGGAAATTTTTCAAAAATTTACTATTTTTATAGCAAATTTTTTCAAAAATTTACTATTTTTATAGGAAAATTTTCAAAAATTTACTATTTTTATAGCAAATTTTTCAAAAATTTACTATTTTTATAGGAAAATATTCAAAAATTTACGATTTTAATAGGAAATTTTTCAAAAATTTACTATTTTTATAGGAAATTTTTAAAAAATTTACTATTTTTATAGGAAATTTTTCAAAAATTTACTATTTTTATAGGAAATTTTCCAAGAATTTAATATTTTTATAGTAAAACTTTTAAAAAATTTACTATTTTTATAGGAATTTTTCCAAAAATTTACTATTTTTATAGGAAAATTTTCAAAAATTTACGATTTTTATAGGAAATTTTTCAAAAATTTACTATTTTTATAGGAAAATTTTCAAAAATTTACTATTTTTATAGCAAATTTTACAAAAGTTTACTATTTTTATAGCAAATTTTTCAAAAATTTACTATTTTTATAGGAAAATTTTCAAAAATTTACGATTTTTATAGGAAATTTTTCAAAAATTTACTATTTTTATAGGAAATTTTTCAAAAATTTACTATTTTTATAGGAAATTTTTCAAAAATTTACTATTTCTATAGAACATTTTTTAAAAATTTACTATTTCTATAGAAATTTTTTTAAAAATTTACTATTTTTGTAGGAAAATTTTCAAAAATTTACTATTTTTATAGCAAATTTTTGAAAAATTTACTATTTTTATAGGAAATTTTTCAAAAATTTACTATTTTTATAGGAAATTTTTCAAAAATTTACTATTTTTATAGGAAATTTTTCAAGAATTTACTATTTTTATAGCAAATTTTTCAAAAATTTACTATTTTTATAGGAAAATATTCAAAAATTGACGATTTTTATAGGAAATTTTTCAAAAATTTACTATTTTTATAGCAAATTTTTCAAAAATTTACTATTTTTATAGGAAATTTTTCAAAAATTTAGTATTTTTGTAGGAAATTTTTCAAAAATTTACTATTTTTATAGGAAATTTTTCAAGAATTTAATATTTTTATAGTAAAACTTTTAAAAAATTTACTATTTTTATAGGAATTTTTTCAAAAATTTACTATTTTTATAGGAAATTTTCAAAAATTTACTATTTTTATAGGAAAATTTTCAAAAATTTACTATTTTGATAGGAAAATTTTCAAAAATATTATTTTTTTAGGAAATTTTTCAAAAATTTACTATTTCTATAGGAAATTTTTCAAAAATTTACTATTTTTACAGGAAATTTTTAAAAAATTTACTATTTTTATAGGAAATTTTTCAAAAATTTACTATTCTTATAGGACATTTTTCAAAAATTTACTATTTTTATAAGAAATTTTTCAAAAATTTACTATTTTTAAGGGAAAAATTTCAAAAATTTACTATTTTCTTTCAATATCCGAAATATTCGGAAATGTATCTAAGTAAGACCTTATCAGGTTTAATGTATAAGTCTATCAGGGTCAGTTAACTTTTCACTCTGAATGAGATTTCTGTTGATTTGGTCACTTATTTAAATCTACAGCAAAAATATGTAACGTAAACTAACACTTTTCATACTAAAAACTTTCGTAACCGATAAACTACCCTTCAACCCGCCGGAGTTTGTAAAATATGGAGTAACAAAGGTTACAACTAAAAGCGCGATAAACTAATATAAGAAGATAAAACCAACATTTCGTTTACATGCTTTTAAAATTGTCTATTTAATGCCTAAAAACATGTTAATTTTTATAAATCTGTAAATATTTAACACTTTTTAAATTATTTTCTAAAAAAAAATTGCACAATTTTCTTTAATGATCTCGTAAATGTTCTTGTTATTACTTCACGCTTAGACAACAGAGACCCCTTCCTTTTTGAACCGATAAATTATCGAAAAACGTTTAAACATTAAACAAAACACACGCGTCGCACAAGACTCGTTTATAATCAACAAAAAAGCGTCTGTTTGGTTTGAGCTTTTAACCATAAATGAGCAGGAAGAAGAAAACAACAAATTATAATCTCAAAGTTTTTTTTTCAATTTTTTTGTAAAAACACAGACACTTAACACTCACATTTATAAAAAAAATAAAATATAAACATTTGCACAAACACTCGCAAAAGGCAAATGTTTTTATGTAAAGCGCACAGTGGTTTAGAAAACATTTACATTTTTATGAAAATTTTTGAAAAATTTCCTATAAAAATAGTAAATTTTTGAAAAATTTCCTATAAAAATAGTAAATTTTTGAAAAATTTCCTATAAAAATAGTAAATTTTTGAAAAATTTCCTATAAAAATAGTAAATTTTTGAAAAATTTCCTATAAAAATAGTAAATTTTTGAAAAATTTCCTATAAAAATAGTAAATTTTTGAAAAATTTCCTATAAGAATAGTAAATTTTTGAAAAATTTCCTATAAAAATAGTAAATTTTTGAAAAATTTCCTATAAAAATCGTAAATTTTTGAAAATTTTCCTATAAAAATAGTAAATTTTTGAAAAATTTGCTATAAAAATAGTAAACTTTTGTAAAATTTGCTATAAAAATAGTAAATTTTTGAAAATTTTCCTATAAAAATAGTAAATTTTTGAAAAATTTCCTATAAAAATCGTAAATTTTTGAAAATTTTCCTATAAAAATAGTAAATTTTTGGAAAAATTCCTATAAAAATAGTAAATTTTTTAAAAGTTTTACTATAAAAATATTAAATTCTTGGAAAATTTCCTATAAAAATAGTAAATTTTTGAAAAATTTCCTATAAAAATAGTAAATTTTTTAAAAATTTCCTATAAGAATAGTAAATTTTTTAAAAATTTCCTATAAGAATAGTAAATTTTTGAAAAATTTCCTATAAAAATAGTAAATTTTTGAAAAATTTCCTATAAAAATAGTAAATTTTTGAAAAATTTCCTATAAAAATAGTAAATTTTTGAAAAATTTCCTATAAAAATAGTAAATTTTTGAAAAATTTCCTATAAAAATAGTAAATTTTTGAAAAATTTCCTATAAAAATAGTAAATTTTTGAAAAATTTCCTATAAAAATAGTAAATTTTTGAAAAATTTCCTATAAAAATAGTAAATTTTTGAAAAATTTCCTATAAAAATAGTAAATTTTTGAAAAATTTCCTATAAAAATAGCAAATTTTTGAAAAATTTCCTATAAAAATAGTAAATTTTTGAAAAATTTCCTATAAGAATAGTAAATTTTTGAAAAATTTCCTATAAAAATAGTAAATTTTTGAAAAATTTCCTATAAAAATAGTAAATTTTTGAAAAATTTCCTTTAAAAATAGGAAATTTTTGAAAAATTTTCTATAAAAATAGGAAATTTTTGAAAAATTTCCTATAAAAACAGTAAATTTTTGAAAAATTTCCTATAAAAATAGTAAATTTTTGAAAAATTTCCTATAAAAATAGTAAATTTTTGAAAAATTTCCTATAAAAATAGTAAATTTTTGAAAAATTTCCTATAAAAATAGTAAATTTTTGAAAAATTTCCTATAAAAATAGTAAATTTTTGAAAAATTTCCTATAAAAATAGGAAATTTTTGAAAAATTTCCTATAAAAATAGGAAATTTTTGAAAAATTTCCTATAAAAATAGTAAATTTTTGAAAAATTTCCTATAAAAATAGTAAATTTTTGAAAAATTGTCTGTACAAAATAGTAAATTTTTGAAAATTTTCCTATAAAAATAGTACATTTTTGAAAAATTTTCTTTAAAAAATAGTAAATTTTTGAAAAATTTTCTGTTCAAAATAGTAAATTTTTGAAAAATTTCCTATAATATAGTAAATTTTTGAAAAATTTCCTTTAAAAATAGGAAATTTTTGAAAAATTTCCTATAAAAATAGTAAATTTTTGAAAAATTTCCTATAAAAATAGTAAATTTTTGAAAAATTTCCTATAAAAATAGTAAATTTTTTAAAAATTTCCTATAAAAATAATAAATTTTTAAAAAATTTCCTATAAAAATAGTAAATTTTTGAAAAATTTCTTATAAAAATAGTAAATTTTTGAAAAATTCAATTTAAAAAACAAGTAAATTTTTAAAAATGTTCCTTTAAAAAATAGTAAATTTTTGAAAAATTTTCTTTAAAAAATGGTAAATTTTGAAAAATTTCCTATAAAAATAGTAAATTTTTGAAAAATTTCCTATAAATAGTCAATTTTCGAAAAATTTCCTATAAATAGTCAATTTTCGAAAAATTTCCTATAAATAGTCAATTTTCGAAAAATTTCCTATAAATAGTCAATTTTCGAAAAATTCCCCATAAATAGTCAATTTACGAAAAATTTCCTATAAATAGTCAAATTTCGAAAAATTTCCTATAAATGTCAATTTTCAAAAAATTTCCTATAAACAGGTTATTAATGTTTAATGTCTCACAAAATATCGAAACATGTCCAATATTTTGTTGTTTTCTAAACCACTGTACACATAAAGAGAGACTTTACATATGGGGCTCACCTTTAATTTGTTTTTCTCTCAATCTCTTATAATTGAAACATGTAAAAAAGATCACACACAATTGAAAGAAAGAAAAAAAACATGTGAAAAAGTCAAAGCATTAGTTGGGAACAACACAACAACAACTTGATTTAACTCTTTGTTTTTAGATTTGAGACTCTCTTTTTTTTTTTTTTGTTTGTTGGGTAAAATCTCGGTTTAAGTCTCTCTTTATCACATTAAAGGAAAGAAAGACAAAAAATGCCGGCTTTTTAGTTAACAATTTTTATGTTTTTCTTTTTGGTTTAAAGGCGTTTGGGGTTTTTTTTTCTTGTTTTATTTAATAAATCACTTAGAATATGGAGAATGTTGGTGTTGTAGTTGTTGTGCTGGAGTATATCAGAGTAGATCGAGACACAGAACTAGCTCCCTCACCGGTAGGATGATGACGAAGAAGTCGATAATGACGATGAAGTTTGGCTGGTTGGTTGCGTTGTTTAGGTTTGGTTTGGTTTGATTTGAAGTTGTAGTTGTTTTCAGTTAAGTTGGGATTAATTTACTTAAACTTTTTTTTTTATTTTCTTAAACAAATTAAAGTGTTTGGTTGTTGCTTTTGATCATAATGTTGTTTTAGTTAACTTTTGTTGTTGCTATTTATTTGTTATTGTTGTAGCTGGACATTGATCTTTTTTACAACAGTTGACATCAAAATATTCATTTGATGATAATGATACTTTAAAAAATAATCTCCTTCATCTTGTTGTAGTTGTAGTTGTTGCTGTTGCATTATTTTTTGTAAGAATTTCATTTGTTGTTGCTGCTGCTGTTGCTGTTTCTGAAACTGATGATGACGATGATGACTTTGCAATTGCCTCATTTTGAGGTGGGTCATTGTTTAACATTTTTTCTTTCAGTCTAAAAGACTTTTAACATTTTTCATATATTTTTAGACTTTATTGTTATTTAATGATGTTCAGTAGTTAATCTTGGGTGTAACTTTATTTATAAATAAATTTATTCTTTTCAATACCAAAAAAAAGAAACTTTATTAACACCAGGTATTTTTTATATTTCTTATTATTCACTTTATATTTTTGTTAATATCTCAAACATTAATATTTCTTTGTTCAAAATAAAGTTAAAAAGTTTTTGTTCTTTTTTATAATAAAAAAAATCGTTTTACTTAATTATTGAAAATGTCAAAAAATATTTCAAGCCTTGTTTCACGGTGGTCATAAATAACCAGATTCTTTCCTGCTGTCGTTCGTCGTCGTCGTCTTCCTGGCATGTGGAAGGAATTCAAGCCAAGTGTTTAAAGACGAGTTATTTGTAAATACGGGCAAAAATTCTTACAACTTCAAGGCGATAAAGATTTAATGGTATTTTAACTGTTCTCTCGTTAATGGTTAAGTGTTCCCACGATAAACAAAAAAGATCGACGAAAATTTATAGGAAATTTTGAATTGAATATTTATAGGAAATTTTTCGAAAATTGACTATTTATAGAAAATTTTTCAAAAATTGACTACTTATAGGAAATTTTTCTAATATTGACTATTTATAGGAAATTTTTCGAAAATTGACTATTAATAGAAAATTTTTCGAAAATTCACTATTTATAGGAAATTTTTAGAAAATTGACTATTTATAGGAAATTTTTCGAAAATTGAATATTTATAGGAAATTTTTCAAAAAAATAATATTTTAGGATATTTTTCAAAGATTTAATATTTATAGAAAATTTTTCGAAAATTGAATATTTATAGGAAATTTTTCGAAAATTGAATATTTATAGGAAATTTTTCGAAAATTGACTATTTAAAGGAATTTTTTCCAAAATTGACTTTTTATAGGAAATTTTTCGAAAATTGACTATTTAAAGGAATTTTTTCCAAAATTGACTATTTATAGGAAATTTTTCAAAAATTGAATATTTAAAGGAAATTTTTCGAAAATTGAATATTTATAGGAAATTTTTCGAAAATTGACTATTTATAATAAATTTTTGGGTAATTGATATTTATAGGAAATTTTTGGAAAATTTAATATTTATAGGAAATTTTTCGAAAATTGACTATTTATAGGAAAATTTTCGAAAATTTAATATTTATAGGAAATTTTATGAAAATTTACTATTTATAGGAAATTTTTCGAAAATTTAATATTTATAGGAAATTTT